>JARFIW010001778.1:0-1200000 GCA_036346225.1 Platerodrilus igneus | reverse complement strand
TAATACTTTTTCTGTTTTTTAAGTCAACTCCTTTGTCTAAAAGTTACTTTTTATGATCAAAGAAGCAATGCATCTTTCCTGATTTGAACGAGTGAACGAAATGAATTGAATTTGGGAGAGAAGTAATGGAAATCCGATGAAGATTGGTTTGAAATATGACATTTAAAAATAGGTTTATTTTATAAATCGTCTACCTTTTGGATAATAGTCTGACATTCTAATTTTTTAAGTCACAATGTTTTCACATATTAGTACTAGTTCCAGGATTAAAACCCTTAATTCTGTTTAAACGCCACTCACCCACCCTGTTATTGATAAATTTTTATAATAACTATTCTGTCTATAAATTTGCTTGTTCATTCGAAACACATTTGGAATCTTTAATTTAATTTTCACTCATTTTGAGGGTTGAAGGAATAAATAAATCAATAAAACTGCCATATAAGAAACATCTATAAATTCACTGAAAGGTATGTCCCGTTATATACATAGCTACTGCTAAAATTTCGGAATATAGCTATAGTGTAATTATCATATGTTTGACATATAAATAAATTTTGGCAATTGTATTATCAAACAAAAGTGACAGAGTGGATCAATATTAAAGAGTTTGATTACAGTATAATTTTAAAGTTCAGAATATTCAAAGAAACGTGAATATAAATCGTGAGAACTTTCGAGCAATGATTTTGCTATAATTTCAATCAAGAAAAAAGCGAAATATGAGAGTACACTGATGATGGGACATCGTCAAGAACAACTGTTTGGGTCATACCAAGAATTTACATTTAGTCGTAGTAACCTAAGTGATAAATTTCACAAACGTTGACCAACATTGAAAACAACAAAACACGATGTTGTTCAACAAATTATAATGGCAGATCGGCATGCAACAAATAGAGAATTGAGTCACCTTTGGACATCAATATAAAATTAATTAATCAACTTTTCCATAATCGCTCAAGTGTTCACAAATAATGCTCATATTGAATTCCTGACAATTTAATTCTATGACATAAAGAAACTTAATTGGCATTAAGACACGATTATACAACTTAACAAAAGAATATCAAACTTGATATATGACACCATAGTGGTAATGAAAGTTAGATATATACCTGAAACAAAACAGCAATCAACTTTCTGGATGTTCCAATGTGAAACAAAACACACAAAAGTTACTCATTAATGTATGTCCCCAAGAGAATGGTTGATTGTTTTGTCTCACAAACTAGACAGCGCAAAAATGGCCGACAGTGAAACAGCAGACAATCTGAGCTGCTCAAGTTTTATGTTTAAATGTTGCCCAAAGAAAAGTTTTAATAATTTTGTTTGTGCTAAGTGTTCTAGTGTTTTTCATAAAAGCTGCTTGAGTAGAATTACAAACAAAAAGTTATTATATAATAATCTGTTTATATGTGAAGATTGTATAAATTCTAAAATTGACCACAGTATTGAAAGTATTGATGGCAAGGACACTGATAAGGATATTGCAGACCATCTGCTGCAGCTACAAAATGAAATTAAATTAAAAGATAAGCATTTGACTAGACTAAAGCTTGATTATCAAAAATTTGCTCAAGATGCTACTACACATGAACAACATTTGCATAGATTACTTAAAGAAGCAGAGGAAAAAATTAAGCAACTAAAAACTAAAATCAAAGGTGCTAAACCAAGTGGTTTATACAACAAAGTGGAAGTTGCACAAATTGCTAATAAAATTACAACTTTGGAACTGCAAAGTCAAACAGAACTTAAGAATTGTAATAATTTAAACTTTCTTTTAGAATCAACAGATAAAGATAAATTTCACTCTTTGGATACAACCAAACAAAGTGTAATATATACTAATGAGGAACAAGATACTAATTCCAATTCTATTAAGACTAAAATATTGAGCACTACAATTAAAAGTGGTGCCATGGCAGAAAATCTAACAGTGTCCAAAAATAAAGTGCTAATTCTTGGTGATAGCCACACACGAAACTTTGGAAAGCTATTAAATTCATTGCTACAAAAAGAAGACCTTATAACTACATGTATCTGCAAACCTAATGCAAAATTCCGAGAAGTGACACAAGATATACAGAATCTCACTAAAACACTCACAACGGAAGATTATATAATCATACTGGCTGGAGTTAATAATATATTGAGTGGTTCCTCTATATCTATATCGGAACTAAATTATTGTTTTAAGAATATTCAACATACTAATGCTATTGTCATTTCTATTCCTTCTGGTATCAACATTCCAAATTAAATAAATATATATACCAATTAAATCTGGATATATATATATATACATTAATCCAAAACAAATATAAAAATATTCAATTTGTTGACAGTAACAGTTGCATTAGTAAGTCAGATTTTACAAGAAATGGACTATATCTTAATAATAAAGGTAAATCAGAAGTTTGTAGATGTTTATTTGATATTATAACTGCAAGCAAAAAGCAACTTAAAAGTTCTGTTAATATTACCCACCAAAATAAAAATCTTATCTATATACAACTGAATGAGAGTGCATACAATGTGAACAAGTTCAACGATAATCAAACCCTACATGATAGCATCAAAAATAGGTCAATTAGTACAACATCAGATGGGAATAAAAATCGTAACTTGCTAGTTTCAAACAATAAAAACAACAGAAGCACCTTAAATTTTCAAACGTTTCTAGATCGAACTCCAAAAAGCTAAACAATGAATACAAATTAACAATCTTTCATCAAAATATTCAATGTTTATCTAATAAAATTGGTGAAATTGATGTTTTTTTAAATGATAATTACTGTGATATATTTTGTATAAGTGAACATTGGCTAAAAAGTAGTAACATTACTAATGTGTATATTAACGGTTATTACCTAGCAGATAAATTTTCTAGAAATAATAGTATTCATGGAGGTGTAGCAATTTTTGTATGCAATGGTATTGAGTGTCGACAGCTAAGGAATATTACTAACGCATCTGTAGAAATTGATTGTGAATGTGCTGCTTTTGTGATAGATCAACAACCAAATGTCGAAATAATCATTGTTACAGTATATAGAAGTTGTAATGGAAGCTTTATCAGTTTCATAAATTTAATTAAGGACATTCTGGTAAGATTAAGCAGGTTTAAAAATGCTAAAATAATAATTCTCGGAGACTTTAATGTGAATTTTCTGAAAAAGTCAATTGAACTAAATAACCTTCGCGATTTAACTTACTCTTTTGGTTTCACAGATACTATAGTCTGTGCAACAAGAGGTAAAACATGTCTGGACAATATACTTGTCAGCTCCACTATTAATGATTTTAGTAGTAGTATTATAGAAAATGGCCTATCCGATCACAATGTACAAAAAATTGAGTTAAACTTTCCAATACTAAATAATGAGTCTACTAAATGCTTTCAGACCAGAAATTTGAATAGTCAATCGAATATTAATCTTTTTGTGTCACTTTTGGAGAGTGGAAACTGGAATGGAGTAATGTCAATTCAAAATGTCAATGAAATGTATACTAATTTTATAAATGTGCTGACGGCATTTTATAACACAGCATTTCCTCTAATAAAGAAAAGAAAAACTTCAACATTAAGGCAACATAAAAAATGGATAACTAAGGGTATTAGAATATCCAGTAGAAAATTAAAATTGCTGTACGTAGCTTCCTTAGATAGTAATTATCCAGAACGTTTAACATTCTATAAAGCGTACAAAAGAATTTATAGGAAAGTTATATGTGCAGCCAAAAGAATGTACTACAATTCCCTACTAAAAAATTCTTCCAATAAAGTAAAAACTGCATGGGATATTATAAAGGGTGAAAAAAAGCCTAAACGAAAAATAAATTTGATTATTAACAACAGTCTATGCGAGAATCCTCAACAACTTTGTGCTCATTTCAATCAGTTTTTTGTCAATGCCAGTAATGTATTACCTAACAAGAACAACGTACAAATTAATAGTGCTAATACTAATATTAGTTTTGATAATCATAGCAGTTTCTTTTTTACTCCAGTATTGGAGAGTGACGTAATGGAAGTAGTAACACACATGAAAAATTCTTATTCAACAGGGTACGACGGTATAATTCGATATTTTTAAAGAAATACATTCAATTTGTAATTACTTCCTTAACTTATATAATAAATTCTTCCATTAGTTCTGGTGTTTTCCCAGAAGTCCTAAAAATTAGTAAATTAACTCCTCTGTATAAAAATAAGGACAGTGTAAATGATATAAAAAACTATTGTCCAATTTCGTTATTAAGTGTGTTTTCCAAGGTAATTGAAAAATTAGTGACTGAAAAAATTATTCTTTATTTTACTAAACGTAATCTTTTTAATGTAAATCAATTTGGTTTCCGTAAAGAATGTTCTACCTCTTTAGCTATTATTAAATTTTTGGATATTTTATATGAAAACTTAGATGCTGGAAATAAGTGTGCAGCAATATTCTTAGATCTAAGTAAAGCATTTGATTTAGTAAATCATGCTACACTACTTAATACTTTATTTAAGTATGGAATAAGAGGAATAGCCTTAGATTGGTTTTGCAGTTATTTAACTGACAGGTATCAGTACGTAGAAATTGAAGATTGTCATTCACATCAATTGTCTATTAACAAAGGAGTTCCACCGGGATCTGTACTGGAACCATTGTTATTCATCATTTATATAAACGATCAACAGTTTAATGATACCATATTATATGCAGGTGACGGATCGTTTCTGGTCAGCTCCAATAACACAAACAGTCTTGTCAGCCAAGCAAATACTCAATTACAACAAATGGAAGCCTATTTTAGTAAATTAAATTTAATCCTTAATAGTTCTAAATCAATAGCAATGCATTTTAATATATCCCGTCAATTGTTTGATTTTTCGTTGCTAATAAGAGCTTCAACCTCATTTTTAGCAGAAGCTGCGAGCACCAATTTTTTGGGTATTAAAATTGATTCGAAGCTGACTTGGATGATCACATTGATGATCTTTGTAAAAAATTAAGTACCTGTTGCTTTGTTATGAAAAATCTGTTATACAAGTTGGATAGACAGGTTGTCAAATGGTACTATTTTTCTAACTTTCACTCCACAATCTCATATGGAATAATTGCATGGGGTAATGCACCCTACATAAATATAAATAGAATCTTTATATTACAAAAAAGGGCAGTGCGTATGTTAACAGGAAGTAAGGCTAGAGACAGTTGTAGACATTTGTTTAAGCAATGTGGCATTCTAACCGTACATTGTATTTTTACTTATGAGTTACTTCTCTATGCTAGAAAACACTTACAGAAGCTCACAAAGCTCAAAGATACACACCATTATGATACTCGGAATACATACACACTACTGTTTCCTAAACACAGGCTAATAAAATATGAAAGTAGTCCAAAATATTTAGCAATAAAGATCTATAACAAGCTTCCAGATACCTATAAACATGAAACGTTTAATTTGTATAAAAAAAAACTAAAAAGTAAACTAATTGAAAAAAGTTACTACTCAGTTTCGGAATATTTAGCAGACAATGACTTTTAATATCAAGTCAACTTAGGAATATTTAAGTACATATCTTAGTCTTAGTTATACGTGTAAGTGACCTTGTTAATTTATACTATTATAGTTGTAGTGATTGTATATTGACATGTCCTATATCATTTTATTTTATAATGGTCCAAAAAGGATGAATAAAAACATACATACATACATACATACATGTGACTACTCCAACATTAGAAGATCATAGTACCATGAATGCAGAATAGTTTACATACACCTATTTTATGATAAAAAAATAGTAAACATTGGACCATTATACAGCACAACAATGCAAACTCGTAAACAGCACGACAAACAATGAACATTTAACCAGTTAAGTAGTGGAATTAACGTAATCATTTGTAATGTTCGATTTAAGTACTAATGATTTCTTTAGATGTCCAAAAATCAGAAATCAAATTTGTAGTCAAGATTTTCAACACCAAAAGATGCTGTAGAAACATTTAAAAATGAAATTTTTAGTATACCATTTTCTGAATGAATATATATAATGTAATGTCAGGGGGAGGTACAAGGCTTCTAAGGGTAGATTTGTGTTAAAAGGGGTGTATGCCAAATAAAATGATTCATATATTTGATCACATAAGTTAAAAAGGTATGTTTGCCGTATTTTACATATACTAAAGTACCATTCAAAATGGTAGTTGAAATATAAGTGCAAAAAGGTAAATTATAATGACTAAATGACGTAGTAAGATGTACAGTGCTCAAGGGTTTATACCGAGTTTGAATTTTATAGGCCATTGAAAGTACATTTGCCGTCCAAAAACCGGATGCGTCTATGGATGTTCACTATCAACCATGCATCCAGGTACAAGTGTGATTTATTTGGCTTTTTAATTTATATAGAATCAACTTTTGGACAGAATTTGTAAGCTCAAAATTATTAGTTATAATAACGTAAAATGTGATTGAAGGACTGTAAACATTTAGGACCAATACTAGAATTTTATGTGAATTATGAAAGTGTAAAAAGACATGAATTATGGTATGTGCGACACAAACGTAATGTTTGGATATTATTGGACGATTTTAGTTATGTATTTTAGGATTTAGTAGGCAAGAAATGTTATAATGGTCGCCTTGGAAAGATAACAAAGGGAGATTAATTCGATATTTTTTTGTAAAAAGACGTGTTATAAAACTGTGCTAATTTGTATACGATTTAGGGAGATTATTTCGAAATTATTTTGTATAAAGACGTGTTTTCATAGAACTGTGGTAATTTGTGTAACGATTTTTAAAAGTTAATAAAAGTGTTTGATTTTGAATAGTTTTTGATTGAATAAAGAAGGGTAAAGAGCAGCAGCGGAATATAAATAAGCAACGACGACGATAATAAAAAGTGTAAAGTTTGGTAATAGTGCGACGGCGAAGCGACGAATAATTGAATAGATTTGGAACGATATTGGGAAAGGCGGAAGGAAAATCGAGTGGTTATATATAGGGACGAAGTTGGATTTGGATAGCGATTAAAAGGCGGAAGGACATAGAGTGGTTATATAAGCGACGCAAAACGAATATTTAAACAGATTTGGGATTGATTTGGATAGCGATATAAAGGCAGAAGGACATAGGGTGGTTATTTAAAGGAACGAAGATAGATTTGGATAGATATTTATAGGTAGCAGGACATCGAGAGGATATAAAAAGGAACGGAGATTGATTTGGATATAGATTTGTAGCGGGGCATCGAGTAATTTGAAACAGGACGGCGATTAGATTTGGATTGAAGACGAAAAGGCGGACGGATTAAAATAGAACACAAGGAGCGAATTTAGGAGAGCAACAATTGGTAGTGGAGGATTCAAAGCAGAAATTAGGACAGAAGAATTAGCACAGGGGAAGTTACATAACCGGGTATTCCAAATTCTAAATTAGGGTTAATTATTTCAGATATTGGGGAGCAGCTAAAAATTAAGAACGACACCTGGAGGCGATACGAAAATTCTATCAGATAGTACAACCGTAAAGACGCATACGGCTACTAGGATCTTGAGCCAGCAGTTAGTGAGGCCGAGGACGAAGTATAATCCAGGTGAGTGCTGAAATATCTTAAAACGTCAGAAAAGTCATAAATTTTTGGTAGTAATTTAATTTGGCACAAGGCAACGTTGATCGTAGTAAAAATTTGGCATATACAAAAGTAGATTAAAAATTTAGTACTAAAACAAAAGAGTGTGCAGTTTGGTTGGGCATTGCACATCTACTTATAACAGAACTCACTATAAGTAGGTGAACACCCTGAGATTTAAGAGCTCAAATAGTCGAGGCATTGTAATACACAGTTTAATTAAAGAACCAACCAAACGTTGCAAGTACGGGGCGTGCATTAGGTGTGCACATTACATAAAAGGCGCAACAAAAGGGGTAAATTAAATTAAAGAATTAAAGTAAAGAAAGAAAGGGAGGGAGGGTAGAGAGATTATTAGATCAGTAAAATATATATATATATATATATATATATATATATATATACATTATAAAGAGTAATCTTTTGCAAAGAATAAAGTAATTTTAATTCAAAACATTTGTTTCGTTCTATCCTAAAATTTTTATGAGCAACCCTCGTACACAAAATTAAATATTATAAAAATCTTTTTCAAAATACTTACCAACACTGGCAGTAACCGGCAACAAAGCTTGTCTTATTGCTGTTTCCCAACTGCAAGCTATATGAGCACCAATGCCACTATCGGATGAAGGTACAGGAGTGTTTTCTTGTATTTCATACAAATGATCTTGACCAACAAAATAATCAACGTTGAGTGCTCTTATTTCAAAACAATGCATTATTTCTACAAATATAAAAATATATAAATATTTTGCAAAACTAAAAAATATATGTAATAATAAATTGTACACTGAAGTGTGATTTATAAAATATTATTTGAAACAATTCAAAAGAAAGATATCCGAGTAATTACAGTGGATTTAATTCGTATTTCATTCATTCTTAAAATATATTTCATGATAACCAACACTGGTGAAATTTGATGCCTTATATATATTGTGATTTTCGTAATTCATCAAACTGCTACTGAAATCAAAACACAGCTGTTCGAATTTGGTTCTTTAACAGAGGATGTTCATTATTAGCACTGATTTCTATAATAATTAATTAGAATACTCAAAATTAAACACAAAAAGTTTTTACAAAAATTTACTTCAATACTTCCTGTGCCATATTTAATCATATTTCATTTATAATTGAATTTAAAGATTGTCCTTAAAATTGTTTGAAATTGCATTATAACATACCATTTCAGTTTACATGAGGTTGATGGTAGAAAGACTAGAACATGAGTATTAAACACTTCTCAAATATCTCTTTTTCAGGTGTTTTATATTTTATTCAGAAATTGTTACTTAGCTTTACATTTTCCCTTTATGTAGCATTCACAATGGGGTGTCTCATTTGACAATCATACATTACAACCGCAACTATTGGTAACTAAATTAGTTACATTTCATTTGCTACAATTGACGAAACTACCACTTCCATCAGGTTAATGGTCACTATAGTTTGTTTGGCAAATTTTATGTTAATTTTATTTTGACCAAATCAACACACCTAAGGATATAGAAACCAATGCACAACAACCCTCAGCAGATGGCACAAATTACCTACTGCTATCATACTACAGAGTTTGGCTGACAGGATTACTAATAGTGTTTCCATATGCTAGACAATCATTACTATCCTTACACATGGTGCTATACAATTTCATTCACCAAACAATTCTTCAGTACGCCTCTATTAGGTTGCTGTGCCTTTTTGGCTCCATATTTTATTTGCTACTAGGTTGAGAACGTAGAAGAAATTTTGTTCACTGAAAACCTTTTCCATTAAGCTAAGATATTTTTTATATATTTGATTTTAATGCCAATATTAGATATCAATAGAAGTTAAATGTAGGTTAAATTTTATTTGAATCTATTTAAGAACTAGATAAAGTCTGCTAATTGTAAAGAATATCCAGCTAACTCAGTGGCGGAGTCGTATTTGAGAAAGCCTAAATTTCGAGACTTTATTTAATTATGAGCGAAATTTAAAAGTTTTTTTGTAGATGGTTTAGAGAAGGGTAAACTACCATAATAGAATTTAGAGCACCGAAGCAAGGATATCTATGCGAAATAACCATTTTTATGTAGGGATAATATCGCAGATGTTGCTGTGACAGACAATTAGTGCTCCTCAATTATAACAAGTAGAAAAGCCTTTCAGGGGAAGTGATAGTGCAGCGATTCTCAACCACTGCGCCGCGACACTTTTGTGTGCCGCCAAATTCGTGAAATGTGCCGTCAAATTTTAGAAATGCAAACAATAAAAATTATTTTGTATGTACTTTTATACTTGCTTTTAAACTTATTTTATTGCTAGTGTGCCGCCAAATTTTGAAATTGTTAAAAGTGTACCGCAACAAAAAGAAGGTTGAGAAGCACTATGATAGTGTATTGTAGATTTTTGTATTTCAGCCTTTTTTTTTATTATTTTCGTTTCTTTATTATTTTTCTTAAGAATTTTTTTAAGGTCTTTTATATTCTTTCCCTAGCAACCACTCCTTTAAATTTTAAATTTATTAAATTAACACCCATTTTACTCGTAACTAATTTTTGGGGCCAATTGTTAGGTACAATTTTGGCCCCAAAAAAATCTAGCCAGTAATTCACAGAAAAAACTCAAAGTATTTTGCTAAAAATTCTGTTTCAATAAATTACTGAAAATTTCGACTGTACCAACAAGCGGATCGAATCCCGACACGGTCCGCTTGAAAAATGTTAGGCGAGCATTTTTCACAAAAATACACCCTCGTTCGGATGAGAGGTAAAATGGAGGTCCCGTGTGTGAGTGTTGTCACGCACGTTAAAGATCCCTACCTTGCTTGGAACAGCAAGGGTTCGGCAAAATTCAAAATTCTTCAGGTAACAAAAACTCGCTTCCTGGCCAGTGTAGTACCTTCGGGTGGAGCATTGGAAAATTACATGTAATGTACCAACAAGAATAGTGTAAGTGTTTGAAGAAAGTTCCAGAATGCTATCATGTATGAAATGTCTTAATAGGGAAGTATCTTGAACGCCATCTAATCTCAAACTATGGGAATTTCTAGGACACAGACCAGAAGAAATAACAAGAGGTTGCCAAAACCTGAAATCAGGAAAGTGGCATTGGTCTAAAATTCATCCAAGAAATAATTAAGTACGCTAATGTTAAAACAAACATAAAACAAACGTTAACAATAAGAACACTAATATACCTCTTTAAAACTGCTAGCTGAAAAAACGGTTTCCAAAATAAAATGTTAAATTACCTGAACATTAATCACGCCTCTAAGTAATTGCAACATAATACAGGTAGTTTATACAAGAACTCCTTGATTTAAAAAAATCATAATTATAAAACGAAACCAGTAATAAACTTTCGGGTTTAGAACTTGAGTTCAGTATATTGTAAAGATTGTTTTGCTAATATTTGATCGTAGTGTATGGCCTTGGAGCGAGCGTGATGGAAGGAAGAGTGCAGAAAGCTCAGTATATGATTTGGTTTATTCAATTGAGTTCAGTGATCACAGTTCAGCATAATTATTGACGTGAATATGGCGGTGATGCACCTACTAACAAAACTATTCTGCAGTGGTATAATCACTTTCGAGAAACAGGTAGTGTCTTGAAAATTAAGCCACCGAGTAGACCTTCAGTCTTTGAACAGAATGTGGAACAGATCCATACATCTTGTACTCGTAGCCCTAAAAAGTCATTGACAAGGCAAAGTTTGAAGTTGTGAATATCTAAATCTACTGTGTACAAAGTGATGCAAAAGAGGCTTAAATTACGTGGGTATAAGATTCAACTTCTGCATGAAATCAAGCCCAATGCCAAAGTGAAAACGTTCAATTTAGCAGCCTACATTTTGAACAGGATTGACAAAAATGAGAACTTCCTAGAAAATGTTATGTTTTCAGATGAGGCGATTTTTCACGTAAGTGGGTCTGTCAACCAATACAACTGTAGGAGTTGGGGGTCTGAGTCACCGCATGCATTCATAGAACATCAACGAGACTCTCCCAAAGTCAATGTTTGGTGTGGATTGATGGCATGATCATATCGTAGGACCTTTCATCTTCACAGAGAAGACAATTAATGGGGATATTTATTGTGAAATGCTTGAACTATATGTTTTCCCACAGATAGATGATATCGAACTAGAAAATGGACCGATTGTCTTCCAACAAGATGACACACGACCTCACTATAGCAACCGTGTCCATGATGCGTTGAACTTGCGTTTCCCTGACAGGTGGATTGGTAGATGTGGGCTTATTGCATGGCCACCAAGGAGTCCAGATCTGACTCCACTAGATTTCTTTTTTTGGGAACATGTAATAAACATTATTTATTCTGAGAAGATTCGTGACATTGCTCATTTGAGATAGAGGATTGTTGCAGTTGTAGCATCCGTCACGCCTGACATGCTGCTGAATACCTGGAAAGAAACTGATTATTGTTTAGATGCGGCCAGGGCAACAAATGATGCACATATAGAACTTTATTAGGTATCAAAAAAAAACTTGAAAAGATTCTCTTTAATACTATATAGGTTTAATAACTATTATTTTAACTTTACTGTGTACAAATAAAACTTTAAATCAAGGAGTTCTTTTATAAACTCCCTGAATAGTACAACAAGATTGGAACTCCTACATTAGTTGTGAAAAACACTTATCTAAAAGACTATTACACAACTATGCCTTCATCACAACTACAAGATACACATTTTTAAGCAAATATTAAAAATCAAATATCAAAAACTTCTTATGTAAATGAAAACGTTTCAGGCGAACAAAATAACTTTCTTTGTTCTTAATCTAATAATAAATAAGTACTGTGAGTACGTTAATAAGTCCATACAATTAAACTAAAATAAAAATATATTTATTCATTTACAGTTACTGTAGGTAATAGTTTTAGAAATTTGATCGTAAATACTTTAGGTGATTTTTAAATGTAGATAACTTGGAAGCAATGAAAAGCTATTATTTTCTGAATTTACTCTGTTTTGACCAGATCCTACTGTAATTTCGAAAGGAAAACTAGATGCTCTGAATTATCAAATCTTCACATGTATTAATCATGATTCCAAACGGTTAGGAACAATAGCCTACAAGATATCAATGCAGAAACGATAGCTAAAGCCAAAACAGAAGGAAATAGATCAAGGCAGACAATTGGAATCACAATTATTCAAATAACCAGAACTCTTAATTCGATTTGGCATAACATACCAGTTTGACATCCTCAGCTTAATGTAGAAGAATTGCAATGACAATAAAAACAACCCTAATCAGCTACAAAACAGAGCAATAGTGCTTACTATGAGTATTACTTGGATTAAAAAGGCCCAAGCACAATAGTCGTAGAGTTAACATTTGGCAAACCTTTGCATCTGTCGTGAATTTTTCACATTGTCTGGTGCATGAAAGGAACTACACAACGAACCATCATCACTTTATGCAGAAATTACAACTGGTCGAGTGTTTAAAGCATTTTCTAAAAACAAACTTTATCATTCAAAGAATTGAATAACACCAGTTACATTTCGATACAGAATGTGGGTAACAAAGGGCATCTACATAATGTGTGGAGATCCATTCAAAGTTCTTCAGAAGGATAAACAAACTATCACCATAGAGAAAGAAAAGACACAAAACAACAGTAACAATTAACAGTGTATTAGAACATTATTAGTGCATTATGTTGATATTACTACAAAATAAGAAACTAAATAAATAAATAAGTAGATTACACTGGGTCGCATTTAAGTGAGCTTAACCATATTGTCCAGACATACAGTTTCCATTCATTCAACTTCTGTGTGCTAAATGTAAGTTTGGATGCAATCTTCTGGAAAGTTCCATTAATTATTGAGTACATTGCATCAGATAGTGCACCCATTATTTTGTTAGTGCAAGAACTATCACAACACATGAACTTTGATTAGTACACATTAAAGTTCCATACAAGCTTTGCGAACTGTGTGAGGTTTCAGTACTTTATCATTTTTAGGCTAGACATTAATTTAATTGTTGCAAATAGACTTTTATACATGTAGGTAACTGCCCTTCCATTTTAAAAATGTTATACTACTGTTTGCATTCTACAATATATTAATTTGAAAGTATATGGCAAATTTATTGCTATTTTGTCCATTCTATAATATTTTTAGTTGTTCTTGAATAAAAATGTACTTGTTGTAAACCCAGCAGCCAGAGATTGAGATATAGATAATATATATATATATATATATATATATATATATATATATATATATAACAAGACAAGTTATTTGCAGTCCTAATAAGAAATTTGTGTAGAACACTATGAAAAATATGATGTATCTGTAAATAAACCCTTATGAAAAAAATAAGAGCTTATTTACAATACAAATCGAGCTAATAGTTGCATAGCCATTAACAAAACAATAGCATTATTATTTCACAAGGGGAGGAAACATCTTCTTACTGGTTTCAGCTTCTTAAAGCTTTGTCAGAGCAGATTAGTTTCCAACAACCCTGTGAAGTAATCGAAGCTATTATACTGATATAATTTCGACAGAATCTTTGTGCTATGGCAAAAGTAAATAATAACGGCATCAGGTTCTATAGATGGCTATACAAGTATGTCTGGCCTTTGAGATTGGCAGCATAGAGCAAAATTTATTTGAAAAATAACAAACCTTCTCGTGGCGACACTCATTTCTTGCCCCATAGGCAAATCATAATAATAATAAGACAAGTTATTTGCAGTCCGCAATAAGGAATTTGTGTAGAACACAATGATAAATAAGATGTATCTGTAAATAAACCCTTGTGAAAAAAAGAGCTTATTTACAATACAAATTATTATTTAATAATGCTATTGTTTTGTTAATGGCTATGCAACTATTAGCTCGATTTGTATTGTAAATAAGCTCTTATTTTTTCATAAGGGTTTATTTTTCATTGAGTTCTACACGAATTCCTTATTGCGGACTGCAAATAACTTGTCTTGTTATTATTATGATTTGCCTATGGGGCAAGAAACGAATGTCTCCGCAAGAAGGTTTGTTATTTTGCAAATAAATTTTGCTCTAACATGCCGCAAATCTCAAAGGCCAGACCTACTTGTATAGCCATCTATAGAACGAAGATGTAGTTTCGGATCAATTTTTGTACTTCCACGCTTAGTGGTGTTGGTGTTTTACCACCTGATGGCGTTATTATTTACTTTTGCCATAGTACAAAGATTCTTTCGAAATTATATCAGTATAATAGCTTCGATTACTTCACAGGGTTACTGGAAACCAATCTGCTCTGACGAAGCTTAAAAAAGCTGAAACCGTTAAGTAGATGTTTCTTCCCCTTGTAAAATAATAATGCTATTGTTTTGTTAGTGGCTATGCAACTATTAGCTCGATTTGTATTGTAAATAAGCTCTTATTTTTTTCATAAGGGTTTATTTACAGATACATCTTATTTTTCATTATATATATATATACAGGGTGCCCACAATCTATCTCCGTATATGGGTAACTTTTTTATTATAGAAGATACAATGTTGGTTAAATTAGCAAAGTTGAAGAGAAATTTACGAGTAGTATGATGCTTTTTTGAAAACTCACCTAGATGCTCAACTTTTTTAGATATTTGAAAAAAACTGAAATTTGCCGTTTTCTTCAAACGCTAATAACTTTTTAACGGTTTAACCTATAGAGAAAATAAAAACTGCTTGTAAGGTAACTTTTTACGTAGAATTCAATAGCGTATATGACAATTTTAATTGGAAATGGGTTTTCAAGCTACAAATATAACCTCACTTTTTTTAAATGGAAACCATAGTTCAATATAACCTAAATGGAAAGGTTTTTCTTTTCTGATTACCCTGATGTAAGGGTTGATGTACTTATTAATGCGAATATGCCCACTCCTACATTAACATATGCTCAAAATGACCTCCATTAGCTTGCAAACACATTTCGCACCTTTTAATTAGGTTTTGGTGCACCTTATTTAACGTTTGTGGTTTTATACTTGTAATAGCTGCTGTAATACTATCTTTGAGTTGCTCAATGTTATTGGATTTTTTAGCATACACTACATCCTTTACAGTACCCCAAAGAAAAAAATCCAGTGGCGATAGTTCTGGTGACCTTGCCGGCCATGGAACAGGACCTACATTGCCAATCCAATTTGGAAAACTATTATCAAGATATTCAGAAACGGCTTGAGCATTGTGAGCAGGTGCACCGTCATGCTGAAAATATTTTAAGTTTTGCAGTAAATGAAGTGGCAAATTATCGAGCATTTCTTGCAATTCGTTTTGTAGAAAATTCAAATAGTGTACACCATTTAAATTATAATTATAGAAGAAAGGCCCAAGTATTTTATTACCAAAATGGCACACCACATTTATCGAAAATTGATGTTGATCCCGCCTTTCTTCTGTTAAATGGGGATTTTCCTGACTCCAGTAGACTGTATTTTTCTGTTAAACATGCCTTTGTTAGTAAATTTTGCTTCGTCGGTAAATATAATAGTGTGACTAAAACCAGGATTATTATTTGTTTCATTAAGAAACCACCTACAAAACTGTTGTCTTCTCACAATCCCCATGATACAGTGTATTGCTAACATGGGTTTCGTATGATTTGTAGCGGTTTTGTTTTAAAATTAGGCGAGCTTTTTCTGTAGAAGTAGCGCACTCAATTGCAGTTTCTCGGGTGGACGCTGTTGGCTTAAAATTTATGTAGGCTAACACACGTTCTTTACCATCAGTTTTGAATTTTCTTTTATCAGTACTGGGTTTTGTAAAAGCACCAAACCTTTTTAAATTGTTTCTAATTTAGAAAACAATCGTTTATCTGGCTGCCTTCTTTCCAAATATCTTTCATAATACATATCACCAGCAGCATCACAATTTCTGTTACAGGCATAGTAACAAAAGAGCATGTCATTTTTTTCGTTTGTATACATTCTCTATTATAATCAAATAAATTTAAAAGTCTTCTACACAAAATTTGCAACCCAGAGCAAATAAACACTTTAACTAATAATATCTGACAAATGCCAGTTGTTTTTGTTTATTTAAAATGTGTATCCATGGACTCCTTGATGCCTGCAAATAAATAAATCGTTTTTCTTTATTATGAAGAAACTACTGAAAATAAGTATATCAACCCTTACATCAGGGTAATCAGAAAAGAAAACCTTTCCATTTGGGTTATATTGAACTATGGTTTCCATTTAAAAAAGTGAGGTTATGTTTGTAGCTTGAAAACCCATTTCCAATTAAAATTGTCATATACGCTATTGAATTCTACGTAAAAGTTACCTTACAAGCAGTTTTTATTTTCTCTATAGGTTAAACCGTTAAAAGTTATTAGCGTTTGAAGAAAATGGCAAATTTCAGTTTTTTCAAATATCTAAAAAGTTGAGCATCTAGGTGAGTTTTCAAAAGCATCATACTACTCGTAAATTTCTCTTCAACTTTGCTAATTTAACCAACATTGTATCTTCTATAATAAAAAAGTTACCCATATACGGAGATAGATTGTGGGCACCCTGTATATATATATATATATATATATATATATATATATATATATATATTTAAAATAAGCTTTAAGGTTAATTTTGCTTCATTTTTGAGTTAGAGTAAAGATTAATTACAATTATTAGATATAGGAAGTGTAAGACGGTAAGGTAAACACGGGCATTTAAGTGTATAAGTACCATGCAAAGTTATTAGTAGGAAAGCTTTTCATTTCGTGGCATGAAAATCAATAATTGAAGAGAGTGAATTCTTTAGTGGTATCAAGTAACTGATAATTAAAGTGTAATTATTCTATTTGTGTACATAACTTAGTGTAGACTAATATAAAGCTGGTACATTTATAATTTTCAAAGGTTTATAAATAGCATAAGATATAAAAGTGTCGTCAAGAAACAAACGGTTATGAGTTTCTAAGAAAGAACGTGCAGCGAACGAAACAATTCCAGTAAAGTTTAGCATTGTAAATACATTCAGCATATTAATTTAAAAACCTGTAAACAAGTATCAAGGTTTCTAGGTAAAAGATCGTTAAAAATGAACAGTAGGTCTATGTTGGATAGGGTGTTGAAGATTACATACAAAAATGGATCGATAAAATAAAGAAAAGGATTGTGTTTTGCATGAGGTAGCACGGAATGAAAGATCTCGTATGGTTAGTTGACACTTAACTTTGAAACGTCTGTAAGACGCGGAAAATTTTAAAGGTAAATATGCAAGACTAAGATGCAGCGTATTTTCATAAGACATCGGTTTGAAGGGGAAGTGAGAAGTACGGTAAAAGGCTACAGACAGAGTAGGACTGTTAGACTGTGTATATAAGAACGAGAAAGACGATAGAATGTAGATTGGTATGGTAGAATAGAACTTGTAAACAGCCGGGATAAAGGTAAAGAGATATAACATACTGGTTAGACATGGATACAAGAAACGGATAACTGACATAGAAAATTGAAAAAGGATACAAGACAAAGGACAGAACTTTATGGATGCAAGTTAGAGAGGGAGGTGACCGTATATAACGCATATGAGAGAGGCGTGTTTTGGATGCTTGTTTTGGTGTCAGTTGACAGGGGACTTCGGCGAATTTGACAACTGTTGGAGATTTTAATGAGGATTTCGGAGTAAAATGGATTATTTATACAAATGCTTTAGTAAAATCAAACGTTAAAATAAATACGAAAAATAAATGGCATTGGTTAAAACAAATATACATTACCTCCCCTTTTAGTTCTGGCTGTATCGATAGCCACAACACTGATAAGAGGAATTTCCTTGTAGTATTTTGAATCACGTTCATTTTGAAAAAGCGTTATGGCCTTTGTATCTAATCTCCAATAGTGATGACGTACCTAAAAAACAAAATACAACTTAAGATCTTTAAATTGACAAAATTGAATTGTATTATTAAAAATTCAAAAAAATACACTATATAAAAAATCGTTGTTAAGTAGAAAATTTATATATGTTAAATATCTCGGCAATGAAATACAGTGTTATTAAAATTTGAGTACTTTTAAATAAATTTATAACATTAAACATCTACTAATTTTTTTAAACAATACATGACATAAAACGTATACTTTACTATATAAGTTGTATATTTAAATACCGGCATGCCCTCGTAAATCAAAAAAGTTCGATTTTTTGATTTTTATTATATGAGCACTTGCAGAAAGTATACAAACTTTATGTTAACTTCCTTTCATAATGAAATATTGCTTCATATATGGCTTGAAAATGAAAACTGGGTGAATATTATTTTTAAGTCCAGGAATCTAAAAGATTTCCAAATAAAAAACATCTGCATTTATCGGCTGATGGTTATTCAGCCTATGATGTTTTTAGTTAGCACTGCATTAATTTTTTCAATTCTCTTTTTGTTTTTGTGGTGGTACTCGTTGCGAGCTACTGTTACTTTGCTTACTGTACTTTACTTTTCTCTCGTCTGCACGAATTACCATAACAAACCAGTAATACAAGTGCCAAACCAAATCGTCTCAATTTAGTGAATTGTTTTCAAACTAACACATGTAGCATAAATTCAAACGATTTTAACTTAACAGTATGAACCTACAAACAAGAATTGGTTTTGTATAATGAAATTACAATTGCGGTAGCAATTACACTGCTGGGTTGCAAAAGAATACTATAATTGAATTTGCAAATTTTAAAGAACAAGGTCTGCAAATGACCTTCCAAGTTCTTCATAAAAATCAAAACAGCCAAAACAATACGCTTTCAATCAGTAGTGCAATTACAATATCAAAACAACTGCAAATTTCATACATCACGCAAAATTTTAAAAATGTATCCTTATAAACTGCTTTTGCTAATTGAATTAAACATGGAGATTTTGCTGCTAGGTACGATTTACCTTTATGAGTGTAGGTTGAAATTGAAATTGAATCTAAATGGTTATCTTGAATTTTATAGACATATGAGGATCGTTTTTCTCTTAATGGTAAAGTTAATACTTGAAACTGTCAAATATGATCAGTATGATATCGTTCGGAAATGCCTTTCTGAAAAGGTCATCATTTGGTGCAGTTTCACACCTAATTTCATCATGTAGTCATACTTATTCATGGTAATTCAGAACAAAATGTTACTGGTATACAAGATTTTCAAGAAATTGAGTATAACATTTTTTTGCAGGATGGAGCACCTACGCGCATTTATTAACCAGTTAAAGAATGTTAACTGCTGTTTTTCAAGATTGTGTTATAGACAGATACTTGATGAACTTTACACCACTATACAAAAGTTAGGGGTAAGGTTTCCCTAAGAAAATGTACTTTGAGGGCAACATATTGAAATCTTTCGCTAAATTCTTTAACTATGTGTTTACAGTTTCCCAGACCCCAAAGTTAAATATGACATAATTATAAAGCCGATACTTTCTCTCAAATTTACATTACTGACACACGTGTATTAGGAGCCATTGAAAATTTAAAGCCAAGAGTAGTGGCAGGAGATAACAATATGCCTAGATATATAGTTAAGGGATGTGCAGAGTTTCTATGTCATCCACTAGCAAGTATTTTAAACCTAACATTAGAGAGTGTGTCCAATCATCCTCATCATCATCACGTAATGAGTTTTTATTATTTATAATAAACACGTTTAGAAAACTTGTTCCAAGGGACGAGATAAAACAATAATTCAGGCCTCAAGATGCAAACGCAATTGTAGCAGTTTTCAAAAAAATTTAAAATTTTACAGTAAAAACAGTTCTAAAACTATTTGAATTACAATAATGAACACCTTTACAATAATAGTGCATGTGAGACATAGTAATTCAGAACTTCAGAGAGACTAAAACTTTATGCGTATAAGATGGAAAGATAAAAAACTGCTGTGCCGACGGATAACTTGGCCATTACCCCAAAGGAGAGCATGAGACGGGCAGGGTTGAAATATTCTTTGCTAAACTGAAAAGAAAGTAAAGTTAGACGTAACTGTTTCTAGCAAGTATTAAAAAATTATAATTTTAGCATAGATGTAGAAACCATTTCGTAGTAGATAATTTTAAAATTTTTGATTTAACCTTTTGGAAAACTGAGCGTACTACAATCATAATGCTTCTATTCTATAATAAATAATTTGTATCCAATAACAATATTTAACAAAAGAAATAAATAGTTTCACATATTTTAGTCATAAAAAAATTATTAGTTGAACATAATTTCATTACATAATATTTAAATGAGCATTAGATATGATAATCACGTACAAATTTATTCAAAAATAGTAAGTCAAGTAATCTTAAAATATTTATGAGCAAGCGTTTCAAATATAATAAAGTTTGAACAAAGATATTATTTTCAAAAAAATATACGTTCGCAGTAGAATAAAATTAATTAATCAACAAAAATTTATTCAGTTGAGTATCATGTCTAACAAACTGCAACAATAGAGGTTTTAGTGGCTCGTAACGTAACTGTTTGTGGGAAAGGGAGTTGTGAAATAAATCCTTGTGGATTCAACAAAAATAACTCACCCTTAACCTCTGGCTGCTACCCTTAGATTGGTTGGGCCCACATTCCAGCTGGTTACTTACTGTGAAAAAGGCAATGGCCCCAGACTGATTTCATAGTATGTGATGGGTAAGCTTGAGGGTGATTGTAGGCTCACGGATCCTTGAACATCAACGAAGCTAGTAGGCTAGACGGTACTTGTAAACTAGGAGGTATTTGTTAGCTCGATAGTATATATTGGCTCCAAGGATTTTTGTTGGTCTATGGAATATTGTTGGCCCTACAAAAATTGTGCATCGACTCTCCATTTTGCTTCACTCAAAGATGATGTGGAAGTGAGCAAATTGAAAATACCACTTACAAAGACAATTCGACCGTGGGAAATCTTATAAGAACAAATATTTAAAAAACCTTAAACTGTTTACACGTTTACAAATCAGGTTTCAAAACACCTGAATTGTTTTCTATATGATTGTGGGTACAAAATATTGAACTTAGCCTTACAATTTAACCAAACTAGAAAATAACAAATCGCATGTTTTTCATATAGAACCAAAGAATTATTAAGAATTCGAAAATCTATCCAAATTTGCAAATAAATGTACTTGGCAAATTTTTAATACCTCTATGTTGTTCCTGAAAGAAATTTTTTTTATACAAGGTGTCCACTTTTTAATTGCACACCGTAGGGATTTCCTGAACCATAAGAGATACAATGGTGGTTAAATTAGACAAAAGTTACCTATTTACTTATGATGGTATTCCATAGGCAACTTTGAATTGTAAATTTATCCGTAGATTGCTAGATATCGCCTAAAATAGAAATTTTGTAATTTTCAACTTTCCTTAATAACCTCGTTGTTTTTTCAGTTAAAATGATGAAATTTGGTATGGTATTATAAGGCCTAATTCTGCATTTATTATGGAAAATACTTCATGAAATATTATAAATACATAATGATTTAGCAAAAATTAATAGATTGGGCCGATCTTCCAAAACAACCCCTAACAAATTACTAAGGCTTAAATAGAACTCTTAAAAATGCCATTCGGTGGTCTATATTAGCGAGTAAAACTTAAATTCCCTACCAACATACTCATTCGTGAAAAACTCATTTTATTCTGCATTTGAATTTCATTCACTATATATATAAATAATATATATATTTATTCCATAATTATTCAGTATATTTGTACTCTTGGTCACAGATTAAATAGTTGAGATTGTGTAATTACTGGCATGTGTAACAGAAAACATTTTTAAAAACTATTTGAACAATTACAAAATTGACAGTTTCTGACATATACAAATGTTTTAATTTATATGTCAGAAACTGTCAATTTTGTAATTGTTCAAATAGTTTTTAAAAATGTTTCTGTTACACATGCCAGTAATTACACAATCTCAACTATTTAATCTGTGACCAAGAGTACAAATATACTGAAAATTTGGAATAAAAGAGTACGCCTTTTATTATTTTTTAAACAGGACCTATAACCCATAAAAGAAAAACTGAATAGTATTAAACCAGAGGTCGTTAATTCTAACTATAATATTAATATATATATATATATATATATATATATATATATTACTCATATTTAGACCAGGGTAGAAAATTAAATAATCAAATCAAATAATTTTAATTACCGTGTATAAGGAATTTCATTAAATAATACGCTTTATTAAAACCTTGAAGCATAAATAAACTCGGTCGTTTCAGTAAAAATAAGAAATTTAAATTATCTATAAGACGCTTTACATCAAAAGAAGCAGTATTGAAAAGCTCTGCTGTAATGTAATTATTCTAAACAAAGGGAAATTACGTGCAAAGTTTATATTAATTAACCCTATTTTAAGTAACCGTAGTAAAACAAAGTGTACATATAATAATTAATATTTAAGTTGTATTCGCTAAAAATGAAAGGATAGAAATCAATTTAATTGGAGTTAATTAAACCGTTAATAACATAATACCTATAGAAGCTTGTGAAAACCCAATAATAGTCAAATCGTAGGAAGGTTATTTAAAATGTTACGTTTGAACACCCTGCGTGTTTTTAAAAGGCAATTTCAAGTTAATTTGTTTGGATAAACATGTTGATTTTAAGGATATTGGAAACGATCAGATGCTTTAGCAGGAAATACAGAACACCTGCGTATTTTTAAAAAGCTCATTCTGCGTAAATTTGGCAAATAATTAATGTTTCAAAGAATCTTGGAGAAACCGGGACTTAGTATTCACGAGAATGTGCGATACGGGTTTATTAAACCCAGATAACAGTCCGCGTGGACTAAAATATAATCGATAATAAAGAATATAAATTTGCACCAATACGAACAGGTTAGAAAAGGAAAGAGAAAATGCGTCAAGCAAAGACACATATTGTAAAAGGGCGGGATTTAAGCAACGTCAAGGGGTTGCGATTGGTTAAAATAGGATGCATATATCAGAGGTAGAACAACAATTTCTGTATAAAAGTAATTAGTTTTTCTCGGACAACTTTGCGGGCCGTGTTGAAATTTTCTGAGATCTCAATGGGGTGAGTACTAAATTCATAAAAATCGACGTGCAGGCTACAGACTGGGAACGTAGAATGAGGAATTCGTTGGAATTACCCGTTTTAGGGAACAAAGCGACGTGTCGGCTATTCGCTATATATACAGGCGGGAATATGTGTTTCTCTCTTAGACTCTTAGACTTTCGACGATTCGATGCGTTAAAAGCTCGTGCATCCGCGACTTGATATTAAACAGTGCATTTTAGTTTGATTAAATAATTTAAAGTGTGCTAGTATATTTTAGTGACTCAAAATAGTTGGTTATTTTACGTGCTAACATGAATGTACTTCAGTGCACTTAGATACAAGGTAATAAAAGTTTATTATCACGGTACCAATTAGTAAAATTTACAACGACAAATGTATACCCAAAAGTAGGCAGTTTTGGCGTATATTGGTAATATTGGTAAAAGGAAGTATGAAGTTCTTTGCTATTTTGCGGGGGTGTTAATGACTAAATGGTTCGTAAATGTGTCTGCTTCCACTGAACCAGAGGCAGATATACACAGATGAGTTCCGGAAAAGCCTAGAAACAACTTTAAATTAATGGTGATGGAGAACATTTTAAAGCGTTGACAACTTGAAGCTGTAAATAGAATCCGGTTGGAATGGTGTGATTTACAAAAGGGACGATTACACTGAAGCTACGAGGACAATAA
Organism: Platerodrilus igneus; assembly: GCA_036346225.1. Taxonomy (NCBI): domain Eukaryota; kingdom Metazoa; phylum Arthropoda; class Insecta; order Coleoptera; family Lycidae; genus Platerodrilus; species Platerodrilus igneus. The sequence continues at coordinate 1,175,648 of JARFIW010001778.1, read as the reverse complement.
CCTTCAGGTAAATTGTACTATTTTGTTTGACATTTTTTGTGTGTATTGAATGACTTTATAATTGATTTACTTTAAATGGACATTAGTGGAATTTTTCTAACCATCAAAATTTAATTTTAAGATGAAATTTGCTTGTTTAAGTAAAAGGGTATTTTGTTTTGATGTTCGGGAATAGGATGAAACTTTGGGTAGGTCTTTGAGCTCAATTAGACAAACCTGGTTAATTAACGTAAAGGGGTGGTAGATGCTCCTTTATACTCAGACTCGGTCTGCTTATATTGTTATATTAATTAGTAGGCATCCAACAAGGACTTTAATTTTGGATGCACAGTAAAATGATAATAAAATTAATCCGGAAATTCTTTTTAAAACTGAATTTTATGTTCAAATTTAATTTGAAAATTTAATGTATTCTGAATATTGATGTAAATAGAGTTAACGTTGATGTTTGTGGTAGGAATGTGTTGTTTAATTTTATGATTGAGAATGGAAGTTATCTAGAAGAGCAGCCGAGGCGATTAACAGAAGGAATCAACGGACCAGGTGATTTAAAGGTTTCACAGCATTCTTGACGCCCAAACTGTGGGGCTCGAATGTTTTTTTAAAGGGCCAGTACCTAGAGATACGAGAGGAATCACAGCATTCTTGGCGACCCAAAAGTGAGGCTCGAGTTCCAAATAAAATTTTTGTTATGTTATTCCAGGAAACTGGCGATCTGAGAGAGAGAGTTTCTGTTTGTGGATAAATTTAAAAGTATTTTAGAGTGTGTGAGAGTGATTAGAACGTATGCAGAGAAAGGAGTGGTTAAGGAGTCAAGGAGTGGAAATTGGAAGTGACGATAGTGCATTGTGTGGGAAAAATTCGAAAATGGAAGAAGCAGGAGGCAGTAGAGATCAGTCGAGGACGGAATCGGAGGATCAAGGAAACGAGATGATATTGAGAATGTTAGAGAGAATGAACGATGAATCTAATAGAGCTAGGGAAGAATCCAACAGAAAATTAGAACAGCTAAGCGATGAATCGAACAGGAAGTTAGAAGAGATTAGTCAGAAAATAGATAAGACGAATCAAGAAGTTGTAGAATTTAAAAATAGTCTTACTGTAAAGATGGGGGAAGTTGAAAATAGGGTAGATAAAAATGAGCGTGACATTACAGGTCTTCGACAGGAAATGGGACATTTAAGGTCCGGCACGCATTTTCTGTGAAGAAGAAATAAACGTAAAATGACTGAAGTAACGGACTCATGTAGGGATCAGTTAGTCAGGGTAGAACGCGAAGTTAGTAGTATTAAATACAACATATCAAATTTAACGGGGTAAGGTCCCAGATTTTATACAGGTGGAGTATCATTGGACCAACACATGAAGTTTTATGGTGATAACAGGGTAAATCCACAAATTTTTATTAATAGTGTAAGAAATCTAGTGGGAAATTTATTTGACGAACAGACTAAACTGAATACGATAAAGGCTTTATTAAAGGACAACGCGGAAGCATGGTACAATTTAGTAGGACAGGACATAGACACGTATCAGGACTTTGAAAACAAATTTTAAAACACTACTGGAGTGACCACAGACAAGACCAGGTACGAGACGACTTAATTACAGGAAAATTTAAGGGAGAGTTTGCAGGATCTAGGAGCAATATGCCATCCGCAAGTACAGTGTGGCCAAACAACTGAATCCACCATTGACGGACAGACAGATAATCAAGTACCTATCACGACATTTTGAACTGGAAATTAGACAACACGTGGCCTTACAAAACATCACAGAACGGGAGACATTTTAGAGTATTTACAGAGATATGACGATGTATGTGTTGGACGGACAAGAGAGATACGAGAACGAAACGTTAACACAGTTAGGTTTGACAACAGGACACCGAATTATCCGAGACGGCCTGACTACAACAGAAATTTTCGACCGAATTGGGAACGACGAGGACAGGAATACAGGAGCAATAGTGCGACTAGGGGACCGACGCCAAGACCTAGTTACACGAGACAGAACAGTTTACCGGAAGTAAACAGGACTGTGACCAGCACGCCGAATAGAGATAGGGACACGGATATTAACACGAGGAGGACGTACGCACAGGTTGTAGAAGGACAACCAGGACCAAGCACGGAAAACAGGATGAGACAGGATTTTTAGAACGCGACAGACCACTAGATTTCTGTGTAAATGTATACGAACATCCACGTGAATTTTTCAAAATTGAGGAGGAAGTAGAGCCAGAAACTGAGGAAAAATTATGTTTGCCAATTATTAATTTAGAAATTTTTGAGAATAATGTAGAAGTATTACTTGATACAGGGCAGAGGCGAGTTTAATATCGGAGGAATTCGTCAGCAAAATTAGGGATAAGGTTTGTGATAGAATTATGCCTATAAAACGTAGCCATTTAGTAGCTCCAAATAAAAAGAAGTTTGCTGTAGTAAATAGTGTTGTGGTGCTTAGGATAGATATAGGAGGTTTAAGCTGTGAACAGGAGTTTGTAATTGTACCTGGACTGAAGTTTCAGAGCATTTTAGGTGTTGACTGTATGATGAAGTTAGGGGTTTTGATAGATATGGAAAGGAAGGTAGTAAGGATTAAGGATAGGGTAGTGCCATGGAAGGGCAGTTATGAAGTCACAGAGGATGACACGGGGTTTAGTATTAATGTAATAGAGTTAGAGGATGATGAAGTTAAACAGATCAACACAATAAGATGTCCAGAGGAGAGGATAGTAGAGGTTCAAGCTTTAGTACAAAAACATGCAGAATTAGTGGGGGTAGAAGCAGCATATCAGGAGCAGGTGAAGGCGAAATTAAGTAAAGATGGCAAGTTTGTTTTTAATAAAGTAAATTTTAGGAATTCATTCTGGCGGATTCCATTACATAAGAGGTCTAGAAGGTACATAGGATTTTCCATAGAGGGAAAAATCGATAATTGTAAAGTAGTATCGTTTGGTTTGTCGGCAGAAAGGGAAACAAGAATAAATGAGAAACAGACAAGTGTAGGGACTGAAGAAGAAGTAATATTTAAGAGTCAGGATAAGAGGGATGATAAGTTTATTGTATGTGAGATAATAGAGATGTTAAGTATAGATATAGAAGGGGAGAGATAGGGATGAAGAGTATTAGGATGGTAAGAAGGAAGACTTGGAGGGTCAAGAAGAGAGTTAGATTTAAATAGGATAGGGATAGCATAGGTGTATATAAAAGAGTAGAAGTAAGTGGTTATGGAAAATAAAGCTAGATATAGGACACATATGGGAGATAATTAGGAATAGGTTTAGGATGAGGATAAAGAGTAAATGTAGGAAGAAAATAAGATAGGTTAAGTATAGATATTTTATATAAGATTAGTGGAGAGTTAGGAATAGAGTAAGAGTAGGATAGGCATATAGGATTAGGTAGGGGGAAGTAAAGTATAGTGAAGAGTAGTTAAAAGTTAGGAATAGGATAGGTATATAGGATGTATATAGGATTAGATGGATAAGTAGGATGAAGTTAGGGATAATTTCAGTTTATAGAAGTAGGTGAGAGTTAGGAATAAGATAGGGATATAGGATAGGTGTAAATATTTTTTTCGATTGGAGACAAAGTAGGTAAGTTAGATAGATAAGGGTAGAGAGAGATAGGCAGTTTTTTTGTAATTTTTTTTGTCTAAATGTTTTATATTTGAATTCAAATAAGTGGGATTATTTGTATTCAAATAGGGGGAAAATACTCATATTTAGACCAGGGTAGAAAATTAAATAATCAAATCAAATAATTTTAATTACCGTGTATAAGGAATTTCATTAAATAATACGCTTTATTAAAACCTTGAAGCATAAATAAACTCGGTCGTTTCAGTAAAAATAAGAAATTTAAATTATCTATAAGACGCTTTACATCAAAAGAAGCAGTATTGAAAAGCTCTGCGTGTAATGTAATTATTCCTAAACAAAGGGAAATTACGTGCAAAGTTTATATTAATTAACCCTATTTTAAGTAACCGGTAGTAAAACAAAGTGTACATATAATAATTAATATTTAAGTTGTATTCGCTAAAAATGAAAGGATAGAAATCAATTTAATTGGAGTTAATTAAACCGTTAATAACATAATACCTATAGAAGCTTGTGAAACCCAATAATAGTCAAATCGTAGGAAGGTTATTTAAAATGTTACGTTTGAACACCCTGCGTGTTTTAAAAGGCAATTTCAAGTTAATTTGTTTGGATAAACATGTTGATTCTAAGGATATTGGAAACGATCAGATGCTTTAGCAGGAAATACAGAACACCTGCGTATTTTTAAAAAGCTCATTCTGCGTAAATTTGGCAAATAATTAATGTTTCAAAGAATCTTGGAGAAACCGGGACTTAGTATTCACGAGAATGTGCGATACGGGTTTATTAAACCCAGATAACAGTCCGCGTGGACTAAAATATAATCGATAATAAAGAATATAAATTTGCACCAATACGAACAGGTTAGAAAAGGAAAGAGAAAATGCGTCAAGCAAAGACACATATTGTAAAGGGCGGGATTTAAGCAACGTCAAGGGGTTGCGATTGGTTAAAAATAGGATGCATATATCAGAGGTAGAACAACAATTTCTGTATAAAAGTAATTAGTTTTTCTCGGACAACTTTGCGGCCGTGTTGAAATTTTCTGAGATCTCAATGGGGTGAGTACTAAATTCATAAAAATCGACGTGCAGGCTACAGACTGGGAACGTAGAATGAGGAATTCGTTGGAATTACCCGTTTTAGGGAACAAAGCGACGTGTCGGCTATTCGCTATATATACAGGCGGGAATATGTGTTTCTCTCTCTTAGACTCTTAGACTTTCGACGATTCGATGCGTTAAAAGCTCGTGCATCCGCGACTTGATATTAAACAGTGCATTTTAGTTTGATTAAATAATTTAAAGTGTGCTAGTATATTTTAGTGACTCAAAATAGTTGGTTATTTTACGTGCTAACATGAATGTACTTCAGTGCACTTAGATACAAGGTAATAAAAGTTTATTATCACGGTACCAATTAGTAAAATTTACAACGACAAATGTATACCCAAAAGTAGGCAGTTTTGGCGATATTGGTAATATTGGTAAAAGGAAGTATGAAGTTCTTTGCTATTTTGGGGTGTTAATGACTAAATGGTTCGTAAATGTGTCTGCTTCCACTGAACCAGAGGCAGATATACACAGATGAGTTCCGGAAAAGCCTAGAAACAACTTTAAATTAATGGTGATGGAGAACATTTTAAAGCGTTGACAACTTGAAGCTGTAAATAGAATCCGGTTGGAATGGTGTGATTTACAAAGGGACGATTACACTGAAGCTACGAGGACAATAACCTTCAGGTAAATTGTACTATTTTGTTTGACATTTTTGTGTGTATTGAATGACTTTATAATTGATTTACTTTAAATAGACATTAGTGGAATTTTTCTAACCATAAAAATTTAATTTTAAGATGAAATTTGCTTGTTTAAGTAAAAAGGGTATTTTGTTTTGATGTTCGGGAATAGGATGAAACTTTGGGTAGGTCTTTGAGCTCAATTAGACAAACCTGGTTAATTAACGTAAAGGGGTGGTAGATGCTCCTTTATACTCAGACTCCGGTCTGCTTATATTGTTATATTAATTAGTAGGCATCCAACAAGGACTTTAATTTTGGATGCACAGTAAAATGATAATAAAATTAATCCGGAAATTCTTTTTAAAACTGAATTTTATGTTCAAATTTAATTTGAAAATTTAATGTATTCTGAATATTGATGTAAATAGAGTTAACGTTGATGTTTGTGGTAGGAATGTGTTGTTTAATTTTTATGATTGAGAATGGAAGTTATCTAGAAGAGCAGCCGAGGCGATTAACAGAAGGAATCAACGGACCAGGTGATTTAAAAGGTTTCACAGCATTCTTGACGCCCAAACTGTGGGGCTCGAATGTTTTTTTTAAAGGGCCAGTACCTAGAGATATGAGAGGAATCACAGCAATATATATAAGCTTCTTTATAAAGATAACGACCTTAATTTCAATATAAAATGGTATTCTTTTTGTAGGCTTCAGGTCTTCTTAAATAATCAGTACTCTTTTCTATAAATCTAAGCTTTCGGATATATTCAATCCTTTGTCAAAGATACTAAAATATACAGAAATAGTAATACTGTAAAATTATAAAGGTATGCTGTTATTTACTAAAGCGAGGCTACAAATATAAATTAAAAATACATTTGTTTAGCAATACAAACATTAAATATTCAGTAATCTACACAACAGTTACTAACATACACACACAGACATACAACATGCTATTAAAAATTTAAATAAAAATAAAGGGGTGGGGGGGAGCTTTCAGTCAAAAATAAAACACCTGTCAAACTTAACCTAACTTACAACAAGTTTATATCTTTAATGTTTGTATTGCTAAACAAATGTATTTTTAATTTATATCTGTAGCCTCGCTTTAGTAAGTAACAGCATACCTTTATAATTTTACAGTATTACTATTTCTGTATATTTTAGTATCTTTGACAAAGGATTGAATATATCCGAAAGCTTAGATTTATAAAAAAGAGTACTGATTATTTAAGAAGACCTAAAACCTACAAAAGAATACCATTATATATATATATATATATATATATATATATATATATATATAATAACTTTATATTTTCTTGACCATTTATATTATTTCTTGCAAAATTTTCTTGGAACTGGTCATTAATAATTAATTTGAATGTTTTCTACATGTAAAATAAACACTTTTTCTTGCTTTTTAATTTTTATTATTCATATGCGTTTATAAACAACCATTTTCAAATATGAAACCTATAAACTATCTCTAATTAAATAATGATTTTTAAAATTAAATTGCATACATACCATTTAATGTAAAGTCAAACTATTAAAACTTACAAACTAAATAAATTATTTCTAACATTATAGGATAAGCAACAATACATCCTAATAATACTCTTTTGGGTATGTTTTTAATTTAAACTTGCTTTCCTTGTCAATTTACAACTAACATTTAGATTAATAAACCTTTACAAAACTAATACCTTATCAGTGATAATGCTATTGAATTAAACATATGAATTTTACATGCTTATGCTAATATACAGTGTGAGAGGATATTAATGTATGTGTATTAAAATTATTTCTGTTGTATTAAATTGTGGTAAATATTTATAAATCCGTCTTGGTCTATTTTTGAGTTTATAGCTTTAGGGTTCTTTTGAATTTCTATTGTTTCAAGTATGTTTCTTTTGTTATCATTTATCTCCGTTCCTAAAATTTTAACATTACTAAAATCGAACTGGTGGACTTTTTCAATTCGATGCGTTGCTAGGGCGTTACTTTTTTTTATTATTAGTTTTATAGTATATTTGTGTTCATAAACTCGTTTATGGAGGTATTTTTAAATTTCCGATATATACTCAGGGCATTCTTTACAGTTAATTTTGTATATTGTGTGGGTTCTGTTTTTCCATCTATTATCGGTTTAAGTTTTGTAAATACCGCTCTTGAAGAGTTATTTGGCTTATGTGCCACATAAATGTTATAGTCTTAAGGCATTTTTAACTTATTTTATAACCCTGGTATATTCATTTTTTCTCACTTTATTACGTTTTATTTTTATACTGTTATTCTATTTACCATTCATTTATTGATTATTTTATTTTTTTTTTTGCATCCATAGCCTTTTATTATTTTACGATGACAGCTTTACAAACCTTTATATTCGACCATGTTTAGCTTTGTGACATTCCCCACATTGTAACACAGTATTTACTCATTTCTTTTTATATGCTTTGACACATTGTTAATAAATTACGAATATCTACTCATTGTATTATTCTTACACAATTTGGGTACTACCACCATTTGTTTATGATAAGGCGAAGCAGTTATTCAGGTAAAGTATATGCATGGTCCATGTCCAACATTAATTTGCCACAAATGGACATGCACCATACATATATGGTGTACCCAAGATACACAAAACCTAATATCCCCTCCGCCCATTGTAAGTACAAAAACGCACCTACATATAATCTGGTCAAATACTTTAATCAAACAATTAAAACAATTATCGGAACAACTGAATATGCAATTAAAGACAGTTTGGGATTTTCAAAAATTTATCGTTAAACAAATTATACCAAATAACCATGTATTAATTTCATTAGATGTAAAATCGTTATTTACTAATATCCCAACACAACTAGCTATAAATATTATTAAAAATAAATGGACAAAAATAGCTTTTAACAACATTACCATGGAGGAATACATAAAAGGAGTTAAAATCTGTTTAGAAGCCACATATTTTACATTTGACAAAAAATTTATTCCCAAATATTTGGTACGGCAATGGGTTCCCCATATCATCAACAATTGCAACCTAGTACTAAGAACTAGAAAAGCATGCTATTGGCAAATTAAGCTATACACCTGTGTTTTATAAAAGGTTTGTTGATGACAGTATTATATGCCTGCTAGAAAATAAAGTGGATGAAACGTAAAGGCCTTTTAACAGTTTTCATCCAAAACTTCAATTTACGATGAAAAGGAAATAAATAAATCTATACCATTTCTTGATACGCTTATTTCATATAACACAAAAGGGGAAATATCCACAAATTGGTATAGAAAAATACATGTAGTGGCAGATATTTAAATTTCTTATCATGTGTACCAAAGCAATATAAAAAAATGTAGTAAATAACCTGGTGGAACGTACATACAATTAGCACAAATAAACATAGGTCAAAAAATATAAAAAGGTTAAAACTGTACTTAAAAATAAAAATACCCTAAATATTTATTGAACAGATAATAAAACAATATAGTCCATAAAATAATATAATAATGGCGTGTAAACATTAGAAAACTAGATTTAATGAAATTAGAAATAGGGATTGAATATACTTTCTCAGGTTATTTCGAGAAAAATTAAAAAATGCCAATTTAAGAAACATAACATTTATGTGATTGCACATAAGCCAAATTCTATCATTGTCAAAGCGGTCATTTACAAAACTTATAACCGATAATGATGGAAACAACAGATGACCCACAATATATAGCAAAAATTAATGTTAAAATGACTGAGTATATATCGAAATTTAACAATACCTATAAATCGAGTTCTCATGAACAAATATTATATAACAATTGCCATATATAATATTTAATAAGTGGCGGTCTAGTAACATACGATAAAGCAATTAATGAAATCTAAAATGTTGATTTGTATAATTTGTTAAAAATTTTAGAACGAATAAATGATAAGCAAATAGTGTTGATAATGTATTACATTGAAACGATATTAGAAATTAAAAGACGCTTAAACTTATAAGCGAAAATTAAGTACCAAAGTGATTTATCAAATATTTACATGATCCAATCAAGTTTAATGCATCAGACAGAAATAATTGTAATACACATACATTGTTTAATATGTCTCACCTGTTATTAGCATAATGCATGTAAAAATTCATATGTTATGAAATTCATTAGCTTACACTGAAAATTATTTTGTAAAGGATTTAAATTAATCATAAATGTATATTGTAATACTATGACAACGAAGTATGCAAGTTTTAAAGAACCTAATACGTGAACCTCAAAAGAGTAAATTAGGATGTATTGTTGCTTATCCTAATAGATGTGTAACGAAATAATTTAATTTAGTTCATGTAAGTATTTAATGTTTGACTTTAGCATTAAATGAGTTATAATGCAATTAATGTTGTGAAACAATAGCATTATTAATGTAGGTATTAGTTTTATGTAAGGTTTGATAATTTGAAAACTGGTTAGTTGTTAAACGACGCCAAATGAATGTAAGTTATAAATTTAAAAGCATAGCAATGGAGATATATAGTGTGTTGATTGTTACATGTAGAAAATGTATTCTAAATTTGTAAGTTATTAGATGATCTAAGTTCAGTTAGATAAAATTTTCAAGAAAAATATTTATATATATAGTAGTATATATATATATATATATATATAGTTGTGGAGTTAAAGGGTAAATAAGTGTTGACAATAAAATTTTATCAACCGTGTATACAGAAATAAGACCAAATTATTTACGTGCCAAATTAATTTAAATTCATATAGTGAAAACGGACGAGTATTAAGGTATTTTTATATTTAAATTGGAATGTGAGAATTACATAAGGAAAGAAAAGCTTTAAAAGTACATAAAAGTTCAAGGATATGCATATTTAATTACAAGCTTGCAGGCATAAGAAAATCAATAATTTCTAACGCAAATGTATTCGTTTTAAAAGCCAAAGTGCATTTACACAGATACGACAAAGCAGAAAATCTAGGAATTGTTATTTTCAAACGGTCAATAATTTCAAGAAACATGTGATGGTGTAATAGCCAAATATCATAATAATTTATAGTTATTTCTTCGAATTAAGTTTTATGCATTTAAAAGGTGAGTGACTTGTTATAGGAAGTGAAAAGTGCGGATTTGTACAGGAAGACAATCGATAGAAAGTACACGTGCAACGAACTCTAGGCTAGGTGTAATTTGAATTAGTAAATAAGCATAATTGCATAATCATTGTTAGCAGTTAAGAATTAATATAGAATAAGAGCATTATAAGTCTAACCCTCCGATGTAACAGTTGTACTGCACCTTAAAGTGACAAGTAAATTAAATATGTGAATTGGTCTTCGACTTTGTTTTAATCACCTCTAATAAAGACCCCAAGAGAACACTACATGGCGATCCTGCCAGCCCTGCTAATCCTGCCAGCCCTGCTAATCCTGCCAGCCCTGCTAATCCTGCCAGCCCTGCTAATTCTGCCAGTCCTGTAATTCTGCGAGTCCTGCTAGTTCTACAGATTAAATTATAATATAACCGAAATTTGAAATGGGCACCAGCAATTCCAAGGAAGAAGTAGTTATTACACAAACTGGAATAAATAATGGTTCGATAAATGGCTATTCAAATTCTGAGGTAATAGGTATTACGTCAGGTACAATTTTAGCGTTGTTGGGTATTTTATTACTTTTTAAAATGTTCAAGAAAATGTTGGACAAGAAGATTAGGAGAGAGGTCAGTAGAAGCCAGCAGATTGTATAGTAAGAATTATTTTATTTTAAGCTATAAAAATTAAGTACGAGTTAAAATTAATGACGGAACACTTGAAGCAAATTTTAGAGGAATTTAAGATTTTTATTAAAAATTTAAATAAAGATGGTCAAGAAAGACGAAACGATTTAGATGTTACTAATAGGAAATTTGATTATTTGAATAGGTTATGCGAGGAGTATAGGTTAGAGAAAGATAAGATTAAAGTCGCAAAATTTGATAGTTCTGAAATTATCGATAAAGTTAAGCAGCACATAGCCATAATAGATAAGTGTATAGGAGATATTACTGAAGTTTTAACAAGTAGGAAGTTAAGTATTTTAAGTAGGAAAAATCAAGACACCATGGGTGAAAAATTTGAATTAAAAGTAGCAGCCTCTATGATTCCAGCCATGGACGGTTCAGAAAATACCACCAAGCAAATGGTCGACGCAATTGAACTATATGATAGCTTGTTAGATGATGAAGGTAAGAGATTGTTAGTAAATTTTGTCATAAAAATTAAGTTAAGTCAAAATGCCAAAATGCGATTACACAGTAATTATGAGAATGTAGAAGCGCTTGTGAACGATATCAAACATCACCTGTTAACTAAAAAATCAGCATCAGGATTGTCTGCCGAATTACATAACTCCAGACAAAATAATAAATCAATTGAAAATTTTGGTAAAACGATCGAGGAATTAATGGTCAATTTAACAATAGCTCAAGCAGAGGGTAACAAACAATCATTAAAAATTTTGACAGCCGCTAACGAAAAAATTGCATTAAACGTATTTACAAACGGAATAAGGGACGAAAATTTAAAAAACAATTATAAAAGCTCGAAATTACGATAAATTAAAAGACGCCATAATAGCCGCGAAGGAAGAGGAAATTGCAAATAAACCTCAGCAAATGTTTTACACAACCGGAAAAGGTCGTCAATTTACTAGACGCGTAAAATATCATAACATTAATACAAATAGAAGTCAACGTACCTCACACACCAGGTATCAAGGTCGAGGAAATAATCCATGCACGTTCATGAACACTAGAGATCGAGGAAATGCATACGTAAGTAAAACTGTAAGAGGTCATCAGTTTCATAATAGGGGAAACCATCGCAATTTTTACATCAACTCGTCAGAGAAAAACTCCACAGAAAATATATTAGACCAAACTACGGAACCGAAAACATTTTTTCGAGACCCCCCAGAATAATTTAAAGAATGTTCACAACATTTTAAATATTAATAGTGTAAATTTCATAGAAGTCGGATACAATAACAATACAATTAAATTAATTTTAGATACAGGAGCATCAGTAAGTGTTATTTTCATTTCTAGTTTAACAACTAAGATAAATATTGATACAAATAAGCAAATTTTTATTCAAGGAGTATCGGGTAAAACAAAAGCAATTGGAACAGTAAATCTACCAATTACAATAGGGAATATCTCAATTAATCATACTTTTGTTGTAATGAACGATTTCGAATCAGACGTAAATGGAGTAATAGGATCAGACTTTTTTAATAAGTACAGATCAAATATCGATTATAAAAATTATAAATTTACTTTCGTAAGTAATGATGTATCAACGTCAATTCCATTATTAGCAAACGAAGATTTATATACAATAATCCCACCACGATGCGAGATTATCAAATATTTTACAGTAAATTACAAAGACGAATGTGTAATAAAATCACAAGAATTGTGCGAAGGTGTATTTCTAGCAAACGTAGTTGTAAAGCCAGTTAAAGATTTTATACCAGTAAAGTTATTGAATACGAACGACACTGAAATTAAGTTACGAAATTTTAAACCTACCATCGAACGACTTTCAGATTACAAGATAGTTAAATTTGAAGAGTCAAAATTCTCAGTTGAACGTATTGATAAATTATTAAAAGACATTAACGTCGAAGGTTTAAATAGCGAAGAACAAACCACCATTCATAAGATTTCTGCTAAGTTTGCAGACGTATTTTATGTCGACAATGACCTACTAACCGTGTCAAACATAAGTGAGCAGCATATTCAGTTACAAACAGATGCTAGAGCAACGTACGTTAAACCATATAGGTTACAACATTCACAGAAAAATGATATAGGAAAGCAAGTAGATAAAATGTTACATGACGGGATAATAGAACCCGCACAGAGTGCGTGGTCTTCACCACTAATAATAGTACCGAAAAAACCGGATAGTTTAGGAAACAAAAAATGGCGCGTAGTTATTGATTATAGACAATTAAACACTAAATTGCAAGATGACAAATTTCCGCTACCAAGTATCGAATCAATTTTAGATTCGTTAGGAGGTGCGATATATTTTTCACGTTTAGATTTATATCAAAGTTATTATCAGATAGGATTACAAGAACAGTCCAGACCATGTACGGCATTTAGTACAGACAAAGGACCATTTCAAATGACTAGGTTACCGATGGGGTTAAAAGTAAGCCGAGTATTTTTGCACGACGATGACAGTAGCCTTATCAGGATTGAATTACGAGAATTGTTTTACATATTTGGATGATTTAATTGTATTCGGAGATAGTTTAGAAAAGCACAATACAAATTTAGTAAAAGTACTCAATAGGTTAAGAAAAGTCAATTTAAAATTAAATCCAAAAAGTGTGAATTTTTAAAAAGGAAATTTTATATTTAGGCACGTTATAACGGCACAAGGTGTACAACCAGATCCAGAAAAATTGCAGTCATGCAAAATTATCCAACACCGCTTAACGCAAACGACGTTAAAAGGTTTGTAGCATTTGCCAATTACTATAGAAAATTTATTCCAAAATTCGCTGAAATAACAGCACCGTTAAACAAATTGTCTAGGAAAGGTGTTACTTTCCAATGGACCAATAAATGTCAAGCAGCATTCGAACTGTTAAAACAACTTTAACAAACCCACCAATATTACAATACCCAGATTTTTCAGATAATAATACATTCATCTTACGCACGGACGCATCAGGTTACGCGTTAGGAGCAGTTTTGTCGAATAGCGACGACAAGCCAGTAGCTTACGCAAGTAGAGCACTTAACAAAGCCGAAATAAATTATTGTACAATAGAAAAGAGTTATTAGCTATAGTATGGGCAGTGAAAAAATTTAGACCATACTTATTTGACAAAAAATTTCAAATTTTAACGGATCATAGACCGTTAGTATACTTATTTGGTATGAGTAATCCATCTAGTCGATTAACAAAATTTAGGTTAACATTAGAAGAATATGATTTTACAATAACGTATATTAGGGTACAGAAAACGTGACAGCGGACGCTTTATCTAGAATTATTATAGATTCAGATTATTTAAAGAATATGGAGCGAGCGGTTCACGAAAAAGTATATGTAACAACAAGAGCCCAAAGTAGAAAATTAGGCGACTCTCAAGTCGAATCAAAAGCATCAAAGGATGATGGGACTGATCACCCCAACATTGTTGAACTTTTGAAGCATCCGAAGGATGCAACAGAACTACGATTTGTATCAGAGAAGGAGTTTAACAGAATCATTAAATCCAATAAAGGAAATAATTTTGTTTACATGCATGTATCAATTTATGATAGAAGTAAAAATATAATTTATTTGAAGCAAGGATCTCGATCAGCGTCAGCCTTCGAAGCGTCGTTGAGAGACCTGCAATTTCTTCGTAGAGAATTTACAATTCCGGAATTTATTATTATAAAAAACGAAGAATCGAAGTCATTTTTATATAACTGTAAAGCCGGCAGCAATTTACTTAAAAAAAATGACATACGAATTAGTGTGATTAGGGAAGTCACTAATATTCAAAACTCAGAAACGCAAAGATTAATCATTAATGATTTTCATTTATTGCCTACGAGAGGTCACGCGGGCATCAATAGAACATACAATAACATAAAGCGATACTATTTTTGGTCAAGTATGCGAAAAGATGTAGAAACATTTATTAAAAAATGTGACGAATGTCAAAGACATAAACATTCAAATATTAGCAAACAGTCGATGATAATTACAACCACAGCTTCCGAAGCTTTCGAAAAAGTTTTTTTAGATTTAGTTGGACCATTGCAACCAGATGCAAATGGAAACAGGTATATTTTGACACTACAGTGTGATTTAAGTAAATTTGTAGAAGCATATCCATTACCAAATAAAGAGACTGAAAGTGTAACTAGAGCGTTTGTCGAGAATTTTATTTTACGATACGGCATCCCACGCGAAATTTTAACGGATAAAGGTTCAGAGTTCATGTCGGAGATTCTTAAGGAAACGTGCAATTATTAAATATAAAGCAGTTAAATTCTACAGCTTATCATCACGAAACTATCGGTGCGCTCGAAAACTCACATAAAAATTTAGCAGCATATTTAAGGATTCTATGTCCGCAGTATTCAAATAATTGGAGCAGTTGGATACCTTATTGGTGTTTTGCATACGATAATTCAGTGCATACTGAAACTAAATATACCCCGCACGAATTAGTATTTGGGAAAATTAATCAAATACCGTCAAACGTGGTAAACTCAGTAGACCCACTTTATAATTTTGATAATTATCCAGCAGAACTAAAGTATAGATTGCAAGTCGCTGGAAATGAAGCGAGATATAATTTATTACAATCCAAAAGTAAACGAAAGCATAAGTTTGATATCAAAACTAAGCATGTTAATTATAAATTAGGAGATAAGTTGTTGATTAAGAATACATCTCTTGATAAAAAAGATCCAATATTTGTAGGCCCATATGAAGTAGTTTTAGATAAGCATCCTAATGTTATAGTTAAGATAGATAATAAGTTAGTAGAAATCCATAAGAATAGGACAAAATTATATAACGTATTGTAATTTATAAAATTTTTATTTGAAAAACAAAAATTTTTTTAGGGCACCCCGTGAAGGTGTGATGGTGTAATAGCCAAATATCATAATAATTTATAGTTATTTCTTCGAATTAAGTTTTATGCATTTAAAAGGTGAGTGACTTGTTATAGGAAGTGAAAAGTGCGGATTTGTACAGGAAGACAATCGATAGGAAGTACACGTGCAACGAACTCTAGGCTAGGTGTAATTTGAATTAGTAAATAAGCATAATTGCATAATCATTGTTAGCAGTTAAGAATTAATATAGAATAAGAGCATTATAAGTCTAACCCTCCGATGTAACAGTTGTACTGCACCTTAAAGTGACAAGTAAATTAAATATGTGAATTGGTCTTCGACTTTGTTTTAATCACCTCTAATAAAGACCCCAAGAGAACACTACAAACATCTGTTGGTGAAATGTTACGTTCAGAGAATAGTAGACAAACGTTAATATAGAATTCCATAGAAATTGTTTTCAACGGTCGGTTTGTATAAACTAGTAAATAACAAATATCTTAAGAAGTGACTAGAATGAACAATCGATAATGTAAGACAGATAGAGAAGCAGATAGTGCAAGCGTTGGATAGAAGTCGCGTAAGGTATACACGTGGACTAGGCGAAGGACGTCTACAATATCGATTTTCTGTAGCCTAAGTGGGGTTTGAAAGAAGACAACAAACATGGATAGAACAGAGATATATAGCGGATAGGTGGAGCATAGGGACGACAGGAAATTATATCATTGGTTGTTAGCCAACAGTTTTCAAAAAGAGCGCATACGGTAAGGTAGGGGACTAAATTCTAGATAACACAACAACGGACGGGAGAAATTTTTCGAAATTTAGAATCGGTTACGTTCAAAATTTTAAGAAGCCGGTTTGAAAATAAGCTTTTCTCATGAAACGAGTTCCACTGGGGGGTTTTGGAATGATAAAAAGACCCAGGAGAATAGATTAAAGCCCTCTCTTTCCTTTCATCGAGTTCAGACCTACATAATAGTCAAAGCTTTCGGTTAGTATTTGTGTGTTTAGTAATGTTACATTAAACATTTTATTTGAAAGTATAAAAAGTGTAGTAGCGGACCGGAAGTTAGTAAGTGATTGCACAAGTTAGTGCTTATTTAAATAAAAGGTAATGTTACTAATCTTAAGTTATATATGGATGGATGATTTTGGGGTAAGCAGAACTGAGAAAAATTTGTATGTGTTATATCTGGAATGGAATGTTACTTTTGAGACGAAGCTAGTATCTTGGGAGAAGTACAGTTATTGTATGGTGGGGATCGGTGGATCCTGGAATCAGCGTAGTAGATGGACACAGCGACGAGGGGTTTCTGGTAGCCATCTCCAGAGGTGACGAAGAGTGAAGGTGTCTTCAGGTAATAAATTTGAAATTTCTGTTTTTATATAAACATTTGTGGATATTTTGTGTTGTGTTGGTTGACTTATTGGTGGCGTATTTATTGTATTTAAAAACTTGTTTAAAAAGGTACATGTGCAGGACAGTTTAATTATTTTGAGTATTGAAAAAGGGTTTATTGAGAATATATAAAAATTTATTCAGGCTATAAATTGTGGTTGTAAGGAGTAAACGGGTCTGTAAATTTGTTGTCAAAAATGCAACGTTTAAAAAGCATTTATAAACAAAACTGGGTTATAATGAGCTCACAATACACCAATCTGAAGTCAAATTAGGGTTACATGTGGGGCCCATCTACTCATATCTACTTGAATTTGTGTAAAATCATTTAAAAATCAAGGACTTGAAACATTCAATAAATTGAGTTGGTATAATTACCGTTTGTACTCATGTGTAAATATTTTATCTGTTAATATGTGTAAATAAAAGGTTGTATGATTATTGTATTATTTTGGAAATTTCATTTGATGGTGCGTGAGTGTGAGAGAGGTCTGTACGTAAAAATATGTATTCAAGAAAAGGCCGATTTCTGAGCTAGCCAGGGCGAGCAGAGAAATTCGAAGGCGTCCGAATAACAGGGTAAGAAAATTTTTTTGGCCACGAGTCTGTATGTTAGATTAGTTCCTAAAATATTGTTTGAAGTTTTTCAAACATCTTGTACATTACTCAAAATAGAAATACGCACCATCAATGCGATTTTAAAAATCTTTAATGGTTTCTAAATTCAGCTCAAAGATTTCTAAAATCTCATTACTCAAAATAAATTATTACTTACCACACTATCTCGATTAGTAAAATGCACCAACCAGCCCTCCTTTACAATTTTAGAACCTCTGCGTTTAGTATGCTTGACGGATTGTACAATTCGTTGTAAAGGTATATTAGCACTTGGTGAGGAAGTTGTACTAAAAGAAAAGTTATTAATTAAAAAATGTAAATGTGTTCTTTAATGCTGTGAAATAATTACATAAATTGGTTGAATTCTAACTGAATGCTGTAGAAAATAAGAACAAGCATTTTATTGAAAAGAGGAGACAATGATATGCAATAATGCAAAACTAAAAAGTGATAAATGGTGGTTCAAAATGTAAGTAACACATAATAATATATACCAAAAACCCAAGCTACTTAGCTTAAATACTACTGTTCAACAAAAAGTATTTTTAATACAGTACTGGCAAGGTATTTCAAAAAATCAATGGTAATTCGGATGATGCGGCAGACCAGAATAGATACTTGTTTCCAATATGCCTCTGTTATAATACAGATTCTGGATGTTTGTGTAATCGAGATTCAAATTGCAACATTGTTGTTGTCACAAAAAGTGAGAGCATTAGATTGATCAGTAGTATTTTAAATATTTACAATATGTATTTAGATTCTGTTTTCAACCGGAATTGACGTACTAGCTGCAGAAGTCGGCTTCGCCAACAACTTTTTTGTGTTTTCTTTAGTGTTCTAATTCTTTTTGTATCGTACTCCTGGGTGTGTGCAAATGAGAATCGATATGCTGAATTTTTGAAAACTCCAGCTTGGCAGCCACAATAGTTCCTCACAGAAGAAAACATTCTTAAAAAATAATAAAAGAATAATATTTTGGCTGCAAGGGCATTTTCAACAATTCAACCTGTCCATTTTCATCTATACATGTACAGAAACGTGACATGAAAAGAATTAGAACAATAAACAATACACCAAAGAAGTTACAGCACCCGCACGGAAGAAAACTTATTCAACATGAAAAAAAATATACACATACACCAAAATAAAGCGTTTTTCAAAAATTTAGCCTGCAAATTTTCATTTGCACACACGCACGAACACAATACAAAAAAGTAACAGAAAAAGAACAGTATACAAAATAAGTTACAGGGCCCGTATGGAAGAAATCACTCTTAAGAGTGTTTACTCCTTTGCGGAGGCTGTTTGTTTTTGTTATAATTCTTTTTGTATTGTATTCCTGCAGCTGAATAATTTAAATGCCCCCTAGGCAACACTATTTTCCAATGCTCCACCCAAAGGTACTGCATTGACCAGAAAGCGAGTTTTTTGACCTGGAAAATTTTGAATTTTGCCGAACGCTTGCTATTCCAAGCAAGGTAGGGATCTTTAACGCACGTGACAACACACACATGGGACCTACATTTTACCTCTCATTTTAACAAGGGTGTATTTTGTGAAAAATGTTCATCCAACATTTTTCAAGCCGAACGTGTCAGGATTCGAACCTGGGCCCTTGGGCATAGTAATCGTATGCATATCAATTACACCACGGAACCGCCTCACACCACTCGCAGTAACGATGCTGTTCCTTCCAGAAGAAAGCATTCTATAAAAAATAATAAAAGAACAATATTTTGGCAGCCAACGGCATTTTCAGATATTCAGCCTGTAAATTCTCGTCTACACATGCACAGGAACACTATACAAAAGGAATTAGAATGATAAACAATACACAAAAAAGCTACAGCGCCCATTCATAAAACATTATATTATAAGTTGATGTGCTGTGGATTGTGGACAATAAACATAAACAGTGCTTTACGTGGTTGTTGTATTATGTGAATGGTCATGTATATATAATGTGTTTATTATAATAAATTGGCATCACACAAAAATTCAAATTTATGTTATAAAATTGGTAGATGTTTTAAAAAAATGAGTAGTAGGTATGGGATCGCTTGAGACGGAAAATTGTGAACGGGGTAGGAAAATTCTTTTAAAAGGCATGTCCCTCTGATGTCTACAGACAAAAGGCTCCCCACTCAGCCCTGGGAACATTTCTCTTTTTATAATTATAGGCATAACGCCACTTCAGATAGGGGTTTGACCCCGCATGATGACTTCGTTGTAACTTCAATGGGTTCCGTTAGTGCTTAGCCCCCTAATTTTGGCAAGAATATCCCTTCGAACTCCTGAGGTCACGTGATTCCTAGCCCCAGGGCTGTGACTGAAACACTCCTTGGTGTTCCAACGAATAGCCCATGTGCTTCCTCTATATATTTACTCACCGAAAAAGCCATTAAAAAATGTTGGGGCCCGTGGAAAAAATCACTTATATGGTGGGATAAAAATATCAAGTACCTGTGCCATGGACCGAAGTAGCATGGCTTCTAAATTTCGTACACGATATTTTTACACCGCATTCTGGAGCACTGACGTCATAGCAGTGAAATTCGTAGAGAAAAAGCGAGTGTCACCAGCAAGGGTAAAACTCGCGACATCTGAGTGACAAGCTAAGCTCACTAACATTAAATCACACACATAATAGCATTAAATATCCGTTTTCACAAGTTTGGAAATTAACTAGTAGTGAGAAAAGCTGCTGATTATACAAGAACACCCTCATAAATTTATATTTATGATTCGTTTAAAAAAATTTTTTATTGTAGATCAACAAAAACTGTACCTCAGGACAAACTGTCGCATTTTTTGTTACAGAAACCAAAACCTTTTTGGGTAATGTATTAGGGACCAAAACTAACGAAAATGTATTAGTATTTTTGATTTGCATAAAATCTAAACACACCATTGGATTAAGCATCCTCTGAAATACCAAGTTTCATCATTGAACATTTCATATTGAACATTAACAATTCAATACAAAAGTAAAGATCACATTTTTGTTAGGGATTTATTTTATCTGATGAAGCAAGACCTGGAATAGAATGTCAAAAATAACTAATAATTATCAGAAAGTTACTTTAATTATTAGTTCTATCAGATTAGATAGAGCCTTTGAAAATATTCAAAAAAGTGTACAAATTTGAAGTGTCATAATGGAACAACTTTTGTGAAATTTCATTATCAAATCGTTGCTTAATTAACAGTTAAATAACCATCTTACGTATTCATAAATTAACATAACATTTCTTAATTTTTACTTGATTTTCTATCTAGGTGGTTTTCCTTTTTACCTAAAGTCGTTTTTACAATATATATTTGAATTTTTCTACCCAAAATATCATTTTGCGTCAATTATATTAATTCGTAATTTAAAAAACGGGTTTTTAGAAATAAAATGACTTTAATTTCGCTTATTTACTAAATAAACATAATCAACTGCCTTTATTAACTGCAAAGTATGCATTTTTTTAAATCAATTTCTTACTTATTTAAAATATCAATGCAGGTTGTGTGTAGATAACCTTAAATAAAAAATTACCTTTCGCCGTCTTAAAAAAGTCGATTTCTACAGTTTCTATTCGATGTGTTTCTTATGCATATATTTCAATCATTTCTTACAATTTCCATTGTCGATCATTTCTACATCATAAGAATGGCAATGTATTTTTTTTCTGTTTTCTCCTAAACGTGTTGGCGTGGAACTATCATCCTTGTTGTTTCGAATATTATTCCTTACTGTATGGTTGTATTGAAAATTTTCCTAATTTTATCCTCGCTTAACTGTCTACCATACAATTATTGCTGCGTCCGTGGTAGTTAGGTATGTGAAATTATCGTGAGGTATATTTAAATTGACTGTGTAGTTGAGTTACTCTTAAAATCGGATGGCTACTCATTTCCATTTCCAGGTATCGCAAATATTACTATGGTTTAAAACCAGGTGGAGTCTATAGAAAATTTAATTTACGTTTTCTGTATATGTGACCTCTCATACAAAAGAGACTTTTTATTTTTATGTGTTTTTCTTTCTGAAGCTTTAAGGCGATTGTTGTGCCTTTTTTTGTTATAAAGCTACACATTTTATTTTACTATTTAATTTTAGGGGATTTCTTAAAATTCAGTATGAGAAAGTTTTCCTTTCCCATCATTAATTTAAGTTTTTATGCATAAGTTCCACAATTATTAGTTTCCCACACATTTTAGGACATTAAGAGCTCATCACAGTAGCGGCCATCTTGAAATTTCTAAAGATACAAATTTCTCTTCTATTTGGCACCCAAATTAAAAACGGTTTTAATAAAAGTTACTTATAAAATAATTGTCTATGAGGGAAAGTCGTTTAAATTTTTTTTGCTGATAATAGAGCGATTTAAACAAAACCAGTAACTTTCCCAAATGTGTGCATAATTTTTATGAATTTTCATCAAAATTGCACACTACAATTCAGTTTATTTATCGAATAAATCAAATTTAGTATTTTTTAGAAAAATGCACCTGCAATGTGCTGCTGTGGAAAAATTCAGAACTTCCATGTCATACACTTTTGTAAAACAGAAATGGTTTGAATACATGCTATATAAAACTAACACAACAAACATCGATTGAGATCAAACTAACCTTATGAGAGTTTTCGACTATAGTCGTAATCGCTCGCAAATCTATTTATAACTTTCATCGTGGATATTATTTAGCGTCTCGTAATTATAGAAATGAGTTCTTCATAAACCTTGGATTTATATAAATTTTTATTCAGTTTCCTATTTAGTGAAATAAGTATTCCCCCAGTTTGAGTAGTGTAAGACTTGTAAAAAAGGATAAACACAGAATTGTTTAATTTTTATGTCAAGTTCAATTGTTTTGAGATAAAATTAAAAAGCCACCAGTAATAATTCACTAATATTTAGGCTTGTGTTAGTAATAAGAAATAATGTAATATAAATTCTAAGATATGTACCCTCAAACTTCTGTAATATACATAAAAGCTGCATGCAAAACGTAAATAAATAAAAGCAAAACAAACTTTGGACTACTTAAAAATGCAAGACATGCATTTTTATTCTAATAGAGGAATGTTTACTGTGTCCGATTCAGTACACTTTGTTTATTATTTCGTCATTCAAAAATGATAAGGGAAACGCAGATGTGATAAGAAAAGAAACTAAACCAATATTTGTAGCTTTTCACAAACTGTAATCAAAACCCACTTGACACTTTACCTAATCATTTTTATTAGAGATACGTTTAAACCATCATTCTTATTTTCCATTTATTGGCTAATTAATTAATATAACAGCTTTGTCAATTGCATATTAGAAATTGAAAATAACTGTGCGATGCAAACGTAGAAATGTTAAATCTTGCAATTTCCTGTTCCCTAATAATTTTTTTTACATTACATATCGGAATTTCAAAGGTTTTCACTGGTTATAAATGTTAGATAATGTGTATAATTAAAATATCTGTGTAGTTTATAACTGGACTAATAAATCCACAACACTGCCATCTATATTTGCTCCCTGGCACTTCATAAACCAAGTAGGCGGAGTATTAAACATCATATCCTTTTCTAATGAATATCTACATCCCCACACTGCGTCTCGCCCTATGCTACCTCACCCCAACCCGCGCTTTTACAGCAGACGGTAGGCAACCTGCTGTGATGAGCTCTTAACTAACGATTTATAGTATGTAAACAACATACAGTCACATTCCCAGGCTATAAGAATGCGGCTGCGGCTAGCAGTTTTAGCATGGGAGTATGGTAAAATGGTGGGAGGTGCTATACTTGGTAAGAACTAAGCCTCTTAAAACAGGGCACTTGACAATTGACGGTGACAGACGTGCATTAAGTTCGGAGTACGACAAAGTGATCCTTTCCTTGTTACGTTCTTCCTACATCTACAAATTATCTTGTGCTTCGTCGGCAATGACAGCTGGACTGTGTCGAAAAAACTCCAGCCGAAGGACTACCCGGTAAGATCCTGCCATGTTGTATTAATTTGTGTACTTTATTCGCGGCGATTACTCATGCAACCTATGTTATAGGCGTTATCCTTTGTACGTCAGGGTTATCATGATTAATCAACGCTGGAGAAGTTAAATTTCACTTAACAAATAAATAAGTTCACAACACTACTGTATAAATAGAATAGTATAAGAGCAATAAAATACTTGTTCGATTATCAATACCAGAAAAAATTAAAAATTAATTAACTTGTGAAATGGCAATTTATTGTGGCTAGCTAATATACATACCTAGTATTATTTAATTCACCATCTCGTACAGGTATGACATTTGTGTAAGTATTAGGCCCATTGCTTTCTAAATCGGCCTCAGGATCACTATCGTCTTCTACAAATGTAAAATTGCATAACTGCGTTTCACTACTTGTAAGGCTTTCTGCATAACCAGAATCTGAAATAAAATTTGTTGTAATACTTGATACTTCAATAATATATTAAATCGTGTGCATATCATTGCTACCTCACCCTAATTCACAGCAAATGCATAAGAATGTTAACGTCAATATAAACATTTGCGTAAATTAGCTAAAATCTACTGAAATTTCATTGAAGTGCAATAAAACTATAAAAACAGTAAATTATATAACTTAGTATTTTAGTTCTAAGAAATTTTCAAACCTAAAAGATTTCTTGCCTTACGTGAAGTTTGGTTTTCTTAAAATCTCTCTTTTCTTAAATAGTCTTCAAAATGTAAAAATATTTGTGATTGCAGTAACACAACTTAAGTACATTGTATAAAAAACCTAGTCTTTGTTACGTGCCAAATTGGCACTTAAACATTTTTAGTTTAATTTTGATGTGCGGAAGTTTTGCGCCATAAATTCAAAAGACTCGGTGCACGTATTTCTGTTACGTCAAAAGTGGGTTGGACGAATAATTTCGCGCCGACGCGTGAAAAGACAAAAAGTGGGGGAAGTGTTTCTGTGAGTCTCTGTAATGTGGCTGTTTTGCCTGGTACTTCAAGAGGTGTGGTCGTGTTAGGTATCGTATCGTGTCTTTATCTCTAGTATGTAGATTTCCTTTCTGTTTTATCTTTGTTTGTCGTTCCCTATAAAACCTGATCCTGCCGCTCTCTACATATTAGGTAGAAGAAATTTGAAAGCCAACTAGGGCGAACCGTACTGCACGACCCGGAGAACAAATTGGAGGCCATGCCCCGCTAGCAGTCCACGCCGGAGCACCATCTTTACACACTCCGGGATGGAGCCCTGAGATTTAGTCCAGCCATCTTGAAGGACGCTTAGCGTACTTCGTGGAAATCTGGACCTGTTTATGTGAGTACATTATAGTCATAATTGTTTCCCGATTAAATTTATATATGGAGTAATTGCGCAATTTAACTTGTGTATTGGTGACGTCATTGACAGATGGGCGCGCCAAAATCTGTATAAGAGTAGCGCTACCAACTGCCGGTGGTGCCTAATATACCGCGCTTGCGGTTTGGTAACTATGAACTTTAGAAATGTAAGATCTTAAGAGTTACATATAATTTGTAGTACACATTAATTTTATAGTTCTAAGGTAAAAAGCAGTTTGTCTATTTTGCAAAGCTTTTTTGTGTTAGAATTATTTTAATTACAAGTTCTGAATTAGAAAGTTTCTTCAATTTCTATAACTTTTCAATCTGATTCATTTTGTGAGAGTCTGTTTTGGCAAATCATGCTGTCACCAGTTTGAAGAATGAGTTAAGAATGTTAAGACGTATTTCACTTTCTTAAATTTTGAGATTTCCATTTTGCTTTGTTATATTCCATTTCATATTTGAAAAGTTACTGTCTTCCTTTACTTTAAAATCCATTTCAGTTGCTACTCATTTGAATTTACGGGTTTACCTAAATTTGATTAATGTAAGATGTATTAATAGATGCCGGGACTAGCTTGTCGATAAAGCAATAACTCATATCTCCGTGGTATAGTTATAAAGTACCCTAAGAAATTGAACTGCAGTGTTAGTGCACCTTTGGAATTGACAATTGTTCGGTTGTACTTCCTAAATACACTTAAATTACTTTTATTAACCTTTACCTTATTTTTTCATACAACTTGTCATATACATATACACTATCAACCAATAATAAACATTGAAATTCAACCTAATTGTGACATAAACTAAGTTAAATCTGTCAGAGTTGTTACGACATTTGCTTATGAATTTTGTTATTTTTTATTAATTACTTATTTTTTCCATTTCGAATGGACCTGCACTTGCCGAAGTTCTAAATTAGTAGAACAGGTGAAATGGCTTGCGTGTTCTAATGAGCTAAAGAGCCAAACTACAGGTCCAACCAAAGTAGTAGGGTCGTTAGTGAGCAACCAGACTACGACAGGTCCCCGAAAGAGGGCAGCGGCTCTTTCAGTACTTAGATTGGCAGAGACCATAGGGGTCGATATGGCAGTATAAGACACACTACCGCAATGTGGAAGGCAACGGGAAACCACCACATTATCTCCCAAGTACACAGCGTACTTAAATTGTAACAAATATGATGGCATTCTCTGGGGTAAAAGATTCCGAGTTAAACTAGTCCCCATTCGGATCTCCGGGAGGGACTACTTGAAGGATGCGATCGGAAAGTTAAAAATAAGAGTCGGGAACATTATGCGAGTCGGAGCGTGGAATGTTAGAAGTATGAAGCAAGTAGGTAAGCTAGAGAACCTAAAAATCGAAATCAATAGGTTATCAATAGACATAGTAGGGATCAGCGAAGTTCGGTGGCCAGAGGCGGAAGATTTTTGGAGTGGAGGCTTCAGGGTAATTCATACAGGAGCGGAGGAAGGAAATTTGGGTGTGGAGATAGTTATGCGGAAAAAGATAGGATACTGTGTAGAAAATTACTTACAAAAGAACGAAAGAGTACTCATGGTTAGATTAGAATCTAAACCGGTAAACACAGTAATAATACAAGTATACATGCCCACCTCTAGCTACAGTGATGAAGAGGTAGAAGCCATCTACAAAGATATCGAAGACATATTAAGATACGTAAAAGGACATGAAAATTTAATAATTACGGGGGATTTTAATGCTGTGGTATGTGAGGGTAGGGAAGGAGCGGTAGTAGGTTTATTTGGTTTAGGCACGAGAAACGACAGGGGAAATAGGCTGGTAGAATTTTATGACAAGAACAATTAATCATCATAAACACATTATTTTAACATCATAATAGAAGACGATATACGTGGAAGATGCCAGGAGATATAGGAAGATATCAAATAGATTACATTCTTGTTAGACAACGGTTTAGGAATCAAGTAAAAGACTGTAGAAGCTACCCAGAAGCAGATATAGATACTGACCACAACATCGTAATTATGAAGGCCGCACTTAAATTTAAAAATCTGAAAAAAAAGAACGGAAAAAAGCACTTGGACTTAGAAAAACTAAAAGATAAAGATATTCAAGAAAGATTCGAAAAAAAGTCAAATGAATTGCTCATAGATATCAGGAAAATATCTGATACTAAGGAAGTAGAAACAGAATGGAATAACATTAAATCCAGCCTAGACATGGCAGCCAGAGATATTCTGGGGTATACACAAAAAGAAATTAAGAAACCATGGATAACAAAGGATATCCTGAATTTAATACAAGAAAGACGAAAATACAAAAATAAATCAGACGAAACAGGAAAACAGAGATACAAAGCCATAAAATGGGAAATTATTCGCAAATGCAGAAAAGCTAAAGAACAATGGATTGATGAAAAGTGCAAAGAGGTACAAACGAAGATGGAAATAGGAAAGACAGACGAAGCATACAAATTAATTAGAATGAATTTTAGGGATATAAAACCGTATAGCATAAAATATAAGGGACACACAAGGAAACGTCATCATAGAAAACGTAGAGAAAGTGGGTAGATGGCAAGAATATATAGGGAATTTATATGCAGGAGAGGAACTAACAGCATTAGAACAGGAATCAGACATTGAAAATGATGACTTGGGATATCCTATACTTAGAGATGAGTTTGAATTAGCATTAAAGAGTCTGAAAAATGGTAAGGCGCCGGGTACATATAAGGTGCAAGCAGAAACACTAAAAGCAGCTGGACAAGCAGTAACAGAACGTCTCTTCCAACTTGTAAGCTATATGTATGAGACAGGCGATATACCCAAAGATTTCAAACGTAGCATCATAGTAACTATACAAAAAAAGAAAGGCACGGATAGATATGAAAATTTTCGAACAATAAGTTTGACAGCACACGTGTCAAAAATATTAACTAGAATTGTACAAAGACGAATGAAAAAAAGGTCAGAAAAAATACTAGGAGAAGACCAATTTGGGTTTAGGCGAAACAGGGGAACATGGGAGGCTATTTTAGCTCTAAGGGTGATAATGGAAAAAATAGAAAAAGGAAAAAGCGTGTATATAGGGTTTGTAGATCTGGAAAAAGCATTCGACAATGTAAATTGGAAAAAAATGTTTGAATTACTCAAAAAGATTGGAATGAGTTATAGGGATAGACGAATAGTACATAGCTTATAGAAAGAGCAAACACCAGTAATAGAATTAGAGCAGGAACGTAGAGCAGTAAACATTAGGAAAGGGGTGGGACAGGGATGTGCCCTATCCCCATTGATTTTTAACTTGTACATAGAAGAGGCAATGAATACTGTCAAATGCAGGCAGACATTTGGAATTACTATGCAGGGACAAAAAATTGATATGCTTAGATTTGCAGATGATATAGCGGTATTAGCGTCTAGCAAGGAAGAGTTAGAAGCTGCTCTTAATGAAATAGAAACGGTTCTAACGGAGAGATACGGTATGAAAGTTAACAAAATTAAAACTAAAGTTTTAGTATGCAAAGGTGGGGAAAATAAATCAAAAACAAGAATACAAGTATGTAACACGAACTTACAAGAGGTTAAGGATTTCTGCTACCTAGGAAGCCAAATAACGCAAAATGGGAAAAGCACAAAAGATATAAAACAAAGATTAGCACTAGGCCGTGCTACATTTAACAAGAAAAAGCAACTACTGTGTTCAAAGACCACAAACATAGAGACAAGGAAAAGATGGCTACAACATATGTGTGGAGCACAGCACTGTATGGCTGTGAAGCCTGGACAGTAGGAGAAGCGGACAAGAAAAAGGTAGAAGCCTTTGAAATGTGGTGCTACAGACGTATGATGAAGATATCATGGACAGACAAAGTTAAGAATGAAGAGGTACTAAAAATGGAAGGGGAAGAAAGAAACATGTGGAAAACAATAAAAAATAGGAGAGATAGGATGATAGGCCACATACTACGGCATGAGGGAATAGTGCGGAATATATTAGAAGCAGAGATAAAAAAAAGAGAAGCAGAGGCAGACCTAGGTTAGACTACTGCACACAGATAGTGAAAGATGTAGGCTGTAGGGGAATTTGAGGGAAACGTGTAGGCTAGCTCAGAACAGAAATCAAGGGAGGTACGCATCCAACCAATCCCAAGATGGATAAACTAATGACGAAAAAATAACTGTGCTTAAACATGATGATTATTATAAGTAACTACAAGAATTGGTTGGGCAATATTCTCGAATAATGTTAAGTGTGTGAAAGGATTTATTGAAAAACCATTATTTCGGCAAACGTCTAAGTGTTGGGGGATCTTGGTAGCCACAGGTTGCTTAACCCCCTTCACTAAATCTCGGTGAAATAAGGCAAAATTAGAAAACAATAGAAGGGGAACGAGCTGAATACACATGCTGTGTGAGAATTTCAGGGAACTATGTAGACTAGCTCAGAATATAAATAAGTGCAGGTACGTGTACAACCAGTTTTGAGACGGAAAACCTAATGACGAAAAAATAAGTGCAGATAAATCTGATGACTAGTATAAACAACTAGTTGTTGGTTGCGAAATATCTGCAACTAATGTTGACTGTGCGAAAAGATATATTGGAAAATATATTAAATCGGTAAATGGTTAAGTGTTGGAGGAACTTGGCAGCCACAGGCTGCTTACCTCGCTTCACAACCGTTCATTTACATTTCCAATGCTCCACCCGTAGGTACTACATTGGCCAGGAGGTGAGTTTTTTGTTGCCTGGAATTTTAGAATTTTGCTGAACCCTTGCCGTTCCAGGCAAGGTAGGGATCTTTAACGTGCGTGACAACATCATCCGAGCAGGCGTAATTTTGTGAAAATGCTCACCTGCCATTTTAAAGCAGTCGGCCGTGTCGAGATTTGAACCCGGGACCTTCGCTTACTACATTGATCCATGGCGACGCCCTCCTTTCACAACCACTGAAGGTCAGAGAAATAGGGTATATAACTGTAAAACAATAGAATGTGAGTGAACTGAATCTAACAAGAAAGAACAGCGCCTATGAGGAAAGACAACAAACATAGAACAAGAAGAAAATTGTTGAAAGCATATGTGTGGAGCACAGCACAGTATGCCTATGAAATACGGGCAGTCTGAAAGCAGACAGAAATACGGTAGCAGCTTTTTGAAATGCTGTGCTTCAGATTATTGAGGACGATAGCATGGACAGACAAAGATAATAACAAATAGGTTACAGAAATAGTAAGGGAACAAGGATATCTGGGTAAAAAGAGAAATCTAAGGGCGGAATACGTTCTAAGGCATTTTTGGGGAATAGTATGGGATATATTACAAGCAGGGTATAAAATTAGAAAACAATGGAAGGGGAACGAGCTGTATACATGCTGTGTGAGAATTTCAGGGACATATGCAGGCTAGTTCAGAAAATAGATAAGTGCAGGTACGTGTCCAACCAGTTTTGAGACAGAAAACCTAATGACGAAAACATAAGCGCAGATAAATCTGATGATTATTATAAACAACTAGTTGTTGGTTGTGAAATATCTGCAACTAATGTTGACTGTGCGAAAAGATACATTGGAAAAAATATTAAATCGGTAAATGGTTAAGTGTTGGAGGAACTTGGCAGCCACAGGCTGCTTACCTCGCTTCACAACCGTTCATTTACATTTCCAATGCTCCACCCGTAGGTACTACATTGGCCAGGAGGCGAGTTTTTTGTTGCCTGGAATTTTAGAATTTTGCTGAACCCTTGCCGTTCCAGGCAAGGTAGGGATCTTTAACGTGCGTGACAACATCATCCGAACGAGGGCGTAATTTTTGTGAAAAATGCTCACCTGCCATTTTTAAAGCAGTCGGCCGTGTCGAGATTTGAACCCGGGACCTTACGCTTACTACATTGATCCACGGCGACGCCCTCCTTTCACAACCACTGAAGGTCAGAGAAATAGGGTATATAACTGTAAAACAATAGAATGTGAGTGAACTGAATCTAACAAGAAAGAACAGCGCCTATGAGGAAAGACAACAAACATAGAACAAGAAGAAAATTGTTGAAAGCATATGTGTGGAGCACAGCACAGTATGCCTATGAAATACGGGCAGTCTGAAACGCAGACAGAAATACGGTAGCAGCTTTTTGAAATGCTGTGCTTCAGATTATTGAGGACGATAGCATGGACAGACAAAGATAATAACAAATAGGTTACAGAAATAGTAAGGGAACAAGGATATCTGGGGAAAAAGAGAAATCTAAGGGCGGAATACGTTCTAAGGCATTTTTGGGGAATAGTATGGGATATATTACAAGCAGGGTATAAAATTAGAAAACAATGGAATGGGAACGAGCTGTATACATGCTGTGTGAGAATTTCAGGGACATATGCAAGCTAGTTCAGAAAATAGATAAGTGCAGGTACGTGTCCAACCAGTTTTGAGACAGAAAACCTAATGACGAAAACATAAGCGCAGATAAATCTGATGATTATTATAAACAACTAGTTGTTGGTTGTGAAATATCTGCAACTAATGTTGACTGTGCGAAAAGATACATTGGAAAAAATATTAAATCGGTAAATGCTCAAGTGCTGGGGGAACTTGGCAGCCACAGGCTGCTTACCCCCCTTCACAACCACTGAATGTCGGAGAAATAGGGTATATAATTGTAAAACAATAGAAAGGGACCAAACTGCATCTAACACGAAAGAACAGCTCCTATGATGAAAGACAACAAACATAGAACAAGAAGTTGTTGAAAGCAAATGTGTGGAGCTCAGCACAGACAGTATGCCTATGAAATACGGACAGTTTGAAAAGCTGACAGAAGAACGGTAGCAGCCTTTAAAATGCCGTGCTTCAGATGTATGAGGATGGACAGACAAAGGTAATAGCAAATAGGTTATAGAAAAAGTAGTGGAACAAGGATATCTTTGAAAAAAAGTAGGAGAAAGAGAAGGGCAGAATACGTTCTAAGGCATTTTTGGGAATAGTATGGGATATATGACAAGCAGAAGTAGGAAAAAAGAGGCGGATGTAGACCGAGATCAGATAGTGATAGATGCAGACTGTGCAAATTTCAGGGAAATCTGTAGGTTAGTTCAGAATAAGA
Organism: Platerodrilus igneus; assembly: GCA_036346225.1. Lineage (NCBI taxonomy): Eukaryota > Metazoa > Arthropoda > Insecta > Coleoptera > Lycidae > Platerodrilus > Platerodrilus igneus. The sequence continues at coordinate 1,143,207 of JARFIW010001778.1, read as the reverse complement.
AACAATGATGGTACGCGTCTAACCAGTTTCAGGACTGAAGACCTAATGATGATGACTTATTTTTTAATTAATAAATACATGTTCAAATTATATAGTGAAACAGCTACACCTATCAGCTCATTACGGAAGTAAACCCAAATTTGTTGTTAACTGGTCTCCTCTAAGGAATTTTTCTAAATATCAATGTTATAGTACCTAGAAATTGTATGCAAAAACTACTATTCAGATGATGCACAACTGCATAATGTTATTCCTTGACGTGGTAACATTGAGTTGTTAGCAGTTTATTCGATATTTATTATTTTGTTCTAGTAATATGCTTGCTGTTACGTAATATATTCTGCATATTTCAAGATAGGATTGCATTTTGCAGATGTTAAAAATTGTCAAGTGTAGCCAAATGAATTTTTCTGTGTCTTTCTTATTTCAAAGAAGGTAATTTTGCCATTAGAAAAGAATTTAGACTTCCCAAGAATCGAAAAACGTGATGAACTGGACCATTTCACTATTCTGCGATATTTTCATGGCAGGAGTTTCAAAAATAATGTGCACGAATACTATATGGGCTAAGTGAAAGATTGTATGATATACAGGTTCTATGCAATAATGCATGTTGCACATTGCTAGCCTATTAAACGAGATCCAGGAGTTTGCTTAAGAGGTGTTTCCATACATACACACACACACACACACACACACCATTTGTTTTTGTTTAAATTCAAACCACAAAATTTCTACTGGCGTGGTATCCAAAAGTGCCCCAATGTTGAAATTATCGTGTATACTAATTAATAATAAGAATTATATTCATTTCTTTGTATAAATAAAAATATATGAAAAATGCTATGGGCTTATTGCACCAACTCAATAAATGTGTATTGCATGTCTGCTGGGACAACAAAAAACACATTAAAAGTAAAGAATTACTAACAATTTTACCAATGCAAAACTAAATTGCTTTCTAAGGCACATAATTTCACAATTACAAATTAATAATCAATGTATGCCACTACACCAAATGCTTTTCTTTTAAACCCTCAAACATTACGAAAATTGTTCTAGTTGTTTTTGTTAACAGGAATGCTACTTACCTTTAATATATTTTGGCATTTCTCCTACACAGTCTTTTGGAATGTTTTCAATACACTTTTTATGTGCATTATAATTACAATCTCTACACTGCATCCCTTGTTTAAAGATCCCCTTTAGTAATTTTCTACAATATTGGCACACTGTTGGACGAGTATATGAGTGCAAAACAAATGTATGTGGAATTCTCACACGTCCTGCTACCTCTTTTTCAATCCACACTGGTCGGCCACCAAAACACTGAGGCACAGGAATCTGTAATAATTGAAAAACTATTAGTACATAAGCTAATCACAATGCAAACAGAAATTCTGCTAAAAAGCACAATTTAAGCTCATATGCCTTACATAAAACCTAAGTTCCTAAACGTACGAAAAATTAAGACAATGAATAAGAAAACTACAGCACTCATATGTTTTGCTCCTGATCTAGGTTGGAATTTCAAATCACCTTGATAATAAATTTCAACACAATTATTTTGTAAGCATCATAAGAAAAGAAAATTAATATTTTCTAATTTTTAGAAAAAAAGCATTTGTTTTTCAATTTAGTAATCTTCATTAAAAAGTAACAATCAGTTTGCTAAATATTCAATTTGTTGATTCAGCACAAGTTATTCAAGATTTATAGGTTAAACATTTATTTGTATGTGTTTATTAACTTTTCAGTACACATGCTACTAAAAAATCAGCACACACAAATGAGATAAAAATCTCTGCACATAAAAAACAGCTTTGAGTCACTTTGATGGACATCAGAATCCTTTCCATATTTAATTTTTATATGTAGTTTCATCATAACTTCATACTTAAATTAAGCACATTCTGAACATTTTGTGACTTCACATTGAGAATTGTGCGATTGGCTGTTAACAATCACGTGGTCGTTGCAGGCTAATCAGAATCAACTTTTTAGTATGCGTACGATGTGACATTTATCCCGACATGGAAGGGGCACTTTTAAAAGTACTTTTGAAGTAATAAAGAGCTGCGGTGGGTGTTGAGAACTATTTGCCTGTTTATCTAAATTTTCTTGCGTGTTTCAAAGAGGTGCAGTAAAACTGACGCCAGGAACATTACCATGAAAAATGCCTTGAAGAAGCATGGTCAAAAATTGAATTAATGAATTTGAATGCGGTACAATATACATTATTTTATGTTAATTTAGTCATTTTATTTTCATGTGATTTTATACGTTAAATATTGCATAATTAAGAGTCATTTATACATGTTTATATAAGCATCAAATGGGTGTCTATAATATTATAATTAACTTTAAAGTAAATCAATTGCAACAAAAATGTAGGTCCAGCTAAACATATGCAAAAAGATCATTCTGAATGGCATTTATATACTTCGATGACCACTAGTGAATGTCCTTACTTCAGTCGATATATGTCAGTTTTAACAGCATTAACAAACCGTTTGTTTCAAGAAATAATATAAAAAGCATCCACACAAGTGCATGCATACATGCACTCACACACATGCATGCATGCACCCACCTGCGTGCACATGCACACACGTGCATGCATGCACACACACAAGAAGAAAAATATAAGGTCATAGAGAGGATTTGAACTTTGGCCTTCCAATTTGTACTTGAACCTTTTTACTATCATGTAATTTAATTGGAAATAATGAACCAATTTAAATTGTTAATAAATACTCCCTGTATGTTTGTTGTGGTTTGTTTAGCATTCTTCTTAATCTTCTTTAGGAATTAAACCACTCATAATTTTTAAAATCATTTTTATTTACGTTTCGATCCATGACCTAGGATCGTTGTCAATATTGCATAAGTTAATATTATAACACTCAAATCTTCAATTGCATTTGACATTTGTCCACAATGCATGCACGCACGCATGCACGCACACATGCATGCATGCATGCACACACAAGAAGAAAAATATAAGATCATAGAGAGGATTTGAACTTTGGCCTTCCAATTTGTACTTGAACGTTTTTACTATCAGGTAATTTAATGGAAATAATGAACCAATTTAAATTGCATAGGTTACTATTATAACAATGAAATTTTCAATTGCATTTGCCATTTGTCAACAATATTTGATAGTGTCAGGTTTTTGATGTTACGTCAGATATAGACAATAACTGCTGCTCAAATTCATAACAAAGTAAGAAGTATATTCTAAGACAAGAGGTTAAATTAGTTTCTAATAAGTTTTTGATGTAATTTTGATAACTAGATTTTCGGGTTTTAGACAACAGTCTCAAGAGGCGATGGCAAGAAACAAAAACTAAATTTTGCCTGTCTAACATTCAGATTTTAAGAGACTACAATATTTTCAGTAGGTTAATCTTTAATTTTGTTTACATCTTGGTTTATTTTATCTATTTTGATAAGCTATTTATTCTATTCTATTTAACGAGTAAGAAACATTATAGCCTACAATAACTACAACTGGTATTAAATTATAAATTATGTTAAGAACCCCGCCCCAAGTCCTTCTATTTTTAATCTTACATAATAAAAATTTGAAAAATAATATGCTGTATTGGCGATAAAGTATATATGTGCGGTCAACTTTGAAAATAGTGGATGGTTTAAAAATGAAATGATAAGAATCCTTTACACGACTTAAAGATTTATTGAAGTTTTTAACAGTAGTTTACCACTTTGATCAATTTTCTTTAACAAGTAATTTATTTTTAGAGAAAAGTTTTGTTGTAGCCTAAAAACATTGAATACCAAGATGGCTACTACATTTCCTATAGTCTAGGAACCACTTTTTGAAAAGTAGGATACGAAGAAATTTTAACTTGTGGAAAACCACATCTATAGCAAAAACTTTTTCTTTTCAATTCAGAGAATGAGTGGGTATTTTCTTTTTAAAAACAATTTCAACAATAAGTTTGAGATCGTTTGTTACTATTGGTATTGTACTGAAGAGTTTACTTGAAATGATCCTGCAGATAAATTTGAATTGTTATATTTATTGTGCTGGGAAAATTAATTATATTTATTTGTTGGTTTTATATTTGAAATAGGTAGAAGTACTTAATTTTGTATCAATATTTTGAGATATTAATTTATTTTATAAAATTATAGCTTCTGCTTTTCTAGTACTATAGAAACGCAATTCAGGAATTGTATTAATAACCGAAAGCACAAGGTGTAATGAAATCGCAAAGAAAATTTTGGTTAATTATGTTAATGCAAGTTAATTCTCTTAACTAAGCAAGTTCAGATACACGTCTAAAAATTCATGAACTATTTTAGAGTAATCATCAAATTTAATGAACCAATAAATAATTTGTAATAGCTCATCTTTTAATAAACACACTGCTTGAAAAGATTCCTCCATTTTAAAAAAATTATTTAAAATTTTTTATTATTTTATGTATGAGAGAGATAAAAAAATATTTAGAATTTGTATTAAACCACCTTTATATAAATCGAGAAAAATTGATTGTCGTGCGAACCAAGACCCACCAAAAAATTGTAATAAAAAGATTTGGTAGAAATTATGAAGTTAGACGTTACTTGAATCTTGATCTACAGAAAAATTTAAAATTGGAACAAAGAGAAGATAAATTGGTTAAGAACCATGTGGAGTTAGACATATACTAAAATTGAAAACGAAAAAAAGATATGCCATTGGACGTCACGTATAGTTTGCCATATAATAAAATTTGAAAATAAAGAAAAAAGACGTTAGGCGCCATGTGTGGTGTGGCAATTTGAAAAAGAAAGAGAAAAATCATTGGACGCCACGTGCAGTGGCGAGAATAAAGAAAAGATACATTGGGCACTGTGTTGGATTTCACTCTGGCACAGTTAACATCAACCATTACAGATCGCAAAAGACTTACATATAAAAAATATCTTAGGGAAGTATAAGCACGATTAAAAATTTTTATGGACACTGTAAACGGAATGAAACACAAATGGAATAAGATAGTTGACATATAATTAACTAAATAATTCACTTTAAGTGCATAATAGGTTTCGACCAAAATTTATTAATATTTAAGCAAATTCAGAGGTATGCTGTAGAATAAACTCAAGTAAGAGAGAAATAGCTAAAGTAAAAATGAAAGGTTTACTTAGCTGAAACATAGCAATTTTCCATAGACAAAATGGTATGTTACAAGACAATAAACAGAGTTAATTAAAGTAAAAACCACCAAAAACCAAAACGACGGACAGTCAAATGAGAAATTTATTAAATACTGAAGTCTGTTTATCAAAGACCACGGCGATTGTCGGTATCACAAAAAGAAGAAGTGGATAGGGAAATTAACAAATGGCTAAATGATAAAATTATTAAAGAAAGGTCATTGGATTTTGCTAGTCCTATAGTGTTAGTTGTCAAAAAGGATGGCTAGACTAGAATATATTGTGATTATAGAAAGATTAACAACAATGTCAATAATGATAGGTTTCCATTACCTTTCAGATAAGACTCCTAGATGCATTGGTGAGTGCCAAGTTTTTTCCAACAATTGATTTGAGAAATTAATTTTTTCATGTAGATATAGAAGGAAACAGTGTTAAATATACCTTGTTCGTTATACCAAGTGGCCAATATGCATTTCTTAAGTGTCATTTTAGATTCTGTATTAGTCCAGCATATTAACACATCAGAATGCTCACGACGTAAAATATTATGATGTACTATATGGATGACTTGATAGTACCGAGCAAAACCTACGAAGAAGTCATGAATAGATTAAAATTGGTTCTAGATGTAGCAAGAGAATACGGTTTAGAAATAAAAAAAAAGTGAAGCCCCAATTGCTAAGAGAAAGTGTAGAGTTTTTGGGGTATGTAATTAGAAATGGTGAGATACGACCTTCTTGTTATAAGAAATTTTAAAGAACTGACAACATTCAAACAACTACAATCCCTTCTAATACTTAACAGGATATTTTCGTAAACTTATTTCAAGTTGGCAAAGTGTAAGATTTCATTTCCATATAGATTAATTTTTGTGAATATTTTAATTTAGTTTGCTTAGAATAAAATATCTCTTTTAACTGTTAAAGAAATGAGGCTGCTGAACTTAACGATGAACAACATTGATCTAAGAAGTTAATAATTAAATGTTTAAAAGACAGAGGAAGGAGCAATGTTCATTAATGATGTAGCAAGACTGGAGTTATTCGTATTACAGGAGTTGCATTTTTTCCAAAAAGGTTTGCGATATAAGTAATAACTTTGTTGTTAAGCAAAAGTATGGACGCTTTGTTTTTCAAGTTTGTTTATAAATTATTTTGAAATGACAGATTGACAACATTAAACAAAACGTAGAATTGCTCGTAATCCTTTAAATTAAATAAAAGGCATTTAATAAGTGGTGTTTTAATGACGATTGTGAATAGGCAACAAAAGGAAAACTTGTGTGTGTGCGTGCATGGGTGCATGTGTGTGTGTGGATGGGTGGAGGGGCAGGAGGTTGCATGCATGTGTGTATGTGTGCATGCATGTGTGTGTGTGTGTGTGGTGTGTGTGTGTGTGTATTAATTGGATAAGGGGTCATGCAAAAAGTCATTGAGCACCAATCCGTACACATTCAACACTCCAAACCTGAGAAATAGAAGAGATTTCTGTAAATACTCGTGTTCAGAGTAAAGTAACTGTAGAAATACTCAGTATTGGAAGAATACTCTGTGCATAAAACCCCGTGATTTAACGAGCTTTATTACATAACTAAACGTATCTTGAATAAGAATAAAATAAAAAGTCGGAATTGACCATATTGCTCACCAATAAATTTGCTATTAGAAAGTACTCGATTATAAAAGATACGTTCAAAACGCATTCTAAAAGAATTACAGTTCGCAGGCATTAAATTTCATTCCATTTTTATTAAAAAGTATCTATAATAACGCAAAAACAAGCAATTGTGTTTTCAACAAGAAACAGGTATTTTAAACAGACAAATGTATTTCATTAACAATGCGATTTTTCGAGAAAAATCTAAGTTGCTCATAACTACAGATAAGAAATTCCAAACATTCAATCAGCAATTAGCAAAAGCAATAAATCACGATAACCGTCATAAAAATGAGAAAATGACAGTTATTAATCTTCAAGATAATAGAGGTTCCTAAGAAATGTGTGTTTGTGGAAAAACGTAGACAGACAAAGTGCCAAACGAATAGATCAGTGCAGAGTGTGGGGTGCAAGTGACCCTTAAGGACTTAAGCAAGCGAAGTACGCTTAGATGGTTTGGACATGTGAAAAGAATGAACAAGAATAGACTTACCAAATGCATATATGCAAGCAACATGACTGGTAGAGCTGTAAGGGGCAGGCCGCATAAAATATGGTTGGATGTAGTAGAGGAGGTTCTGAAAGAACGATAGGTGAGTAGTATGAGGAATAAAAGAGCATGCCAAAAGCAATGTATGAATGTTACAGAGGCAAAAGAAGTGTGTAGGAACTGAGGGATGTGGAGAAAGTTGTGAATGGTGCTGGAAGTAAAAGTAATGTAGTACTCTAGAGTCATACCACACACACCCTCCCAGAAAGATGTGCTAGGTTTGGCTACCTTGAAAGTGCGAACCTTTTTGTATTTCATGACTTAGTAAGATTTAGTATTATATAAACGATTAAAGAAGACAGGTCAGAGTTCGAATCAGCGTTTTACTAGTGCTCGTTAAAGACAATGACCCGGGTTAATAACCAGTGTTAAATGCCTATTTGAAAAGTAGCATGTAATTTATAAACGACTTTGAAAGTAGTTACTTTAAAGTACATACTTGAACTGTTTTTTTTAATGAATGAATGAAAATAAATTCAAGCAATTTGTATTTTAATTGAAGTGGAAGCATATGGTATATAAATTTTCAAAGGCATTTAGTGGTAAATTAATTTTAATAGAATTGAACTATATGGGTATATGGATTTGAAAAGCATATATGAAGTTAATAACATTTAATGGACTTGAATGCCGGTCTACAATATGAAAAAAGCAACCAGCATAATTTAATGGTAAAACAAGAATCTCACTGTTTTTAAAATCTTTAAAAAACATTCCTTTTATAATTTAAGTAGCTTTTTGTGCAAGTGGATAATTCAAATTTGAAGTGGTCGAATTTTGGTATGTTTAGCCATTATAAGATTTATTGAACATAACTGATCAGCTACATTTGAATTCATCTTAAGAGGGGTATTAAAAATTATCCATTGTAATTTCTAAAAGTTTGTTCATAGTATGATAAGGAAGGATTTGTGAATCGAAATCCTAATTAGAAAGAGCGATTTCTTGGACCCCATGTAGTTTAAGCGAGTGATTATCTAGTAGTTCTAGAATTGTTTGATATTAGACTCTACCTTTAGTTTTTAATGTTTGTATGTAAGTATTTTTTGAGGCTGTTTGTTAAAGAAAAGCTGTATGTGGATGTGGCAATTGTTATTTGAAAAATGGTTTGTTAAAGAGTATTCAATATAATTATGTTTGATGTTTAATTCTTGTCGTTTCATTTAAACTGAGCTAGAAAAGTAATTAACATAACACTTTTAATTCATCATCAGTTACAATCCACAGCACTTTTATTGACACCCAACGTCGGGCATTTTCAGGCTACAATTCACAGCAATATATATATATATATATATATATATATATATATATATATAATAATATAATTAGATTTTTATGCAAAACCTAAATAATCGTTTCATAAAGAGCTAGTAATTGAAAGATGAAATATATAAGATACCGGACAGGAATCGAATATGTACCTTTGGCTTTTGTGGCAAATGCGCTTACCAATTACGTCACCTAGATAGGTGAAAACAATTGGAAAAAAATGAATAAATTACTTGCAAATGTAGAATCCATATTAGACCGTACAGATTCTACATCACAACAAAAGAACATTCTATGTTCACGTATAATTAACATAATCATCAATTTCATTCAAAAACCAACATATAAAAATTACAACAATAATGAAATAAAAATGTATAAAAAAGTTAAAAAAATTCTTATGGATAATCAAGATATTATAACCAAAGCAGATAAAGGCTCCATTGCAGTCATTTTAAGTCAATACAACTACATTTCTAAATCGAAAGAAATACTAGAAGACCAACATACTTACAAAAAATTCATTGAAGACCCTACTTTTAGTATTAAAAAAATAAATGATATATAAAAATACTCCAATCAAAAAAACATATTTCAGATCAGATAAAAAACCCAATTATCAAAAATTCAATACCTGGCAAATACTACAAGATCCCAAAAATACATACAAACAATGCTCCTTTATGTCCAATAATTTCATCAATCAATATTCCTACCTACAATATAGCCAAATTTATAGCCGATATTCTACAAAATGTAGAAGACCATAATTTAAAAGATACATTTCATTTTGTTGACACTTTTAGAAACTTACAATTACCGAACAATAATATTTTAACATTTTTATATATTATCCTTATTCACTAATGTCCCAATAGATTTATTATTAAAGATTATTAACAAAAAATGGCATAAAATTGAAACGGAATGCAATCTAGTCAAAAAAATGTTCATAGCCACAATCAACTTCATTTTCAATAACACATATTTTGTTTTCCAATCAAAATATACAATCTACAAATCTATGGAACCCCAATCTTTACCTAAATTACCCTTCAAAATGACATTCTTAATTAAATTTGTTAATGACATCTTATGCTCAATTCCTAATTATTTAATAAATGAAACATTACAGCAATTCAACATATTTAATCCTTTGCTTATTAAACAGAAAACAACAATAGCATCCCATTTTTAAATACCCTCGGTATATAAACTACAGGCAACAAAATAAATTTCGATACATACAAAAACACCCACAAACTCAGGGAAATACACTACCTAAAATCACAATCACTCACTTACCCATAAAATAAACACTGTTTTAGTTCTAAAACACGGAATACAAAATATATACAAACCTTAATTCTTAAATAAAAATAAACAAGATCACTTCAATATCTTTTAAATAATGGTTATCGAAAAATTACTATTAAACAAACTTTTATATACAAATACAATAAAAATCCCTCCTCAACAATACAAAATACAAACAATTACCATACATAAAAAATTTAACGCTGTAACAGTTTTTTTCACCACTGCAGAACACCAATAAATTATTAGTCTTACACACCTTTTGTCTAGTTCATTAGATCATGTAAACATCTTCAATCAAATAAATATCTGTATTGGAATCATGTGGTCTAACCGCAATACAGAGATGCTAGCTTGGTTGCTAACGTCAGGCGTTAAATATTAGTATAAATATATATCAAGACCAAACAGCTTTCCTATGTCGTGCACAAGGTGCCAGCAGTCACTTTGGCTAGAACACTTGTCACGAGTTAACATGAGAAACCTAAAGGTTCTAAAAGTAAATTACGTGTGGCTTTAAGCCATAGTGGAAGAATCTAAGTGTAATGGACACTTGCTTCAGTGATTGCTAATAATGGTAAGCGATTAAAAATCAATTTACTAGACAAACTAAATAATTTTGTTGTAGTGCCCTTTCTTTCCTTTTTTTACACTACGATAAAATATTCAATTAAATATTCGTTTTTCACACCTTTAAAGTTTTCATTTAAATAACCGTTTTGCATATTCATTTGAAGACTGCTTCGTATATTCATTTGTTACAATGATTCCATTTTGTATGGTTTTATAAAAATTAGGCCTTTAAATGTTGTGTTTCAAGATGACATTGATCCTTTATTTGCATTTACGAGTATCGAATTGATAGTTCAATCACGTCGGTGTAGCGATAAGAAAGTATTAGTCTAGATGACCGTCCTTCAACTTAACGATAGTAGTCGGATTTAATGGAAAAGTTCTGTGAGGAAACTGTATGTTTAAACTTTAAGGAAATGTTCTACAAAGTAGATAGAAATTTTATGGTTTGAATCTAACGTCCGATAATTAATGAAATTGGTCTTTTGTTAAAATTGCAAGTATGAATTTACAAGTAACTATGTAGACAACTACACGAGGATAATTATTTTGGTAACGATCTACATATGGTAGTCAGGTACAAGGGTAACGCAGCTGATTATTTGCTGTACAACACAAGGAGGCGACGTCAATGGTTTGCCCAAGAACCGTATGTATAAACATCTGTTTACACATGATGTAGTACCATCACGTAAACAACACCTGTAGGTAAGAAATTTGTATTATTCTTACATCACGTCTGCACTTGGCGAACTTTGATACAAGGCTGCACCAGAAAATAACTTTACGATGACCCTATTAGTGCCATAATTCTGTTTAACAAACTAGAAAGGACTTTGATAAATTTTTATTGCCAATATAAATGCAGTGTAATCACAGTTATTATTATTAATGAAATTAAGCAAATCCATAGAGTTCTGACTAAAGTTTCATTTATGCATAATTTCAATTACAGCTTTTGAACATTGAATTGTAGACAAGTTAGATATTTTCTTATATGTGTAAACCGAATAACAGATCTGGTACTTTTGGTATAGATTTGAGTTAAATTTTCTAGTAAAAGAAACACTTAAAGTTTTTGATATTTCCTTCGAATTCATAATCCTACCTCAGGGTAGATGAAATTTGTATTATCTTTTCTTAAACGTAAATTTTATACATACAATTTTTTATGAAGAAACAACTTTTAATTAAAGAATCAATATTTAATTCTCTTAATTAATTGTTTTATTTTGCACAAGTAAGTTCAGAAATAGTGTAACCAAGTATATGAACAAATAGCATAAAGTGGTAACCCCGATTTAACAAGAAGCTTTAATAACCTTTTCAGAATTTGCAGCATAAAATCTGTGTTCATAATATTGTGTGCATAATTAATCTTTTCTGTTTTTTTATATGAGGTAACAAGAGAATACCTCTTGTGTCCTCACTTTGTTAATTTAATTAAATTTTCTTTACAGCTTCTGCGTTAGCAGTTAATACGAGATTTCTCTCTAACGACTTCCAAGTCCCCCTTAGGGAAACCCTGTGTTTAAAACTTAATGACTTGGTGGCGCCCTCCCAAAACCCCTGTTTTGATAAGAATCAAGCCCTAGTAAGAGAATAATGTTCTGTAAAAAGAACCACGACCAATACTCATAAGCTCTGCCCAAGGAATAGACCCCTAGCATAGTCGGGAGATATTTGCGTTCCATCATTTTAAGGAACTCCTTCCTTAAAGTTCACTGGTTCCATTTGGGGATATTAAAGGACCCACGGGTTACTTTAATTAACCAATTCAACCCCCTAGAAGTGAAAATTGTGTAAGAACGCCTCTACTCTCAAAATTATTAAAAACAAAACCTAACATTTTTATAGCCTATACATATGAAAAATTGATAAGAAATTTATTTACAAAACTGAAAGATGCCACTAATCAAACTTTACACCTAGTATACAGAGTCACTTGCAGCTGTAAAAATAAACTACATAGAACAGACCTCTCAATGGTTAAAAAACAATCATACCACATCGCAGTGATGCAAAAATTGAAAACTTACCCTGCTCTTGCTTCACATCTACATTCTATAAAACATAAGTCAATTTAAATGAAATAACTATACTAGTTGAAGATAACAATCACAAAAGAAGATTGTTCTTAGAGTCCTACCATACAACACAGGATAGTTCTTATATTAACAACAAACAAGATATCAACAATCGAAACACAATTTATTCACAAAAATACAACATTAAATCAAAATAAGCAATCACAGGCTCAATTGTTTCATTTGTAAATTCAACTTTTACATCTCAGACTACTCCACACTATCAAACAATAAAATTACATCAATAATTTCTATAATTTTCAAATCAACCACGTACATTTTTTACAAGCTACCTTAGTTACATATGTATATTCGCCATTGTCAACAGTATTTCTAACAATCTATGTAACGAAATGTTAAGTTTCAAATACTGCCTATTAACTTTATACTTTTAGTTATTTGAGAAAAATTTTAAATAAAATCAAAGCGTTAGAAACTAGCAAATGAATATTTAATTTGGTTCGAGCGACAGTCATCCCAAGAAATAATAAACATCTATTTATGCACATATTTCTATTCCCCATAATAAGAACTTTTGAATAATCACTTACTTATACTACACAAATTTTATGTACTAAAAATGGAATCCAAAATCTCTCTTTAAAACTAGAATGATTACTCACAAATCTTAATCTTGTAATTATCATGCATGAACAACTCCCTAATTAAATCTTCCTTATTATGTAAAAAGTTTATCAAAATAAGTCGTATAATTTAATATCCTCCACCTTAAAAAAACTGTATTTACACATCTAATCGGTTAGCGTTAACTACTTCTTTATATACCGTCGATAACCCATATAAAAATCAATTTTTTTTAGCGAGAAACCAATTTCTTTTCTTGAGGTTGAAAACTTTACCGCTTCTTTACTAGAAATATACGCCCTGACGGCTTTTTTCAGTGTTAGGCCATTCCATCTTTGTCCACGACGATTGCTATTTTCTACTTCTCCTTTTCCTGTCCTTTATACTTCGTGATTTGGTCCAGTGTACTAGTCCTTCGAGCCGGATACAAATACATTTGTTGATTGGCAAGTGTTTCTTGTAATTTTCTTCAGCGTATTTTCTTTTGGTTCATTCTATTAGTGTATATTGGCTTTCGAGCCAGCTATAAGTTCAATTTTGTTTGTTCTTTTTTGCTTTTCCGTGAGTTTATGAATTTTCGTTTGCTTGATGCTATTACTATACTGCCTGCTTCATTGCTTCTTCTTCCTACCCTGACCTTTTAATTTTGCTGGGAGGGATCCACATTAACTTTTTGAAATGGGGCGATTCTGCATTGGTTTTCAACTACCGTAATTAAGCGCTTCCTAAAAATAATCCAAACCCCTTTTATGTTATTCTCAAATTATAAAAGTTTAGGAAGTTCAATAAATAAGTATTAAACCATTCTGTACAAAAATCTCCCTCAGTGTAAAAGTACGTGGAATATACTTTAAAACAGTTTTTAAAATTCTCGTAACTGCTTGAGTATCACTAAAACAACTTCAATAAATTCACTGAAAGAGGCAAGCATTTGCTCCTCCTCAAACCACTTTAATAGTTTCTCATGCCTTGAAATACGCTTGTCATTTTCAATAGCTTATTCTACGAAACATGTTCGAAACAACTGCTTTGTATAAAAGCTTTTAATGGTTACAAAACCTACTTCGCTATATTTGCAGGTGCTCGAGCTAGCTCAAGTTTTAAGGATATTAAAATTATTCCCCCTAATTAAGTCGTGATGATCCATAGTGTGGATCGATAATAATACGAATCTCTATTCATTTCTAAGTCAGGCAACCAGTTATACATTGCGTTGTCTTTGACAGTATACAAAGTTTGCATACTTGCTTGGATGTTTTAAAATATATTTTGCTTTCCCATGCTAATAAAATTCAAAACAATTAATTATCCCCCGTTGTTCATAAAGTTGTATAAATACAAATTGAACTTTGGAAATGCCATCTTTTTTATTTGACTCATCTCATATGTATTTGATTCTAATTCTATACAACGTCCTCTGGGCGTTTTAAGTCGCGATTGTAAAATGTGTTTTCTACATAGTGCTAGTATAGTTAAGTTGGTTGATTCAGCATCCAGCCTGCAATTCCGAATTCTTGAAGATGGCGAAAGCTTGGCTTAAGATACAGGGTATTTTTCTGTTTGCTTTATTTGTGTTGCTGTTTTTTGTTGATTCCGCAGTAAGTTGCAGACTATACGTTACTAAGTGCTCGCTCACAATGCACGAACGATTATGCAATTATTCTTAAAGCTTGCATTAGAGCACTTTTTACTGTTTACTTTTCTGTGTACATTAATATTAACGTTAACAACTAGCTAGTTAATATTTGATTATGCTATTTAAAATTTAATGCTACGTTCATAAATCTTACAAAGTGCAATTCCCAAAGCTGGTAAAAATTATTATAGATATATGTATTTTGTGTAATTTCTTCTTGTACATATTTAGGGCACATGTAAGTATTCCTGCATGTATAGTGCCACCAAGCAAACCTAGGACTTTGGAAGTGTGTCCTTGGTGTCTCTGCCTGCTAAGAAGTACACTCAACGTAGACAGCTATTATTTGTCAAATTGAAATATTTGTAAGGTTAGGTTATTAATATTCAACATTAATGGCATTATTGTATTTTTAATCTTTAATAATTTTAGAAGATTTAATTAACAATGACATAACATAACACACACCATGGAATTTTAAATTTCCTTAAAAATGCTTTGTTCCCGCAGTGTACTTTGAAACAAATCGCTTTCTGATTGGTTCCATATGTACCTATTATTTAGATAATAAGATTTTATTCTCGATATTTTCAAATGTTTAGGTTTATACTGCATTATATGTAAATTGACGCTTTGTTTACATCACGTTATAACGAACAATTACGTAAATGTGTGTTTTCGACGTTTGTACATATTCTTTTGCTACAGTATGTTCGTAATGTAACTTTTTACTGAGGTTTCCAATGTTTTTCTTTTTATATCACCCACCCCACTCCACGACGTTTCTGAGCTAGCCCGAAATCGAATTCTTTTTGAGTTCGATTCTACCATTCTATCCCTGTTTTGTTGCGGTATTTGGTGTAGGCGATTTTCTTTACTTTACTGTTTTCTTTCTTGTCTGCACAGAATACCGTAACAATTCCTTACCTAATGTACAAGACCATACATAAATGCTTTTCTCCTCTTATAAAAATTAATTAATTTCATTTTTACATTAAAAAAAAAGTTTAAATTATTAAAAAATCAGCATAGTACAATGTGTGATATTTTATTTTTGACTTATCTAATATAAACTAAAAACAAAGCATTTCTACTACATCATCATCATTAGGTCTTCAGTCCTGGAACTGGTTAGACGCGTACCATCATTGTTTCCTATTCTGAACTAACCTACATATTTCCCTGAAATTTGCACAGTCTGCATCTGTAACAATCTGATCTAGGTCTACATCTACTTCTTTTTTCCTATCTCTGCTTGTAATATATCCCATACTATTCCCCAAAAATGCCTTAGAACGTATTCTGCCCTTCTATTTCTCTAACCTTTTTCCCCAGATATCCTTGTTCCCTTACTATTTCTATAACCTATTTGTTATTATCTTTGTCTGTCCATGCTATCGTCCTCATACATCTGAAGGACAGCATTTCAAAAGGCTGCTACCGTTTTTCTGTCTGCGTTTCAGACTGCCCGTATTTCATAGGCATACTGTGCTGTGCTCCACACATATGCTTTCAACAATTTTCTTCTTGTTTTATGTTTGTTGTCTTTTCTCATAAGCGCTGTTCTTTCTTGTTAGATGCAGTTCAGTCGCCTTCTATTGTTTTACAATTATATACCCTATTTCTTCGACCTTCAGTGATTGTGAAGGGAGGTAAGCAGCCTGTGGCTGGCAAGTTCCCCCGACACTTAACCATTTACTGATTTAATATATTTTCCAATATATCTTTTCGCACAGTCTTCATTAGTTGCAGATATTTCGCAACAAACAACTAGTTGTTTATAATAATTATCAGATTTATCTGCGCTTATTTTTTTGTCATTAAGTATTCCGTCTCAAAACTGGTTGGACACGTACCTGCACTTATTTATATTTTGAGCTAGCCTATATAGTTCCCTGAAATTCTCACACAGCATGTGTATACAGCTCGTTCCCCTTCTATTGTTTTCTAATTTTATGCCCTATTTCAGCAAGATTCAGTAAAGGGGGTTAAGCAACCTGTGGCTACCAACATCCCCCAACACTTAGACAATTGCCGAAGTAATGGTTTTCCAGTAAATCCTTTCACACATTTAACATTATTCGAGAATATTACTCAGCCAATTCTTGTAGTTACTTATAATACTCATCACAGTTATTTTTTCGTCATTAGTTTATCCATCTTGGGATTGGTTGGATGCGTACCTCCATTGATTTCTATTCTGGGCTAGCCTACACATCTCCCTGAAACCCCTACAGCCTACATCTTTCACTATCTGTGTGCAGTAGTCTAACCTAGGTCTGCCTCTTTTCTCTTTTTTCCTATCTCTGCTTCTAATATATTCACTATTCCCTCATGCCGTAGTATGTGGCCTATCATCCTATCTCTCCTATTTTTTACTGTTTTCCACATATTTCATTCTTCGCCTACCATATTTAGTACCTCTTCGTTCTTAACTTTGTCTGTCCATGATATCTTCATCATACGTCTGTAGCACCACATTTCAAAGGCTTCTACCTTTTTCTTGTCCGCTTCTCCTACTGTCCAGGCTTCACAGCCGTACAGTGCTGTGCTCCACACATATGTTTTAAGCAATCTTTTCCTTGTTTCTGTTTGTGGTCTTTGAGCACAGTAGTTGCTTTTTCTTGTTAAATGTAGCATGACCTTGTGCTAATCTTTGTTTTATATCTTTTGTGCTTTTCCCATCTTGCGTTATTTGGCTTCCTAGGTAGCAGAAATGCTTAACCTCTTGTAAGTTCGTGTTACATACTTATATTCTTGTTTTTGATTTATTTTCCCTACCTTTGCATACTAGAACTTTAGTTTTAGTTTTGTTAATTTTCATACCGTAACTCTCTGTTAGAACCGTTTCCATTTCATTGAGAGCAGCCTCCAACTCTTCCTTACTAGCCGCTAATACCGCTATATCATCTGCAAATCTAAGCATATCAATTTTTTGTCCCTGCATAGTAATTCCAAATGTCTTCCTGCATTTGGCAGTATTCATTGCGTCTTCTATGTACAAGTTAAAAATCAATGGAGATAGGGCACATCCCTGTCTCACCCCTTTCCTAATGTTTACTTCTCTACGTTCCTGCTCTAATTCTATCACTGCTGTTTGCTCTTTGTATAAGCTATGTACTATTCGTCTATCCTATAAGCTCATTCCAATCTTTTGAGTATTTCAAACATTTTTTCCATTTTACATTGTCGAATGCTTTTTCCAGATCTACAAACCCTATATACATACACGCTTTCCCCTTTTTCTATTGTTTTCTCCATTATCACTCTCAAAGCTAAAATAGCCTCTCGTGTTCCCCTATTTCGCCTAAACCCAAATTGGTCTTCTCCTAGTATTTCTTCCGCCCATTTTTCCATTCGCGTTTGCACAATTCTAGTTAATATTTTTGACACGTGTGCTGTCAAACTTATTGTTCGAAAATTTTCACATCTATCCGCACCTTTCTTTTTTGGTATAGTTACTATGATGCTACGTTTGAAATCTTTGGGTATCTCGCCTGTCTCATACATATAGCTTACAAGTTGGAAGAGACGTTCTATTACTGCTTGTCCAGGGGCTTTTAGAGTTTCTGCTTGCACCTTATCTGTACCCGGCGTCTTACCATTTCTCACTCTTTAATGCTAATTCAAACTCCTCTCTAAGTATAGGATATCCCAAGTCATCATTTTCAATGTCTGATTCCTGTTCTAATGCAGTTAGTTCCTCTCCTGCATATAAATTCCCTATATATTCTTGCCATCTACCCACTTTCTCTACGTTTTCTATGATGACGTTTCCTTGTGTGTCCCTTATATTTTTGCTATACGATTTTATGTACCTAAAATTCATTCTAATTAATTTGTATGCTTCGTCTGTCTTTCCTATTTCCATCTTCGTTTGTACCTCTTTGCACTTTTCATCAATCCATTGTTCTTTAGATTTCCTGCATTTTTGAATAATTTCCCATTTTATAGCTTTGTATCTCTGTTTTCCTGTTTCGTCTGATTTATTTTTGTATTTTCGTCTTTCTTCTATTAAATCCAGGTTATCCTTTGTTATCCATGGTTTCTTATTTTCTTTTTGTGTATACCCCAGAATATTTCTGGCCGCCATGTCTAAACTGGATTTAATGTTATTCCATTCTGTTTCTACTTCCTTAGTATCAGATATTTTCCGATATCTTTGAGCAATTCATTTGACTTTTTCGAATCTTTCTTGAATATCTTTATCTTTTAGTTTCTCTAAGTCCAATTGCCTTTTCCGTTTCTTTTTCACCTTCTTAAATTTAAGTGCAGCCTTCATAATTACGATGTTGTGGTCAGTATCTATATCTGCTTCTAGGTAGCTTCTACAGTCTTTTACTTGATTCCTAAACCGTTGTCTAACAAGAATGTAATCTATTTGATATCTTCCTATATCTCCTGGCATCTTCCACGTATATCGTCTTCTAGCATGATGTTGAAATAATGTGTTTGTGATGATTAAATTGTTCTTGTCGCAAAATTCTACCAGCCTATTTCCCCTGTCGTTTCTTGTGCCTAAACCAAATAAACCTACTACCGCTTCTTCCCTACCCTCACCTACCACGGCATTAAAATCCCCCGTAATTATTAAATTTTCATGTCCTTTTACGTATCTTAATATGTCTTGATATCTTTGTAGATGGCTTCTACCTCTTCGTCACTATAGCTAGAGGTGGGCATGTATACTTGTATTATTACTGTGTTTACCGGTTTAGATTCTAATCTAACCATGAGTACTCTTTCGTTCTTTTGTAAGTAATTTTCTACACAGTATCCTATCTTTTCCGCATAACTATCTCCACACCCAAATTTCCTTCCTCCGCTCCTGTATGAATTACCCTGAAGTCTCCACTCCAAAATCCCCGCCTCTGGCCACCGAACTTTGCTAATCCCTACTAGTCTAGTGATAACCTATTCATTTCGATTTTAGGTTCTCTAGCTTACCTACTTGCTTCATACTTCTAACATTCCACGCTCCGACTCAGAATGTTCCCGACTCTTATTTTTAACTTTCCGATCGCATCCTCCAGTAGTCCTCCCAGAGATCCGAATGGGGACTATTTTAACTCGGAATCTTTTACCCCAGAGAATGCCATCATGTTTGTAACAATTTAAGTACGCTGTGTACTTGGGAGATAATGTGGTGGTTTCCCGTTGCCCTCCACATCGCGGTAGTGTGTCTTAGACTGCCATACCGACCTCTTTGGTCTCTGCCAATCTAAGTACCGAAAGAGCCGCTGCCCTCTTTCAGGGACCTGTCTTAGTCTGGTTCCTCACTAACGACCCTACTACTTTGGTTGGACCTGTAGTTTGTCTCTTTAGCTCATTAGAACGCGCAAGTCATTTCACCTGTTCTAGTAATTTAGAACTTCGGCAAGGTGCAGGTCCATTCGAAATGGATTTCTACTACAGAGAAGAAAAAATTTAAATGAAATTACATAATTATCTACATTATAAGAAAATCAAAATGAAACATTGGCTGAATTTTTTCGCAAATAATTTACATTAAAAATTATAATCATTCCTTTTTTGTAGTGATCAGTTGAAACAAAAAAGTAATTTGGTAATAAACCAGGCCTCCACTAAGCAGAACAAATAATTCGCCTTTTAATTAGTGAAATAATAATAGTCAATGATTTGTGTACACCATGCACAAATTTGCTTTGCTAAAAGAAAGAATATTTCAAAATTGAAAAGTGTAAAGAGATACAAACTAAGATGGAAATAGGAAAGACAGACAAAGCATCAAACAAATTAGAATGCGGGCAGCAACTTCATTATAGAAAATGTAGAGAAAGTGGATAGATGGCAAGAATATATAGGGAATTTATATGCAGGAGAACAACTAACTGCATTAGAACAGGAATCAGACATTGAAAATGATGACTTAGGATATCCTATACTTAGAGATGAGTTTGAATCAGCATTAAAGGGTTTAAAAAATGGTAAGACACCGGGTATAGTGCAAACAGAAACACTAAAACCCGCTGGTTAAGCATTAACAGAACATCTCTTCCAACTTGCAAGTTCTATGTATGAGACAAGCAAGATACTCAAAAGATTTCAAACGTAACATCATAGTACTAGTATGTAAAGGAAGGGAAATACATCAAAAACAAGAATACAAATAGGTAACGCGAACTTACAAGAGGTTAAGGATTTCTGCTACCTAGGAAGCCAAATAACGCAAGATGGGAAGAGTGCAAAAGATATAAAACAAAGATTAGCACAAGGTCGTGCTACATTTTCAAGAAAAAGCAACTACTGTGTTCAAAGACAACAAACATAGAACCAAGGAAAACATTGCTTAAAACATATGTGTGGAGCACAGCACTGTGTGGCTGTGAAGCCTGGACAGTAGGAGAAGCAGACAGGAAAAAGATAGAAGCCTTTGAAACGTGGTGCTATATACATAGATGCAGATATCTTGCACAGGCAAAGTTAAGAACAAAGAGGTTCTAGAAAAAGTAGGGGAAGAAAGAAGTATATGGAAAACAGTAAAAAATAGAAGAGATAGAATGATAGATGACATACTAAATCATGAGAGAATAGTGCAGAATATATTAGAAGCAGAGATAGGGAAAAAAGAGAAGTAGAGGTAGACCTAGGTTAGACTACTGCACACAGATAGTGAAAGATGTAGGCTGTGGGAATGTCAGTGAAATGTGTAGGTTAGCTCGGATTAGAAATCAATGAAAGTACACGTTCAACCAGATTGAAAACCTAGTGGCAAAAAATTAAACTTGATTGTTATTAGCAACTACATGAATTGGTTTTGCAATATTCTCGACTAATGTTAGTTATGCGAAAGGATTTACTGGAAAACTATTAATTCGGCAAATGTCTTAGTGTTGGGGATCTTGGTAGCCACAGACTGATTAACCCCCTTTACGTACCACTAAATTCGATGAAATAGTGCATATAATTAAAAAATAATTAGAAGAGGAATCGAGCTGTATCTAGGCTGTGGGAATTTCAAGGAACTGTGAACGGCTAGTTCAAAATAGAAATAAGGTGAGGTATGCATCCAACTAGTTTCAAGACGGAAAACCTAATGACGAAAAAAATAATTGCACTTAAATCGTATGATTATTATAAACAACTACAGGTGTTGGTTTTAAAATATTTTCAACTAATGTTCATTGTATGAAAGGATATATTGGAAAACTATTAATTCAGTAAATGTTCCAGAGTTGGGGCATCCTGGTAGCCGCAGGCTGCTTAACCCCCTTCACATACCACTGAATATCAGGGAAATAAGGTATATATTTGTAAAACAATACAAGAGAAACAGAACTGCATCTAACAAGAAAGAGCAGTGGCTATGTTCGAAGACAACAAACAAGGAGAAAATTGCTGAAACCATAAGTGTGGATCACAGTACAGTCCGTCTATGAAATAGCAGCAGTAGGAAGAAAAAGCAGACAAAAACGGTAAAAGCCTTTTAGAATGTTGTGCTTCAGATGTATGGTGATGATAGCATGGACAGACAAAGTTAATAACAAAGAGGTTATAGAAATACTAGGGGAATAAAGATATCTGTGGAAAATTAAAAAAAAGAGTAATAGAAGGGCAGGATACATTCTAAAGCATTTTTGAGAAATAGTGCAGGATATATTACAAACAGAGATAGGAAAGAAAGAGGTAGTGGTAGACCTAGATGCATGCAGGTAAAGATGCAGACTGGAAAATTCAGAGAAATGTGAAGGTTAGTTAAGAATAGGAAACAATGAGGATACACGTCTAACCAGTTCCAGAACTGAAGATCTAATGATGATGATATATTACTAAATGATCTAAGATACCAAAAAAACAATAGAATTACTAGTCCGAAACTACTAAGCAAACCAAGGACTTTTGATAAATTGATATTTTTAAAAGCACAATGGCTGGTAGTTTTTGTTTTCTATGCGTAAATGTCTCATCATCTACAACAATGTTTTACATGGAATATACTAAAAACATGGTAAAGTCATAATAAAAGCATATAGAGTATTCTCGCACGGTGTTACACCGATGTTTTTAATCGTACATGTGAAATTCAACTTGCAGAGAAATTTTTACAGTCTATCTTTGCATTATACTGATTCCAATGCTCACTGATATACAATGAGCATACAAAACCGTTTATGCCACAGATTTGTTCTTTCTTGTAATTATACAGCAGTTTTTGGACAACCTTCAATAAATTTTTTGACTAAAAGAGCTGTTTTTATGGTGCTTTATTATCAAATCAATTTTGTATTCATAAATAAAAAATTACTTTCTTGATAATGTTTTTATATTATTTCATCTTTTAAAATTTGTTACATCTGAAGTATAATGTAATCTAATAAAAAATAATTTTTCTTTTCGACATATCCCATAACCTTGGAAACATCCAACTTATTATTTTAAAGTTACGGGAAAAATTATATAAAAATCAAAATATTATGAGACTATAGAAATTTCCTCTAGATCAGGGCAGAGCTAAAAATTTTTCCTTGTAAATAATGCACACCTCACATTTATATGCTCTTATAAACTTTGATAGATGTATTCATTCAGCTCATTAATCAGCTCCGAGAAATAATTTGGTATTGCAAACAAACATTTAAATATATTTAATCAGAGTAAAACTTCACTAGTTGACAACTTTTGAACTAAGACAATTAAAACTCATGTATAGGTCTATGTAAAAGTGTTAACAAAGCAGCAACAATTAACACACATTTACAAATATTATCTAAGTTTACTTACCAGCTATACTTCAATTCCATATATCAGTAGCATACCCAATCCAAAATTTGACAAATATATAGTATCGTTTATAAATTTCTAACATAAAAACTTTATTATCAGAAGTGTAAAACTAAAATATTTGTAAGACCGTTGTTGTAAAAAGAAAAATAAATGTTCATAAACAGTATTTCCCAAAACATCAATTTTTCACAAAAAACTGAAAATAATACAATAATTAAATTGTCAATTAGTGAAGCATTACTTACCCTTATGAATGGAGTGATTACCAATAATAAATGATTTTAGCAAATACTAAAAATAACCAATCCAATGCCCCAAAAAACAAATCTTATCTCATTTATATCACTATTATGAGGAAGTAAATAAGCAATATTCATTACTGGACGCCAAAGTAATATGTTGTAATAATCAAATGAAAGAAAGGAATTGATTAAACATTTTAATTTAAAACTTGACGACAAAGAAAATAAACTATAATCTAAACCCGCAGCACATCTAAATTTGCCACCATATGATTTAAGAGCAAACAGGAATAAATTCTTGCTTATATACAACACATTCCATTTCCCACACATATTTTGAGAATTTATGAAATCATTTTAACTAACTTAAAATGCGCTTTATTCATTATCACAAAAAAAACTAGTTAACGCTATATGTTGTCTGTAACTCTTTGTTTAGTATTTATTGACTATTATATAAAAAAATTTACCAAGTATTATACTAATGATGATTAGTGTAAATAGTTTTAAGTGATGGAATAGAGCCGGTATTTAAGCATACGAAAGTTAAAATATTTTTGTTATTTGGGTAATTAGAGCAACTGCTTCTCTACAGTACCTGCAAGAACTGTACATCACACAATGTTAAAAATATAATTCGAAGGGATAATTTATTTTACGACATTGTTCCATATACTCGACAGCTCTTATAAAACATTTAAAAACTTTCTTTCTATTTAGAAATTTAAAAGGTTAGAGGTAAAATTTACTAAAAATAAAAAGTAAAAATATTATTAAATTCTGCTTTGGATCGAGTGAAACATGTCTATCAAACACTGAGAACGTAATACCATGAAGGTAATGCATCACATCATGCACATTATTTTGTTTTAACAGAAGTGAAAATTTACTAAATATGCAAACCTACTTTTATTTTAGCTGAAGAATAAATCTTTTAACAAACCATATAAAACTGTAATCTGACTCAGGATGTGTCGATATTTTTTTACACTTTGAAGGATAATATAAATACCAACGTGTTTTTATTGCAAAAAACATTTATACGATTATAATGCAATTCACTATCATCATTGTTAGACTAAATGAAGTGTCAGAAACCCTAGTACAATCATATTAGATCACTAAAGTTGACATACATGGCACCACTAATGAAAAATCCATATAATTTTTAGAAAGTACAAACCTTCAGACGACACTGTGCACAAAGTTTCATGTCAATTCGAGCATTAGCTTACAAGTTGCAGTAGTTTCAGTGATACTACTTTTGTAATTTTCAAACCAATTGAAAAAAGAAATTACGTGTGTTTTTTGAAGGGAAAAATACCATTCAAGCAAAGCAATGGCTTGATAAGTGTTATGGGGACTATGCCAGCAAAAGTAATAGTAGAATATTGGTTTACTGAGTTTAAACATGATGAATAAACACCAATGATGCTGAACGCTCTGGTCAGCCGAATTTGGCAGTTATTCCAGAAAACAAAATATCTGCGCAAAATCGGCTTGAAAGACCGTAAAGTGAAGTTGCATGACATAGCTGACACCTTAAGCATATCAGAAGGTAGTGCATGCATTAATTTTATATGAGCATTTGTCCAGAGAAAGCTGAATTCAAAGCAGGTGCCATGTTTGCTCACAGTGGACTAAAAACATAAGCATGTCAATGATTCAGAGTGCTGTTTGGAGCTTCCTAACCATAATAAACAGAATTTGTTGCATCAGAATGTAGCAATGAATTAAGCATGAATCCACCACTACACTCCAGAATCACATCGTCAGTTAGGTGAATGGACAGCAGCCAGTGAGGGTCGTCCGACGTAACCAAAACTACAAATGTCGGTCTGTAAGGTATTTTTTTGTCAACTATCTTGGGAAAGAAAAGACAATCAACAGCAAATATTACATGCAACTACTGGTGCGTTTGAAGAAAGAGATTGCAAAAAATGGCCACAAAAGCAAAAGAAAAAGTGCTCTTTCGCCAAGGTAATACACCATAACACAAGTCACTAGCTATGACAACAAAATTACACAAATTGAAATTCGAATTGCATCCTCATCCATTGTTTTCAACGCATCTTGCTCCCAACGACTACTACCTGTACACAGACCTAAAAATGCTCCAAGAAAAGAGATTTGCATCGTAGTCACAGTCATAACAAACTCCTATTTTATGTTCTAAGATAAATCGTTCTACAGAAAAGCATAGAAACGTTAACATTGAAAGGAATGTATCATTCTTGAAAGATACTATGAAGATGAAAGTACAATTTCGAAATATTTGTTTTTAGTAGTTAGCCTCCAGACTTATTGGGTTATGAGATATTTCAACAGTAGAAATTTAACCAAAAAGCATATTTTCCAAAGGGAAGTATAATATTTTTAAACTATCCATCGACGACCGACAACCATAATTATAATGTTTTTTATTTCATCTTCAGAATAAAATTTAGAGTATCTGTGACTAGATATAGCAGCTGCGTCCAACATAAAGAATTAACAGAGCTTTCATAACATGTGTTTCTAACTAGCAATCATACAGCTAAAAAACTAGTGGAATGTTTATTAAATGTGAAATATATTTGTTTAGGTTTTACTACTTAGTTTTTAGCAATGATCAGATAAATCACTTGTTCTCCTATTCATCTGAAAAAAATAAACACGGGATCTTGCAATATAAAAAAGACATGTCTGGTAATTATAAACTTTAATAGATATTTTCTAAGAAAATAAAATGTTATAAAATATATGTACTCCAAAATATATTCTAAAACCACAACCTCATATCGTTAGCTTTCTTAATACTAGAAACTTTCAATCATCACAATAATGGGGAATGTAACTTTCGTTACTACTAACAACATTCTTTAATATTAATACCACCAATACTACTCAATACTTTTATACTAAAAACACAAACAATACTTATAAATTCTATGGTTTACTATTCGAGCTTCCTGAGAAAAAATTGGCAATTCTTACCAAATTACTATCCTCGGCATGTACAGAGTTGGCAGATGTCATGGAAGAATTAGAACTACCCGAAGCACTACGAGGTACTTGTAATACATTTGAACGTTTCTTTTGTTTATCAGATCCAGTTTGGTTTAAAAAATTATATGAACAGTTATTCGGAACTTTAACAACACATCGCTTGTGATAGTTTTGTCCACAACCTGAAATCGAAATAACATATTAATAAGAACATTGAGAAGATGATTTGCTGTACATGTAAACATACAAACATGTAGTCATAAGTTTTTGGAATCGCATTGGAATAAAATAATTAATCCAAAAGAAAAGTTAGATTGCTAAGTCTTAAATTAACAGACAAGTAAGCAGATTTAACGGCAGTGAACTTTTTAAAAAAAGCATCCTATCAATGCGTTGCACATTATTTGGAGCTTCTCAGGATAGGAATAGTAACAGATGTTAATGAAATGTTACTTCATGAAAAGTACAGACTCACCCAGCTAATATTTTGTGCGTTTCTGTCATCGAACTGACATGAACACAAAATATGACAGGCGATTTTGTATTTCTTATAAACTGCCTGTATTTGATTATAACATCTGTTACTAAGTCTACCCTGTTGAAGCCCAATTACAATGTAAACAATGCAACTTTAAACTTTTTTAGTCAGCTGGCAATAAAATAATTTTTTCTGTGACGGGAAAAAATTTGACATTTAATGTTTCTTGACAGGTCACAAAATGTCACTTTTTATGAAATTACATTTTCCCCGAGAAAAAAATTAGTACTTTTTTCCCGGGTATGTGCAAATAAGTAATCACTTGCAGAATTAAATTGACAGATATTTGATTACTTTAAAGGTTTTCTTAGCAACGCAAGTATACCTGTCCCTATAAGTACAGCAGCCTACTTGTTTGAAACTTCAAATTTGACATCGATTGATTTTTTGATTTTAATATATTGTAATATTTTTTTCAATACTAAATCATCGTTTTGCCTGTCACAGAAAAAAATAGTGTATTATACACGGGTAAATGTGTAAGTTTTTAACTTTCTGTGTTTTGTCTCCCGACGCGAAGCTCAAACTAAAATCTAGCACTTTTTTCCTTTGTATAATGAATAACTATAATTTGATTTTTGAAACTAGAATAAAAATGTTCACCTTTTATAAAATAAAATTTATTTTCAAACATGTTAAATGATCTGGCACTGGTTAGTTACTTCACCAGGCAGTTCGAACATTAGTAAAGTTTGTCCTAGCATTGCATTTAAAATGTTCTACTAGCAAGTTAAGAATTAATGCATAAAATAAGACAGTTATGATTAAGAAAAGATATTCTGATGGGTAATGCCATACTTAAAAATTCTACAAATTTTAATTAAATCTCCTATACAAGTTATATTTGCAGTGTCATAAAATTGTTTTTAACGCACTTCATAAAAGTAACTCGGAATGGCAGAATCACAATTGTTCATATTAAAGGGTTTTAATGTCTTCCTACACAAAAACAAGCCAAATCTGTAATCCAAATTAAAAGATTTAATACAAAAGGTTTGTGCATTTTCAGAAACCAAGTACGTGTTGTGCAGGAAAATTATACTATATATTAAAAATTTTATTCGATTACCTTGTGACATTTAAGAATATTTGTAGTGACGACTCCGAAATATAATCATAAGTCAATAATAGTTACATGGATCTGAGCATATTGTATTCTACAATTATTTTTTATTAGGCTAAAAAATTATTAAAAATTTTATATTTCATATAGCCGTTCCGAATGGTCTGCATCTTGAAGAAGTTCTAGATTACTAGAACGGATGGAATGGCTTCCGCGTTCTAGTGATCTAAAGAGTCAAACTACAAGTCCAACCAAAGTAGTAGAGTCTTTAGTGAGGAACCAGACTAAGACAGGTACTCAAAAGAGGGCAACAACTATTTCGGCACTTAGAGTGGCAGAGACCATAGGAGTCAGACACACTACTGCGATGTGGAAGGCAATGAGAAACCACCACATTACCTCCCAAGTACAATAGCATACTGAAATTGTAAGTAACATGATGGCATCCTTTGGGGTAAAAGAGTCCAGAGTTAAAATAGTCCCCATTCAGATCTCCTGGAAGGGACTACTTTGGAGGATGTGATGGAAAAGTTTAAAAGATACATTTTGAGAGTTAGAGTATGAAATGTCAGAAGCATGAAGCAGGTAGGTACGCTAGAGAACTTGAAAATTGAAATTGATAGGTTAGCACTAGGCATAGTAGGGATCAGCGAAGTTCGCTGGCAGGAGGCGAGAGATTTTTGAAGTGGAGACTTTAGGGTAATTCATACAGGATCAGAGGAAGGAAATTCGGGTGTGGGAATAGTTATGCGAAAAAAGATAGGACAAGGTATAGAAAACTACAAAAAAACGAAAGAGTACTCATGGTTAAATTAGAATCTAAACAGGTAAATAGAGTAATAATACAAGTACACTTGCCCACCTCTAGCTACAGTGATGAAGAGGTAGAAGCGATCTACAAAGATATTATTATTATTAAAGGTCTTTATTGCCTTAAATTGATTTGTACAGTGTATATATATATATATATATATATATATATATATATATATAAAACTAAAGCAAATTATGAATAAGAAATAAATTTAAGGAACGATGGGCGAAGTTCATCTTAGTAGCAAAACTACTAGATGTTCTTCCACTTAACCCACATTCGCAATTGTAAAACTTAAAACAAGAAACAAAATACCAAAAATAATGTATACAAAAAAAGAAAAGGAAAAAAATTAAATTAATACAAAACACATTTCATATAAGTAATAGCTTATAGAGTTACAGTGCAAACTATAAAAGCGAAAGATGCCTCTCAAAGAAGCTTTTGATGCATTAATTTTTTAAATCTTATAATGCCTACCGATTTAATTTCATCCACTATTGAATTATAAAATTTTGTTATATTGTACGTATACGAACATTTAAATAGCTCAGTATGGTGAAATGGAGGTGTCAACGTTCCCTTATGTCGAATATTGATATTATGAACGCCTGTTCGAAAAGTAATCTTATCATACAGATATTGTGGAGCCTTATTGATTATGATTGAATGAAATAGAGATGAAGCATGCAGGTTTCGTCTTGCAGACATGGTTAGCCCCTTAGATTCAGCTCTTTTACAACTAATTCGATCATACTTTCTCAAGCCATAAATCAACCTAATACAGGAGTTTTGCAATTTCTGAATTCTATTAATATCAACAGATGTTAAGCACGGACCATATACTACATCGGCATAATCTACACACGATAAAACCAATTACTTGCATAGAACTGTTTTTGTCGATGCACTTAGTATATCACGACTATTATACAAAACTTTCAAGTTGCCATATGCCACCTTTAAACGATTAGTTATATACTGAGTAAATCTTAAATTCGAGTCAATGGTTAATCCCAATAGTTTAACAGTATCTATTTTTGGCAACAACTCTCCTTCGATAAATAGATCTAGATTTTTTGAGGCAAAATGTCTATCACTTGCATTACCAAATATAACAAACGCAGATTTACTTGAATTGAGTTTTAAACAATGATCGTTACAATATTTCACTATATGCATTAAATCCAAGTTTATAGCGGCAGCAGCTTGTTTTATTTCATCAATGAAGAAATGCATATATATTACAGTATCATCAGCATACATGTGCAATTGAGATGAAAGAAGAGAATATTCAACACAGTAAGTATACAATATGAACAGCAAAGGTCCCAAAATGGAACCTTGCGATACACCAGAGGCTAACATTCGAAAACGGCACGTTGCCCCTTCGACTCCTGTGATTTGGCCTAAAACCTGACTGCATAAGTGGTAGTATATTATAAGTCTGTAAATATTCACAAAGTTGTATATCTAGGACTTTTTCTAAAATTTTTGAAAACGTGGGAAGAATGCTTATTGGCCTTAAATCTGACAAAGTTTTGGGACTGGAATTTTTTGGTATAAGCGTAACGTAAGCTATTTTCCATTTTTCCGGAACAATTGATTTTAGAATACACTGGTTTATAATATGGGTTATGTATGGGAGAAGAAAGGGAATGCAGAGTTTGATCGTTAGGTTATTTATCCCATCCAAACCTGTTGAAGTACTCTTTATGCTTTCTATTACGCGCAATATGTCATTCTCTGTGACGGTTTGAAAATTAAAAGATGATGCTGCTTTAGGATGAAAATTGTTTTCATAATATTTGATAACATCACTATTTGGGCTTGTATTAGGTATTGAAACTAAGAAATGATTATTTATTGCTTCAACATCATTGAGATAATCAGGTAAGTTCTGCAATTTACTAGTATTAAATATGTTTCTTTTTATTTCAGACCAAAACCACTTGTTGCTAACATTTGTAAACTTTTGTTCAAAGTAGATTTTTTCTGCTTCCTTATTGCAATATTCACTAAATTTCTAAGCTGCTTGTAATTGTCCCATAAATTTTTTCCTTTGTCTTTTTTAAACCGAGCAAGTGCTAGGTCTCGAATTTTCATCATCTGCCGCAGATCTGCAGTAAGCCACGGTGAATAGCATCTAGTAATTTTACGTTTCACAAATGGGGCATGCATATTTAGAAGAATCAGTATATTATGAGTTAGGAAATCAACTTTGCTGTTGATATTGTTTAAGTCGTAAATTACTCGCCATGGGATAGATTGTAAGTGTTGCTTAAAATCAGAGTAACTAAAATTTTTGAAATCTCTGTACGTTTTATATGTGGGTTTATTGACTGTTGTTTGTGGAAAATTCAAGGTACAAAAAACTAATTCATGATCTGAGCCAAAAAAGGTATAACTCCAGCTGAACTAACCTCTTCAGGCTTACTACATAGAATATAATCTATTAAGGTTAAGCTCTTATCTGTATATCTAGTAGGTTGATTTATAATTTGTTTTAACCCAAAAGTTTCTAAGGCACTACAAACATATTTGGCTTCAACTGTATCCATACGAAGCAAATCAACATTAGTATCACCAACGCAGTAAATAGAGTCAACTTGCATGCTGATGTCTATGATCGAATTTTCAAGGCTATCAAAGAAGTGTTTGTAATTAGCTAAGTGTAGATTATACATAGTGCCAAAAGCAATTGCCTGTTGGTTTAGTTTAAATTTAATCCAGAGCTGCTCAATATCTGCACTTGAAGACCATATTACATAATTAATATACAATTTCACATAAATTGCTAAACCACCTCCGCGTTTAACTCTGTCCCTTCTTATAAGTGAGTATCCATTAATTGATATAGTACCTGATGCTATACAGTCGTTCAACAAAGTTTCTGATACACCTACTATATCATAATTATTAAGTAATACACAATCTCTAAACTCATTAAAATGTAGTAACAGTGATCTAATATTAAGGTGTGCTATACTAAAATTTTGCATCTGTAACTATGTGATTAAGTTCGATATTTTTGAAATGTATATTTTAAACAAGAAAGAGAAAATAGAGATAGATATGTGATCATCATTACACCTGCTCCTAACCTGTTGTATAATATTTGGACTAATTCTGGGAGAAAGAACATAAACTTAGATACACAAGTTTGGATTGGCAAATTCACTATAAGTTGGTTACTAACCATCATTCCTATTTACAAGTTGTAATTCAAATTGTATTAAGTTTCACATATTTAACATAATAACTTTAAAAATTAAATCAAACATACATATTTGAGAGACCATTAACCGCACAATCTTCATTAGATTACGACAATAACATTATAAATCCATATGGCTAGCAATACAAAATCTTTTGTTTTCTTTGAATGTATATATTTTACCATCATAAGTCCAAACTTTATTCCTACCTAGATTTTCTGGGCTTCCTTAAATAACATATACCTGGGTTTGGTTAGATCCTCAGTGATGGAAATTTCAGTACCTTGTAGTAGTTTTTTATTATTAAAAACCATTTGTTTACTTTTGTAGCTTAGAAATTTGATTATTATGCTACGTTTTTTTCCAGATTCTAACCTTCCTAAACGATGACATCGCTCGATCTCCGCCGCCGATATCTGCAGATCCATTTTATCATTAAACAGCCGCAACACCACATTTTCCAGAACTTCATCTTTTTTCTCCGTAATTCCAAAGATCCTAACACAACTTCTACGATTATAACTTTCCAGGTCGTTTACTTTCTCTTTTAAAGCGATGTTTTCTTGTTGTAGTTCATTAATAAATTTCTTACGTTCCTGAAATTTCCTGTCAATCGATTCAGAAATTTTCGTTGTGACCTTATCAGTCAATTGAGCAAGAAATCTTTCATCATTTATTAGGTCACTAATGGATTGTTTAATTATAGCAACAATATCATTTACCTGTTCTCTCGTGAATGGCATCTTGCAAGCACTAATTAATACGATAACCAAAATTAAATTAACAGTAGTTTAATAAAATTAATTTAACTTATATTCAATACTAGGTTTAATAGATAACGGAGCGGTGTTTAACAACACGTTCACTTTACCACGTACTTCACGCGAAGACATACTAAGATACGTAAAAGGATATGAAAATTGACTAATTACGGGGATTTTAATATACTGGTAGGTGACGGTACGGAAGGAGCTGTAGTAGGTTTATTTGATTTAAGCATGAGACATGACAGGGGAAATAGGCTGCTAGAATTTTGCGACAAGAACAATTTAACCATCACAAACACATTATTTCAACATCATGCTAAAAGGCGATACACGTAGAAGATGCTAGGGGATATAGGAAGATATCAAATAGATTACATTCTTCTTAGACAACGGTCTAAGAATCAAGTAAAAAACTGTAGAAGCTACCCAGAAGCAGATATAGACACTGACCACAACATAGTAATGATGAAGGCCGCTCTTAAATTTAAAAGTTTGAAAAAAGAATGGAAACAGGCGCTTCGACTTTGAGAAACTGAAAGATAAAGATGTCCACGAAAGATTTGAAAAAAAGTCAAATGAATTGCTGAAAGATATTGGGAAAATTTCTTTTACTAAGAAAGTAGAAACAGAATGGAATATCATTAAATCCAGCTTAGACATGGCGGCCAGAGATATTCTGGGGTATACACAAAAAGAAAATAAGTAACCATGGATCAAAGGGAGATAGGATGATAGGTCGCATACTAATGTATGAGGGAATAGTGCGGAATATACTAGAAGCAGAGATAGCAACAAAGAGAGGTAGAAATAGATCTAGGTTAGACTATTGCACACAGATAGTCAAAGATATAAGCCGTGAGAATTTCAGGGAAATGTATACGCTAACTCGGAATAGAAATCAATGGAAGTATGCATCCCACCAGTTTCAAAACAGAAAACCTTATGACGATAAAAATAATTGTACTTAAATCTGACGATTATTATAAGCAACTACAAGTTTTGGTTTTGCAATATTCTCAACTAATGTTAATTATGTGAAAAGATTTACTAGAAAACTATTAATTCAGCAAAAGTCGATGTTGGGGGATCTTGGTAGCCACTGGCTGCTTAATCTCCATCGCATACCACTGAGTATCGGTGAAATAGGGTATATATTTAGAAATCAATAGAAAAGTAACCAAGCTGTACTTAGGCTGTAGGAATGTCAGGGAACTGTATCAGATAGCTCAGAATAGAAATCAGTGGAGGTACGCGTTCAACCAGTTCCAAGATGGAAACCTAATGACAAAAAAATAATTGCACTTAAACCTGATGCTTATTATAAACAACTGCAGGCGTTCGTTTTGCAATATTTTCAACTAATCTTGATTGTGCAAAAGAATTTATTGGAAAACTATTAATTCGACAAATGTCTTGTGTTGGGGATCCTGATAGCCACAGGCTGCTTAATCCCCTTCATATAGCACTGCATATCGGTGAAGTGGGTAATATATTTACAAAACAATTGAAGGGCAAAGGAACTGCAGAAACAGCAGAGGCTATGTTTGAAGACAACAAACAGAAACAAGGAAAACATTATTGGAAGCACATATGTGGAGCACGGCACTGTATGTCTATGAAATAGGTACAGTAGGAGAAGCAGACAGGAAAGGGAAGAAGCCTTTTGGAATGTTATGCTTCAGATGTGTGATGATGATAGCATGGTCAGACAAAGTTAATCACAAATAGGTTATAGAAATAGTAGGAGAATAAAGATACCTATAGAAAACAAAAAAAAAAGAAGAAATAGAAGACCAGGATACGTTTTAAGACATTTTTGGGGAATAGTGTGGGCTATATTACAAGCAGATATAGGAAAAAAGAGAGATAGATGTGGGCCTAGATCAAACTAGTGCATGCAGATAATGAAAGATGCAGACTGGAATTTCAGGAAATGTGTAGGTTAGCTCAGAATAGGAAACAATGAAGGTATGTGTCTAACCAGTTCCAGGACTGAAGATTTAATGATGATAAAATACAAAGTAATAAATTATATAGCTTTACTAAAAGTAATTGAAAAATGATACTAGGTAATAATACAACTTGAAGAACGTCAAAATTCTTTAATCACCAATAATATGAATATGGAAATTATTTAAATAGCTGTCGATGTCAATTTGCACCTGAAAATAATCGTGATAAAAAAAAATCCAATTGACCGGGTCTAAAAATCAAAAAAACTGTACAAATTATCACTAAAATAAACCAGGAATATCTTCAAATAATCTAAAATTTATCAATTAAAATATTAAATAACAGAGTTGTTAAATCGCACAAGGTCGTGTTTGACTAATAAATTTAACAAATTAAATTAAAAATACTCAAATTTTTGAAATTCCTAAAGAACTAGCACACTATAAAAAATTAATGAAAAAGCAATGCATTACAAATACAGTAAAAGTGCTGCTTGTTTATTGAACTTGATGATGGTATTTATAATAGATGGTTTTTGTATATTTTTGTAATTCACTAATACATCATACAAAATGAGCTGGTGTGGATTTAAAATATACAAAGAAACATACTACAAATAATGTTATTGAATAGAGTTTAAGCTCCATAGAATTTAAATTATATCAGTACAAAAAACATTTTAACTCATTGTCTATAAATGTCTCGTCTAATTTAAAAACAATCAGTCAATAAAAACATTAAACTGCTTGCTTAACTTTACTTACCATCACATTTTAATCCTTGACGTACTAGGCCAAAAAGCATTTCGCCACAACAATCACAGAAGGTTGGGGTTTTGTATGAATGAACTGATAAGGCATGTGGTCTTACAACGGTTACCTCTGGAATGCTTGAAGTATCTAGAAATAATAAATTCAAATATGGTATTTATAAGCACTAAACGAAATGTCTGTAAAAGTTCAGAAATACTAGTAAGATGTTCTCAGAGACATTAGTACAATCTATGTGATTTACTGCTTTTATTAATTCTACAACATAACATAAATTGTGAGATTTAAAAATTATATAATGTCAAACGTTTTTAGTAATAAAATTTATTTCAATGTTTTCTTATAACGTACACACACATGCACGCACACACACACTCACGCGCACGTGCATGTACGCATACACCCATGCACACACGCAAAAATCAGTGCTGCTTTGATAAACTGTTGAAACAAAGTCGCTGTCAATCAGATAATTTGATTCTCGTTTAGCTTACAATGAAAATTTTTAAATAATAAGAATAATAATCTACAATAGAACAAGAATCGAATTTTATTTAACGAATTCGCTATCTTTCAAAATTATGTAAGCAAATAAAATTATGCTTAGTAGATAATTATGAATCACGTTTTGTAAACAATACAATTTAATGAACATTATCTGATTACGACTACGATAGAAACATACACATGCACACATGTACATGCGTATACATTCACACATGCATACACCCACGCACGCACTCATGCACATAAACACATATGCATACACGCACACACACATGCACACATACACGTGCACACACACGTGCACTTAAGCACGTGGGCACTCATGCATGCACACACACAGTTCGTCAAATAAAGTCTAAATGGCACTCTGTGAACAAACTGTTTCAACACTTCAGTGTGAAGTCAAACGGCAAAATATTTAATTTTGATCCAAAGTCAAGCACTTTAAGCCAGAATGTCCCCTTTTAAAACATTTTGCCTATAATAAACAGTATGTTAGTTGAGAGAAATCAATAAAGTTTTACATTTTAGAATAACCAGCTAAAACCAAATCCAAAAAAAATTATTTAAAATCATTTACAAATAATAAATATTTAAAAAAACTTGAAAATATGCTCAGCATTCTCTCAAAATTACAAAATTCCCTAAGTTTCACTACTGCTACGTATTTCACCTTTATTACAAAACACTTTACTCTAAATTCTAAAAAATTTCAACAACAAGAAATTAAATAAACCATAAAATTAAAATAACAAGAAAAGTTAATCTAGACATAACAAATTTTATATCCAGAACTTACATTTTGCAGTTAGAATAATTTCAATAAGCGTTTCATTACATACATCTGATATTGAATTAATAACTTCTAGAATATTGGATGAATTGTATTCATGTCTAAACAACAAAAGGCGATCTTCTAGTTTACTTATACCATGGTCTGGAACCTGAAACATATAGAGTGCATAAATATTGAATACACATATCTGTACCTTATTTAAATTTTGTTTCAGAAGAAAGCAATCATCAAATCAAAACAGGTAAACTTTGTTCATTGAAAATGTGAAATAATAACATGTTATGCATATTGTGATAGACAATGGTAATAAATATAATAGTTTTAAATGCAATCATTTATACTATTTTTCTGTTGCTACAGATTACACATAATCATAAAGCAACATCGGAAATAATTTAATTTGATTCAATTTTATATATATATATATATATATATATATATATATATATATTGCTATAAAAGGGTTATTTAGGGGTATATTGGTCATAATGGTCACACAATACATGTAAATAGTACTAGAAGTTAGAAAACTACATTTATTTATCATGAAAAATACATAATTTGCATATTATGCAAAGAGCAAACATTTAACACTCTGTATAATGATCGCAATTAACTTTAAGTAATGCCAGGAAGCATATCCTTCAACAATAAATACACATTCAGCAAGAGAAATAACTCTATATGCAATCAAATTTGTCTTAAACCAAAAAGCATTCATAAATTGTAATAGATATGCAGTAATGCAGTAAAGGCTATGAAATCATGATGTAATTTCTATTAAAATTAAACAAGCGGTAGTGAATGGAGACAGCATAGCATTTTGATAATAAACACATCTTTCGAAATAAATAGGTTTTGGAAACACAGGATGTAAACAGAAATATGTTAATTTACGTCATTTCATTTACGTGATTTTTTACATGGAGTTAATACAAAACCCAAAGTATTATCTAGACAAACAAAAGCTATAAGTTAAATTATGTACCAAGACGAATTAGAAATTCCTGTAACAACATTAAAACAGATGGTCAAGAATAAATACATAATAGAAATCCACTGGTATCCTACATGACCAAGACATCGTTCCGGCAAACTATTATCAGACGTGTACCTGTAAACGCCCAAAGTATTCAAAACCTCCTATGGCTGATCATAAACTTTGAACAAACAACGCCGATAACCAATGAATTTTGGATAGGGGCGTTGCTTATATAACATGCGAAATTGATACGCAGGCAGTCTTCATTCAAACCGAGCACAGTTCACATCACTTATAGTCAAGAATTTACGCAACGAGCGAATATTAAAATTAAGTAATTAAATATTTGTGAAATGTTAGAAAATTTCAAAGTAAATAATAGTGAGAAATAAATGAGACAAGTTTCGCTGTTTGCTGGAAAACGTAAGTAAAAGTTTATTAATTAATTAATTTTAAATATTCATAATTTAGGGCTCTAAGTAAATCTAAGCAAAAGACTGAGCAAATCTAAGTTATAATAAGAAAATACTGGGTAAATCTAAGAAAGACTACGGAATAACTGGGTAATACTAAGTAAACTAAGAAAATACTTGATTATTGATTAAACGGAGTCAAATTTGGAAACTAAACAAATTGATAATACTGGGAAGAAATCCCAATAAAAATATTTGTTTAAATCTATGCAAAAGAGCACAAAACAGAGGATTGTTTTAGGCATTGAATGGAGCAGCTCAACTGAAAGTAATCCTGGGGTACTGATCCACAGCACGCAGTAGCAGATCCGTGGGAACAAAGAAATACGCACAAGAAAAACTACAGGTCAGAACTCTAGCATAAGGCATTATTTTCTCTTTATTCTGAACATTGACTGTATTTATTATACCAAAATATATTATGTAAAGTCAACAAAAAATTTTTTTATACATGAAAATTTTCCTAAAAAGGGGAAAGGTGTTGAACGTTCAAAGATTTTCAGTAGAGTACAGTGTCATTTTTGCTGGCTTTAAAATAAGGAAAGACAGCTATAATTTTAGGGATAAACAATTTAAAAATTATTATTATTTGATTCAGGGGTTTATTTTGTCATACAGTAAAACATATTAAGCTGTGAAGTGTATATGATTTATTTCTTTCTCATTATACAAATATTAGTCGATTTCGTTTTTCTCATTCAAAGCAGGAAAAGTATTAGAAAAAAAGGAGGTAAATTATTTGATTATCGTAACGTTATGCACTCTGTGTGAATTAGACTGAGCTAGCCAAGGCATATTTAAATTTTAGGATATTAAAAGACACAAAGCGGTGGTGTTCAGCAGGAAACTGAACATTAATCACATCGGTGGGTCCTGCAACAGTGCATGGTTCTTTTATAGCTCTTACAGGAAACGTGTTGGTAACTTCATTCTTTTACAGAGCTTTAGTGTTCTCCTGACTACTTCTCCAGAAAATATTTTCACTTATAAAGTGTTGTCCAAAAAAGTGTGCCACTTTCGATTTTTGTTTTAAAATAAAATGCATATATATATATATATATATATATATATATATATATATTTTGTTTTTTGGATTCTCCTGAGATTCAATAAATATTCCTAGAATATTATCAAAAATGGTTCAATATTCTCTGAGAAAAAATGATATTTAAAAAAAAAGGATTTTGTATTACTGAGTTTGAAAATCTTTAAATAATATGAGAAATATTTTGAAATCGAAACTGAGTGGGAAATTTATTTGAGAAGGTCTCTAGTTGTTGCTGATCTAAATATCTCAGATTTAAGTTTCATGGTGTGTCCAGAATTAAGTGCTATTTTTTTCGCAATTCAAAGCAAATTTTCTCCACTTTTTCAAAACGAACACCTAGAATATTTTTTCACACATCAATCAGGTATTAAAACATTTTTTGTTCTTAATACTTTTTTAATATTTCTAATGGTTTCATAGTTATTTGTCAAAAATTCACTATTTATTACTATTTTTGTACACGGCAAATTTATTTAAAACACTTACTATCGGAAAAAAATACAATATTAAACAAACTAAACAACAAATAATTCTGGACAAAATTACAAATAACAACGCTGAAACAACAACATTAGCTTAATAAATGTTTTAAATGCCTTCCACCTTGATTCAGACATTTCTCTACTCAATACTCTAAAAGATTCATCAACATTACACAAACTACCAGTGTAATATTAGCAAATCTTTGTCTCATATTTTCTACAGTAGTAAATGAGTCATTGTACACAACTTCTTTTACATATTCCCATAAAACAAAATCAATGTCTGGAGATCTGGCAGACCAATTTACAGGTCCATTTCTTCCAATCCATTGATCAGGGAAGATAGTATTAAGATATCCCGGTATTTCTAGCAAAAAATGTGCCGGTGCTCCATCTTGTTGTAGTCACATTTGGTTCTAGATATGCCTTGATACGTTTGTAAGCAAGCCAGGTAAATCATTTCGCAAAAAATTTAGTACATATGACGAAAAATGAAAGGAATGTAAACGTG
Source organism: Platerodrilus igneus (assembly GCA_036346225.1). NCBI lineage: Eukaryota > Metazoa > Arthropoda > Insecta > Coleoptera > Lycidae > Platerodrilus > Platerodrilus igneus. Next base: position 1,102,456 of record JARFIW010001778.1, on the reverse strand, counting down.
CAAAAAACATGTATTTTTTATATACTAAGCACTTTCGGTTGACTCAACCGCTAATAATTTCAATTTACCAACAATAAAGTTTGCTTCTTTACAGACACTTCTAATGGTGTTTGGACACCATTCTTTGAATTGTTCTCCACACTTGTTCATGATAATTTAAAATTGTCAACGTTACAAAAACTACAATACTTAAAACTCTCGCTTAATTTGAAATTAACTTAATTAAACACATTTCCCTTATTGTTGACAATTATATTGCTCTAGAAATGCTTAAAAAACGATATGAAAATAAATGCTTAATTGTTTCTACACATTAGGGTTACATACTAAATTCAGATATGGCTGCAGGTGAATCCTCAAATGCGCTTATAAAATTACTAAACTAATTTTCTGAAAATATTCGTGCGCTAGAGAAACATCAATTATATTTATGGGATTTCACATTATTTAATTTGCTCATTCAAAAACTGATCCTCAAACCAAGGAACGATTTGAAATAAATCAGGATGGAACTGATATTCATCAGCAGCAGTTATATGACTTTCTATTACATCAGTGCTAAACTCTTGAAACAAACCAGGTTACTTTGTCTATTTTATCGAACTCTAAAGGTAAACATAAACATATACCTCGTAATATGCAAAAATACCAATTACCACTGTCATCAAACAAACAATTTAAATCTAAGACGCAATCGTTTCTTACGAATATAAAACTGCAGACCTCTTCTAATGAAAGGTTGAAAACTCATCAAAATCCAATACAGCTACCGCTTGTCTTGTTTGTACGAAGGCCCATAACGTTTTTAAGTGTGATGTATTCTTGAATAAATCACCACAAGAATGCTTCGACGTCATAAAAGAGATTACGCTGTGTCAATTGTTTGGGAATGCAATCTTTCTCTGTTACATAAGCTGATGTACAGTAACTTCCTAAGTCTTAACACTACTACAACAGACATTACATATAAAAAGCTTCCTTATATATAAAAGTTATCTCCTCTTCTAGTAAGATTACTGAAACAACCTAAGGTGGCTATTGACTATGAGTACAACCACTCCATCCAGAGTTTATTTACTAAATTAAAGGATTGTACTCCAAAACTGTGAAATAGTAACGTTATTTACAGAATCATGTGCAGTTGTAACAATAGTTACATTGGACAGACTAGTCAGTAGCTAAAAAGTCGCTTAACCCATCACAGGAGTGACTGCAGAAAAAATTCCTCTAAATGTGCATTGTCTTCATATATTTCTGCAACCAAACATACACCTCTGTTCGATGACACCAGAATTTTGGATAACGAACCCAATTATAAAACTAGGTTATTCATTGAGTCCTTTTACATTAACACGGAAATCAACCCTATTAACTTACCGACCAATATATTGCCATGATAAGAGGGTTATTTAGGGGTATATTGAGTCAAAATGGTTACACAATACATGTAAATAGCACTAGGAGTTAGAAAACTACATTTATTTAGCATGAAAAATATGTACTTTGCAAATTGTGCAAAGAGCAAACATTTAACACCCTGTATAAGGATCGCAGTTAACTTTAATTAATGCCGGGAAGCATATCATTCAACAATAAACACACATTCAGCAACAGAAATAACTCTACACGCAATCAAACTTGTCTTAAACCAAGAAGCATTAATGAATTGTAAATAGATACGCGTTAAATGCAGTAAAAGCTAGAAAATCATGATACAATTCACATTAAAATTAAACATGCGATAGTGAAAGGAGATGACCTAGCGTTCTGATAAGAAATGTATGTTTCGAAATAAATACGTTTTGGAAATGCAAGATGTAAACAGAAATATGTTAATTTACATCATTTCGTCTATGTGATTTTCTACATGGAGTTAATACAAATACCAACGTATTTTCTAGACAAACAAAAGCCATAAATTAAATTACGTGCCAAGGTGAATTAGAAATCCCAGTAATAACATCAAAACAGACTGTCTAAAATAAATACAGAATAAAAATCCACTAGTATGCTACGTGACCAAGAAATCGTTCCGGCGAGTCATTATCAGACATATACCCGTAAAAGCCCAAAATATCCAAAACATCCTATGGCTGGTCGTAAACTTTGAACAAACAGCGCCGATAACCAATGAATTTTTAGATGGGGCGTAGCTTATATAACACGCGAATTTGATAAGCAGACAGTCGTGATTCGAACTGAGCACAATCCACATCACTTGGAGTCAAGAATTTACGCGACGAGTGAATATTAAAATTAATTAAAATAATTAAATATTTGTGAAAAGTGGTGTTGGAAAATTTTAAAATAAATAATAGTGAAAAACGTATGAAACAAGTTTCGCCGTTTGCTGGAAAACGTGAGTAAAAGTTTATTAATCAATTAATGTTAGATATTTATAATTTAGGGCTCCAAAACAGATTACGAAAATCTAAGTAACACGGAGTAAATCTAAGACAAACTACAAAAATCTAAGTAAGACGAGGTACATCTAAGTGAGATTATGAAAATCCTAGTAAGACGGGGTAAATCTAAGAGAGATTAAGAAAATCTGAGCAACTCTTAGAAAGATTAAGAAAATACTAGATTATTGATTAAACGTAAACGGTAAAATTTGGAACTAAATAAATTGATAATATCGGGAAGAAATCCGAATAAAAATATTGGCAAAGGCGCACAAAACAGAGAATTGTTTTAAGCATTGAATGAAGCAACTCAACTGAAAGTAATATTGGGGTACTAATCCACAGCACTCAGTAGCAGTACCAGAAATATGCACAAGAACAATTACAGGTCAGAACTACCTACCATAAGACATTATTTTCTCTTTATTTTTGAACATTGACTATATTTATTATACTTGAATATTATATGTAAAGAGTCAACAAAAATTTCTTTTATACGAGAAAAATTTCGTAAAAAGGGGAAATGTCTTGAACGTTCAAAGAATTTCCAGTAGAGTACAGTGTCATTTTTCTGGCTTTAGAATAAGGAAAGGGAGCTATACTTTTTGGGAATAAACAATTTAAAAATTATTGTTATTTGATTCAGGGGTTCATTTTTGTCATAAGGTAAAACAGATTAAGCTGTGAAATGCATATGATTTTTTTATTTCTCATTATACAAATATTAGTCGAGTTTTTATCATTCAAAGCAGGAAAAGTATTAGAGAAAAGGGGGTAAATTATTTGATTATCGTAACGTTGTGCGCTTTGTGCGAATTAAACTGAGCTAGCCGAGGCATATTTAAATTTTAGGATATTAAGACATAGAGCGGTGGTGATCAGCAGGAAACTGAAAGTATAATTACATCGGTGTGCAGCGTTATCATATTACATATAGCGATTAGATGTAGAAACAAAAATAGCTGAATATAAAATTACGTATAGACAAAACATTGGTACTGTTGGAAGCTTTCACGGTTGGAGTAATGTTTAATAAAAATACATGTTCTAGGTTTGGACCATATGATATTAAAAACTAATAGTTTCACCTGGTAAGAGGCATCATCAAGATAAAATATGCATCAGTACTTCTAAATTTACAGACTCTCATAACCAAAAGGTTTCTTGCAGCAAAATAGTGTATGCAAGGAAATTATGTTGTCACCAGACATTTTTTGGGTTGTTATGTCTTGGGGTCTACTAGTTCAAAAGTAACTTCCTTGCATGTATTACTTTGCTACAAGATGCTTCTCAACTTAACTGGGCATGTGAATCAAATCTGCATGTTCAGAAGTTGTGTGCCACGTTTTGATCTGGTGATGCCCCTTACAACAGTGGGTAAAACATCGATTCTCTTAGTTTCGAATGTTACGCTTCAAACCTGGATTTAAATTAATATAAAACATTGTTTATTGCCTACCATGAAATGTGAGTAAAAGGAACAATGTTGAATACTTGTCAAATAATAGTCAACTGAGAATTTGCAGTTTATCATTTCATAAATATAACTGTAGCTTACTCGATAAATTCAACATTTAAACGTTACTCTCACGTTAGATTTTTTGTTAATTTCATTTAATAAAATAGCAATGTGGCAATTTATATAATGGCATAAATCAATTTTGCTGCTAATAGAATTAGAAACTTACCTTATTATTAATAAAATCACAAGCAAGATCTTTTAAAGTCTTCAGATTTAGAGAGTACTGAGAAGTAGTAATTGTATCCCTAATTAATCCAAATTGGAATAAAAAAGTGATATCGGGTCCTTTGTTATCCATATTGTTTTACTACTGCATAATCTGAAAACAACACAAATTATAAATCAGTAAAATTTCTTCTAATGCAAATTATAATATGCATAAAGAAATGTTTCAGTGTTATTTCAAACTAATTTATATATTCCCTTAATCAAACCTGTATTAGATTCTAAAGAAAGGTTGAAAACGCAGTTTTCTTTTACAACCAAGAAACCCCCTTTTACCAGTCAAAATCATGATAATTATTATGTACCCGGTTTGAAACATGTCATATTAGATACTGATAAAATTGATGTTTCGCTTACTTTCATAAGGGATAAGATTTCTCATTTTTACAAAAGCAAGCAAAACGCCCACTTAATTAAAACTAGGAACATTAAACAGATTTATTTAGCTTAACACCTCGAACACCATGAGACAGATATCACCCTTAAGCTTATGCAAAATTTTTATGTAGTTTTCTTAAACTTAAAATCTGAATCTAGTGAGGAAATAAAAATACTAAAACATTGTTTAGTGGATATACGTAACCCCAATAAGTGTACATATAAGAGAACCATAGCACTCCTATGCAAATGACATTTATGCACTGTACTCTTGCACGTATATTTCATGCCAAAAGGATCTAGGGTGCTATTTGCCATCATAAAATTAGGTTGTTTTACAGTTTGTAGTGTTATCGTCAGTATAAATCGATTAAACAACTTTATTTAAACTATCATACAGAATGCAAAAAACCATTCGAAAATGAAGAGTAATGCAAGCTAATGCAGGCACAGTTATCTAAATATAAATCATTAATTTTCATACATTAGAACGTGATTCAGAAGCATTTGGTTTATCGGATTCAGTAGCAAAAATACAGTATTTACCCTCCAGAGAAATAAAATGCCGTTCTGAATGGACCTACACCTTGAAGAAGTTCTAGATTACTAGAATGGGTGGAACGATTTGAAAGTTCCAGTGATCTAAAGAACCGAGCTATAGATTTAACCAAATTTAGTGAGCAACCAGACAAAGACATGTCCTCGAAAGAGGGCAGCAGCTCTTTCGGTACTTGGAGTGGCAGAGACCATAGGGGTCGGTATGGCATGCTAAGACACACTACTTACCTCCCAAGTACACGGCATACTTAAATTGTTGCTTAAGAATATGGCATCCTCTGGGGTAAAAAATTCCAAAGTTAAAATAGTCCCTCATTTGGATCTCTGAGAAGGGAGTACTTCGAAGGATGTGATCGGAAAGTGTAGAAAAGAAATCAGAAGCATAGAATGTCAGCAGTATGAAGTAAGTACGTAAGTTAGAGAACTTGAAAAATAAAATGGATAGGTTAGCATTAGACATAGTAGGGATCAGCGAAGTACGGTAGCCAGAGACAGGGATTTTTGGAGCGAAGACTTTAGGGTAATTCACACAGGATCAGAGGAAGGAAATTCGGGTGTGGGGATAGTTATGCGATAGTTATACACTGTGTGGAAAATTACTTACAAAAGAATGAAAGAGTACTCATGGTTAGATTAGAATCTAAACCGGTAAATACAATAATAAAGTATACATGCCCACCTCTAGCTACAGTGACGAAGTGGTAGAGGCGATCTACAAAGATATCAAAGACCTACTAACATACGTAAAAGGACATGAAAATTTAAAATTTATGGGGGATTTTAATGCAATGGTAGATGAGGGTAGGGAAGAAGTGGTAGTAGGTTTATTTGGTTTAGGCACGAGAAATGACAGGGGAAATAGGCTAGTAGAATTTTGTGACAAGAACAATTGAACCATCACAAACACATTATTTCAACATCATGCTAGAAGACGATACACGTGGAAGATGCCAGGAGATATAGAAAGATACCAAATAAATTACATTATTGTTAGCCAACGGTTTAGGAATCAAGTAAAAAAAAAAAGGAAATCATGGATAGCAAAGCAGATCCTGAATCTAATATAAGAAAGACAACAATACAAAAACAGACCAGACGAAGCAGAAAAACAGAGATACAAAGCCATAAAATGGAAAATTATTCGCAAATGTAAGAAATCTACAGAACAATGGATTGATGAAAAGTGTAAAGAGGTACAAACTAAGATAGAAATAGGAAAGGCAAATGAAGTATACAAACTAATTAGAATTAATTGTAGGGATATAAAAACATATAGTAAAAATATAAGGGGTGCGAAAGGAGAAATCATTATAGAAAATGTAGAAAAAGTGGTTAGTTGGCAAGAATATAGGGAATATAGGGAATTTATATGCAGGAGAGGAAATAACAGCACTAGAACAGGAATCTGATATTGAGAAGGATGACTTGGGATATCCTATGCTTAGATATGCGTTTTAACTAGCATTAAAGTGAATGCAAAATAATAATATGACAAGTATAGATAAAGTGCAAACAGAAATTCTAAAAGTCGCTGGACAATCAGTAATAGAACTTGTCTTCCAACTTGTCAGCTATATGTATGTGACAAGCGAGATACCCAAAGATTTCAAGCACCCTAGTCACTATGGCAAAAAAAGAGAGATGCGGTTGAATGTGAAAATTTTGAAAAGATGAGTTTGACGGCACACATGTCAAAAATATTAACTAGAATTGTACAAAGGATAGCAAAACGGGCTAAAGAAATACTACAAGATAAATTTGAGTTTAGACAAAACAGGAGAACTTGGAAAACCATTTTAGCTTTAAAGGTGATAATATAGAAAACAATAGAAAAAGGTGAAAGCGTGTATCTGGAGTATGTAGATCTGGAAAAAGTATTCAACTGTGTAAAATGCAAGAAAATATTTGATATACGCAAAAAGATTGGAATGAGTTATAGGGATAACCGTATAGTACATAGCATATATGAAGAGCAAGTATAATTAGAGTAGGAATGCATGCCCAATAATATCAAACACAGAATACACCAAATATATGTGTTATGTAACAATTCCGCAAAAATAATACACCAACAACTAGCCCTACAACACAAACTCGCAAAAGAACATACACCAATATACAAATACACACTGCAAAACATACTTGCAAACACAGAATCAAACTATACTGGAACAAAAGCATAATAACAGACAAAACAATACCATACAACAAACCAGACATTACACTCATCCATAAACAAAAGACAATCACACAACTAACAGAAATATCTATCCCAATATACAGAAGAAAACATGAGAAAAAATGTTCGAAATACTCAAAAAGATTGGAATGAGTTATAGGGATAGACAAATCATTCATAGTTTATACAAAGAGCAAATAGCTACGATAGAATTAAAGCAGGAATTAAGGGAAGTAAATATTAGAAAATGGGAGAGACAGGGTGTGCCTTATTAACGTTAATTTCCAACTTATATAGCGAATAGGCAAATAATACTGTGAAATGCTGTAACATGTCAGTTCACTGTTCCCTTGTCATGTTACATTGTGGTCCCACTTCCTTCAATATAAAAGTATTATTCGTCTTAATTTTATATTAATACCCTTTACAATCACAAGTTAGTTTTAATTTGTGTAACATTTCCCTTTAGTATTATTAAATAATACACTATATACTTCGATCTATAGTTTTAATTTAATATTCTTTCTTTTTATTTATTTATTTATTTATACTTGTATTTTCATACATTTACGAGAAACCCCATTTTTCAATAAACAGAAAATGTGTATACATAAAAGCTTAATCTATAACTTATTTTTAATATTAGCTAATACAGACATTCAAAAGGATTGATGACTGCTATTAAATCAATTTAATTATTTAAACTTGTTTGCAATAATTGCAGTTCAATTTAGATAGAAATGACTACCATAATTAGTTCGATGGCATTCACAATAGAAAAGGTCGAAGTTACGTGTTAATTTAGAAAGAACTGTTAATTTAATTGATTCAAGTATTTCAGGGCAGTTAACAGAACCATTAATAATTTTATGTAGAAAAAGTAGGTCATTTAATGTATGCCTATCGTGAAGCGAGATAAGTTGTAGTATGTCTAAAATATCCTGAACATTGTATTGTTGTTTTTGTATCCCATTTTATATGCTATAAACTTAATAAACTTCATCTGGACTCTTTCAATTTTGATTATGTTATTTTTGTAATAGGGCGACCAGATGATGGAGTCATATTCAAGAATACTTCTTATTAAGGCACAGTATAACAATTTGTAAGTTGCAATTGAGAATCCCTGACAGTAACGAAATACAAATCCTAGCATTTTCATTGCTTTGTTAGTTAAATGTTGTATTTGTGGTTTGAATAAAAATTTTTAATCTAATATTACTCCAACATCTCTAATTTCATCTACTCTACTCAATACGATGCCATCGATGTAGTACTGTGTTGTCAAGGGTGATACAACATGTGAGAAGGTAATGCTATAGCATTTTTTAATATTAAGAGATAGTCTATTAAGTTCACACCATATGTGCAGCGAGTACAAATCATCTTGAATCATTGTACAGTCACTTGGCGATATGATTTTTAAATAGATTTTTAAATTTTTAAATCATCTGCAAACATTAGGAATTTGCAATGCTTAAAGACAAGGTTTATGTCATTAATAAACAATAGAAATAATAAGGGCCCAATGTGGGAGCCTTGTGGGACTCCTGACTGTACTGGAAATTTGTACGATGTAAATTGTTTGTACTTGACACACTGCCATCTCCCATATAAATAGCTGCTGAGCCATTGTAACATCTTACCATTAAAACCTGCATTATACAGTTTAGACATGATTATATTTATATTTATAATATAAATAATTATAATCAGATGTAATTTTCTAATTGGTAAACCTTTGAATAATGTCCATAAATACACAACTTGTGTATATATGAATCTGTTATTTAGGATGGTTATCTTCAAAACTAGACTAAATTCTCAAGCTTTTGAAATCTGACTTCCTTTTGTACAGATGCCGTTAACTGATAAAGATGTCCTTTCTAAGGCCATGATGTCGTACCTGGTATGTAAAAGGTGTCTTTTCCTTTTATTCACCCTAACATACATAATTATAGTTTCAGAATACTAGCAAAATATGTATGGAGAAAGTCTACCTGAATAACCCAATCAAAATATTTAAGAAAGGTAAGCTGATTAAAGATAAAACTTCCAGATGGTTCCTCGTGACATATTACAATACTTCATTTTGTAACACGTTTATTTTCTAGGATCCTCTGGTGGCATATTCCTTGGCGAAGTATCTTCAGGTGATATATTCTCCAGTAAAATATTCTCTGATGGAAAATTTAATTATCTATGCTAGGCTATCTAAGCCTATATATTAATTTTACTATCTACAAATATTATCTTTTATCGTACAAAAATTCATGTTGCCGTTATTTACCCTCTAAAATAAATTAAATGCTACGTTAACAAAACATATGGTTGTGGAACAATAATATTGGCTCTTACAAATTTGAAGTTTGAGGTTAACAACCAAAATAAACAACGATGGTGTTCGTCTCAACAAACCGTAAGAAGATTCTATAGTTCTGAACAAGCCGTAAGCTAAATGCTTAAGTTTACTTTTCTTTCATATATTCTGAATACAGATATGAGTTTATCTTATTTACTTTTGTCATGGAACTATTTGCATGCGTTACATTTTAAATCTTAACTATCTAGAAAAATAATGCATGTAAAATATAGTCATAACTTTATTTACCAATTACCTTAACTAATTTAATATTTATCTTTGCTTTCCTATATAACCTTATGGATTGTAAACAGAAAAGCTTTCATGAAACCTTTTTTGTACAAGTCAAATTTTCTTAACTTATTTTAAACACAACAAAGTGTATTTATGATTTCCTTTTATTTAGAACGTTACTTTGAAATTGTGTCTAAGCACAATAATAATTTTAGATTTTCTAATTTCTTATCTGGTAGAGTCTAAGACAAAATTTTAAAATTATGAGAGTGTAGATATATAAACTACATTTAGCGATTTTGTATTATGAAATTTGGTTGTAAGAAAATAACGGTATGTATTTAATTTTTTTATTAATGTTATTAATAAAACGTCAATATATAATTTGTATTAAGGTATTTGCTTTTGTCATGCTGTAAATGCACCCCTATAACTTGTCTGGATAAAATTTAATTTTGTTCTCTAAACCACTGAAATATAGTCTTTTGCAATCTACCACAGCCACAAACGGTCGATGCTAGTCCCACCAGAGTATTGTTTAGACTCTGTTGCACACCCATTCCTACCTGTAAAAAAGAAGGGTGCAATGCAGAAAGACATTTAGAACTATTATGCAGTGACAAACGACTGATATGCTTAAATGTGCAGAAGATATAGCGATATTAGCATCTAGCAAGGAAGAGTTAAAAGTAGCTTGTAATGGAATGGAAATAGAACAAATAGAGAGATATGGTATGAAAATTAACAAAAATAAAACTAAAGTACTAATATGTAAATGAAGGAAAAATAAATCGAAAACCAGAATAGAAATAGTAAACGAGAACTTACAAGAAATTACAGATTTCTGGTACCTAGGAAGCCAAATAACGCAAGATGGGAAAAGTGCAAAAGATATCAAACAAAGATTAGCACAAAGACTTGCAAAATTTAACAAAAAAAAACAACTGTGTTCAAAATAACAAACATAGAAACAAGGAAAAAATTGCTATGGCTGTGAAACGGTGACAGTCGGAGAAACGGACAGGAAAAAGATAAAAGCCTTTGAAATGTGATGCTACACACGAATGGTAAAGATATCATTGACAAAGTGAAGAACAAAGGGTTCTAGAAATAGTAAGGGAAGTAGCGGTATTTGAAAAAAAGTAAAAAATAAAAGATACAGAATGATATGACGCGTTCTAAGACACAAAGGAATAGTGCGGAATATATTAGAAGCAGAGAAAGGAGAAAAAGAACGGTAGAGATAGACTTAGATTAAACTATTGCACATAGATAGTGAAGGATATAGGCTGTGGAAATTTCAGGGAAATGTGTAGGTCAGCTCAGAATAGAAATCCACTTCCACAATAGAAAACTTAAGAATGAAAAAAGGAATTGTGGTGAAATCTGATGATTTATCGTAAACAACTACAGGTGTTGGCTTTATAATATTCTCAACAAATTTTGATTGTGCAAAAGGAAAACTGGGAAACTATTGATTAGGCAAGTGTCGAAGTGATGAGGAATCTTGATAGCCGCCAGGTTCTTAAACCCATTTGCTTCTATTATATATCAGTGAAATAAGGTATATTTTTAGAAAACAATAGACGGGGATAATAGCAAAATATATAACAAAAGAATTTGTACAAGGTCCTGGTAGATTTAACAAGAAAAAGCAGCTGCTATGTTCAAAGACAACAAACATAGAAATAAGGAAAAGATTGTTGAAAGCATATGTGTGGAGCACAGCACTGTACGGCTGTGAAACCTGGACAGTAGAGGTGCTAAAGACGTATGATGAAGATATCAACTATAAATAAAGTTAAGAACAAAGAGATTTAGAAATGGTATAGAAGAAAAAATATATGGAAAATAGTAAAAAATAGGAAAGATACATACTAAGGCATGAGGGAATAGCACATCATATATTAGAAGCAGAGAATGAGAAAAGAGAGGTAGAGATAGATGTGGTTACATTTTATTTTAAAGCTTTCAGGAATTCTATTTATTCTATTTATTTTAATATGTAAAATCCCCGTTTAATTAGTGCAATTCCATCAATATTGTGAAACCCCAGATTTAGTAACGTTCACATGGATCTCGGCAAGGACCACCAATTAGTTCAACAAATTCTATCGTACCGCCACATTTACCTTATCGATAAACTTATCGTGCCGTTATCAGGTAGTGCTGACGCCTTGCTAATGAAGCCCTACCTGCAGAAGCAGCGACTCCAACCAGTCAACAGGACAAAGCAGAATGAACCGCGCCCCCTGGTATCACTAACATCTAACAATTTTCCAGGGTAAATGTTTGAAATAATTTTAATTCATTTGCCTGAGGATTTATTGATAAGGTTGAGTGTTATAAACTGTACATTTTATGAGAAGATGGCTTGTATCTATGTAGTGAGGAATTAATATTCCGTTGAATAGTTATTCTGTTGGACTAAAACGGCGATGAAAATAGTTTTGTTTAAATTTAGATGTAACATTTATTAGCGAAAGAAATTTGAACATGTTAAAAGTGTAAGAAATGTATAAATGTAAGCTCAATTGTGGAGTTATTGCTAGCCAAATAGTACAAACTCAGTATTTTTTAATGAACATTAGAATGATTAAGTAAGAAGTTGATATTGCGCTGGTTCCCTCTGTATTATTGTTAAGGAATATTTCCAAATAAATGGGATTTTAAATGTCGCATAAATCAATCTAGGAAACTAGAACAATAAAATGGTAGTATAATTTATGGATCAATGCTTTTTTAAAGAGTTCTATTAGTAATACCTGAGCAGTTGGAGGTATATTAGGTTTGTTTGTTTTTAAGATCAATGTATGCGCAATTATATTTTCGAAATTTACTGTTAATAGGGTTTAAACTTAGATGGAATTTTATTTAGAGTTATTTATAACATATTTATAACATAGGTAAAGGTAGAAAGAAAAAATGTGAAAGGTTATCTAGCCACTCCAGTGATGGAGTAGTCTTTTGGGAGAGGTCTTTATTATGAAAATTTCTTTAATTCAGTAAAAGTTAATAAGTATTTGTAAAGAATGGTAGATAAAGATAAGAGTATAAAGCGATGAGATTTAGAAAGACGAAAACACGGAAACTTATTCAAAATAAGTCTCCCACGTAACAAACATATCAAAGGAATTGCTGGGACAAAATGGGATGGCACCCTTATTTTTGACAACTAGTAAAGCCTTTCAAAATTAGTAGTACTTGTAAAGTAGTTTTGTATTTTGGCCATTTTAGATTTTATAGTTTCATTATTTATATCAATTTTTTCCATAGGAACCGACTCCTGCAATACTGTAGTTAGCTGGTGCACCTTTGAAATTGTTACGGAGTTCCCCCCTCTTGTAGGCAAATTGAAATTCATAATGTAACATCATTTTTACCCATAAAAATGTTCTGCTTTTATTAAGCTAAACAGGTTATATATAGTGAGAATATACTTTAGTCAACCTTTCTATCAGTTGTGCTACTAGTATAGTGCATTCAGTATATTGTGCTTTTAGTTGTCATAAGAAATAGAGATTGCATTAAATAAGAAACGATTTGTAGAAAACGTGTCAAATTTAAAATGATTTACAAACTCGGTGTAAATAATATGTTCTTGAGGTATTTTCAACAAATTAAAGTGATGCAGTTTGCTTTTTGATAATAAAACGTTTACCATACGTCTTCAGCAGGCATGCACATATTGAGAAGCTTACATGTCTGTAAAATATTCAAAAGCTATTCTGAGTTTTAAAAATATTTATCTTTATAGATTTTTAAATATTTGGCACACCTAAAACAACAAAAAGTAGTTTTACAATTCCATAACAGTACACCATATTTTGTGTCCTGTTCAGCAATCCCTTTACCCCAATTTTTAGTTGGAATTATATTATTTTATAATAGTAGGCAGTAGTGCCTAACAAAATCGAACCATTGAATTGCAGGAATCTATCAAACAAATAAATTTGTAAAGCAGTACTGTAATTTTAAATAAAGGAAGCATTTTAAACCTGAAAAGTTTGATATGCTACGCAGAAGGCCTCGTTGCATCTAGCAGATATTTAGAATTGTATCCTGAAAAAAAAACAACTGCATAAAGCATTTCACAAAAATTGTAATGAATGTACTCAGTTACTATGCTTTTGAACAATATAGGAAACACTGATACATAAACAATCATGAACATCTCGAAAACACTAATGAAGCAGTTACACGGAATCCTTTCCCATTCGTAAGATGTTAGCTGTAAGCGGTATTAGTGATGAACAGAGAGTGAAGACTGCTCTGAAGTTACTAATTTTGATACCCAAATTGTATTTAAATTCATATGGTTTATATTTATCGGCTATGACAACACTAACTAGAGAACAAACCACATTCAAGATATCAATAAGAGATTTGTTCCAAAATTACGAATTCATAGACAAATTCACAAAAGCTGTTGCACTTAACACCAAGGAAACTTTAAAGATGCATTGAGCACACTAAAAACAGGTATAAAAAAAAAGTAGAGATGAAAATAAAATGTTAAAGCAAAAAATTAATTTGAAGGAACAATATTCATGTAGAAATAATCTTTGGTATAAAAGAAAATCCAAAATTAAAAATATAATTTGGAAGAGAATATCATGTCTTTGTACAGAAAAGCTGGACATCCAAATTGCCCGTGATGAAATATATCACTGTCATAGATTAGGCACAGAAAAACCTGGCATACCACGCATTGTAATAGTAAAGTTAGCAACTACAGAAAATGATGCGCAGATTTTAACAATAAGAAGCTTTTGAAAGGAATAAGGATTATGGCAGCAAATGATCCAACAAAAAAAAAATTACCTATTTAAAGCAGCACAGTCAACTCTAAAGAAACATCGTTTAGTCTTACGATGGTATAACTTATAGTAGTAATAATAGCATTAAGTGTGTTATTACATCAATGCACGATATGGAACAAAATAAGTAAAGTGACCGAGATCTGTATTTGATTTATCCTTATGGTTTAATTTAATCGAAGTTCAAAGTATACAGATTTAAAATTAATTTGCTTTGTTTAGTATAAGGTAGAGATTGAAATAGCGATTTTGCTTGACCTTGAGTTAAAGTACAAAAGTCAATGTTATTAAGAAAACTCTACAATAATATTAAATTCTTATCTCAACCACATTTGTTATTAATATCGTTTAGTTTACTATGTTAGCACATTATAAATAAGTAACTACAGTAGAAACTCTCTATAAACATTACCACAATTGCTGTCTACTTTATGGAAAATGTATTTAACAAGACTAAACTTTTTTATTGATAGTGTATATATATATATATATATATATATATATATATATAAAATAAGTAAATTTAATGAGTCTTAAAATAATATCAAAGAATGGAATTTATTGGCAAGTGACTCAATATTAGCCACAAGGGCATCCTGTCGACGCGTTTCGCCCTAATACAGATTTAAAATTAATTTGCTTTGTTTAGTATAAGGTAGAGATTGAAATAGCGATTTTGCTTGACCTTGAGTTAAAGTACAAAAGTCAATGTTATTAAGAAAACTCTACAATAATATTAAATTCTTATCTCAACCACATTTGTTATTAATATCGTTTAGTTTACTATGTTAGCACATTATAAATAAGTAACTACAGTAGAAACTCTCTATAAACATTACCACAATTGCTGTCTACTTTATGGAAAATGTATTTAACAAGACTAAACTTTTTATTGATAGTGTATATATATATATATATATATATATAGATATATAAAATAAGTAATCCATAGCCAAAATTATAATTAAATTTTAATGAGTCTTAAAATAATATCAAAGAATGGAATTTATTGGCAAGTGACTCAATAAAGCCACAAGAGCATCCTGTCGCGCTTCCTAATTGGCTCATCAGGACAGGAGTAGCAAAGATGTGTTCGTGTTAAATATTACATCTTTGCTACTCCTGTCCTCATGAGCCCCAATTAGGGCGAAACGCGCCGACAGGATGCCCTTGTGGCTAATATTGAGTCACTTGCCAATAAATTCCATTCTTTGATATTATTTTAAGACTCATTAAATTTACTTATTTTTATAATTATAATCTTTGGCTATGGAAAAGGCAGTTGAACCGGATCATCTCCGTCGACTGTTGATAAACCTGCAAAGTCAGGTGAAACAGCACAAGGCACAAATTGTGGGCTAGGTGATGCTGTACTCCCATAATGTGTTCGTGTTAAATATTACATCTTTGCTACTCCTGTCCTGATGAACCCCAATTAGGGCGAAATGCGCGACAGGATGCCCTGTGGCTAATATTGAGTCACTTGCCAATAAATTCCATTCTTTGATATATATATATATATATATATATATATATAATTAATTGATTTTGATGAATATTGGGATATTTCGTTCGAAATAAGATAGTGGTTTGGTTTAAAACATTTATTACACTTAACGTTTCGGAAAATTGGTTTCCTTACTCATAAGTTAATGTGTTTTATAGAAAACTCCTACAGGAGATGACGTTACATGTCAAAACTGGTTTTCTATAAAACACATTAACTTATGAGTAAGGAAACAAATTTTCTGAAACGTTAAGTGTAATAAATGTTTTAAACCAAACCACTATCTTGTTTCGAACGAAATATATCCCAATATTCATACAAAATCAATTAATTTATAACAAATACGTTCGTTATTGAAAGCAAGATCAACTATATATATATTTAAGATAAAATGAAAACCCAACTTTATATGTAAAGTTGAATTACCATCTCAAATCGAACTAGTAATTGAAAACCACTAAAAGAACGGCTACAGCAGGATTTGAACCTGCGACCTCTGATTTTCCGGATCCGCGCTCTAACCAACTGAGCTAAATAGCCAATTGTTTAGATGATGTTATAATTAATACTACTGAAGCTTGGCTCTTGTTACCGATTTTCAATTACGTCTTGCATTGTTAAGGAAATTGATACTAGTTATAAACATAATTCATGTACTAATAACTTGATCATCCCATTTTGCAACGTTCGGATAATACAAAGATGTAATTATATTATTATAGAGAAGAAAATCAAAGGTAGCAGGTTCAAATCCTGCTGTAGCCGTTCTTTCAGTGGTTTTCAATTACTAGTTCGATTTGAAATGGTAATTCAACTTTACATATAAAGTTGGGTTTTCATTTCATCTTAAAACTATTAATAAATATTAATATAAACATGCATTTGCATTCCAAATGTGGATTTTTCTTCTCTCTCTCTATCTCTCTCTATATATATATAAATATATATATATAATGCTATGATAATAGGATAGTTTAAGGGTAAATTAAATAATAGGGGCCGTAGGATAGATATAAATAACTTTAACTTTAAGAAAATGAAACAATTCCATCAATTATAGGACTAAATCGACTATTCTACAAAAATGTAATTGTGAGGACACTGTATATAAAAGATATGTGATTAAATGCATGAGAAAGAAGCTCCTTTAGTAATAATCCGATACCATTTAATTAGAATAGTAATGTGTGCGTCATATAAATATGTTTAAGTATAATTTACGAGTAAAGATAAGATTTTAGAAGCAACTAATTGCATCAAAATAAATTACCGGGAAACATAGATAAATTGGCACTCCAAATATTTAATAATTGCGTCGAAAATATCAACGTAATTATTAAACAAACGCATCTTAATACGCCATTATTAGAAAATCGTTACGTGACTAGAAAGAACACATTTCTTCAGAAAATCAACATTCTGTAACAAACAAATAAACACCAGGCGGTTCAATTATATGATAAATCTTGAACTTTCAATTTACAAACATTGAAAACATGACTTGATAAAAACCATAATTGAAAATCCTAACAAAATACTGTAATTTAGCAGAATGCTTACGTGACTGAGAAAGCATTTCGTCGAAGAATTAAACCAGGGAATTTGTGAAAATTCCGAGTTCTGCCAGATAAGGCAAAGTACAAGCCTTGATTATAAACATGGCAATGAAAAATATTGGTGGGAAGGGCTTATAAATACAATAAAAAATGAATAACATTTAGTTCATATTCAACCAAACACCAACTATGTTCGAATGCCGTAAAAAGTTGCGTAATTAATTAGTGAAATAAAATTAAGTATAAATGAAATTTGAAAGTGCAAAAATTTGTGCGTCGAAAAATAAGCCGATCTACAAATAGACAGCTTCTTATATTGGGACGGCTTTTTGGAGGCGATTCTTATATTAGGATGGCTTTTTTGGAGGCTTCTTGTATTGGGACGGCTTTTGCTGATGCCATTGTATTGGGACGGCAATTTTGTTGATACGACTTTTGTTGATTCGATGCTCATGTCAAGATCTAAGCCTTAATGCAAATCTAAAAATAGCAGAGATCAAAAGTGGATAATTCTGGCCAATAAGTAAAGTGGACACAACAAGGGATACAGACCACAGACTATGAGATAACTTCAGTGACCATTCTAAGTTAGCGATTTTTAAACATTTTATTATTGTAAGACTGTTTCAAATTTAATATTTGCTATACATTGTCTATTTCTAAGAGTCATCAAAAAGGTCACTTAAAAAATATGAAAACAGGGAAAAGCATCTTGGAACGTTCGAAGGTACTTGAGAGAAATTAAAAGATATTTTTGCTGATTTTCAGGAAAGCATAAATTTGGTAAATGTAAATATTTTATACAAGGAAAAATTTTGAGTTTACACAGCATTGTACATATTATCAATTACTATATTGCGTGTTTTTGAACTGCTTTATTTGAATCCATTTAAAAGTTAAAATAAGATTTATTCAGTAAGCTAGTCGAGGTAAAATCCTAAAGCAAAAATCATAGCAATAAAAATCACGCACCAATCGTGGGGCAATTTCACATCAAAAGGCTATATCGCAGCAATATATATATATATATATATATATATATATATATATATAATTCTTTATACTTTAATGACCTTTATATTTATTATTTAGATAAGATGTTATAAACTTCATGGGATGGTTTTGGTCAAAATAAATAGTAATTTAAAAATTTTTGTTCTATTACTTAACGTTTCGGCAACACATTTTTGCCATAATCATAAGTCTATAAAATAAAAAAGATGTAGACAATCAATTACAAACATGATAACTTACATTAACTGTTGTTCATAAATATATAATAATTTAGATAATGACAGTGACACTACTTCATTTAATTGAAAGTAGTATACACAATAAACTGATATCAAACTGCTAGATCTCGATTGATAAATTGGCATAATCTGTGAAACATGACTAACATAGATGTTTTAAGATAAAAATAAAAAGTTCAGTAATATTATTGATTATAAAAACGAGAATATACTATGCTTAAATTTTCCATATCTTGTTTGTTATTCATAGAGCTGGCGTCTTTGAGTATGTGGAAGGATTCCAAGAACAAGCGTTTTTTATAATTTTCTTCAGTCTCCATGATTTTAACTTGGTTATACTCCGGATTGTGTTTGGTGGCATACACATGTCTAGCTAAGGCGCAATTGTTTTTACCAAGTTTTGCGTCACTGCGATGTTGTGTCATTCTATTGCGTAACCACTGATTAGTTTGTCCAACATAACTGAGCAAGCAACTGCATTTGATCTTATATACTACATTGTTACATAGTGGTACCTCAGTCTTATCTTTTAATTTTGTAAACAGGCTTTTTAGTGATTTGACATAATCATTTGTAATTATAACATTAGGTTGTTTTAGTATTTTAGTAAGCAAAGGAGTAAGTTTTTCTATAAAAGGTAGTTTTTTATAAATCAATTGTGTATTTATAATTCTAGGTGTTCTTAATGTGTTAGAAAAATAAGTTTTTTAACAAGTAATTTGGATAACCATTATTTAGTAAGGTAAGTTCTAATTTTTAAGATTCTTAGTGTAAAAGAGGGATCAGAAATTCTTTCAATTCGAGTTTTAGATTTAAAACAGTATTAATTTTATGATGCATTGAATGGTTCGAATTAAAATTGATGTATCTGCCGGAGTTTGTTGGTTTATTGTAGCAATCAAACATCAAAGTATTAGAATTTGATCTGATAACTAATGTGTCTAAAATGGAATCTTTCCTTGTATTTCATTTTCAATGGTAAACTGTAATTTTGGATGGAAAGTGTTAAAAAGTTAAGAGTAATTTGAACCATGTCAGAAGGAACTGAGCACACAATGTCGTCTACATATTTAACCAAAAGACCATCTGAAACGGTAAAGTAGGTATTATTGTATCAAGTAGTAAATCCATGACCATTTGGGCTATTATAGGTGATAGGGTGAACCCATCGTGTACCAAATAATTGAAGATAGTAAGTGTTCTTAAAGGAAAAGTAAGTATTATTAAAAATCAGATTAATAGTTGCTAAAACATGGTTTTGGTTAAGGTGCAATTACGTTCAATGATTTCCATTTTTCTGAAATGATATTAATTACTAAGTCTAACGGAATGTTGTTGAACAAAGAAGATACATCTAGTGATAACAAGACATGATTCTGTGGTAGTTGGAAGTATTTATATGTTTCTACAAAAGTGAAGCTATCTTTGATGTTGTAACCTTCTGTTGGAAATGATCTTTGTAAAATGTCTGAACAAAATTTTGCAATATTGTAAGTGGGAGTGTTAATAGAAGATATGATTGGACGAAGCGAAAGAGTGGGTTTGTGAATTTTGGTAGACCATAAAATCTGCCAGGTGTAGAACTGTTATTGATTAATGATTTTTCTGACTATCTGTTAACATGTTCTTACTATGTAATAATTTTATGTGATCATTAACTTTTTCTGTGTAGTAGTGGTGGGATCTCTGACTAATATTTTGTAAGTGCTAGTGTCTGATAATAATTCTAAAGATTTTGTGTGTAATCCTGAATATTCATAATGACTGTTACTTCTCCTTTGTCTGCTTTTAATACTACTAAATCTTTATGTGATTTTAAAACCTGTTTACTTTACAATAAGTTTTTTGTTCTATGCTATTGTAGTTATTGTTGCTTGGATTCTGAATAAAATTAGTAACTACATTTGTCACTTTAGCTCTTAACTGGTTTTTTTCTTGAACTGAACTTTCAAAAGTTTCTATGATTGATTCTACATCAGCTAATAATTTTCCAATATGAATTTCTGAACTATTTACTTTTAAATTAAACTTTGGTCCTAGCGATAACAAATTTTTTATGTCTTCTGGAATGTCAACACCACTTAAATTAACTAACCATTTTTGATTATCTATAATTCGACTGTTATTTTGTAACTGATTGAGTTTCAAATTATTGAATTTTTTTATATGAATTAATTTTGCTTTATGATATAATCTATTGTAGGATATAATCTGTTGATTGTGAAAATTATGTAATATGTGTGGCGGTAAAGAATCCTTAAGAGAGTCCTTAACATTTCTGATCTTAATTTGTTGATAATGAATTTTTGAATGAGTAATTTTAATTTCCATATTAATTAAAAATTTGTTCAACCTATTATTGTGACGATGAATCCTTTCATTTAGTCTTGTATTCTCACTGATAAGTAGTTGTTGGATTGGTTGGGTTGTGTTAGAAATGTGTTTTGGTGTTAATACATCTCTTCTGTATCGTTCTAGAAATAACCTGCGATTATATAAATTGGCTAGCTTTTTATTAGAAGTTGCCCATAATTTTAGTTGAATGACTACCTCTTCTCCATATATAAAACGGATCACTTGGTAGAATCCCATTTTTCTGTAGTTAATTCTTTATACTTTAATGACCTTTATATTTATTATTTAGATAAGATGTTATAAACTTCATGGGATGGTTTTGGTCAAAATAAATAGTAATTTAAAAATTTTTGTTCTATTACTTAACGTTTCGGCAACACATTTTTGCCATAATCATAAGTCTATAAAATAAAAAAGATGTAGACAATCAATTACAAACATGATAACTTACATTAACTGTTGTTCATAAATATATAATAATTTAGATAATGACAGTGACACTACTTCATTTAATTGAAAGTAGTATACACAATAAACTGATATCAAACTGCTAGATCTCGATTGATAAATTGGCATAATCTGTGAAACATGACTAACATAGATGTTTTAAGATAAAAATAAAAGTTCAGTAATATTATTGATTATAAAACGAAAATATACTATGCTTAAATTTTCCATATCTTGTT
This sequence comes from Platerodrilus igneus, assembly GCA_036346225.1. Classification (NCBI taxonomy): domain Eukaryota; kingdom Metazoa; phylum Arthropoda; class Insecta; order Coleoptera; family Lycidae; genus Platerodrilus; species Platerodrilus igneus. The sequence continues at coordinate 1,080,416 of JARFIW010001778.1, read as the reverse complement.
TGTTATTCATAGAGCTGGTGTCTTTGAGTATGTGGAAGGATTCCAAGAACAAGCGTTTTTATAATTTTCTTCAGTCTCCATGATTTTAACTTGGTTATACTCGGATTGTGTTTGGTGGCATACACATGTCTAGCTAAGGCGCAATTGTTTTTACCAAGTTTTGCGTCACTGCGATGTTGTGTCATTCTATTGCGTAACCACTGATTAGTTTGTCCAACATAACTGAGCAAGCAACTGCATTTGATCTTATATACTACATTGTTACATAGTGGTACCTCAGTCTTATCTTTTAATTTTGTAAACAGGCTTTTTAGTGATTTGACATAATCATTTGTAATTATAACATTAGGTTGTTTTAGTATTTTAGTAAGCAAAGGAGTAAGTTTTTCTATAAAAGGTAGTTTTTTATAAATCAATTGTGTATTTATAATTCTAGGTGTTCTTAATGTGTTAGAAAAAATAAGTTTTTTTTAACAAGTAATTTGGATAACCATTATTTAGTAAGGTAAGTTCTAATTCTTTAAGATTCTTAGTGTAAAAAGAGGGATCAGAAATTCTTTCAATTCGAGTTTTTAGATTTAAAACAGTATTAATTTTATGATGCATTGAATGGTTCGAATTAAAATTGATGTATCTGCCGGAGTTTGTTGGTTTATTGTAGCAATCAAACATCAAAGTATTAGAATTTGATCTGATAACTAATGTGTCTAAAAATGGAATCTTTCCTTGTATTTCATTTTCAATGGTAAACTGTAAGTTTGGATGGAAAGTGTTAAAAAAGTTAAGAGTAATTTGAACCATGTCAGAAGGAACTGAGCACACAATGTCGCTACATATTTAACCAAAAGACCATCTGAAACGGTAAAGTAGGTATTATTGTATCAAGTAGTAAATCCATGACCATTTGGGCTATTATAGGTGATAGGGTGAACCCATCGTGTACCAAATAATTGAAGATAGTAAGTGTTCTTAAAGGAAAAGTAAGTATTATTAAAAATCAGATTAATAGTTGCTAAAAACATGGTTTTGGTTAAGGTGCAATTACGTTCAATGATTTCCCATTTTTCTGAAATGATATTAATTACTAAGTCTAACGGAATGTTGTTGAACAAAGAAGATACATCTAGTGATAACAAGACATGATTCTGTGGTAGTTGGAAGTATTTACATGTTTCTACAAAAGTGAAGCTATCTTTGATGTTGTAACCTTCTGTTGGAAATGATCTTTGTAAAATGTCTGAACAAAATTTTGCAATATTGTAAGTGGGAGTGTTAATAGAAGATATGATTGGACGAAGCGAAAGAGTGGGGTTGTGAATTTTTGGTAGACCATGTTTGTAATTGATTGTCTACATCTTTTTTATTTTATAGACTTATGATTATGGCAAAAATGTGTTGCCGAAACGTTAAGTAATAGAACAAAAATTTTTAAATTACTATTTATTTTGACCAAAACCATCCCAAGAAGTTTATAACATCTTATCTAAATATATATATATATATATATATATATATATATATGAATTATTAACCTCCTTTATTCTATTTTCCAAAAATATTGTGGGTTTAGGTCGGCTGGATTATTTAAGAAAACCTTTTTATCGAGCCGATTTATTTTAATCCTTTTCAAAGGTACTACAATTACAAAATTGATGAATAAACAGTAAATCATACTTTATACTTACTAAGGTGAGGTTATATAATAAATTGGCAATTAACATAAAAGTTATTGTTATAAATTTTCAAAATGTATATAACAACGCTAAAATACAAGAGGTAAAATATTATGTATATAAATATTGATAATAAATAAAGTCAATAGTTTGATAGAAATTGTTATTAGGCAACCTTAAAAATGTTTATTATAACTATGTATGTACCTGCGTGTAACACTGTGAGTGTATGTATGAGTCTGTATGTGTGTATGTATGTGTGTGTGTGTGTAGTGTGTGTTTCTGTGTTTTTTTTGTTTGTAATATATTACAATTACACCATACACACACACACACACACACATGCAAACACACACGCACACACACACACACACACACACACACACAGACTCATACATACACTCACAGTGTTACATGCAGGTACATACATAATTATAATAAACATTTTTAAGATTGCCTTTAATAACAATTTCTATCAAACTTTTGACTTTATTTATTATCAATATTTTATATACATAATATTTTTACCTCTTGTTGTAATTTAGCGTCGTATATACATTTTAGAAAATTTATAACGAAAATAACTTTTTATGTTAATTGCCAATTTATTATATAACGTCACCTTAGTAAGTATAAAACATGATTTACTGTTTATTCATCAATTTTGTAATTGTAGTACCTTTGAAAAAGGATTAAAATAAATCCGAAAGCTCAGGTTTATAAAAAAGAGTTTTCTTAAATAATCCAGCTGACCTAAAACCCACAATATTTTTGGAAAAATAGAATAAAGGAGGTCATTAATATATATATATATATATATATATATATATATATTGCTATGTATTTACTGGAACTCTCGAACCCCGACGTTGTTCCGATTAATAAACACTTGATATGATAACGCCGTACTCGGTATCAATGGCGTTTTCTACTTATAACTCCACCTCTCTGTTTAAATTATCAAATTTCACTTCCACTAATTTTATTGTTCTGCCACGGCTAGCTTTTATTTGAGTTATAAAATGAAGTTAATTAATTCCATATAATGAAAACAAATATTATGTACAGGTTTTGAAAATTATTAAAATACACTTTTCAATCAATCAATATTGTAAGTCTTATTTATCTCAAAAATCATATACTTTTCAATCAATCTAAAGTCACCAAAAACTTTTTTTTTTATCAAAGAAGCCTAGAACGTTCAAAACCCCTTTATTATATTACGTACTTTCAACGTATGCAAAGTTCGTTGCTGACTCTGTTACACAAATTTATATTAATTAGGCAAATTCAATATTCAAATTCAAATAGAAAAAAAATGTCTTAAAATTAAAAAAGTCTAACCTGCTTTGCGTGCTTCTGTATTGATTCTCAAAAAATTATCGACGCTTTAAAATACTATACCATCAATTAAAATTTACCATGCATTATTATACCATCCATTTGGATCATTAACATCGTATTCGAAATTATTCTCCACCAATTCGGAATTATTATATACCCATATGAAATATTATCCTCTGAATTATGCACCCATTTGAATTATTACCATCGGTCTCAAATCTATTATATTTTTACACCTCGAATTATTCTTGTCAAACTTAGATTTATTGTCATTCGCCTCAGAATTATTATCGTCAAACTTAGATTTATTGTCATCAAACTTAGAGCCCTATTATTATTATATTTTAGTTTACGTTAATCGGCAATAGAAATTTTCATTTTCGTAGCACTATCTGTCACTAAACAATTTTATTGTCTACACCTATTTACCCCTTTAACTCCACAACAATATATATATATATATATATATATATATATAATATATATATATATATATATATATATATATATTTCACTCTCAAAGTTGAACATAGGCAATTTAGAAATATATTCAATTTTAAGGTTTTTGGCATAGTTTTTTTAATAAAACCGTAATTAAGCAAAGCTTCAAATGATTTTAAAAAAAAACAGTTTAAGGAAAAATTAATTATAGTAAATATTCAAATAATCCCCCGTTTTGAAATAAACAATATCCCAGTCTCTTATAAAAACTATTTCTAACGTTTGCAGACTGCGAGTCAGTAATTAACGTGCATTCATTAATTATTGCTTCTCTCAAAGAATTAATATTTAAGTGGCATCTTCTATAAATTTTGCTTTTAAAGTGTCCCCCACAATAAAAAGTCACAAGGTGCTAAATCAGGAGATCTTGCTGGCCAATTTATAACACCACCTCTACCAATCCAATGATTTGGAAAGAAATCGTTTAAGAACTGTCTAACATCTAACCCAAAATGTGCGAGACAGCCATCTTGTTGAAACCAGATCTCCTGAATTTCTGTTGCAACTTCTTCCAACGCAGGTCCTACCTTTGTTGCCATTAGATCTAAGTACGTTTCTGAATTAAAATTTCCTTGAATTTCAAACGAGTCGATAATATTATTATTAAAAATCCCAGTCCAAATATTAATTTTTTGAAGATACTGCGTTCTTGTCGAAATGTTCACATTAGGATTTTTTTGTGCATTTACCAACATCATATAAAAACTGTAACTACTCACTACCCCTACCTTCTGTATCTTCCGAAATGTTCGTACAGCTTTCAAATCCTTGTACATATTTTTGAATAGTACTTACAGATGGTATATGTCTTGCATTAAAGGTAACGGCACAGAAATCTCCAACTCTTCGCAAACTGACGCCACTATAATAAGTTTTCACCATAAAAACTCTTTCTTTATTATTATAATTATTCATTTTTCTGAAAAATTAACCTTAAGAAATGCCTAAAAGTTCACCGCTTACTAACAAACAAACGAACAGTAGCACAACAATTTCCTGATTTAAGCCTACCAATTAAAACTCTATGGCAAATCAAAAATCCTGTTGGATATTAAAATCAAGGCTAATCGTATATACAAACTGTCAAACTTTAAATTTGTTTTTTAAAACAGTAATTGTACTTTGAGTGTTGTCAATGGTTTCATTTGAATCTCAATAATTTTCTTCTTCTGTTGATACTATTAGCTTTCCTATACGAGAAATTGGCAAGCAACAATCATTAAAAACGTCCGATTGCATGTTAAATTCTTATGTTCGACTTTGAGAACGAACACCCGGTATATACATATAATAGCAATAATAATAATAATACCTCGGGGAGCTGTTACCTTCGAAACAGGTATGGGTATGGCAAACCTGAGGTACACGAGCTAAGCTGTCCTGTGTCCCACGCTTATCTACCATCAACACCCATCCTATCGAATCAATCCCTTCCTCGCCATCCTCTTCGCCCCATCGAGTATAGTTCCATAATATACTCCTATCTTTAAAAAATGGCACCGAAGGTCAGAACAATGTCACAAGCGGATGCCTGTATAGCAACAGGAGACACCCTACAGTAATTAGCCTTACCTGGACAATCGGTTCTACTCAGATGGACTATCACCACCATAGTACTCGTAGGAATACGATGGAATTAAATAATAAAAAAAACAGAACCATATGACACCAAGGTCAGGGATATCGTATAAAAACACACCTGACTAAAAAAGACAAAACACAACAACCACTTAAATTAATAAAAATCCAAACAGAGGTTTTTTGAGGGACATGTTGCCCACAACCACACTCAGAGGAATACGAAGACAGCAAATGGAATGGTCAGAAAAAATCAACCTAAATCTAATTATGTTATTAACAAACAACTAACTGCGAAACAAGCTTAAATTATAGATCTCTACTACACAAAACATTTATAAAGAAATGCCCAGAACTACAACTCATCACAGAACAAAGACTCTCAGACGTAGTACAAGAAATAACCAGGAACAACAGAATACCAAAACCAGAACTAAATCACATAAAGAACAAGTAGATCAAACACTAGAAAACAACCAAATGGAAACAAACCAAAAAGCAAACAAACAAAGAAGGCGATACACAAGAAGACACAGAAACACATAATAACAAGAAAAAAAGCAAATAAACACATAACTACCACATGAAACAACACAAGATACAAACAAAGAAATCACAGAAATAGAAGAAAAATTTGAAATAACATGCATAGGGTACAAAGATACAAAAATGACACCAAAGTGTTCATATATAAAATACCAAACAACACAAATATAAACAGAACAGTTGCACACATTAACACAATAATGGGAAACAAAATACAAAAAGACACACCTAAGGAAGAACTATAACAGAAGCACTCACAGCAATAAAAATTCACATAAAACAAAAATAATCAACAGATAACAAGCAAAAGAAACAAACAACACCACCATGGCAACACAGAATACAAACAAAAATACTAAAACTGAGATAAGACATAGATCCACTAACACAATACATAAAAGAAAAACTTTAAAAAAGAAACAAAAAGTAATAAGAGAAATATCGAAACAAAAGGCAATAGAACATCTAGACGAAAAAAACAAAGCCAAGCATTAGCCAAAAAAAACTCAGAATATACCCAAAAAAAAATAATGCAGGAAAGAACAAAACATTCATCCAAAATCAAAGGATTTTGTACCAAACTATAGACAATGCGGAAATCATAATAAACAACCCACCAAACATAACACACTGAACATTTTTAGAACAATCTATGGTCCAACCTAACATAACACAACCAGCATGCACAATGGATTCAAACAGAAACAAACAAATATAACACAATAAGAAATGTAAGAAATAACTATCACGCACGAAGAAATTAGACAAACCATTAACAAATCATCAACAAAAGGGATGCAACAAAGAAACATGAGGATGTAAAGAGCAATTGATAATAGACAGAAATAACACCAAGCTAAAATTTAAAAAAAAAGCTTTACACGATGCATACATAATAAAATATCAAAGGCATACGACAGGGTACCACACTCACGGCTAATACACATACTACAAATATACAAAGGGAATACAACACTATTAAAATTCCTAAATACAATAATGAAAAATTGGAACATAACACTAATCATAACAACAAACATATGTAAGTAACATAAAACGAAATCAATAGAGGGGACTTAATAAGTGCTTTCTGGTGCTGTGTAGCACCAGCATACTAAATATACAAAATACGGATACAACATCACAAATACTCAAACACAAAACGATCTTACATGCAAATACAGCCACACCACTACAACTTAACAACAGTACTTTCAACCCCATAGAAGAAATCACAACAATGCACACAAAGCAAGAATACTAAAAGAAAAAACACTAAACAGGAAACATCCACACTACCTAACACAACCACATACTGGTCAAGAAGCATCAAACACATGGCTCATGAAAGGCAACATATTCGGTAAAATAGAGGGATTCATGATAGTGATAAAGACCAAACAATCAACACACATTATTATAGTAAACACACCATCAATCACCGCAACACAACAACAGATAAATGCAAACTATGTAAACAACAATAGAACATATCACAAATGCATGCCCAATAATATCAAACACAGAATACATCAAATGACATGACAATGCCGCAAATATAATACACCATCAACTAGCCCTACAATACAAACTCACAAAAACACACCAATATACAAGTACACACCGCAAAACATACTTGTAAACACAAAATACCAACTATACTGGAACAAAAGTATAATAACAGACAAAACAATACCACACAACAAACCAGACATTACACTCATCCACAAACAAAAGAAAATCACACAACTAACAGAAATATCTATCCCAATATACAGAAAAAGACATGTGAAAAAATGTTCGAGATACTCAAAAAGATTGGAATGAGTTATAGAGATAGACGGATAGTACATAACTTATACAAAGGGCAAACAGCTACAATAGAATTAAAGCAGGAACAAAGAGAAGTAAAATTAGACAAGGGTAAGACAGGGATGTGCCTTATCACCGCTAACTTTTATGTACATCGAAGAGACGATGAATACTGTCAAATGCAGGAAGACATTTAGAATTATTATACAAAGACAAAAGATTAATTTGCTTAGATTTGTAGATGATATAGCGGTATTAACATCTAATAACGGAGAGTTAGAAATAACTCTTAATGAGATGGAAACAGTACTAAGAGAGATATAGTATAAGTGTTACTGAAACTGTTAAGCTCCCATAGTAGCTTGCTTGTGAATTAATTATTTTATTATTTATACGCTTGGCCCTGAAAAGAAATTGAGAGTGACAAGTTTTAATTACAGCTGTCAAAGAACTTGTTGTATATAAACTCCATAAAATAGGTATAAAGGGCACAAGTGTAAGCTAATGTTGTTGTTTAATGCAAAAGATTTTTATTGTTAATTTTAGGAAAATTTTGAACACCACCATCTCTTTTATTCAATGTACCCTTATAAATTTCTGCTTTGTGATAAATAAACAGAACAATTAGCCAGTACAACGTCATTTAAGAGAAGTTCCAAAATTTGAAGCCCCTTATTTCTAAAACCAAACCGCAACAAATTCAAAATTTTCACTTTTAATTGAGCTGGAAAGTAGGTTGAAGGGCAGCCCCAATACTAACTCGAAAAGGTATTGGATAACAGTGTAACAACCGCTTAAAACAGTACAATGACGAATAATTGCGCGATGTGTAAAAATCCTGACACAAAGTTTATGGTCGCCAGACATATGTGACAAATGGTTCCATTTCAACTGTGTAGGGTAGATGAAGCGGTAGAAGATCGAGACTGAGTTGTACAGTATGTACAAGTAAACTTGCACATGACAAACAGGTCAAGTCGATCAATCACGCGACAGCAACCCGCAATTAGTAGCTGAAGTGAAACGACAACAAGAGGAGGTGATGGAGTTGAGGGCTCTGGTGGCACAACTTCAAGCTAGTCTCAAACAGCAAGCTGTGTCAAGCACAGACCCGACGGGCAATTACCGTATAGCGGAGTATTCAAGGGTTAAGCAATCCTAGTAACCCCATCGAAAATAGTAAGCCTAGTAATGTGGTGTCCGAAGAAATAACTACTAAAGCAGTTTCTAAACTATGTGCACCCTACCCACGGTTGCTTCCGGTCGGGCACAGGTTAGTGGTAACAAATCGTCAGTGATGAACAAATCTAATAAATCGATTTCAAAACGAAAACTGGCCCACCAGCAGTTAAATGCCGAACTGGGTCTCGTTTGGAATTCTTAAAAAGGGCTTTGAAGTTGATCAGCAATTTTGTGATGAGGAAACAGACATATCTGACGAAGGTGATTTATTGGCTGCTACTGAGCAGAAAGTTTCGTCCTGGGTGACGAACAACCATTCGAGAAATCGCAAATATATGAAGAACATCAACAAAGGGTTCTCGCTAAACACCAAATAAGTGACTCTAACGCTAATTTAAAACCAGCGGTGTTACGGAGAACCTCCTCACATCATAACTTGCATGTGACGTGCGATCGGGACACGCCTTCTGCTTTGAAAGCGTTTACGCCATGGCTTTCCAGTAGAGAAAACGAGTATTTTCTTTCCATCGGCGGCAAACCGAGTCAGAATGAGACAGGCGAGAACGAATAACAATGCAACAAATTGCTATGAGACAAATTCTGCGAAACACTGCATGAAATTCGGCGGTGAACCGGATAAATGGCCGATGTTCATCTCCTGGTTCAAGCGTCTGACGTTAGAGTGTCATCTCCTAGATGATGACAATTTAAGCCGCTTGCAAACCTGTCTGGAAGGTCGAGCACAACGCCTTGTACAAAGCTTCTATAACTTCCTGAACGCTGCCGCAAGTAATGAGAGCTTTAGAAATTCAATTTGGAAGACCAGAGCTTATTTTGGATGCTGTGGTCAATCAAATTGAATCGTGGCAACGTTCACAAGAGCACCTTCAATCGGTGCAAGAATTCGCCGTGACTGTCCAACATACTGTAATAACAATGCGCGCAGCGGACTACACGATATGCTCACAAACTTTGCACTAATGCGGACGATTGTTAGTAAACTGTCTGGAACCTTACAACTGGAATGGGCAAAATATAAAGCTGCGCAAGCGAATCCTGACTTAATTATGTTCACTACATGGATCTCAGAGTTATCAGAAAGTGTTGGAAGTATCGCTGTTGTAAAGCAACCTAACGAAGTGTATAAAATAAACGTCCGAGATTCGTAAGCAATCGATTCACAATGCACATTCCTTAAGTTTGGAAAACCGGTGTTATCGAGAGATAAAACAGGCACCCACACACTAATAAATGTTCACTCTGTAACGACGGCATTCATAGTGTAAACGAGTGCCGATTATTTTAGAATCTTCTAAAACTAAGCGGTGGGAACTACTAAGACAACATAAACTGTGCCGGAAATGTTTAGGGTCTCACTATGCGGGTAGATGTAAAGTGCATAAAGAATGTGGTGTCGATGGATGTATCTTTAAACATAATCCACTGTTGCATGATACAAAGCTGCATGCGATCAAAAATTCAACCGTTAATGGAGCACCAAAACAAGAAGTTATCAATCTCCATCAAACGACGACGGCTCAGATACTGATGCGAATCGTTCCAGTAATACTATACGGACCGAAGCATACCTCAGAACCTATGCGTTCCTTGACGAAGGTTCGACTTTAACTCTAGTCGACGAGATTGTTCAAATTTTAGATGTCACCGGACCACTCGAGCCACTTCATCTAAAGTGGACCGGTGATACACGCGCTTAGAGGAGAATAGTAGACGAGTATCCTTCGATATTTCTGGAGATATGCCTAAAAGCAAAAGATATGAACTGTCAGACGTTAGAACCGTTAAATCGTTAGATCTTCCAACACAAACACTTAATTATGAATCATTTCCTGGAACGTCGGCACACTTACGAAACATTCCTATCGCTGAATACAAGAATGCTAAACCACGCCTGCTCATTGAATTAAACATTTAGAGCTGAGCCTCCCAAGAAAGATCAAGGAAGGTAGACCTGGTGAGCCAATTGCGACTAAAACGAAGTTGGGGTGGATTATCTGTGGTTCAATCGGTGACGTCACATTGAATGCTGCAAATGCACAGCCTCATTTTTATGCCTGCAGTTGCTCATCGGACGACGACATACATATGAAAATCCAAGAATACTTTTCTATTGACAATTTCGGTGTTAAAAGACCGGACGTTCCTCTAATAACATCGGAAGATAAACGCGCCATCGCCATCCTTAAGAGTGAAACAAAACAGGTTGGGCAACGCTACGTTTCGGGTTTACTATGGCGATACGACAAAATTCAGCTTCCGGATAGTTATGAAATGGCATATAAACGCCTGCTGTGCCTTGAGCAAAAAATGAATAAAGATCCAGCGCTTTATGCTAATCTTCAACTACGATTAATAGAATATGTCGACAAAGGATATGCACGTAAGCTGAACAAAGAAGAAGTTGCGCAGCGTACACCAAAAACTTGGTACCTACCTGTATTCCCGTAATAAATCCGAATAAACCGGGAAAGTGCGCTTGGTGTGGATGCAGCAGCAACTGTAGGATGTACTTCGCTAAATTCATGTTTGCTAAAGGTCCCGATCTACTTTGTTCACTTCCTGCTGTTTTGTTTCGATTCCGTGAAAGAAAATTCGCAATATCAGGGATATACGTGAAATGTTCCATCAAGTGTTGATCCGAGAAGAAGACCAGCAGGCCCAGCGATTCCTATGGCGTAATAGTAAACAAAAATCAGAGATTGAGGTTTATGTGATGCAGGTGATGACGTTTGGTGCCTCCTGCTCACCTAGTACTGCACATTACGTCAAGAACATGCATGCCGCAAAATTCGAGTCGTCTCATCCCCGCGCTGGACTGCCATCCGAGATAATCATTATGTCGATGATTGGTTAGACAGTTTTGCCACCGAAGGGTAGGCAATATCGGTTCGAAGGACGTGGTACGAATACACGCTGAAGCAGGGTTTGAGTTACGCAAGTTTGTGTCGAACTCCTCACAAGTGTTGCATGCTATAGGCGCAGAGGACTCTGATTCTAATAACAAGAATTTGAACCTGGCAAATAATTCGTTGGGAGCTAAAATACTTGGAATGTGGTGGTCACGAAACTGACATGCTCTATTATGAAATTAATCTCGGTAGGATACCACCAGAAATCCTAAATGGTCAACGTCCCCCAACGAAACGCGAAGTGCTAAAAACGTTGATGTCCGTGTTTGATCCTCTTGGACTAATTTCATGTTTTATGGTATACCTAAAAATCTTATTACAAGAAATTTGGCGTTCCGCGATTGGGTGGGATCAAGTTATCACAGACCGTCAACACGCCAAGTGGATAGCTTGGACAAAAACATTGCCGAAACTTCGGGAAATAAGAATACCCGATGTTACCTTTCCGAACCGATCGATAATTTTCAAATGCATACTTTCGTGGACGCTTCTTTGAATGCATTTGCCGCAATCGCTTACTGATTTACTGGTCCATATGGAATAAAAACTGCATTGATTGTATCAAAACTAAGGTAGCCCCTCAAAACTTATGTCAGTTCCACGATTAGAACTGCAGGCAGCAGTACTTGGTGCCCGTTTGGCAAAACCGTTATTACTACGCATTCGCCGTCCAGAACTACAGGTATTTTGGTCTGATTCGGTGGATGTTTTATCATGGCTCGGTCTGATCACCGTAGATATCGACAATTTGTAGCTTTCCGGGTCAGTGAAATTCTCGACACCACGAAAGTAGAGGAATGGCGGTGGGTACCGACACGCATGAACGCCGCCGATGAAGGGACGGAGTGGAAAGATCAACCAAAAATTAATTCCAATTGTCGATGGTTTGTTGGGCCAGAGTTTTAAACCTACCGGAATCTGAGTGGCCGAAAGAACTACCACAAAATTTAAAACTAGAAACGGACGAAGATAAGCTGTCAACGATGAGTCACTTTGAACAAATTGACACATGTCTAGTTCCTAAAGCGGAACGGTTCTCGCAATGGTGCCGATTTCTAAGAACTCAAGCATGGGTGCTAAGAATCTTTATAAAGGAACGAAACCAAACGAAAATCTTAGCGAGCTTGAAGTTTACGAAATACAACGAGCGGAACAAGAAATTTTTAGGCATTTACAATTCGGAGACTACGAAAGAGAAATTAAGAGCCTAAAAAATGATCCTAATAAGTCAATCGATAAGCGGAGCGCAATCTACAAACTAACTCCTTTTCTCGACCAACACAAGATCTTGCGAGTAAAAGGACGGGCGAAGGATGTTGTTGGTGCAACGCGACGCCATGAATCCTATAATTTTACCTCGTAACAATCCGATCACTTATTTAATACTAAGCGACTACCACGCAAATTTGGACATCAAAATCACGAATTGGTTGTTAATGAAATTACAAAGATTTTGTATCCCAAAGTTGAGGCGTTGTATGCAGCAAGTGAGATCGAACTGTCAATTGTGTAAAGTCGAAAGGGCAAAGCCCATGCCGCCACGAATGGCAGATCATCCACCGGCAAGAGTGGCAACCTTCGTCGCGCCTTTCACTTACACAGGACTTGATTACTTGCCATCTAGAAGTAGTTGTGGGACGAAGAGTGGAAAAGCGATGGGTAGCCCTTTTCACATGCCTGACTATTCGAGCAATTCATCTTGAAATCGTGTATTCGCTAACTAAGGATTCTTGTTGGATGGCCATTCGTAATTTTATCAGCCGAAGGGGAACTCCACCGAAATAAGATCAGATAATGGTACAAACTTTGTCGGCGTTGCAAATGACTTAATTACATTGTATAACTTGATGGAACCCGACGATTATCGGCGAGAATTTAGCCAAATACGTTGGCTGTTCAACCCCCGCATCGCCCCATATGGGAGGATGCTGGGAACGGATGGTCAGATCGGTAAAATAGCCCTGTTAAGATCTGTTACTTCAAAAGGCCGAACGATGAAACACTGCGGTGCTATCTAATGGAAGCAGAAAGTATGGTGAACTCGCGCCCACTGACGTACGTCTCTAGATACCGAAGATCAGGAGGCTCTAACCCCGAATCATTTACTCATGGGCTCGCCACGAGGTTCAAAGCCGCTCATCGATCCAACTGAAAGCAACGTATGTCTTCGCTCCCAGTATCACTTATCACAGCAAATGGCCAACATGTTCTGGCGCCGCTGGATTAGAGAATACCTGCCGACGATCACGCGTTCAACGAAATGGTTTCAATCTGTCCAGCCCATAGCGATTGGAAACGTCGGTGATAATGGATGACACGCATCGAGATTCTTGGAAGAAGGGAAAGATTATCGATGTGGTAAAGAGCAAGAAAGACGATCAAGTACGACAGGTAGTGGTGCAGTGCGGTAATAAGCTCTACACACGCCCGGCAGCGAAAGTGGCAGTACTGGACGTGAAGGTAAACTGAACACAGCGGCGCTGCGTCAGTGTACCAAGGGAGAATGTTACTGAAACTGTTAAGCTCCCATAGTAGCTTGCTTGTGAATTAATTATTTTATTATTTATACGCTTGGCCCTGAAAAGAAATTGAGAGTGACAAGTTTTAATTACAGCTGTCAAAGAACTTGTTGTATATAAACTCCATAAAATAGGTATAAAGGGCACAAGTGTAAGCTAATGTTGTTGTTTAATGCAAAAGATTTTTATTGTTAATTTTAGGAAAATTTTGAACACCACCATCTCTTTTATTCAATGTACCCTTATAAATTTCTGCTTTGTGATAAATAAACAGAACAATTAGCCAGTACAACGTCATTTAAGAGAAGTTCCAAAATTTGAAGCCCCTTATTTCTAAAACCAAACCGCAACAATAAGAATCAACAAAAATAAAACTAAACTAGTAGAATGTAAAGGAGGGGAAAATAAGTAAAAACCAAAACACAAATAAGAAATGAGAACTTACAAGAAATTAAGGATTTCTGTTACCTAGAAAGTCAAATAATGCAAAATGGGAAAAGTGCAAAAGATATAAAACAAAGATTAGCACAAGGTCGTGCTGCATTTAACAAGAAAAAAGCAACTAATATGTTCAAAGACCACAAACATAGAAACAAGAAAAAGATTGCTGAAAGCATATGTGGAGGCACAGCACTGTACGACTAAGAAACGTGGACAGAAGGAGAAGCGGTCAGGAAAAAGATAGAAGCCTTTGAAATGAGGTGGTACACACGTATGGTGAAAATATGAACAGGCAAAGTTAGTAACAATGAGGTTCTAGAAATGGTAGGAGAAGAAAGAAATATGTAGAATAGATAGGATGATAGGTCACATACTGAGGCATTAGGGAATAGTGTGGAATATATATAAAGCAGAGATAGGAAAAAGAAGAGGTAGAGGCAGACCTAGGTTAGACTATTACACACAGATAGTAAAAGATTTAGGCTGTAGGAATTTCAGCTACTTTTTTTCAGTTACTTTGCCACAAGAGACCTTTTGGCTTTGAATAGGCTAGTGAGTCTGCTAGTTAGGGGTGTAACTCTTCTCTTTACACTTTAACTTGTCTGCTTAATATTATTCTTATCTTTAATATTTTTATATTATTTTATTACTTATTTCTTTACTTGTCCTGATGAAGCCCCTTACAAAAGTGGGCGAAACGTCGACCTTAATGTATAAAATGACACGGTCCCAACCCGGAACATAAATATTTAAAATGTGTAAGTTAACTCAGAATAGAAATCAATGGTATGCATCCAGCCAGTTCCAAGACGTAAAACCTAATGATTAAAAAAGTATTGTACTTAAACCTGATGATTAATAACAATTACAGATGTTGGTTTGGCAATATTCCCAACAAATGTTAAATGCATGAAAGGATTAATGGGAAAACTATTAATTCGGCAAATGTCTAAGTGCTGGGGATCTTGGTAGCAGTCAGGTGCCCCCCCCCCCCACCCTTCATACCACTGAATATCGATGAAATAAGTTATATATTTAGAAAACAATCGAAGGGGAGCAGTGCTGTATCTAACCAGAAAGAGCAGTTGAAACTAAAATAATAGTGAAAAATATACGAGAAAAGTTTTGCCGTTAACTGGAAAATGTAAGTAAAAGCTTATTAATTAATCATAATTTTATGGGGTTTGGCCAAGCGATATCAGAAAATCAACAAGTGAACTCAACTGAAAGCAATCCCGGGGGACTAGTCCACAGCACGCAATAACAGAACAAAAAGACACGCAAGAAAACTTTATCTAAATAGGATAAAGCATTATTTTCTTTTTTATTGTACATTTTCTATATTTTTTATTATACCAGAATCTTTATGTACAGGGTTACCAAAAATTTTTTTATACGTAAAAATTTAAGTGGAAAAGGGAAAAATCATGAAACGTTCAAGGGTGTTTCCAATAGAATACAGTGTCATTTTTGCTGGCTTTAAACTAACTAAAGGGAACTATAATTTTGGGAATAAACAAATTGATATTATTATTATTTGATATTCAGGGGTTTATTTTTGTCAAATAGTACATCATATTAAGCTGTAAAGTATATATAATTTTTCTTTGTTATTATACAAATCCTGGTCAATTTCGTTTTTCTCATTCAAGTAGGAAAGTATTAGATAAAAAGGGGGTAAATTCTTTGTTATCGTAACGTTGTGCACTTTGTGTAGATTAGACTGAGCTAGTCGAGGCATATTTACATTTTAGGTTATTTAGAGACACAGCAATGGCGGGCAGCAGAAAACTGAACGTTAATTACATCGGTGTGCAGCGTTATCATAGCAAAGTAATCTGACACCGACAATGTGGGGCTAGAACGAAAATAATTTTGACGCGACAAGTAAGAGCTAGAATATCAAAAAGTAATCTGGCGACCCAAACATAGGGGCACAAATATTATTTAGAGATATAGAGCAGAACTCAAGTTAAAAGGAGCATAAAAAAGTTATAGGGCAATCCAATCGTAAGGGCTTGAAATAAAAGAATTGTAGCAAAGAAAATTGGCTATCCAATCGTAAAGACTAGAACGAAAAAAGATTTTGACGCGAAAATCATAGCGGCTAGAAAACTCGAAAATTGTATATGTGAGGGTCTAAAAGACACAAAATAGGGCATGACGAACATGACAACAAAAATTGATGAAATTGGGCAAAATTTGGCAAATTTACGGAAAAAGTTAGGCTTGGAAATAAAGATTTTAAGCGATGGTCTAAGTGAAACTAATCAAACGATCACGGAGATGAAAGCATAGATGCAATGTAAAATTGTGAGGATTATGGAGGACATCGACTACATGAGGGATGAGGTTATAAGAGTTAAATCCAGTCAAGAGACATGTGAGAGAGAGACAAACGGGAGACACGAATTTAGATGTAAAAGTACAAGAGGTTAAGGGAAATTGTGAAATAAGAGTTTAGGACTGTAAATAGGGAATTAATAAATTTAAAAACAGATATCAAAAACTTTAATAGGAACACAATACAATATGCTAAGGAACCCACAAGGTTAAGTCAACCGAACATTTCAATAGATCAATATTCGAAATTTTACGGGGACGATAAGCTAAATCCAAAATTATTTTTGAACAATATTAAAACGTTAATACAGGGCTCAACGGACGAGCAATACAAACTAAATTTAGTAAGATCAATGTTAAAAGAGGGAGCAGAAATATGGTTTAGTTTAATAGAGAGCGAGTTAGAAACATTTCAGGAATTCGAACAAAAATATTTAAGGCACTTTTGGGGGGACAACCAACAGTATAAAGTGAGAAATGACTTAATCATGAGTAAATATAATCAAGATACAGGAATAACCTGGGAATTGTATGCCATAAGAATATTTAGCATCGCAAAACAACTAGATCCTCTCTTAGAGGAAAAGCAAATAATAAAATATTTGGCAGAGCATTTCGAGGTGAAAGTGAGACAGTACATCGCACTCCAAAACATCGTAGACCGGGATGTATTTCTGGAATATTTGCAGCGATAAGATGAATTGGGACCAAACCGTAGGGTGGAAAGTAGAACCAGGAGTCAACTCGTAAATTATGGGAGAACACAAAGAAGTGTAGAATGGACAGAATTAATTATCGACGGAATAACCATAACTATGGGGGAAATTTCAATAGGGGCAACTACAATAATTATAATAATAGTTTTAGGCGTAATAAGAATATGGGTAACATGCCAGGGCGATAAACGGAACGGATTAACCATGAGGGGAACAACAACCAGAATACGCATAGACAAGAACACATGGAACAAAGAACGGAACCAAGAAGAACTAACCGCACGTACACTGAAATCACGAGTCAGGCAGGACCATCCACACAAACTCAACATTTTTAAATACAGACAAACCAAGCAAGCCTTTAAGGATAAACAGATACAAACATCAGAACGAATTTATTAAACATGAATTGGAAAATGAATTAGACAGGAATCTATTACCTATAGTTAATTTAAAAGTGGAGAATAATGTAGTTAAAGTACTCATTGATACATGAGCGGAAGCGTCGCTCGTTGCGGAAGATTTTGTTAAACGGGGAAAATTAATGGAGAAGGCGATACCTGTAACAAAGTGTAATTTGGTAGCACCAAACAATAAAAAGTTTGCAAGCATAAATAATATGGCAATTCTGAAGTGTGAAATAGGAAACGTGAAATTTGAGAATGAATTCATGGTTGTACCTGGTTTGAAGATGGACGCTATATTTAGGATGGACATTATAGATAAGCTGGGGTTAAGAATAAATGCTGAAAGCAAGAAAATAAGATGTAAGGGAGAATATATTAAATGGCACGAAGAGGGGGACGCAGAAGTCGCAAATGACTGCTTAAATATAATTTGAGGGTGAAATAGATAGTGGGAGAAATACAAAGGAAGAAATTAAGTGTCCAGAAGAAATAAAAGGTAGGGTTAATTCATTATTAGAAAAACATTCAGAGTTGATAGGGTCAGAATCCAGAATTGCCACAGGTTATGAACAAAAGTTAGAGGTAGTGAACACAGAACCGTTTAACACAACATTATATCCTATCTAGCAGCATATAGGGATAGAGTAAGAGTAGAGATTGAGCAAATGTTACGAGAAGGTATCATCGAAAAATCGAGTATGCACTTTGTGAATCCATTGGTCGTCGTCAAGAAAAGTGATAATCGCATCAGGTTATGTTGCTGCTTACTTTTTTTTCGATGTTATAAAAAGAGTAATTGCACGACGAAGTATAAGAAATACTTCGGCACAGCTTGCATCGACCTTTAAGGTTGCGGAGGCTGCATGAGACTTGAAATCACAGGGTAAGAGGAATGTTTAGAAAATATCTGAATGTTAAAATTTAAATATCAAGACACTTGTTTACACAACTGTAAAATAACTTAGAGAAACAAAAGTTAAAACACGATAAGAGAAATTTGACTAAATATGTATATTAATACTCAGTTATTACAATTCCAAAAGCATGTATAAGATATACGCTTGTGTCATTAACATTGTAGACATTTCTATATATTTTAACATGATATAATTCATATATTTAATAAATGTACACGAGAAAATTTCTATAGAGAACTCAAAATAAATAATCTCTGTTTAAAAACTCAAAATTTAACTTAATCCAAGAGTAAATCAAAAAGTGATCATAATTGTAATAATGTCATGTAACAAATGCACATGAAATAAAAGTTCAAGTAATAAACCTTTTTACCATAAGAAGCTTCATGAAGTTCCGAATGTTTACATATTTTTAAGTTATGTATTAGAGAATTATATTTGAAATCATCTAAGATAAGTAAAATGTAATTAATAATCAAAACAAAATATATGTAATGACAAAGACAAATTTAAATAATCAAAACAAAATATTTGTAGTGACAAAGACAAATTTAAATAATCAAAACAAAATATTTCTAGTGACAAAGACAAAGGTAAAAGTTTTAATCTCATACCTGTAGTATCAGTAACTGAACTAATACTAATAGTTACTTAATTTATAGGAATCCTTCATATCCAAAAAACGGAGACATCCTGCATTGGTGGATCTCCTAGTGTAGGTGCAAAACAGCATGTGGTCGACTTCAAATGTTGTCTTTAACAGACTTCTGTTCCATAAATTAAACTTGTAGATATTTTTCAATAAGATAATAACTGAGGGGCAATATGTAAAGTAGAAGGATACGAAATATAAAATTCTTGTGATGAGAGTATTTATTTTACATCATCTAGTTGTGCGAATGCACGAGCAACTTTTCCATGTAGAAATCTGAATGAGAAAACAAGTCGCCGTAACATCGGTAACCAAAACACGGGTAATCGGAACATAGGTAACCGGAGCACCTTAGAAAATTCAGTTGTGTTACAAAAGTGAAAATTTAACACGAGGTGCAAAGGAAAATTAATCCATTAATAGCTTACCATCTGTATAATTATTTGATGGGTTAAACGAATAAACAACTTCTTTATCATTCATACTAAACATCTAAAATTATATTTAAATGTTAATTTAGGATTTATTACTAGAAAATTTACATACCAGGTAAGCACATGAGGCAAGATGGTAGAAGAAAGCGAAGAAAGAAAATGCAAGAAAGGAAGAAGTAAAGACTCATATAAATAGTTTTCCTGTTATAAACTCCCATTACTTCAGACAGACTACTAAACGAAAATACTTGGAAACAAATTTAAGCATAGTGAAAATGTATGACCTATATATAAAATGGTGTAAACATAAAGATCTTACTGCTGCCAAACTATCATATTATCGATATATTTTTATGACCGATTCAATTATGATTTTCACGTCTCAAAAAAAAGGAAGATGTATAAAATGCAAATCATTTAAAATTAAAAATGAAGAGAACATCATAACATCTGAAGAAAAAGATATTTACCAAAAGCACCTTGAAATTAAATCCCAAATGAGAATGAAAAGAACCACGGATTGCAAAAGTAAAGTTCCCACATTATCTTTCGATTTAGAGAATGTAATTACTTGTCCTCGTTCTGAAGTGGGAGACTTTTACACTCCAAAATTGAATATTTACTCATCCACTGGTCAAACGTATTGTGCTATTTGGACTGAGACCAAACAAGGTAGAAGTGGGAATATTTTAGCCACCACATTCAGAAAAATTTTAGATAAAGTTATATTTGGTTACATGGAGTGACTATTGTGTTTCTCAAAACAGAAATTCATTTATCACATTTGCCATCATTGATGCAACAAGAGATCATCCTGAGTTGAACAGAATCACCATGAAATACTCTGTACCTGAACACGGAGCTATTCAAGAAGAAGACAACGTACACAGCAACTTTGAACGATATTTAAATAAAACAGAATTTTATTCGCCTTTAAGTTTTATTAGAAATTTAAAATCGGTAAATACGAAGAAACCATATTGGACTTTACATTTGAAAGACAAAGATTTCAAAGATTTTGATACATGCTCCAAACAACTTTTATTTAATAAAATCCCATTTTCTAAAGTTGCCTCATTGTGGTTCACTCAAAGCCTATCAGAAGTTGAATATAAACTGAATCATGCTGACAACTTTATAAAAGAAACCTTAAAACCCGATAGATTTGTTTTGTGGCGAAATGGAGGCTCGCAAACTCCTTGAAACGCAAATACTGCAGTCACGAAATCATTTATATTGACATCAAAACCAAAAGTCTTATCTTCAAAAAATAGACTTTCAACGAATATGATTAATTCTATTAAGAAAATGATGGCAGGTTATATACCAGACTTGGACAAGACATATTTTGCATCGTTTTTAAATACCGTTAAGTAAATTAAGGTTGACACTGCATCTGAATTTGTACTGATTGAGTTTGTAACGTATATTATGTTAATATTAGTTTATTTTTTATAATGTTCAACAAGAACTACCGTGCGTTTTGAATTTTCAATAATTATAGTGTTTTTATTAAAATGTAGCCCTAGCAGTTTATGTAATTTATCAACAAAGGTTTAAGTACCATTTATAACCTCGTTCTTTTACTCCGTAGACTTGAAGTTAAACTAGTAAAACTACAAGCAGATCAATTTTGGCAAGCGATTACTCAAAATAGCTTCAGGGCTAGATAGAGCTTTTTCCTAAAGCGGCGAAATATATTTTTATTTGTACCTTATTAGTTTTGCATCTTGGTATACAGTTTTTTGTTATATCAACACGAATACCATACTATATTTGAAAGATACTGTCCTATATAATTTCTTTTATCTCTTAGAATGCCCTGGAGTGAAGGTCCCTCCAAAATACATACCCCTTTGAAATATCTATATTTCATATCTAAAGTAAGGATGTTAATCAACTGAATTTTATATTATTCATAGAAAAATTTAAATTTTTGATAAAGAATAAGGCATTTAGAAATTAGTCTATAATGTAAAAAAGAAACTCAGTAAACACTAAGCAAAAGTTGCAAAAATTTCAATCTCAGAATAATTATTTATTTATGTATCAGTTACTTCGAATTCTTCAAATAGTAGCAATTATAAGTAGATTTTATATATCTATATCAGACACCCACCACATCCTTTAACATAAAAATTCCATTCGCCTTTCTAGTTGCCTTATTTAATACAGTAATACCGTTATTATGAACTATTTATTATTTAATACACACCTACCTGTCTCTCAACTAAATGTAGAACAATTACATGGAAAAAATTTTAGTTAGTATTTCCATATTGCACTATACACAAACCATGTGTTATGAATGGCTTATTGCCATTTTTTGATCGCTTCAAAAACAATATGAAAATGAAGCAAACGTTTACACCTCACATCTCAATTTACCTAATGATGTGAAAATGTCAAAAATGTCAAACTTTAGTGGATAGGTTAGGATATTCTTGTGGATAGTGTTTCACAGGTGGGTTGATATTTGATGTTTAAATAGCAATCATCATAATTCCTAATCCGCCAATCAGAATCTAAATTGAAGTTCATAATTCAAAAAGATATATAGAATTTATTCAAATAAGAGACACTTTTAAACAAATATTATAGTGAATTAAATGAAATGCAATAAAGCAAAGATAGAGCTAAAATCAGGATGTAATAATAAATAAATTAAATTAAATGATTAATAAATTTGTCTATTTTTAATCGAAGTATGAACGATTTCAATATATCGAATACACTCGTCTAGAAGTAGATTAGTTAAATAACTATAGTGCGTATAGCGTATTTTTGTTTACTATTCAATTCCGTAATAAATGGTCAGTTTATATCATACTATGCATTTTTGTTGCAGCATAAAAGTTGTATGCAATTAGAACAGGTCCTATATTTTTTAAAGAAGTTACATACATCTCTCGTGACTTTCAGTTGTGAACTTCTACAAAATGTTTCTCTTTTTATTGTGAAACCTCAACCTTTTGTCTTGTTTCAAATATTAACAGCATGATTTATTCCTTAAGAAAATTAATTATTAAAAGGAAAACGTGTTTTAATCAGTTTCAGTTCACTTTAAGAGCCATTTGGACATGGGAATCGACAGCATTCCTCATTGAATTATATCGAGAACAACATTCTGTATATGAATAGTCCACCTTAATGTTCGATTAACAAAATATAATAAATAACTTCACCTATTTATACAGAATTATACAAATCAAATTAACATAATTTAACTCCTGCAACAAAAATATATAATGCGATATAGGCTTAAAACGAAGCAGTGTGCTTAATTTTATCAATGTGATCTAACGTTCTAAACTTTCTAACACATGCAATATTAATACACACGAAAAATAAAACCTTCTAAAATGTAACACAAAAATATGTATTGAATTTCCACATGACTGACTACTTTCCAAATTTAATTTCTTTAAGGTTACGCTTAATGTACAAACTTCTTTACACTGTACTTAATGAAATCATTTTACTGAAATAATTAAATAGCCAGAAAAATCTACGATACTGATCAAAACGTTCGTATTTACGTGATTATGATTTTTTATTTATTAGGGTCTTTTCCAGTATATCTAAGGATATCAACATCCTTATTAGGTGCTTTCCTTTCACAGAAAAGAACAGCTCCGAACAGCCCAGGGCTTTAAAGCTAATGTTCCCTTCAATTAGAGCGCCAAGCCCTGAGCCCTAAAATTACGTTCTCCCCTTACCCCTTGAGCACCAGAATATTAGCTGAGGCGCCAAGCCACTTTCTACTTATTTGGATAATAAGACATATATAAAAACGTAAAGCGTACATACTACTAATTTGAGGTTATGTGTTGCTACGGATGATAAGTCCGTAATTCTTAAATACGTGTTCCTTTCAGGAGAGCTCCGAAGTGTCCCAGATCATTAAGTTTCGGATCTCTATAAACCTGAAAGGAAAGCTAATATTGTATCTTTACTAATTAATATTAATATCAGGCACAAAACATTTTAGATGTGTTTTGTGATATCACGTTGGCATGTTGCTAAACACCGAAATGAACTTGATATGCAATCATAACTCATAAGTTATTATCTTAGGTTATGTGTATACTTTGCCTGTTTAGTCAAATATTATTCAATAAATAGTTATAGTTAGTTATAAACAATGCGAATTTTACCTTCATTATGGGTTGCTCGCCCAATACCTAAAGAACCCGTACCATTTAAAGCTATGACATCTTTAAAACTCAAAGCCCGTGTGTCCGGAAAAGGAGATGGAAGTTCTCAAGTATCTTGTTTATACGAAATGTCCGTTCTTTTTGCATGCCTTAAAAATAATGAATTTGGTCAAAGTATGTGTTCGAAGGAGATAAATGCGTTTCAATCATGTTACGCAAAGAATTTGGAAGATAGAAAATTAAAGAAGGAACGAGAAGCAAAGGGAATTTTAGAACCTGGCGAAAAAAAGATATCGCACATACAGTTGAATGCTTATTTGAAGAAATTTCCAAATGTTAGGTAATGCCTATTTCTATATTTGTAATTAGTTGAATAAAATTTAAACTGTTGAATGCGTTTGCAGTGTTATTTACATCCAATCATTTATTTTGGAATTGGTTATTCACGTCTAGATATATAACTATTAAGTTGTTACCTTTATTTGTTATATTAAGATGTAGTAGTTTTTTTAAGAGATCGTGAATAATTTGAATATTCAATTTTAGATTTAGGAAAGAGTTATGATCTCAGGTAAGTGAATTTAAGGTGTTTGTTTATGTAGAGAATGTATTACAAGCAGTTTTAGGTACAGTTTCAAAAACAAACTATATAACTGCTGCTGTAATTTTTTTTGTTTTAAATTGGCACGATTTATTTTAATGTGGTTGCTGCGTGAGAACAATGCAAACTCATAGATGTTATGGTTTGTGCTTATTGCACTCGGTGCATCTCTCCAGATAGAGGTAAGTTGGTAATCCTTATACCTGTTAATGTCGTTGGAATTTTTACGGACTCACAGTTTTCTACTGTAGAGAAAGGTATTTTGATCATCATTATTAGTCGAGTATTACCTGTTTCGTGTTGGTTTTGTACCACTGTTGAACGACTGTACACATTGTTCTGATACACTTTGTGTTTCATTTATTGTGGTCTATACTGATCCCCTTACGTAAAAAATGGCTGATGCTGAGGTGACACAAATTGAACCTCTGCAATTAAAGTGTTTTAGTAGCAAAGTTCGTAGAATGTATGTTTGCAAGATATGTTTAAATTATTTCATAAAAGTTGTCTTTTTTTTAATCAGAATTACTTCATGACAATATGCTAATTTGCAGTGATTGTGTATATATCGACTTTGTCACGACAGAAGGGCATGTGACAACAAATTAAAAATTACTTTTTCTGTGAAATCGTTTCAAGAGAGGCACATATGCCTTCTATTATTATTATTATTAAAGGTCTTTATCTACTCCTATCAAATTACATATTAATTAATCAGGTGTTTTTGAACAATTTATAGTATCCATAAACAAACAGTGTGAGTTATAATAACTCCCTTGTGATTTATGATAATTCTCAGTATTCCTACTAGATGGTGTCAAATCCCTTCATGTCTAGTCTGTATAATCGAATAGACGCAACGCGCGAAGTTGGCTCTGTACGAGCCTGATACGACGAAATGCAAGGTTCATTATTATTATTATTGAGGTAAGGCTACTTGACAGATTTAAATAAATTCTTCTGACGTTTTCAAATTGAAATTGAATTAAGTAAAATTAGCGTTATATACGATGAATTCTGATAGTGAAGATGAATTAATATGTACACCTCCAGAGTTGAGACAGGTAGTTAATGCTACAGTACAGAATCTATTACCCGAAAAATCACAAGCCAAATATAAAGAAGCGTATAAAAACTTTCTAGATTGGTGTAGCAGTAAGAATGTCAACTGTAACAACAATAAATTTAAATAATTCAGTCCCACATATTCAGTTTACGGGTTGTTCAAACTTTATTGTTAATAAGCAAAATGAGTAATTAGACAAAAAATTTTGTATCATTATTATACCTGTCAAGATTTTTAAATATAGTAAATATAGTGTTCTTTATCTGTGTACTTACATCTTAGTGTTCACTGTTGTAGTCGTAGATAAAGTATAGTATTTAACATACGGTAATGGCAATAACTCACTTGATGAATTATGGCACTCGCCTTCGGCTCGTGCCGCAAACTTCATCTACGTGAGTTATTGCCTACATTATCGTATGTTGAATAATATACTATTATTGTCTTAAATTGATTTATACAGAATACATATAAACTAAGCAAATTATGAATGAGAAATAAATTTAAGAAACAATGGGCGAAGTTCATCTTGGTAGCAAAACTACTAGATGTTCTTCCACTTAACCCGCATTCGCAATTGTAAAACTTAAAACAAGAAACAAAAAGCCAAAAATAATGAATACAAAAAAAAAGAAAAGAAAAGGAAAAAAATTAAATTAATACAAAATAAAACACATTTCATATAAGTAATAACTGATAGAGTTACAGTGCAAACTAAAAGTGAAAGATGCCTCTCAAAGAAGCTTTTGATACATTAATTTTTTAAATCTTATAATGCTTACCGATTTAATTTCATCCACTATTGAATTATACAGTTTTGTTATATTGTACGTATACGAACGTTTAAATTGCTCAGTATGGTGAAATGGAGGTGTCAACGTTCCCTTATGTCGAATATTGATATTATGTACGCCTGTTCGGAAGGTAATCTTATCATACAGATATTGTGGAGCCTTATTGATTATGATTGAATGAAATAGAGATGCAGCATGCAGGTTTCGTCTTGCAGACATGGTTAGCCACTTAGATTCAGCTCTTTTACAACTAATACGATCATACTTTTTCAAACCATAAATCAACCTAATAAAGGAGTTTTGCAATTTCTGAATTCTGTTAATATCAACAGATGTTAAGCACGGACCATATACTACATCAGCATAATCTACACACGATAAAACCAATGACTTGCATAGAATTGTTTTTGTCGATACACTTAGTATATCACGATTATTAAACAAAACTTTCAAGTTGCCATACGCCACCTTTAAACGATTAGTTATATACTGAGTAAATCTTAAATTGGAATCAATGGTTAATCCCAATAGTTTAACAGTATCTATTTTTGGCAACAACTCTCCTTCAATAAATAGATCTAGATTTTTTGAGGCAAAATGTCTACAACTTGCATTACCAAATATAACAAACGCAGATTTACTTGAATTGAGTTTTAAACAATGATTGTTACAATATTTCACTATATTCATTAAATCCAAGTTTATAGCGGCAGCGGCTTGTTTTATTTCATCAACAAAGAAATGCATATATATTACAATATCATCAGCATACATGTGCAATTGAGATGAAAGAAGAGAATATTCAACACAGTGAGTATACAATATGAACAGCAAAGGTCCCAAAATGAAACCTTGTGGTACACCAGAAGCTACCATTCGAAAACGGGACGTTGCCCCTTTGACTCTAACAGCCTGCTTTCTAAAGCTCAGATAGTTTTTGATCAAATTACAACTCTCAGGAAGCAAGCCAATATAGTGCATAATGGCAACAAGAATTACATGACTAATGGTGTCAAACGCTTTACTGAAGTCTAGTAGAACTAGACACGTAATTTTTTTATTATCGCAAGCCCAAATTATATCATCAGTAATGTTTAACATTGCTGTTGTACAACTGTGATTTGGCCTAAAACCTGACTGCATAAGTGGTAGTACATTATATGTTTGTAAATATTCACGAAGTTGTATATCTAAGACTTTTTCTAAAATTTTTGAAAACGTGGGAAGAATGCTTATTGGCCTTAAATCTGACAAAGTTTTGGGACTGGAATTTTTTGGTATAGGCATAACGTAAACTATTTTCCATTTTTCGGGAGCAATTGATTTAAGAATACACTGGTTTATAACATGGGTTATGTATGGGAGAAGAAAGGGAATGCAGAGTTTGATCGTTAGTATATTTATCCCATCCAAACCTGTTGAAGTACTCTTTATGCTTTCTATTACGCGAAATATGTCCTTCTCTGTGACTGTTTGAAAATTAAAAGATGCTGCTGCTTTAGGATGAAAATTGTTTTCATAATATTTGATAACTTCACTGTTTGGGCTTATATTAGGTATTGAACCTAAAAAATGATTATTTATTGCCTCAACATCATTGAGATAATCAGGTAACTTCTGCAATTTACTAGTATTAAATATGTTACTTTTTATTTCAGACCAAAAACACTTATTGCTAGCATTTGTGAGCTTTTGTTCCAAGTAATTTTTTTTTTGCTTCCTTATTGCAATATTCACTAAATTTCTAAGCTGCTTGTAATTGTTTCATGAATTTTTTCCTTTGTCTTTTTTAAACCGAGCGAGTGCTAGATCTCGAAATTTCATCATCTGTCGCAGATCTGCAGTAAGCCACGGTGAATAGCATCTAGTAATTTTACGTTTCACAAATGAGGCATGCATATTTAGAAGAATCAGTATATTATTAGTTAGGAAATCAACTTTGCTGTTGATATTGTTTAAGTCGTAAATTACTCACTATGGGATAGATTGTAAGTGCTGCTTAAAATCAGAGTAACTAAAATTTTTGAAATCTCTATACGTTTTATATGTGGGTTTATTGACTGTTGTTTGCTGAAAATTCAAGGTACAAAAAACTAATTCGTGATCTGAGACCAAAAAAGGTATAACTCCAGCTGAACTAACCTCTTCAGGCTTACTACATAGCATATATAATTTATTAAGGTTAAGCTCTTATCTGTATATCTAGTAGGTTGATTTATAATTTGTTTTAACCCAAAAGTTTCTAAGACACTACAAACATATTTGGCTTCAACTGTATCCATACGAAGCAAATCAACATTAGTATCACCTACGCAGTAAATATAGTCAATATTTAATTTGTTTAACCGACAAACCACCACATCAATAAAATTCGATATTCGCATTCGTAACCGACAGTCTCTGTTCAATACAAAATCGACAATACAATTAGTAAGCACCAAGTGGTCATTGCTTGATGACCGTTACGCTTCTAGACAACTGCCGAATAGATACACGAGGAAGTCTTATGTAGAAAAAGTTTCAAGAAGTATTGAAGGAAATAAATGCCTCACTTCAGACCTACCCAACTGAAGTAAGATATGCCTAGAAAAATCTGTCCGCAAACCCAGTACCCTTGCAAAGCAATGTGGTATCAAAATCTTATGCCAATGCGGTCACCTCAGAACCAATTCTTCTAATTAAACCTAAAATCACTGTTACGTGCAAACCGAATTTGCACTTTAACATTGTTAGTAGTTTAGTTTTCTTGATGTACGGAAGTTTCCCGCCATAATTTTTAAATACGCAAGACGCGGGAACATTTTAAATAGACTGGGCGGTGCTTCCGGCACGTCATAGTAGTGAGTTTGCGTAGTGTTTTTATCCCTAGAGGGTTAGGACAATACTAGACAATGGGTGGGGGAGTTTCGCGGTTCTCGCCCTGAATCGTGGCTTTTTGCCTTGTGGTGTGAAGTGAAGTAGACGTTTCTTTTTGGTGACGTAGTTATCGTAGCTATGTAGAATCCCTTCTCTAATTACCTTTTTGTTTGTCTACCTTTACCTTCTTCCCGTCAACCCTTACATAGGTACCAATCTGCGCCACCGAAGGACCTACCGACCTCCACATCTGTAGATGGAGAGATCCATGTCTACCGCAGCTAGCCGAGCTGTTCCTTAAGTATTTGGTAGCGTCGACGCCATCTCTAATTCCTTCAGAAGGAGCCCGATGAGTGGTTACAGGCCTACTGAGTGAAATTACAGGCGGAAGCAGAAGATCTGATGTGAGTACTCTTTCACGTATTTTTATTTGGTGCATGCCTAAAAATGTAATAAATTTGCGTAGTAATTTGTTGTTAAAATGATTCGCTTTATCCTTCTTTGTTTAATTTTTATATTGCTAATTATTGCGCAATATACCTTTTGTATTGGTAACTGTATTACAGGCTTTTAAGAGCCATCTATCGCCATTTCAATGTACCACCATCTAAGTGTAATATTTTGTTAATTGTTTTACCGACCAGATTAACCTTCAAATGAAGTGTAACATCACTTAGGAAAGCAAGACTACAAAGATAGATGTTAAATACAGCATCAACCCTGCTACAATCGGCATGAGTGTATCTAAGTTCCGTAAAACTGCAAAAGCCACAGCCTTGTAATCGAATTGAGGCTCGTCATCGTAAGAATATAAAACAACAGTTTGATTTAGTGATAGGGACTTGGAATGTAAGGTCATTACTTAGAGTAGATAAGTTAACGAATTTATTAGTCGAAATGAGAAAGGAAAAGCTGGACATTTTAGGTATTAGTGAGGTGAGATGGCCAGATAGGAATGACTTTTGGAAAGATAATTATAGAATAATTACAACTTCTTCAACTAATGGACAGGCAGGGGTAGGAATAGTGTTAGGTAAAAGATTAGGGCATAAAGTTAAAGAGTACTTACAATTTAGTGATAGAATAATTATGGTTAGATTGAGTACAAAACCCACAGACACTGTTTTAGTACAGGTTTACATGCCAACAACTCAGTACAAGGATGAGGAAGTAGAAAAGATATACGAGGATATAAATAGTATAGTGAGAAATGTAAAAGGAGATGAGAATTTAATAGTTATGGGCGATTTTAATGCATCAGTGGGAGAAGGTAGTGAGGGAAGAATGGTAGGAAAATTTGGGTATGGCAGACGAAATGATAGAGGAGAAAGATTAGTTGAGTTTTGCCAGGAACATAGATTAGTAACTGTAAACACCCTATTCGAACAACATGTTAGGAGAAGATATACCTGGAAAGCGCCAGGTGATAGGGCTAGATACCAAATAGATTATATTTTAGTTAAACAAAGATTTAAAAACCAAGTTAAAAACTGTCGTAGTTATCCAGGGGCTGACATAGATAGCAATCATAACTTAGTTAAAATGAAGTGTAAACTAAAATTTAAAAAATTGAGAAAGGTTACAAGAGAGGGATGGAATCTAGGTAAGCTTAATGATAGTAGGGTAAAAGAGGAATACAAACAGTCAATTAGGTTTTAGATCTAGACATAGTGTTACGTGCCAAATTTACAGGATGATGGAGGGGGGGATTGACACGAACAAACACGGTGAATCCACCTGGAAGGTAAGTCCAGCCGTGGCTCGCTAGCTACAGTCGCGACGGGGTGGGTTTGATCGGGGAATACTGTGGCGGTATTGTCGTAAATTAAGGTTGTGGGCACCACCCTTATTTTTAATTAGGTTTCGTCTTAAAAGGACGTGGATTCCTTGTCTGGATGGGGGTACGACCAAATAAGGGAAACTTCGCACCTTGCGGGCAAGAACCCGTATGACTAAATATTAGGACAATTTTATATAAGTTCACTGACCAAGCTGATATGTCTCCCCTGGTTTCTGAAAATAATGTATAATGGTCAGGTAATATTAGCACTTCTAGTTAGGTTATGTAAACGTTTCTGAATTCTTGCTAACAATGATCGGTGATTCTTAAACTTCTACTTTTAATTAACTCAAGTTGTCTAGGTATCTTAAAATAATACCTTGCCTCGTGACAATTACCTAGTATTAATTGCACCTTGAAATTATACGCCACTACAAATAAATGTTCTATATTACATTGCGGCAAATCAGATATAATCAACAATATATATTTACACAAAGTCGTTCTATAACAAACTATAACAAAGATTTAAGCAAAAATGTAAACAGTAAAAAGCTCATAAAAGATAACAATGACTTACAGTACTGATGTTTACTTTCACAGAAATTAAGCATATTTGGCAGCACTGCGCTGCATGTTGAACTGTACTCCAGGCGGCACCATCAGCAAACGGTTTATTTGCGAAATGAAACTCGACGGGTCCCCACGGAATTATGAAACGTTCCTGATTGTATCGGGAGTGAGAAATAATTGCTGTACGTATAGAAAACACATATACGTAAATGTACTTTGACAACACTGTACCGGTAACTTTATAATAGAAGCAGCATTTACCTTGCGGCCCCCTTAGGATAACAGTTGTGGAAAACAAACGAAACAAACATCCGCACTGACCTTAATCAATGTATTTCTAATACTTATCGTTAAGTGTATGTAACGATGATCCTTTATCCTACCGTAAAATTACTATACAAGCTCGTTATATGAGGGTTGACGCTAAACAATGTCCTTCACTAATTAATTACTACCGTAAAATTACTATACAAGCTCGTTACGATGAGGGTTTACTCTAAACAATGTACTTTCACTAATTAGTACCGCCTGCGGATGCAATTAAATAAATCCGTAACTTGATTGTAAACAGAACGTTGTCGTATTATGAACAATACTTCAATTCACGTGCTTGAAAATCCTCTAAATACATCAATAAAGAGCTACATCGTTCGAAGAATCGATAAACTTTGACACGACCTGATAAATTACTTGCACGTGATTGTTGCAACTTCGCATTGTGCGACCGCCAAAACTATTTACGTGTTAACCCTCTACATACCTGAGAGCAACTAAACTTAAAACTATAGGGGTGAACCGCTGTTCCCTGTACCTCGCGATCGCAGGTGAGCGACGTCGATCCCTTTTACACTATAACTAAGAAAGATAGCTGATAGCCAAAACACTTGAACGACAGGTGTTGCGGCATGATTTCTTAGAACTGCGGCCGCCTGCCTTCATTAAGAATAAGATAAGAACGTAGAAACTCGAGCTTAGGTTTTTAAAGAATTTATGTTGTAACATTATTGTATTAAAACATGGAATTTAAATATGAAAATACTTACGATGATTAAAATGTACTCGTAAAATAAACCGAAGTTTACAATAGTACAGCCACCGCACTTACCAAAATCACTAATGATGTCACCAATAATATAGACAACTCCTAAACAACTATAGTCGTCTTTCTGGACTACAGTAAAGCTTTTGACACTATACATCACAAGCTACTGCTAGCTAAACTTTCTTATTATGGGTTGAGCTGCGAAGCACTACACCTGATGGAAAGCTATCTGTCCGGAAGGTGCCAACAGGTCTGCTTCAATGGTATTATCACCAGCAGGCTAGCGAGTAAACAAGGAGTTCCGCAAGGAAGTATCTTAGGACCGCTTTTATTTACCATCTTTACCGACCTTCCAGCAATCATTACAAAAAATTGTAGCATCCCCATGTACGCAGATGACACACAACTTTATATTTCTACTAATCCTTACCACGCCAATCAAGCAATTGAAGAAATCAACACTTGTTTATGTGCAGTGCATGAATGGTTGGTAGCTAATGGGTTAACATTAAATCCTTTGCAAAGTACTTGTTTATGTGTGGGGACTCCACATGGCTGTGAAGTGTTTAAATCTAATGCTTCAACTAACATCTTGGTCAAAAACCACATATTGAGCTTTAGTGAATCAGCTAAAAACCTTGGTGTCATTTTTGATTGCAACCTTACCTTCGGAAAGCATGTTAACAAAGTATGTAGTACAAGTTATTATAAGCTCAAGTCCCTGTACAGATATAAAACTTGCTGACATCATATACAAAATGGAACCTATGTCAAAGTCTAGTGTTAAGCCATGCCAATTATTGTAGCTTAGTGTATTATAATTATTTCACAGTCCATCTGAAGAGCAAATTGCAAATTCTTCAATACCAATGTCTGTGATTTTCATACAATGTGAGTAATATGGATCATGTGACACCTATATACAATGATTTGAAGATACTAAAATTTCGACCGCAATGTGAACTTTTCTTTGCAGTTTTCTTATTCATCTTATACAAGTCAGAACAGCCTAGTTACTTATACAGTACAAAACATTTGAGGTTGCATAATCATAATCTAAATCTTCGTAATAACTACAACATAACCATACCAAAGCACAAAAGTTCAAAATTCAAATGTTCTTTTGAATATAGAAGTGCCAAAATCTTCAACAAATACTCAAATCTTTTCTTAAACTTCAACTTAGACTCTGTCACTAGGTTTAAAACAGCTATTGCCAAGTGTCTTTTTCAAGAACAAGCCTTATGCCAGTAAAAATTGTCTGAACTTTACTTGTGCAGCAGGTATATTGTGAAAACCAGCTTTGCTGACTTTATACCTTTAAGTAATAATTGTAATTTAATTGTAATTATTATTTATTAAATTAAAAAAAAATAACTTTTTGTTCTGGAAATGGCGGATTGATTAATGTGTATTGATTAGCCGAGTAATGAAACATATATTCCAACAAAAGTACAGTCAAATATTTATTTATTTCTTTATACAGAATAATTCTATTGCACATTCTATATTTAAAATAATTTTAATATAAATACAAAATCATAATGTAAGAACAAAAGTAATATTTACAAGTCTAGAGCTTTCAGATTCTACTGAGATTGTTTGATATTGTAATATTTTTATATAGTAACTTACAAATTTATCTAATATTAAATTCTCTACGTGTCGTCAAACCAGCATAACCTGACGTAAAGTATTACACCTCAAAATGGATTGAGTGAATGACGTTGTGTGTGAAATACACAAATTAATAATAACAAAAACATACCGGGTGGATTAATAAAGGCTTGGTTGGTTTTGTGTCTCAGGTGGAAATCATTGGTTCATGGACCCTTTGGCGGTGATTTCCTATTTTCCTCATCGACGAAGCACAGGTATTTTTGAGGGAGATGGACTACTTCGCCGACTGGAACTTCGCCCACGCACATCCGTATTCATCCACAGTCGGTAGTCAAGTCCCCATCCTTTAAAAGGCTTAGTTCTCACATACCATTGTCTCCACAATTTTCATGCTCCCATGGCTATACCGCTAAACGCAGCTGCATTTTAATGGCCTGGCAATGCAACATTTGCTGTTTTTTACACTACAAGTCGTAGGCTAGTGTCTTAAAATGTGTGAGTACCTAATGATTTACATGTAAAAGCTTAAAGTAAAAATGATAAAGGAAAACTTTCCCATGCGAAGTTTAAAAATTCCCTGAATTAAATAGTAAAATAAAACATGAAGCCTTATATATAAAAAAAGACACAATAATTGCCGTACAACTTTAAAAGAAAAACAAATAAAAAGAAAAAAGTCTGTAGGTAAGCTCATAAGCACAGAAAACTTAAATTAAATTTGTATATCGGCGCCACCTGGTTTTTTTAAACCGTTGTAATATTTGCGATACCAGGAAACGGAAATGAATCCCCTACCGATTTTAAGGCTAACTTAACTAAGCCGCAAAGATTTTGTTTGCCGCCGCACCGACTCCACAAATTTAGTTGGGAGCATGAGACTCAACCACGATAAACACTTAACTTCACTATAAATCATATTCATATTTGCGTATGAATGCATAAAAATTGTCAATAAAATCTTTTAAGATGTTCCCTTAAGCTAAACAATTGCTGGGTTTAACAGAATAAGACAAAATGTGATGCAGTAGCCAAAACGTTAAGCCAGTGCTACTGCATTAACGATACATAATTTTATTAACCCTATCCTATCAAATACAATACTAAGACTCAAGTTAGCTTTTTCATGTTCTAAAAATAAATCCTAACTTTAATCATAAATACCAAAGGTTTGAAACAACAATAGACAAAATAATTTTTTAAAAACATTTCACAATGAGAAAGATATAGATAATTTATTTACTTGACCGTAAAGGTAGGATAGAATAACACCTCAGAGATAATTGCAGAGAGAAATATAAATACCTAACCATTTATGGGTTAGAGTATTGTTTCTGTACGATAAGATATCGGAGACAGTTTTGATAAGAAAGATAGGAAACACATCATTTGTGGTTCAAACCGTTAACCAAGTAAGGTAAAGTCTCTGAGATATTTTCAGGAAAAGATAGTTAACCATTTATGGTCATATATTAATTAGATGAACCTCCAAGGTAACTTCATAAAAAAGATAAGTAACAAACCATTAGTGACTCAAAACATTAATTAATTGAGATACAATTTTCAAGATGATTATCCGAGAGAAAGCTAAATACTAACCATTAATGATTTAACCTAATAATTAAGATAAGATAATGTTTTAAGAAAAAAATTGTAAATAAAGGGTAGCGTAAAACCTAATTTTTGGTTTGGAGGCTCCATACATGTCAAGGCACACCATCTCTTCTATAAATATAGCATAAAAAGGGACTCTCTAGTGAGTAGAGTAATCCTGTAGGATGTTAAATTATACCTAGGCGGGGGTGGGGGACATACTAAAGTAAAGCGGACTAATTCCAATGAAACGAGTAGCCCAGTATGAGGTAGATGGAAATGGGGCTAAGAGAAATAGAACACTTCAAGAGGATAAGCTAGCTGGGTATCAATCCTGCAGGGTGATGAAACAAAGGTGGGTATGGATAATTAGAGAGAAAATGGGCGTCACCTTGCCTGGAAGATTAATAGACTGAAGTGAGCGAACGAATGATGGTTGATAAGGACATAATCAAACTAATGGAATACAAAAAGTGTTCAAAGAGCTCGAGAATTAATACTAATTTATGAAAAGTAGTTGGCTACTGCAAACTCTTATTTATGCCTAATTCAAGCAGGTACGTAAATTAAGGTTAGTAACTCAAAAATGAACTTAAACACTGGAACACTAATTACTGTAAACTGCACCTGTAATAAAAGAAGATAATTTACATAAACAAAACATTAGATATTTTAATATTACTGATAGATAAGGTGACCAGATTTTTAGATGGGCAAAGCTTGACAACTCTGAAGGAGGGGTGTATCAACAAAAATTTTCATTCAGAATAAAAATAATATTGTAATATTTTTTTATTTTTAACTTAAGTACAATTTATAAATATAAAAAAATGTATAATATTTTATTCCTTGATCTATTTTTTATTTGAGTGAATTTGTTTCAGTAGATTGTTGTCATTTTTTAAAATATTGTAAAAATCTTCACAAGAATGTGTCAAATTATATTTGACACATAAAATGGCTTTCAAAGTTTCAACACTTAATTTTGATTTTTCTTAATTCTAAAAGTCGGGACTTTTGAAAAACGTCGCGGGACGCGGGACAAATTGTGAAAAATCGGGACTGTCCCGCCAAAAGCAGGACGTCTGGTCACTTTACTGATAGATCATCTTTGAAGCTTAGATTTTGAGTTATTTAGTATGATTCACTGCATTTATTGACCAGTTGGCTCCATGGCATAGTTGGTATGCGTGTGACAAAGTCCCCGGTTTGAATCTCGGTACGGTCCACTTGAAAATTGTTAGGCGAGCATTTTTCACAAAAATATGCCCTCGTTCGGATGAGAGGTAAAATGTACGTTCTTTGTGTGAGTGTTGTGACACACATTAAAGATATCTACCTTGCCTGGAACAGCAAGGATTCGACAAAATTCAAAATGTTCCAGGTAAAAAATTCGCTTCCTGGCGTAGTACCTTTGGGTGCAGCATTGGAAAAGTCAAATGTAATGTGTGTTACGTGAGCAGCTTGTATAGTTTCAGACTTTACTTAAATAAGTCAAATATTCTTGTGAGGCAATAAAGCAGATTAGTTTACATAAAAACTTTGTGTTTTTTAAAAATAGACTGCTTGTTGATTTTCTTCCAAATAATAATTTGTTACGTTCAAAACCCAGCAAGTATTTTTTTCTGCTTTCATTTTTATGACGCCCTAAAATGTCTCAACAAACTCGATTTCCCGCCATTTGAATTAGTGTTATTTTATAAAATTTCTCAAGTAATTATTCTATACAGAAGTTTGCCTTATAAAATCAAACAGCTGCTTAGGAAACATTACATTACAAAGTAGTTGCAATATTTCCTAGCACCTGCAATGATTACATATTAATTTAAAGGTGCATGTAAATGAACAACTTTCTTCTAAAAGATAAGACCACTTACCACCTGTCTACATCTACTTACAATAGACTTGTTATCTGGCATTCTACAGCTGTTAAGATGTTACAAAGTAACAAGATTATTTTCCTTTGTCTAAAAGGTCCTTTAATAATTGCGTTATCTGCTTGTTGGCAAGCTGTTACAGTTTGTATTTTGGCAGCTGTTGTCTGTGAATTCTGCACACTTGGTTCTTTGGCGATATCTTTAAAAACCAAATACCCTACCCTCATATATGATTCTGCCTTTATAAAATAGAGACCGTGCGTTGAAAGAGACCATTAAAGATTAAAGATTGAATACAACATCTTCTTACCGAAGATACATGTTGTAAAGTCGCGCTACAAAAGTGCTTGCTTAGTATAAGTAAATTTGATGGCTCCAGCATGCAGCTAATAAAAAAATGCAGTTGCATTTTTCCATCCACAACATGATACAAAGTCAAAAGTTCAAAGGTAAGTTCATCTTTGCGTAACCGATTTATGTCCATTTTAAGGTCTGCCATTTAAATACGATC
Source organism: Platerodrilus igneus (assembly GCA_036346225.1). Taxonomy (NCBI): domain Eukaryota; kingdom Metazoa; phylum Arthropoda; class Insecta; order Coleoptera; family Lycidae; genus Platerodrilus; species Platerodrilus igneus. Next base: position 1,041,954 of record JARFIW010001778.1, on the reverse strand, counting down.
AAAAATATTGCAGCCAAAAGAATACGTTAGAACATACGCGAATCAGGAAATTGTAATCCTAACGCACCGAATTAAGACAAATAGAATCTAGAAATAGAAATTGGGCGCCAGTGTATTCACCAAAAAAGAATCGCAAGCGAAAACACAATTCTGGGTAACTTGGCAAATCAAAAGTCTATAGTAATTTTAATGGTAACATAATCTCTTCAAGGAAGGTATGTTAGCTTCCATCACACTATAAATTAACATACAAGCATTCGTGATTATTAATTTAATAAATTTAATCACGTCGAATAAGCAAAAGATAATTACTCAGATCCTTTTAGAAGTGTAATGCTATTGTTAATTAGTTCAGCATTATGTCGGTAAACTTGAAGTATGATTTTAAAGTATTGGATTACGGTTAACGCTTAAATACATGAACGTCCGGTTGAGCTTGGTATATTTTTAGTTGAAAGTGCAGCGTACAAGATTTTTAATCACAGAAAAGACTACGGATAAAATCACGCTAACAAACAATAGTTAGTCGAATGGGTTTTTAGAAGTGTAGACGTTCCTGATACACACCGGTGTCTCAAGTTCCTTTTTCAAAGCGCATTATTTTGCATCTTCAGAAAGCTTAATGTATGAGTCGGATTACGTGAGATTGCAACCTACAAGTATAGAATAACAGTGAGGCGTTAAACTGAGAGTTTTGTGTATATTTTTTAGTTGAAAGTGTAGTGCAGATAAATCGCGATGGTGTTTTTAGTACCGTTGAAATTTCAGCAATGAAAGAAATGCTGTAATTAATTGTAGTGTAATTGTTAGAACTTGGTTAAGGATCTCGCCAGTCGACGTATCATCTGTGTAGAAGGAATATGAAATATTGCAGTAAGTGTTCAAATATTTAGTTATAAATTACTTGCTTATACATATATCAAGGATGTTTATAATTATCATTGAAAGATAACCAGCATATATTTGACTGTTATTTCAATTATATAAACCCCTAGTAATTCAGGTATATGTACAGAAAAATTAGAGACGAAAGGTTAAGTACGAATAGGGGTTTCCAAAAAACTAATACAAATTTTTAAGTAAGGAAGAACGGTTTCAGAAATTAGCAAATCTTAATTAAATAAAGAAAGGTTTTGAAATCGAGCCTCATGTTGGGTTTACCAAAAATGTATGTTACGGTATTCCGCGCAAACACAAAAAGAAAACAGTAAAAGTAAGTAAAGAAATGTTTATGCCGAATACTGCAACAGAACGGGGACAGAATGGTAAAATTTGGGCTAGCTCAAAAACGTCGGAGAGGGGCGTGGGTGAAATAGGAAGAACACATTGGAAACCTCTGTAAAACTATATTGTTAACATCGAATCTTGAAAGGCTATTTACAAAACAATAAAACAAATAAGTTGTGTAATCGTTTGTTACGTGCTAGTAAACAAAGCGTCATAACATAAGCATATAAAAATGGGTAAGCAAAATATATAACATCATATAGTCTAAATACTTACAATGGTTTACCTTAAATACATACAAAAGAAAATTAAACATAAACTGTACAGTAAATCTAGGAAAAGAAATATACCTACATTATATATACATGCAGCATTGTGAAGTACACCTCTTCAAGAAATAGTATAACATTAAAATTAGACACCCTAACTTAAATTAATCAAATATATCTACTTTTAAATTGATGCGTAACTTCTTTTTGTTAATGTTTATACAAAAGACAAAAGAAACAGTAAAACGGACTCTATCACAAACTTTGGATAATTAAATTTTAATTTGAAAAATGATTTTTACATCGTCGCTCGTGCATTGTGATGTGTTGGTAACGTGGTGTTGGTAATTTAATGGATAATCATGAGTAGTAACAAATAAAATGTCTATACTTCACAGCAGCATAAAAGAATTGCGAAAATAGAAAACTGTACCTTGAACTATTTGGCTTCGTATCATGTTGTGGATGGAAAAATACGACTGCATTTCTTTATTGGCTGCATGCTGGAACCACCATCTTCACTTATACTAAAAAAGCACTTTTAGTAGCGTGACTTTACTAATTACAATTTTTAATTATTAACAGTTAAACAAAAAAATTAATAGCTGAAGATGTTAGTAAGATTAAATGTTCACTTTTTAGTTAAAAAAAATAATAACTTAACCAAAAACAGAATCTTAAAGATTTATTTAAGAAACTAAATAATGACAAAATACATACAAAAATTGTTTTTGGGCATCAACAGTGCTGTAGGCTAACAGTGCAAAGTTATACTGTGTAAAAATATTACTAATTTTTTTTAAGGATTTTTAATAATAATTTGTTGCTAAACTGTAAGTAAGAATTAGAAGTTTAATTAAGATACTCAGCTATACGTTTATTCAAGTTGTCCAGGTGCATGAGGTATTACCAAAGATCTCCGGATAGGTCAACTACAAATCCTTGGATAAACATTGTAAAACAACAGCTGCAGACTACTCACTCCAACACGTGTCCATCACACGTATCTACTAAAAAAGAGGACCTTTGGGTATGCTTGATTGAGATCTTCCTTCTAAAAGTAATTAAAGCGTAAATTATGAGATGATGAAATTTATATCCCAATACTGCATCAAATTGAATGGACTCAATTTATTAAACGTTACTTCATAAATAAAGTAACCTGCCAGTCTGCGAGTATCAGTAAATTGTTAAATAAGTAAATTCCTTGAATTAATAACTCGTTTGTGATATTATGCGCTTTAAATATAAGGCATTTGTAACATATATTATCATACATTTAAATAAAACTTACTTACTTAAATCATAAGACTGTAAATATCATAAATTGTTAGCAAAACTGCGACCTTCATTACTTGAATAAATTACCTTGTCCAATCACTCATTGCAGCTCCTAATAGAAGAATACCATTCATGTGCTTGTTTTGGACGGGAAAATGTTTTGAAGGGGAATACAAGATACCTGCAGGTGGTGGTTATCTTCAAGTTAACCGGAAAAAGAGATTTTATGCAGATTTCTTTTGGGGAAAGAAATCTGAGATCGATTAACTCGAAAAAAATTTTTACTTGGTTTCGATGATGCAAAATTAGAGATATTCTGTGTCCTTTAAAATGGATATTTATAATTGCACAATGTTTAGTAAATAACATATGCGCTCTCATTTTATACGAAGATGCTTGTGGTTTAAATACTTCAACGAGTTGTCTACAACATAAAGATGCAAAGTTTTTTTTATTCGACGATGACGACGGTTGTTAATTAGTTGTTTGTATGAGGTAATGTGAACTCCCGCCTGGTTGTCGCATGTATTTATAGTGCACAATAAAGTAAATATTAATTGTGATTTAATGAAGGACAGTAGCAAATCTGCGATTTCAATTGGAGATGAAGAAATTTACATAGTAGTACCAACATGATTTCAGCTCCATCTAGAGCTCCTGCTGAGTGGTGTGTTTATAAATGCAAGCTTTGGTTATTTTGTCGATTTCTGTAATGTGGTATGGAATGTGGAGAGCAGAGTAACCCTGAGGGATTAAGTGAAGAGAGATGCAGTACGTCCTGCTTACCTGTAGGGATTGAGTTTTTTCTTTCCTGCACTGTTCGATGATTTCTATCAATAATAAACTGGGTTTGATTTTCCTTGGTATTCATCGTCGCCAAAACGGAGCATAAGATGACGACAATGGTGTTCGGTGGAGTATTGAAGAAGCTTAACATTTACGGTTTATGAAATTTTTTATTATACATTTTCTTTTAGAGTTACCTTACTATTTAAGAGGGACATTTGCATCCACTTCTGGATCGTCTATAGGTGGAATGCATTGTAACTACTAGACAGGTCCTGCAGTGCCGTAATTATGTAAGTAAACACCTTCTTTTTATTAACATGTCATTTTGTGGTCACCATGGGATTGGAAACCAGTTCCCCATGTATATACTTTAGGTAATTTTTTTATTTTGCTGATTAATTATTATTTTGTATCGATTTTTTTATACTGTATAAATCCTTTGAGATATATTTGGGGGGGGGTAAATATTATTTCCCACACGAATAACTGTTTTGGATATCATGATTTTTTAACCAAAGGTTTGGTAAATTCATTTTGTTTAGGTTTCCTATTTTTTTCTTTCTGCGAGACCCATTCCGCTCTACGACGTATCAGCTAGCATGGCAATAAATTCTTTCTAATTCCTTTTGTTGTTGCGGTGCGGTCTGCTTTCTTTACTTTCTTGTTTATCTGTATAAATTACAGTAACAAGTTTGGAGCTACGAAGCTTCGAAAATGCTAAATTAGGATAATATAAAAGATGTGAGAATTAGATAATGTGAAAATTTGAAAATATGAATATACAAAAGTTTTAAAATACTGAAATATGAAAATACAGAAATACTAATTCATGAACTTACGAAACTACCTAGAAAATAGAAAAATTGGAAAATATGAAAATACGAAAATTGGAAAATATGACAATTTAAAAGATGTGAAAATAAAGAAATACGAGAATATTTAAATTCGATACAATGGCAATATGGAAGCATGAAAATACGGAAGTACGGATATATGAAAATACGGGAATACGAAATTAGGATAATGTGTAAATTCGAGAATTGGAAATTATGAAAATACGAAAGTTGGAGAATAGGAAAATACTAAAATAGGAAAGTATGATAATACGAAATTATAGAAATATCAAAACACAAAGAAATAAAATATAAAAATATGAAAATTCGTGAACAGAAAATATGAAACTACGATAAAGCGAAAATTGAAAAATATGAAAATATAGAACTTTAAAAATATGGAAGTACGAAGTAAATGCAATAATACAGAAACATGAAAATACGATAATATGTAAATATGATAATACGAAAATTGGAAAATGTGAAAATCCGAAATTATGAAAATTAAAATATGCGAAATACGAAAGTATTAAAATAACGAACACAAGAATACAGAAACACGATACCAGGACAATACAAAAATATAGAAATACAAAATTTTGATAACTCGAAAATTTAAAATACGAAAGAGTGAAAATATGAAAGTATGAAAATACGTAATATATTCTCACAATAGAGTTCAAACTAAAAGTTATACGTAGGTATGTTTTTATACATATTAAGGTGATGCAAAAACATAGGTTGCTGCTCTGCTAGCTCTGACTTAAGCAGAAAATATAAAATAAGTAAATAAATAATCTATTTAATAAACTATACCTTACCAAAACGTAGTCTTCTTGCTTCGTCAGTCGTGAAGTTTTTGCATATTTCGATACGTTGATTCAAGTTCAGTAGTTAAGGGTTTCAAAAATAAGATGGAGGAGTTGAATCTCACTTTGTATAAAATAAGTGAAGAGACCACTTCTCCACTTACTTCAAAGAACCCCGAGTTCCTTTCCATTACTTAGCGTGAGATAATCGTTATGTTTTCAACTTGCCATCGACGTGTAAAAACGTATAAATAAATATTAGCAAAGTACTAAATCTATAACTGATACAATTTGTTTATACAGGATTTAGATTATTGCATATTTGCCTACTTTAAATTTCATTTTACAGTCTATTAAATAGATTAGCTATGTAAATAACAAACATTGAAATATATTGCAGGATCAATAATAAAAACAAGGTACAATAAACTTAAATTAGGAAGTAGTAAATTACTTAAGTAAAAGAAAGCTTTTATAAATTATGCACATTTAATTGATGTTATTAACACTTACAATGGTGCTGAAAGATTCCAAAAAAATGATAATTTATCTCAAAATTTTGAAACGAAATTGTCCAAGTATGAAACAATTCGATAATTATAAGACAAAAATCTCATAGTTGTGAAATAATACTTTCATAATTATAATCATTTTGAAGTGATTGTTTCATGATATTTCTATATTTTATAACATTAAAATATCACTTAATTATGGGATGATCTCATAACACTATCATCAAGGTTAAACATGCAAATTGTAGAATCAGATGTACTGTATTGTGTTCAAGTTGTGTTTTAAGATTAATTCTTCTAATGTTAGAAATAAGGGGTTTGATGAAATCAAGGTAGTTAATATCAACTTCACGCTCAGTATCAACTCAATTAAAAATAATAGCGTAAAATGGTGTGAATAGCAACAAGTAAGGGGGATAGGAACAAAACTAACATTTTCTTTAAGAAAATTTCATATAGTTTATCTGGCAGAAACAGTAGCTATAATTTTTTCTAGGTTGTATATAATTTGAAGAATTAAAATTAGTATAGTATTTTGCGTTAGCAGCATTATCTGAATCTGTTTACCGTGGATGAAAATATCATATTTTTCTACGTTTGCCTAAGTTCCCAAACTTTATCTGTAAGTATCAAGATATTGTTATTAGAGTTTAGGGGAAGGTGGTACGTAGTGGACACAGGTACGTAGTGGGACACTTCGCACACACCTTTTGAGGTAGAATACTGCTTTCTGTCATTTGTGCAATGCGCGACAGTGTTGATTATTAGAAATTAAACTTTGAAATTAAGTTGTGCTATTAGATTTTACAACATACAGGTAGGTAAGCCCCTGAAATTACATTGAAAGGTTTACACTGTCTGCTATTTTTACTACTGCATTTGTTTTAAAACTTAATAAATGGGATTGTAATCTGACTCGTTCAGTAGGTCAATATCCACTGCATAGAATGTAAGTGGAAAGTTTAAATTTTTAAAGTTACTTACAAATATTCAAAAACCCGTGTGTAGTCTATAGGGGAAAAGAATCAAATGATACATAGTGGGACGTTTCCCACTATGTACTGCATAATTGTATTAAATAACAATTAAAATACAATTTTTTTCTAGGTAGAAATGCCTATAATTTCTAGAAAAACATTTCTCTGGAAAATATCTGCTAAGAAAACTGCTAATACAGAAAGAGGCGAAAATATGAAGCAAGCTGTGAAAAAAATGATCAATAAGGAAATGAGTTCATTAAAAGCTGCTAGTATTTACGGCATTAGCAAATTGGCATTACAGCGTAAAGTCGTTAAATATACAAATGCGAATTTTTTAAAAAAGAAAATTTCATGTTTGAAAGGCAACATGGTTTTAAGCAAGTCTTTTCTGATGAAGAAGAGCTAATATTAAGTAATTACTTTTTGGATACTTCTCGTATGTGTTACGGCTACCATAGAGGATACATGTGAGTAAGCAAATTGCACAGCAATTCCAAAATCAGGGGAAATTAGTAAAGGCTGTAACATGTTTAATTTGAGCTATATTTATTCGCATTGAATTACGAGGATAATGCGCTAAGCGTGCCTTATTCTTTATTAATCTTCTTATATTAAAATATTTGTGTGACATAAAGTTACTTCGTCAAGCATCTCTAGCTGTTTCTTTTGTATTCCCCACCTCTTACGTCGCTATCATTCGGTTCTCGCTTCGTCGAGTTAGTCGCTCGCTAGCAACCGCCTTATCAAGATGTATTCCTGGCTCGAGGCATGCGACCTTCGGATAAATTACTTATGTAAGCAGGTCAGGCCGTGCAAGACCTGAAACCATTTTGATACCATCTACTAACGGTTGGTAAATTATACATTTTACGAACTAATTTAATTTGGTTTCATTTATTTAGCGCGTCACTTAGGATTCGTCACTTAGGATTTGTCAACTAAGAATTTGTCAACTAAGAATTTGTCAACTAAGAATTTGTCAACGAAGAATTCCTCATCGAAGAATGAAGATTAAGTACGAGTGATGATGTTGGTTTTGATTGCAATCGTCCCAAATTAGAAATGGCTAGTAACATTGTTTGAAGATTATGAATTTCCATCCAGATTTGTCTTGGAGCAACAGAGGCAGTTCGGTTCGTTATTAGATATAAGAAATTTCTTGCATGTGTTTTGAATGTCGTAAAAATTTGATAAACAGACTATCATATAAAGCACGGAAAGTTGCTATTATGTTTTCGAACATGTAATCTGTTTAATTCTCAATTATTGTTGAACTGGTTTTACAAGCCGTAGAACGAAATTTTGTCAAATTAGGTTGATATAATTACAAGCTTTGTTCCATTTGAACCTTAGATAATTTCAAGGTATGTTTTCAACGTCATACTTTTTTTGTGTTGCACAGTTGACAGATGTTGTCATGAAAGCAGATGCTTCGTGCAGCTGTCATAGAATTTAAACCGAACATTCATATTTTTGTGATTAGCTTTTATCTACAGATAAATTATAAAATCTAAATATGAAAATTTAAATACACGCTACGTAAGAATTTAGAAACTGTAATCTACCTGAAAAGATCTGCCCAGGTTAGAAACGTTAATTCAGTGTATTGTGGCTGCAAATTATTTTTAATCAAATGTTTAAATCAAGTTTATGTTTGAAGAGCAGTTGTTTGTTTTAAAAAACCAAAACATTGACTTTGTTATGGATGTTAATGATGAAATTTTTTTTACGTGTTAAAAAGTTTTGAAATTTTAAAAGAGAGATTTTTAAAGTAAACAATTAGTTAAACTTTGAGACTTTTATTTTGGTCAAATGTTCCCAGAAAATTTTTAAACTCCACAATGCACCATCAGGTTCAAAGGGAGCAACGCAAATTAGGTTTTGGGCCTTGGGAGCTGCCTTTTTAAAAAGTCTTCTTCCAAAACTTCTTGTAACAAATATTTGTTTAACACAAATTACAGTTGGAATTTTAACAAACTATATAAAATTATACTAAGTCGAAATTTACTAATAATTCAAGTTAAATTAGGGCTAGTAGCCTAAGCAACCAACAATGTAAAAGCTGAAATACTCAAGACTGACTGATTGCTTTGGGGCTCTCAGGGTATTTATGTTGTCCCTGCCCCTCACATTTTTGTGGGAACTGCAGAGCTCATGTCTGCTTATTTTTTTATTCAACTCATTTATACAATGTAACAATCTTAATTCTAATAATTGCGGTTTCTTAACCGTCTGTGACCTGCACCTGAAGTATCACTTACGTCTGGAATACAATGTATTCACATTTGTTCTCACAACTTGCTTGTGAACTTTCATTAACTTTTTTTTATTTATCCTTGAATTACAATGTTGCATGTAGCTTAAGTTTCTTAATAATTTCCTAATCATTTCTATACGTATATCGATTTGGGGGATATGTAAGTCGCATAGTACAGGTTGCATGACAACTGAAAACTTTCTATTATATTTGAAACATCTAGTTTATATTGTACATTGTTCTAAAGAAAATAATATTTTGGTTATCCTAGATAATCACGAGCCTCACTGCGATTATAAGGTGTTATCGTTCAGCAAAGAACAGCATAATTTTATTAACGTTACCACCACATAGTAGTCACAAACTACAACCTTTAGATTTGTGCCGCTATGGTTCTTTCAAAAATTATTATTATAGATAAAGTGGTTACTAAACCATCCTGGTACTACTGTGGGATTATATGATATTTGTAGTATTGTGGGTGTAACATTTCTACAAGCTCTCATCTATTAACATCTTAAAAGAATTTGAACGTTCAGGAATTTATCCATATAATCCTTTAGCAATCTCAGAATCGGACTATATACTATCTTATGTTACCGATAGAGACCATAAGGAAACTAATCTTAATCCTGCAGTGGATACGCCAAATATGGTTGAAAGAAGCAAGAAGAATTAAAGAAAAATAAACAAACAGTTGAGATAACTGGAAAGTATGTTAAAAGAAATCTATTGGAAAACAAATACCGCAGGTAAAAAATAAAAAACTAGAACAAATGTAAAAAATTGTATGATTCTAGTGATCACAGTTCAATGATCATTCATACACAGATAAAGTGTCTTTTTCAGATCATAACTCGGACAATATCGAATTTGTTGCGTAACCTGTAACAAACGGCTGCATGAATCATGCAGTCCATATCAAAATAAATGTGCTCCGTGTTTGGAAAAGATGACCTTACGATTTGTATTCGAATCAAATTCACTACTTTTGTATACTTTTATAATGATAGTTGTTATTTTCTTTATTTTATTTTATTTGTATGCATCTTGGTATAAAAAGTTAATAGGTATTGTTTGTGTTGTAAATTTGTATTTGTTTTATTATTTTTCCAATAAGTACCATCGAAGGGTTTATAGTAGGAACATGGTGCAAAGTGGAACATAACCGTTATTAACCGTTAAATTGGGCTAAAAATGTTTAAATATAAACATATAGGTAGCGTGCACCGCCATGCCAAGATACCAAAATTTTACTTTATTATTAAATATTAAGCTTTAGAAGTAAGAAAAATGTCCACTATTGACCATCCTCGCTTACCCAATATGTGCATTTTGTTTTATTGTCACTTGCACAAATGTATGCTTACTATTTTTAACCCACCTCAGAAACTTTTTGTAGTATTCTTTTTTGGTTAACATGACGTATATTTGACGAATGTGGGGTGAATAGGAACGCATATTTTTTGTGTTTCTATTTAAACAATACATTTGGTGCTTTTCTTTACCATAGATTACCTAGCATTTATATAATTTATTACGCACTATGTAAAATCCATTGCTTTGTACGGGTAACAAGTTTGTTTTTTGTAGGTAGAAGGAAAAATGCCTCGCAAGTATGTACCCTTGAAGCGTTATCGGGCATATTTCGAGAATCAAATCAATTTGAATCTAGAATCGGTCAGAGGAGAGATCAGTTTAAAAGCTGCTTCAAAAACGCATGGTGTTCTTGTTCCTATCTTGCATAGGCGGTAAAAATAGAAGAAGAACTAAAAATACATGGTAGACAGACTGTTGTTTGATTAAGTTGAACGTCTTCTCATTAGTCTCATACAAATCTGTGCGGATTGGGGATATCCGATTGACAGTATCACTTTCAGATTGCTAGTAAAAGTGTACCTACCATTATGGAAAAGTTTCAAGAATTGGCCATACAATTTCCCAGACAGAGAATGTGTATTAAAATTTCTAAAATGCCATTGCCGAAAGTTATCTGCACGTATCTGTCAGAATATCAAACAGTCATGTGCTATTATATCACCTCTGGTGATACACAATTATTTTGATAATCTTAGCAAGGAGATAAAGGATGTATCCTCTAATCATATTGTAAATAATGATAAAGTAAACCTATGTAACGATCTGGGAAAACGTGTGGTTATACCTAACAAGAAGAGGGTGCAAGTATCTAGAATGTGTGATCAATTCTAGCAAATCCTCTATGTCGGATATATTTGCCGCAGCAGGAGATGGGAGAATTCTATCTCCGTATGTCGTGTTCAAGGTACTGCACATGTACCTATGAAAGTTCGAGATAAGGTGGAACTGACAATTCAAGATACAATAGTACAAAATCAGGGTACTTTGACTCATTTTGTTTTGTTGACTGGATCCATAATATAGCAGTCCCCTATCTAAACAAGCTGGATGGTAAAAAAATTCTCATTTGTCAATGGATGTCATTGAAATGTGTAGTGAAAATAACGTTCACCTCATTTTCCTGCCACTATCTCTACTCACCTCACACAACCGCTTGATGTAGCATTTTTTCGTCCCCTGAAGATGAAATTACAACAATTTTGGAGGAATGGAAGAAGGAACCTGGAAATAATGATACTGCAATATCGAAGACAGATTTCTAGGGTCTTTGAAAACATTAGTAGAGAGCCTAAAATCCGAAAAAGTGTTGAGTGAATTTAAAAATTATGGTATTACCTTGAATCGAGAGCAAGTTCTAGATATGCTACTAAATCCTAATCGTTCTCAAGAAACAAGTCACGTTAAAATTATCAATGACAGTTTCCAGAACTGGTCGAAGGCTTTGCGTACATCGAAATCACTGAAACCCAGAAATAAAAGAGTAAAATTTGTTACCCCAGGAAATTGAGATTGCATCAGCTAAACCCTCAACCAGTACCGCTAGGATAAATAAAACAAAGGTATCTAAAACTAAGTACCCAGAAGAAAAAGAGGACGGCTTGGACTTCTGACGACGATCTCTCTTCAGAAGTTGACTCAGAACATTTTTCTGTAAGAAATAATGACAATGATCTCATTTTATTGTCGTTGTCAGAACGTGACCTGAGTATAAGACCACTCAGTACCTCAATTAAAAGGCGCTGATATTGTTGTAAATAACTTTGTTTTAATAAAAGTCTGCGGCCACAGATCTGAAACATTTCGACACTACGTTGTCAACGTAAGGCAACCCGATGAAGTGGGACTCTTCTATAAAAAGATTAGCAAAATGTCATTATTCACCCCAACAACAGAAGATGCATTCTTCGGTCTGAAGGCATAACAAAGCTTCATAAACAATATGGTTTTCATTGCTAGATGTAACAGCACAGCCAGCTTCCATGATAACTTTGACCAGTTTACAGCGATGTAATTTATAGAAACTAAGTTACTTGAAGCAAAATAACCAGTGAAGTTAAAGAGATTGTTTTTATTTACCCCACAATAATTGGATATGAACAAACGCAGTTTTAATAATAGCGTTCCTATAAACCCCACGTTAGAGTAAGTAGGTACAGGTGAAAAAAAAATTTTAAGTTCTACCATATTCCCAAAAATTTTGGTATATGGTTTTTATAGAAGAGTCCAAGGCCCATAATCTAAGCTATTACAAGCAAAAATTTATTTAAAATTAAAGCGTTTACAGGGCTTGAAAGGTAAAAAGGTGTTTCTATTCACTACATTTTACAGTAGGTTGTGCTTATATTTCTGCTTTTACTGCTTTATGATGTACAAAATGCATCCTAGTTTGCTTAAAAATTTAAAATTGAACTATGATTAAGTATATTGAATTATATGTATTGCTGCGTGCACTGGTGTGCTTCCCAAAAATTAAAATCTCTAATACCAAAATAATTCAAATTTTAAAACTTTACGAAACATGTTTTGTTTTAAAATAAATTCTAAGTTAGAATAGCTTTCGGGAAATTTTGAAACATGGAAAACTAGACTCGTAAGTTCAAAATAGTTATTTAAGTAATAATCATAAAGCGTAATTTTTTATTGCTTCTCAAATTATAAGGTTGGTGTTGTAGTAATCATATTCTAATGGTGCTCCCACACTATTGTAACGGGATGTGTTACGCTAATAAATTCCATGTGAAAAAAATATTTAAATTTGAAGGGAAAAATATATGGACATGCTTTGTATAAATAATTATTTGTAATTAATCAGGAAATTTCAACTTTTGTTGCTATAAAGAAAAAAATTAAGATGAGAAAGTACAAATTCAACTTTAAACTACAGTGTATGATAAGATGAAAGGGCGATGACATAAATAAAACCACAACGCAGACATCAAAATGTGACAGGCACGCACAGATAAATACGTTGCAATAAATTGTAAACCGTGAAAATGGTAAAGTAAGCATCGAATTAACTCGAAACATTGTATTAATGAGACACTGACCGTAATAAAATATGATTTTTAGTGGAAGGACAATAGATTTGTTGAACACAACGGAAGTGGAATTAGTTAGTATATGGAACCCGCTTTCCTGAAAACATTAATACATAGAAATCCGCGCGAATAAAATAGAAAAGGTTGAAAATGATAGAAGTAAGTTGTATAGGACACGTTAACATGAAAAGATCAGTTATTGAGGGGTACGAGGTTGGTTGTGAACGGTGGGAGGAAGGTAGTCCTGTATGAGACCATGGACAAGTTAAGATCGGAAAGTAGAATTTAAGGGATGCTACTTATGATTTTAAAAAATGTAATTAGGTGAGGGTACGGAACACAGCTTAACAGAAAAAATTCGTGGCATACTATGAATTATTTGATCTTATGCTTGTGACTTGCAAGCCATTTTTGAAACAGCTATGGGCAGAATTAGCATCTTTGTTACCGTTGCAGGGAGTGAAATTGAATTTGTTTAACTTGCTGTTAATTGGGCATTTTGGGATTTAAGGTGTAGCTGTTGTTCAAAAATGGAAAAAATCCGGAAGTATGGTATTGACAATATTGTAGATGGTGTGGTCTGGACATTCTTAAACTGTTCTAATAAGGAAATTAAATCATAATTAATATTATAGGTATAATTTATATGTGTGTGAATGCAAATAGGTTTGACATTTTCAACGTAGGACTTTAAGTGAACATTACAGTGATTATTTTATTTCGTTTTATTGAGGATTTATCAATGGGACGAATGGTTATTAAAGTTAAGGATAAGGTTATTAGTAAAATATAAGAAATATGTCGGTGTTAAATATTTTGGCAGTGATATCATAAAGTTGGGTTAAACTGTCATTTTGTTTTGATGAACAACATTACCAATAATTTTGGGTTTACTAATGACTTGTAATTAAAATGAAAAGCCGGAAAATTTGGAACGACGAATAGTTTGTTGATGGGTTTAATTTAAGTGTTTTTTAACATTTCCTTTAGGATTTATTTTTATAACACCTGACTAGATTTGACGTTAGGAATTTATTTTCAGAGAAGGATATTTGTATGTGTATGGAAATTATTTTGATGTTAATAGAGATAAAGTTTAGATTGATTTTTATTTAATTATTTACGAAATAACTGTAAAGTTAGTGATTTGTAAAGGATATTCAGTTACCCCAGTGATGTCTTATTGGAAGGAGTATTTTTTGAGAAGTTTCGTTAATTATGACGATCTTTAGGACACCAAAGCAAAGGAGTTTTACATGAAATAAAAGTCTTTCATATAGAAATGACATCAAAAGCAGTGTGGTGACAGACTGTTTAGCACCTCTTGATTTTGACAGTATTAAGATCTTCCAAGGTAAGTGTTAACGTAATGTAGAATTTTTGAATTTTAGTGTTGATATTTATGATTTTTGTATTTCTTTATTTTTTTTCTCGTTTATCCATACGAACCCACTCCTGCATAACTGCATTTAGCCGGCGCACCCTTAGACTGTTACGGGGTTCCTGCCCCTTCAGGGCTAACCAAGATTAATTCATTTAACACCTATTTCACCCATAACACTATGCCGCTATATAACAAATGTAAGGTCTTTTGGCAAAGCCGAAAATAATGTAGACGTAGTCATTGACTCGTATTAGTTGGCAAATTCGTGCCCAACGACATGCCAACCCGATTCTCTCAAGTATTGCTCTACTTCAAAGAAAGTCGGTCAGGACACGTTGGTGGGGATGTGCTAGCTGGCCTCACCTGGCTCTGGTTGTGGTTTAACTATAATAAAAGCAGCAGAAGCGATTGATAAATCCTCATCAGTGAACATTTTGCGACTAAATGCCAACACTTATTTCTACTTGGCTTTTTAACTGGCCCTGTCATTTGGTATACAACGGCATAATGCGGGCATGCCATAAAGACTTCAAATTAGATCAGCCATTAAGAGTTTCGAAAATGCTTCTATATTTTTGGAGTAACAATAAGAAACAGTTCAGTTTAATAGCTTATGTGGAAACGTAAGGCATAGCAAAAGTGTTACAAATTAATTAAAAGAAATAAGACTACGTCAGTAGGTGCAGGCAAGACCAAGCAATCTAAACTAGCTAGTAGATCTCCCCACCTTAATCCTATGGGCTTAGTTAGCTCGGGTAGTAAGTAATAAGGAGAAGTTACAGAGTGTGAAACATGCTCTTTCAAGTGCTTTCGAAACAATACTTTTCCGACAGAAAGAGAAAGTTCCAATATGAAGTAACTTGCCTATTGATTAAGTCTACGAGGAGTTTACTCGTTAGAGAGAGGGTCGAACTACCACTGAGATGGAAAGAAAATCACACGTTTTCCACTACCAAAGCTATCTGGCAAGCTACCCCATTGTGTGAACGGGGGTTGCAGGAAGAAGAACACGGTACAAGTTGCTCGCAAAATTCCTCAACGGATGCTTTATAAAATGTGATAGGAATAATCGTGTTCTTATAAATCAAGGGAGGTAGGTAAAAGAGCTTGATTGAGGCAGATGCTGTTCGACCCAGAAGTGTAAATGACATTTTCAATGTTGCAGCTCTGGTTTAGTAACAGTTTGTGGGAATGAAGCGACTACATTAGTATCCAAACTACTTCAAGCCATCACTGCATAAATCAGGACTCTAGATCGTAATATACAACGACAAGACTTGTAGTCCTTTCAGCTCAAGTATAAGGTCAAGCTGGTCTGTGGCAAGGTCGATTAGGTGACGTGCTGGGAATGAAACAATAAGAAAAGAGTGTATTGTGGAAGACTATCTCAAAATATACTGGAGTTTGCGGGTACGAAGCATAGAAAGGTGATATTGTTTCAGGTTGAGTTCAAGCAGTTGAGACATCACAACAGCTGCATGAGAGAAATCTGGTTTTGCAGGAATGCGGCAATAGAAATAGTATGGAAGAGACTTTAGATCATCTTACTCGGGGAGGTGCATGTAATAAGTAATGAATGAGTTTGAGTGGCACAAATTTGTATGTGCGTACTAGTGACACAAGAAGGGAGGACATGATGCAATTAATTTGCAGGTTGTTGATGGTAACAACATATCACGCCCAGTTTAAATGTGTCCTGCTCTAAGGTGTGGTGAGCTTCCAAAAAGAATGGCTTATTAGTGCCTCTAAGTTTGGTACCCCATAGGAACCTTTTTTTCATTGTACAAGGAGTAAGGTTGAACTTGAAGGGATAGTGGCTAAACTTTGAGTGCCGAAGTAGAGTTTTCTCTTGGGAATAGCTTGTTAAAGAAGCTACGGTTAATCGGTTGGGGTTAGTCGGCATAACTGACAAAAGTTAGAGAGTACTTTACCCTGACATGTGAGGACTTGAGTCTTGCTGTATATAGCCGAAGGCGATGTGGCGCTTAGTTGGTTTGCGTGTGACTACTAAGCCTAAGGTCCTTGATTCAAATCCTGACACGATTCGCTTGAAAAATGTTAGGCGAGCATTTTTCACAAAAATACGCCATCGTTCGGATGAGAGGTAAAATGTAGTCCCTTGTGTGTTGTCACGCACGTTAAATATACGTACCTTGCTTGAAATAGCATAGGTTTGGCTAAATTCAAAATTTCAAGGTAAAAACTTGCTTTCTGGTCAATGTAGTACCTCCGGGTGAAGCATTGAAAAATCAAATGTATTGCATGAAAACAAACAGAGAGCGTAGCCATATGGATTCGCTCTGTATGATTGGTGTATGATCCGTGGTTGGCAGCCCTTCACTCGATAGAGGCTGTACCTGTTAAATTTATTGAAAAAAATTCTGTACATACAATAAAAGATTCATCTGTACTTTAGTGGGTATATATTACAATATACAAATTTAGGAGTGCATCATACAAAAAGTGCTGTAGTAAGCACTCTCGATGTTAGTAAACTATCAAAATTTCTTATACAACATTAAAACGTCCAACGTTTATTTTGGGTTAAATGGGGTTTATTTGTAGAGCATCTGTAAAATCGACAGTTATTATTTTGATAATTGAAGCAGAAATTAATAAGATAAGTAAAACCGATGATAAAATGTCTTTTGTGATTGTAAATAGTTCCTTTTAAAATCTTTTATATTATTAATGAGATTGGGAATTGGTGGACAATCTAACAAACGAGCATAAGTTGGGTTGTATAACATTTATTAGTTTTAAAGAAAGCAATAATTAGAGGGTCTTTGGTATATTCATAGTGTTTTAAGTATATAACTAAGAAAGAATTTATAAATATTCGAAAGAGAAAGAGAAAAACAAAACTGTTGAAATAATTAATTGAAGATACGATTTTGTGATTGTATTTATATGTGCTGAGGTAATAGATCTATGACTGATAGTAATAATTTAAATCTGCCAATGAAGTAAAATACGTCAAAGTCCCTGTGCACTAATAATTATATTTTTCTTGTGTTTTTATTAAACCATTACATGTTTACTGATTTAAAATTATAGGTTGCGTTTCAATTACAAACAATTTTTAATCCTAAATAAATTTCTTTGTGTTTGAGTGATAAATATTGAAATGTGGGTCTTAAGAGTATAGTCAAAAGGTAGAGTGAGAGAGAGACCATTGCTCAAATGAGTGTAAATACCTCTTTGAGTAGAAATGGATTTAAGATCTTTTTAATTAAGTGATGTTATCGGACACAAATAGTATCCGTTGTTATATTAATCCTATACTGTTTTTAAGTTTCAATAGAATGAATATCTTAAAATATCAATTATTGAGGAATTCTAGGTTTCCTTCAAATTCTTTAAAATGACAAACCACATTAAAGTTTTTGTTGGAATTTTTATCACACTCACAATGTGCATAATTTATAAAATAACCATTTGTACAACATGTTTTACATCATTGATTAATTTTAATAGTTACATTAACAGACAATCTCCCATCGAAGCGGTTTATTCTTGAAGGAAGTAAGACCACAGTCACATGGAAGAGTTAGATCTGGCATTGAAAACAAATGTCAAAGACCTTACCTTCCACGTGACCGTAATCTTTGATTTAGCGTATTCTTCACTTCATAATGATGATTTTATCTGAAAAAGAAAACCCATTATTAAAAAAACTTAGTTTGACAAGAATAATTGTTACGTACTATAATCCCTATCTAACACCCAGAGTAACAACAAAGATGTTTCAATAAAAAGTTCTCGCGGGCAGGAATTGAACCAGCAGCGTTATGCACAACCCAGATGATAAACTCAAGGGTTTGTCACCTAATCACATGGTCATTTTAACAAAAATTATTATATTTAAGTTAGGCATATAGCAACAAAACCAAGTAGTACTAGCCTAATAAAAAAGCTCCTAAAAGTTAAAACATTTACAATAGAACAAATATATGTTCAACACACTGGAAAATCATATCTCAGCAACCTAGAAAATTTCCTGCTTAATCTGACGAAATGGACAATATATGCTCCATTCATAAGCTGTCTCTTTAAAAAACGTTTTTCTGCAACAGTTACAATCCGTGATTGTTAGTAATTTTTCATGGCATTTGGGCAAGGGTAAGCTGGAAGACTTTGAAACTAATTGGGTCGTCGATGGGGTTCTTTGTGAAGTGAAACAAGAAAATCTAAAACTATGTGATCTTCTTTCAGAAGAGTAATGTTATTAGAACTTACATATAATTGCTATTCAGAATACTTGTGCATGCTTATTACCTTTAATTTTATTACTTATGCCATCTTTTGTCTACCACGAAGAAAAGATGTTATAAAATTCCATTTTACGAATTGATTTAGCAATGTAAATTGTAGGATTTTATTCAGTGTCTTGTATGCATATTGTTTTAATAAAGACACACTCTCATACGCGCACGCCTACACACACACACACACACACACACACACACCGTTGTGTTCTAATAGTTTTTGATTTAAGTTAAAGTGAGATTTGCCCAATCTCTGGAGTTTACAAGCTAAAACCTAACGGTTTAGCTTACTACACTCCACGGAAGAGAGATCGACTTCTTGGCCCTCTTTTTCCCTAGAGCCAGCACCATTTCTTCTTCAGTAGTTTTTGGACTGCACTGCATGTATCTGATTCTACTTAAAAAATAATCTGAGAATTGCTTTGAGATGAATCACAAAGAAGGGGACTTTCTGGACTTGTCCAAATTGTGAATAACGGTTCATTATTTAAAACCGATCTTGAAAGTAAAAAATAAACAACAATTTTTGTTTCACGCTTTGATTTCTTCAACCTTTTTTAATCTGAAACGTATTTGTGATCTTTTATTCGTTTAAAAATGTTTTTAGGAATTCTAGATTGCAGAAATTTGCTTTTAATTTTAAAGAAAAGTGACAGTTTGTGTTTTTTGAATTATTGATTTTATTAATGTCGATGTTTATGTTACTCTGGCAACCAAAAAAGTAGCTTTAGGATGTCTGTATATAAATAAACTTTGAATGATTTTAACAAAAAGTATTAAAAATATGTAGCGCGTTTACGTTACTTCAGATAGAAATCTGAAAAGAAAGGAAATAATTTATTTGAATTGGAACGAATAAATGCGGGTATACCCTGTATATTATGATTTCACGAAGAGTAGTGCTAATTAAACATAACATTTTAATTAGTTTTAGCTTCTATAAAGAAAATTCGGTAATAAACTTAAACCACAAAATCAGAAAATTATGTTTTTGTACAATATATAGTTGAAAGTAACTCAAGTCAATAACTTATTTCAAAACCACAAAAGAAAACATCAATAGCAACAGTCAATTTTTATAACGTAATCAAGTTATTTTAAGAAAGCGTTTAGGATAATTGATGATTAAATAACAATGGGATTGTCAATATTCATGTTTCCAAATAATTACTCCATAAATAGAAAAGGTTTGTACACTTTTCAGTAGAAACGATTAAATTTAAAATTACGGGAAAATAAATGTAGCTACAGTTTCATAGTAACCAGATAAGATAAAAGAATATTGTTCCAATATAATTAAATCACCTAGATACAGACGGTGACCTAAGTGGAATTTATAAGTAGCATGTTATAGAATGTGGATAGACATAATAATAACATACAATTTAAAATGTTTTTAATGTAACAACTTAAACTGTTGAAAACAAGATAACAATAAACATGTGGTTTTCACGTGATCAGATGTAAATTCGTTATAAATGACCGTAAAAGAATGGCATATCCTCGAAGGCATAGTAAGTGGGAAAGGGACGAGAGCTAGACAGTGAATGAAAGCAAAGAATTAATTACTCGTAGTTGGTGACCAGAATACGCATGCGTAGTCATTGATAGGGTAGTCGAAAAAAACCCCTTGGGCTATGAGATTAACCAACGATCCGATAACAAAATAGAAATTTGTACACATTGGTTCCAAACAAACGTAGGTTGGAAATTAATTATTCGTTGCAAAGTGAATCTAAGCCTGGCTCAATGAAAATCTTTATATAGATTGTACGTTTTATTAACTACATATATATATATATATATATATATATATATAATGCTGTGATAATGGGTTGCTTAGGGGTGTATTAAGTAGTAAGGGTTGCATAGTAAAGGAAAATAGCAATAGGAATCAGAAAACTGCGTTTATTTAGCAGAAAAATAAGTAATTCGTACATTATGTAAATAGCAAGCATTTAACACCCTGTATATAGACCGTTATTAACTTTAAACAATGCAAGTGAGCATATCTTTCAACAATAGAACGCGTATTCAGCAGAGAAATAATTGTACATGTATTTAAACTACGTTGAAGAGTGTTCTACACGTTTATAAAATACAATACGCAGGAAATAAGAGAAAACCTAACAAATATTCATGCAATTACTCTGGAACCATGAGAGATTTGATAAGAAAATGCACTTTCAAATAAATAAATACATAAACGAAAACAGCACTAGAGTTACATCATTTATTTTTGTACAATTATCCAAAGGCATTATCTATACAAAACCCAACCCAGATGTAGTGGGAAAAGGCTATTTAACACCCATCGGTGATAAGACTGGTCAGTCTACACTTGATGCAGGTTGAAGCCACGACACTTTTAACCAGAAATCTACGTGTCAAATAAATAAAGTTTAGAATATATCAATTTTATGTTATAGTGAAAATAGTGCTCTATAAAAAAAAATTGTGTTAAGAATATATGAAAAGTTTTTGCCGTTTTTTCTCAGAAAACATGAGTAGAAATTGAGTAATTAATTTAAATTCAATATTTATAATCATATAGGGCTTCTAATCGGATTCTGGTACAATTCAAATTGACTTCTAATCAAATTCTAATTGGCTTCTGGTACAATTCTAATCTGCGTCGAAAGCATTTAAGGGAAGAGATTAAAAGCATGCAGAAAAATATAAAATAAAGAAGCACGAGGTGATTTTTGGAAAACAAGGGGAAACTGTACTCAAATATTGATTCAACTAAGCAGAGCATTGGTATACGATTAAAGACAACAAGGGAGTGTGGATTTACAACACGAAACAATACATCAGGAGATCACAGGTTAAATCTACTCAATTTTAAGATATTTTTTTAATTTAAATTTTAATATTGAATTTATTCAATTTATCCAAAACTTGTAAAGAAGTCAACAAGAAACATTGCATACGTTAAACTTACGTAACAAATCATAAAGAGGTCTCGAACGTTCTAGATTTTTTTGTAAAGAGGTAGTTTTTAGTGACTTTATATTGAAACTAAAAGAATATAAATTTTGGGTTAAATAACAAATATGATATTAATTGATTGAAGGGTGTATTTAAAGAATTGCAAATATTATGAAATGTAAATATTATTTCCTTTCATTTTATGAATGTAGATTGACTTCATTTTATCAATTCAAACAGGTAATCATAAAAGGGTGAAAAAAGAAAATTGATCATCGTAACGTTGTGCACTCTGTGTAGATTAAAAAGGGTTAGTCGTGGCATAATAATAAAAGTAAAAGATTAAATTAAGAGAACACAGAGCGGTGGCGTTAAGAAGAACGTTTATTACACCGAATACGGCGTTATTATATCAATATATATATATATATATAAATCCATAGTGGCGTTTATGAATTACGCTTATTAAAATAAACATTGATGAAATAAAATGTCCGCCTGAGTTGTATAGTGTAAGGTTTATGTTATTATGAAAACGAATTGAATTTAAATAGAACATTTGACAATTTAACGAAATAAATGTCGTTGAGTATTCTAGTACTATGATTGATCGAAGATGAATTTATGTAATGTAATGTATTACTCGTTTGTAATTGCTTACTAGAAAATGTTATGACTATTGTGGTTAAATAGAATTAGGTGACGTTGTGAAACGAAGGTGTTTGTTTTCTTTGTTTATAATATAGATTGATTGTAAAAAGAATTCCAATCCAACAGGACGCCGAAATAATTGGGATCCTTTAGAAACACTCGTCTTCAAGAGGATTGTAACCTAGACAAGACGAGTTGGCGCCCATTAATTAAAACAGTAATAAAGGGAAAGTCCGTCAGGGTAGGTGTTTATGGTAACGTAGCTTGATAGTTTTAACTTCCCCATTACGTCTTGCAATAATTTGTTTATATAGGAGTCCAATCCTGTACCACTGTATTTAGCCGGTGCACTCTTAATTTATTACGGAATTCCCTCTCCTTCCGAGCATTTCAAAATTTAACAGTATAACAATTTTTTTACCCGTAACAAATTTTTAACGTCCAACGTTTTGGGATCGATTTTTTTTTTATTATTTTATAATAATTTGCCAACTTCAGATACAACTTTTTTAGGTTTTACAATTTGTTTAATTTGTTTGTAATTTTCTTTTAATTAAGTAGATAAAACGCAGTATTTTATTGAAAAGATTTATTTTAGAAAAATTATCTTGAAAGGTTTTAAAATAAAAGTTGACTAGTTGTGACTAGAAAAGACAACATTTCAAAATCTAAAAATTGAGTTCACTTATAACGTAAACCGTTTATTAAAAAAATGATTCATTTTTGAATTACAAGTTAGGAACGTAAACACAGAAAATTAGTTAAAAAGCAAACAATGGTTGATAAAGAATTTGAATATTCATTTGATTTTATAGATGACATTACTGTGGTTAAGACATTATTAGTACAAATTAAGGACAATATTTAAGGATTTGCCCAAATTAATTTTCAAGGGAATTATGAAAAAATTGAATCCAATATTATGAATCGCTATTATCGCGCGAAGTACCTTAAAAACCACAACATTTAGAGCTCGCTACAGTTACTATTTAACACATATAACCTCAAATTTACTAAAAGGTTAAATTTCCCGAGGCAACCCAAGGCGTTATATAATATAACTAACATTTATCCGCTGTATCTTGCTTCTGATGCAGCGGCTTCATTGTCTCTGCAGGGACGTCGTGGTGGCGTCCTGTTGTCCCGGTGTTTGCCTGAATGTATCTCTCTTTGACGAAGTGTCACTAACGATATGTGATGAACGATAGGATAGAAGCGGAAGGGGGAATCACTTGTCGATAAGTCGAAGTAATAGTATACACGTCTACACTCGAAGCAAATCTGTAGCCAAGCCCTTTGTTTCGATTCATTCGCTCTCACGAAATGTTTATTCCCTCCAGGAGATGTTAAAGTTCTCTGATGCACATTTGTGGGTATAACGGGGCGTGCACGGCAAGAAAAATGCCAACGTTGCATGTTCTCAGACCACAAAGATAAGCTGAACTTCCGTGAGAATAAAATTTTTGTGTGGTTTTCATGTAAGCCTACATTAAAACATTCATAAGCTGGGAATTTGCCCGGGTGGTGTTTTTAAAACTATCCTAAATCAAACTAATACAATAAATGTTGAAGCTGTAAAAAAGAAGCGTAACACACATAGTTTACCGAATACTGAAAATTATGAAGAATATAGAAGTCACTTACGGATAGAATTAGAAAATTTAATTGAAAATTATAGAAAGGAAAATGACAATATTTTTAAAGTTATATAACACGTTTAGTTACGCTAGTTATTAATTAAATGGGAAAAAAATCTAGTAAATCTGAACGGACAAATTAAATATAGATGCGCCTTGTATGAGGGATTTCGCGAATAAATAATCTTAATTAAGCATAATACTTTAATTATTTTATTTTTAAAAAATTTAATTCCAATTCAGGCAGTTAGTATAATTAAAGCAATATAAAATGAGTTTTCTTATAATAAATTGGTACAATTTAATACGATATTAAGTTAACGCAATAGAAATTAAATAGGATAAACGTCTCGACAATAAAAAAACCTCGCTGAAATAAAAGATTTCATAAATCATACAATGAAATTCATATGTAATGAATGCAGGGTACCATGCAATAAACAAAAATCACCGAGTATACGTTAATGAAATAAATTAATACGAGAGAAATGTAGTATCATATTTGAAACATGGCTAGACATTAAACACAGAATAGAAATGATACATTGTATAACCTGATGCTGATCGCAATTAAGAAGATTTTTATATTGGGAGAAATAAGAATAGTTAACCCCGATTGAAAAGAATGAATTAATTATTCGCAAGCAAGAAATTGGAAAGGGCGAGAGACCCCCACTGTAGCAAGTCAGTTTGAGGAGAGAGCAAAAATAGGAAAAAACCAGTTTTAAGCAGAGAATATGATTTACCGCAGGGGAGTATGCGTGTGACTTAATTTGTTAAGCTATGCCTCACGGGCAGACTATATTTCAATTCACGAGTTCGTGGAAATAATGTTGTATGATTCGTTACAAAAAGGATTCAGAACCTGAAAAGTTCACCCCTTCCATAATTTGAACTTTTGTGTTGTGTGTGTTACGGTAGCTGTGTTAGTTAGAAAACCCAAGAAATTGTCGGAAGAAGGATTGATGAAGTTGGACTTTCTGAAGTTAAATAG
Source organism: Platerodrilus igneus (assembly GCA_036346225.1). NCBI lineage: Eukaryota > Metazoa > Arthropoda > Insecta > Coleoptera > Lycidae > Platerodrilus > Platerodrilus igneus. The sequence continues at coordinate 1,016,714 of JARFIW010001778.1, read as the reverse complement.
TGAGTATATAATGAGCTTTTATGTTTAGATTTAATATTTTTGTACATGTGAATTGAAAATGTAAATGTGTGTATTTATATAATTGGAAATTAATTGAAGTGAAAGCAATTGATTTGTTGCACTAAATTAGCGACGGAATTACTGTATATTGATTTTAAAAGTAAGCTTTGTTAGTAAAATTATTGTTGGTAAAGAAATACAAATTTAGTATTTTGGAATGGCCAATGAAATATAACAAAAAAAGCTGGTAAGCTGTTAAGAACGGACCATGTTGCACTAAAATGGTTACTGCAGTTCCGAAATTCTGAAGGACAAGTTACAAGGTGGATAGAACGGCTGCAGGAATATGACTTTGACACAGAACATCGTGTCCGATAGACTGCAATCTTTGCTCTAAAATGGAAGAGAATATAAGTATCATTCATAGAATTACGGTGACTGATGATACTTGGCAACCCAAAAGAATACAAGAAGATCAGAAGAATGACGCCCAATTGGGCCGTATTATTGAGTGGAAAAATAGAGGAGACCACCAGCTTGGAAAGAAAGTAGTATTTCAAGTAGGAGTCTGAAGGCATACTGGGCACAGTGGGACTCCTTGGTGATTGTAAATAGAATCTTGAAACGACGCCTGAAGTGTGAAGATGTCACTGAGAGACGACTTCAAGTGATAGTGCCGAGAAGCAGAGTGCCGGAAGTGTTGCAGCATTTGCACGATGGTATCTCCGGAGGGCACTTTGGCGTGAAAAGAATTCTCGAAAGAGTGAGAGAAAGATTCTGTTGGGTGAACTGCAAGGAAGATGTGAAGGAGTAGTGCCAGAAATGTAAGTTGTGTGCCTCTGGGAATGGCCCGCTTCACCCACGATATGGGTAGAGATGGAACTCCAGCTAGTGCGATCAAGTTCCTGCAGATAAACCTCAACAAATCAAAGGCTGTCCATAATTTACTACAAGCATTCGTGAAAGAAAACGACGTCGATATTATAATGTCTAGTGAGCCCAATAAAGGACTAAGTAAGACCTGGGTAAAAGACGAGGAACTAGCTGCCATAACGATTGAAAACAGGATGCTTGATATAAGTAAGATGGGTAAAGAGAATGACTATGTATGGGTGCGTTTTGCATTCCCAAATGTCAATGTTTTTAGCTGTTATTGCTCGCCTAATAGAACGGCAGATGACTATGTTGGGTTTGTAGATGCACTATGGGATGAAACTAAATGCAGGAAGGGTCGAACCCTAGTACCGGGCGACTTTGATGCAAAGTCAACCGTGTGTGGCTCTACCCAGACGGATAAACGTGGATAGATCATCCTGGACTGGATGGCCAGCCTCGATCTTACACTAATGAACAGAAGGGAGCGAACCTACCTTTGTTAGGGGAGGCTCCGCATCTTTTTTAGATCTAACAATGGCCTCGACACCACTGGCAGCCGCCATCCAACTCTGGCGAGTCGACGATGAGCGATCACCGATACATCGCGTACTAGATAGGGTACAAGAAACAACAAGAAGTGATCCCAACGCAAGGATGGTGCCTGGGGAAATTCAACAAGGTGGTACTTAAAACTGAGTTGCTGAAGGAACCGCGCAATATGCATATGGATTACGACCGACTTATCGATATACTGAAAAGGGCACGTGATAGAGCAGTGCCCAAGAAAAAGATTCTACCCTGAGGACGTAAGCAAGTGTACTGGAAGACTGCTGAAATCTCTAATTTAACATGTAAAGTCAACGCCGCCAGAAGACTGTATCAAAGAAAGAGGAAAAGAACTCCCGATAACTGTGCGCAGGACTTACGATCCTGCAAAAACGAAAAGAAAGAGTTAAAAAAGGTCATAAAGATAAGTCAAAATAGATGTTGGAGAGAGCTTTGTGGAGAGGTCAGTAATGACGTTTGGAGCCTTGACTATAAAATTGTAGCCAGGAAACTTAAACGATTGGCGAACGAGATACTCCCATGGGACGAGGCGAAAAATATCTTGGAATCTCTATTTCCACAGTGCGGAGGGGAGTCAGAAAATGGCAAAGAGTTAGAAGTGCTGGAGATTGGCGACATCCCTTTATTCTCAAAAGAAGAGCTATGTAGAGCGGCAAAAGAAGCTTAAACTGAGAAAAGCACCGGGAAAGGACGGCATACCGGTTGAGGCCATCCGGGTAATGCTTTAAACCGTACCAGAAATCGCTTTAGACGTCATGAACAAGATACTGATGGATGGTAACTTCCCACAGAAAACTAAACATGCAAAAGTGGTGCTCATAAGAAAGCCTGGGAATCCACAAGGGAACCCTTCTTCCTACAAGCCCATATGCCTAACAGATACCGTGGCAAAACTGGCAGAACATTTGATCAACTACCGGCTAAAAAAGGAAGATGATGATAAAGGAGGCATTTCCGGTATGCAGTTAGGTTTCAGAGAGGGTCGTTCAACTCTGGATGCACTCGAAGAGGTAGTGGTGTACGCCCAGCACGCCATGATGGGTACTTGGCGCACCCGACAGTTGTGCTGAATTGTGGCGTTAGACGTCAGGAACGCTTTTAATACCGCAAAGTGGGGGAAGTATCATGAATGCAGCAAGGCGCTTTGGTATCTCCATATTTAACTAGAGTAATTAGTAGCTACCTGAACGACAAATTGGTGATCTTTACCAAAAACGGGGAGCTACCTACACGATGTCGGTCACAGCTGGTGTGCCACAGGGATCGGTGCTGGGGCCTATTTTATGAAATATTATGTACGAGGGCGCCCTAAGGCTAGACCTGTCAGGAAGTACCAAACCAGTTCCTTTTGCTGATGACATAGCACTAGTGATTGCGGCGAATGATGAAATAGAACTGACAGGAATAACAAAACAGGCCATAGAAATGGTGGAGAGGTGGATGACAGAGAATGGGCTATGCCTAGCACCGATCAAAACTGAGGCTATACTAATGTCTGGAAAAAGAAAAGCAAAATCTTTCCAAATAAAGGTTGGGGGAGTGGAAATAAAACTTCGAGATTCCGTTAGGTACTTGGGAGTTACCTTAGTCAAAAGTCTTTCTTATAAGACGCATCTGGAAAATCAGGTCAAGAATGCACAAACTGCTGCAAACGGAATAAGCCACTTACTATCAAATATAGGGGTTCGAAAGCTAGCAAGGGACGAATTCTGGTAGCGGATTCGGACTTCATATTACTATAAGGAACTCCAATCTGATCGGATAGCATGCAAGCCTACAACAAAAGGAGTATTATACTGAGGGTACAGAGGCGCATGGCTTTAAAAATAGCCAGTGCGTATAAAACGGTGTCTGCCGATGCGATCTTGGTAATTGGCTGGAGTCATACCAATTGATTTATGCGCCAACGAGTGGAGGGACATGAGATCATTTAATCTAAACAAAACATAAGCGAGAGAAATAACTTTAAGGCAGGCAAGATGGGACACTTCTGAAAAAAGCAGATGAACACTAGGAAACACGAGGAGATTGGCTACTACCTCACCCAGGCCTTGAGTAGCCATGGTAAATTTGCAAACTACCTAGAAAGATTTGGGGAAAAAAGAGACGACCTGCATCGTGTGTGGAGAAAAAGATGATGTGGAGCACACTCCATTTGAATGTAATAGATGGCATACGAAGAGGACAATAATCGAGCTCTGTGTGGGAGAGCTGCTAATGATGGGAAACATGATCAAATTCATGCTTGAATCACCAAAGAATTGAGTGGAGATAGATAAATACATCACATACGTAATATCTACTAAAGAGAAATTAGAGAAAGAGCTGCAGAAAGGAATCTAAAAAAAACAGACCATGAGGATATTCGCACTAAGATCCATGCTCCTCAAACACCCCGAAGTAATACATTACGGTGGTCCAAGGGTGTTTCGTCACAAGAGGGAAAGGGGAAAGGAGTTTAGTGGATATCCCTGCTAACTAGGCAATTAATACCTTTGAGCCAGACGGGGGTAAGTTAAAACAGCTTCTCCTATGCCAAAGGAAAAAAAAGATCACTCACTTCCAACGATCGAAAATTTATAGTTAAAAAACATAATGTTCAGTTGTTTTATTTAGTATGATTTGGCACGATATATGAGCACGATTTTAAACCTGTTTAAAAAAAAATTTAAAAAGAAAATAAATAAAAAAATTAAATAATAATACTGATTATAACCAAAAATCTACTGTGCACAATGAAACCCCACACCACTAAACAATCACTGTCTCACTTTTAACGCGCGGAGTGTCGGGAATAAATTAAAACAAATAAATAATATCAAACTAAATCAGAAAACCCTCATTAATTTAAATCAGTCAAATAAATTAAAGAAATAAAATAGAGTGAATCCGCGCATCCCTCCAGGACTTTGAAAGTGATAGTGATTGTGAGCCCCCAGAACGTTTAGTGCATACTCACCAGAACTTTAACAGTGCATCCATCTTCCCTTAGCACCTTAGCAGTAAGATACCAATAGACGTAAAAAGACGACCAGATCTTTGGATGCTGGCGAAATTTATATACGAGGTAGGGATAAAATTGTGGCGGCTGTACTCGCATAAGCATTGATATGTATGAATAAGAAGATTTTGAAATAATTTAACGAGCACATTTTTGTGTGTAATGGCGCTAACCGACATAATGGGAGTGCACCTGATAATTCATTTGGGTGATGCTTTTGCTAATTTTGCACTGTTACATGCTTATGCTTTTATATGTATATATATATATATATATATATATATATATATATATATATACATATATATATATATATATATTGTCGTGGAATTATAGGTTAAATAGATCTAGATAATAAAATTTTAACAACTGTGTATATAAGAAATAGGAACAATTTATTTACGCGTCAAATTAATCATTTTAAATAATGAAGATGGACGGTCATTAACATATTTTGTATTTCTAAATTAGAAGGTTAAAATTGCATAAAGGGTAGAAGCTTTAGGGTACATGAAAACTCAAGGATAAGCATAATTAGTTGTAATAAATTTAAGTCACGCGCATGGGATAGGAAACGGAGCTTTCAAGTATAGAAAATCAATAATTTAAACGCATATTTCCATTTAAATAAACGAAAACGTTCGTTATACAAATCCTAAGAAGTAGTTAAACTCGGAATTAGTTTGTTAAATGAACAGGTTGTTTCGAAGAAGCACCTGTTAGTTAAATGTCAAGTTCGTAGAACTTGAATGAACGTTGGCACAAAATTCTAGAAAATTGTTTGTAACGGTTGGTCCGACAAGCTGCTAAAATAACAAGTGATTTGAAAACTATGTGAAATGAAAGATCCATAATGTAAAGTAGACAGAGAAAATGTATAAGAAAACGTTGGTTCAAACTCACGTTTAAAATACACGGGGGACTTGAAGGCCAACAACAATATCGATTTTTTGTAGCTTGAGAGGGGTTCTAAAAGAAGACAATAAATATGGGTTGAACGAAGAGAGGTAACGTTATAACGGGGGAAAGAAATATCATTGGTCTAAGGCTAGCAGTTTGAGAAGCTCGCGTCCGTTGAGGTTATTAAATGAATTTCAGTGTAACAGCCCGATAAACTCGGAATTTTTCAGACGTTACAATCAAAATTTGGAGAATTGATTTTAAAAATAAGCTTTTCGATGAAAAGAGGTTCCGTGTGGGGTAGTGAAAAGCGTATAAATACTCTGGGAGAGATATAAAAGCTTTCTTGCTCTTAGATCTCATATTGCGCTTAGATCTCTAACGTAATTGTTAGTGCGTGATCTTGCGTTGTACTAATTATTGTTTATTCGTGAAAGTAGCATACAACATCCTATTTTAAACTGGGTAAAGCTGTTAGAAACGTACCGGAAACGTATTAAAAGTGATTTGCACGCGTGGGTGCTAGAGTTACCAAAAGGTGCTGTTACTACACGATACAATCGAGTGATAGGATGGTACTTGGGTAAGCGAATCTTAAAGCTTAACTAGTATGTGTGAGGTGTAGTAGTATGGAATGTTAAGTTTGGACAAGACAATTATCCGGGTAGAATATTAAAGTTGGTTGCAGAGATTTGAATAGAGAGTGGGGATCAGTTGGATCCAGGCATAATCACGAAGTATATGGACACAATGACGAGAGTTTTGGTACACATCATCAGAGGTAACGAGGGACGAAGCTTACTCCAGGTAAAAAAATTAATTTCTTGCTTTTCGCTTGAACATTTGTGCTGATATTTTTGTATTTGAGTGTTTTGACTTATTGGGGGTATATTTTATTAGCATAAAAACTCATTTAAAGGGGTATATGTGCAGGACAATTAATATTGATTATTTAAAAATGTTTATTGATACTATAAAAATGTTGTTGTAAGGAGTAAACGGGTCTTTAGCTTTATTTTTAATAAAAATGCCAGGTTTAAAGGCATTTAGAGGAACTGGGTTATACTGAGCTCAAAATAGACCGGAATAAAATCAATTTAGGGTTACACGACGGGCCCATCTACTCGTCTAACATAAAATTGTTGAAATATATGAAAATCATAAAATTTTAAACGATTTAAGCATTGAGATGGTAACAGTTTTATCAAACTGTATGTACTAATGTGTAAATGCTTGCTTAATAATGGAAACTTGTTAATATGTGTAAATAGAAAGGTTGTATGTGTTGTGGCATTATTCGAGTGGTAATTTCATTTGACTGTGTTTGTGAGAAAGGAATGTGCTTAGGATGGTAGGTATTCAAGAAGAATCCGATTGCTGAACTAGCCAAGGTGCGCAGAAATAAGGAGGCGTTCCAAAAGGTAGTGTAAGAATTTTATTTATTTTTATTTTCAGAAATTTTTATGACGCCCAATTCGTGGGATGAGAATTGGTTTAGACAAGGAGAATTTTTGAAAGTTCCACTGCAATTTTATGTGGGCCCAAGCGTGGGGCGAGATTTCGAAAGAGCGAGTTCCACGGCAATATATATACAGGGTGTCCACAATCTATCTCCGTATATGGGTAACTTTTTTATTATAGAAGATACAATATTGGTTAAATCAGCAAAGTTGAAGAGAAATTTACGAGTAGTATGATGCTTTTTTGAAAACTCACCTAGATGCTCAACTTTTTTAGATATTTGAAAAAAACTAAAATTTGCCATTTTCTTCAAACGCTAATAACTTTTTAACGGTTTAACCTATAGAGAAAATAAAAACTGCTTGTAAGGTAACTTTTTACGTAGAATTCAATAGCGTATATGACAATTTTAATTGGAAATGGGTTTTCAAGCTACAAACATAACCTCACTTTTTTTAAATGGAAACCATAGTTCAATATAACGCAAATGGAAAGGTTTTTCTTTTCTGATTACACTGATGTAAGGGTTGATGTACTTATTGTCAGTAGTTTCTTCATAATAAAGAAAAAACGATGTATTTATTTGCGGACATCAAGGAGTCCATGGATACATATTTTAAATTAACAAAAAACAACTGGCATTTGTCAGATATTATTAGTTAAAGTGTTTATTTGCTCTGGGTTGCAAATTTTGTGTAGAAGACTTTTAAATTTATTTGATTATAATAGAGAATGTATACAAACGACGAAAAAAATGACATGCTCTTTTGTTACTATGCCTGTAACAGAAATTGTGATGCTGCTGGTGATATGTATTATGAAAGATATTTGGAAAGAAGGCAGCCAGATAAACGATTGTTTTCTAAATTAGAAAACAATTTAAAAGGTTTGGTGCTTTTACAAAACCCAGTACTGATAAAAGAAAATTCAAAACTGATGATGAAGAACGTGTGTTAGCCTACATAAATTTTAAGCCAACAGCGTCCACCCGAGAAACTGCAATTGAGTGCGCTACTTCTACAGAAAAAGCTCGCCTAATTTTAAAACAAAACCGCTACAAACCATACAAAACCCATGTTAGCAATACACTGTATCATGGGGATTGTGAGAGAAGACAACAGTTTTGTAGGTGGTTTCTTAATGAAACAAATAATAATCCTGGTTTTAGTCACACTATTATATTTACCGACGAAGCAAAATTTACTAACAAAGGCATGTTTAACAGAAAAAATACAGTCTACTGGAGTCAGGAAAATCCCCATTTAACAGAAGAAAGGCGGGATCCACATCAATTTTCGATAAATGTGGTAATAAAATACTTGGGCCTTTCTTCTATAATTATAATTTAAATGGTGTACACTATTTGAATTTTCTACAAAACGAATTGCAAGAAATGCTCGATAATTTGCCACTTCATTTACTGCAAAACTTATATTATTTTCAGCATGACGGTGCACCTGCTCACAATGCTCAAGCCGTTTCTGAATATCTTGATAATAGTTTTCCAAATTGAATTGGCAATGCAGATCCTGTTCCATGGCCGGCAAGGTCACCAGAAATATCGCCACTGGATTTTTTTCTTTGGGGTACTGTAAAGGAAGTAGTGTATGCTAAAAAATCCAATAACATTGAGCAACTCAAAGATAGTATTACAGCAGCTATTACAAGTATAAAACCACAAACGTTAAATAAGGTGCACCAAAACCTAATTAAAAGGTGCGAAATGTGTTTGCAAGCTAATGGAGGTCATTTTGAGCATATGTTAATGTAGGAGTGGGCATATTCGCATTAATTAATTTTTGTTTCCTTTGATTAAGTTATTTGTATTGTATGGATAGTTTATTTTTTAAGTATTTTATTTTTCTTAGTTTATAATAAATTTAGTTACAATAAACTTGTGTTTCCATTATTGATTTTTACACATTTTGTTTGTTTGTAATATGTATCCATGGACTCCTTGATGTCCGCAAATAAATAAATCGTTTTTTCTTTATTATGAAGAAACTACTGAAACTAAGTACATCAACCCTTACATCAGTGTAATCATAAAAGAAAAACCTTTCCATTTGGGTTATATTGAACTATGGTTTCCATTTAAAAAAAGTGAGGTTATGTTTGTAGCATGAAAACCCATTTCCAATTAAAATTGTCATATACGCTATTGAATTCTACGTAAAAAGTTACCTTACAAGCAGTTTTTATTTTCTCTATAGGTTAAACCGTTAAAAGTTATTAGCGTTTGAAGAAAATGGCAAATTTCAGTTTTTCAAATATCTAAAAAGTTGAGCATCTAGGTGAGTTTTCAAAAAGCATCATACTACTCGTAAATTTCTCTTCAACTTTGCTAATTTAACCAACATTGTATCTTCTATAATAAAAAAGTTACCCATATACGGAGATAGATTGTGGGCACCCTGTATATATATATATATTATGTTTATATATATATATATATATATATATATATTTATATTTATATTTATATTTATATTTATATTTATATTTATATTTATATTCATATTCATATTCATATTCATATTCATATTCATATTCATATTCATATTCATATTCATATTCATATTCATATTCATATTCATATTCATATTCATATTCATATTCATATTCATATTCATATTCATATTCATATTCATATTCATATTCATATTCATATTCATATTCATATTCATATTCATATTCATATTCATATTCATATTCATATTCATATTCATATTCATATTCATATTCATATTCATATTCATATTCATATTCATATTCATATTCATATTCATATTCATATTCATATTCATATTCATATTCATATTCATATTCATCTTCATCTTCATCTTCATATTCATATTCATATTCATATTCATATTCATATTCATATTCATATTCATATTCATCTTCATCTTCATATTCATATTCATATTCATATTCATATTCATATTCATATTCATATTCATATTCATATTCATATTCATATTCATATTCATATTCATATTCATATTCATATTCATATTCATATTCATATTCATATTCATATTCATATTCATATTTATATTTATATTTTATGGTTATTTTGAATGTATTATATTTTTTGGGGCTTTAATTGTTTTTTCTAACGTTCTGTCGCGATTTTTGATGGCAGCATTTATATAGGAAGGACGAATGTAATTAAGAAGATTGTAAATATAATATAAATCAGTTAGGGAATGATAGGGAACGTTAGGGACGAATATAGGATTTACTTAGAATTAAATACTTAGACCAGGGAGCACGAATTTGTAAATTTATAGAGCAAGCAAAATAGCTGAATTCACTATTAAAATATTTGGCAAATGCTTAGGAAATAGCTAGATTTGGATAGTTTTAAGACGACCCTTCAGGTCGCACCGGTAATCAGAGCTAGCGACTGCTATCCGGAATTACGGATTCCTCCCATTTTACTTTTGCTTGTGTCTTGTAGATCGGACACACTACAAAATCAACGCTAGGGATACCATTATTCAAACACTATTTTTAGATTTTGTTTTAGTTTGTTAGATTTTTATTTAGGATCGATTAATTATGAAGTTAGATTACTTTTGAAGCACGTTTAATTTCGCGTTTAAACCCAATGTAGTACCTTGGGGTGGAGCATTGGGACGTGGCCACAAGTATAGCGGTCCTTATTCAAATTATAATGTTTTATTTATTATTGAAAAATTAATACCGATATTGAAGGAACCGATCATCATTTTAGTTTGGTTATATACTTTATGGAACCCTAGTGGCAGATTATGCCGTTGGGCTATCAAACTGCAACAATATGATTTTGACATTGTGCATCGAAAAAGTAAAAATAATATCATCGCCGACGCATTATCTTGCGCTATTCCAGCTTTAGACTATATAAAAATTAATAGCAGTGACGATATTTCTTCAGATGTGATTTCTGCAAAGGACAAGATTATTTTGGATCCACAGGACCAACCGAATAAATTTAAAAATTTAGTCCCAGATTAGAAACATAATTGGTGTGTTGCTTTTGAGATGAGTCACTTGAGTGTCTAGTTCAGAAAACATATGGGAAAATTGCATGATAAATTCAAGATGCGTCTTGAACAGTCAGCGGTTCAGTAAAAATTGTACGCACATGTCGTGTCTTCTGCAATCGTTTATTAGATTCAAAAATTAGATGTCTAAGAAGTTACTGTGGAATAAAGGTTGCCACTTTTGCTAGTAGTCACAAGTAGCCGATACGTGGCAATTCAACAGCTAGGAAAAAGAAAAATTACGCTACGAATTGTGAAAGTTTGTGGACGTTTGAGACTTTTTGATGTCGCAGGTATTTGTCTAAATAAATTAAACCTATAGTATTTATGTCTTGGTAGAAACTTAAAGTAGTCCTATTTGAGAGCGCGTGAATTGTTGCTAGTCCAGAATTTTTTAACGCTAAGTTTTGGACGAACTAGAAGCTATTATGCATTATGCGAAAATAATTACCGTGCGGTTGTGTACATTACCGTTTTTGTAATTCAAATTCAAGATTTATCAAGTAAAAGATGTGTGATTTAGCAGGTAGTGGTTAAAAGTATCTGTCGAACCGTAAATATGGAGGATGTAGGGGTGTCATACACACATGCGCGCGTGCGCACACATCCGATTGTGGTTGTCGGAAAATTTTCTGCTGTAGTGGACATTTTTGGACATTTATTTTCGTGATCATTTACTAATACTCGGGTATTCACATAAAAATATAATACTTACATATGCGCTATTAGTTCGTCAAATTTTCACCACAACGCCTCTCTCCCATAACGCGATCTACTTACAGCTCTGGTAACCGTTCTTAGAACGCAATAAAAACTTTTAGTTCCACTTCCAACAAAAAGAGCAATTTTTGGACTAGTCCAAATGACGCATCATTATTCAAAACTGTTCTTAATGATAAAATGTGTGGTAATTGGTCTATTTTTGTATTACAATTTTTACCCCTTAAATTTCTTTAGCTTCAAAAATCGTTCGAAAATATAGCCTTTCGATAGTACAAAAACATTTTTGGAAATTTGCAGGATTTCAGAAATTAGCACGAATGTTTTAAAAAAATTGTCCTTGCGCTAAAGTGACTGTTTCGGTTTTTGAATCATTATTAACATTATTAAAGACTGACAATAGAAAAAAAATTGTCTCAGCTTGACTGTATGTAAAAAGCAGCAGAATAATTTTAACTAAAGGTCTTAGTTACATTTTTAAGTAGATCATAGCAGCAATATGTTTAAGAAGCAATTTGTTTTTAATCTCAACGCCAAATTGATCACTCTAAAAGTCAAAGTTATTTTTAATTAACTTTTATCAATGGCCATTAAATTTAGTAAATTTTAGAAAATTTTTATAAACGTGTTACGTAGATACCTATTTGAAAGCCACGTGTAGGTTTTTTCTCGTGTTACTAAGTGATTAATTAAATTTTTCCTATCTATCTTGAGAAATACCTGTAAAAGTGTATTGATAAGGTTCTAAAAACTGATATGATGTATCGTTTGTGTGTGTGTGTGTAATCGACTTTGGATTTTTATCGCGTGATTAATAATGTGCAAATAATCCAAGAACTGGAATTTTTTAAGAAAATATTTTATGAAATGATTTTTTCGATGTAAATTGGGTAGTCTAAAAATTATATACTTCAGTGAACACAAAGATCTATTTTATAAATCAGACTTACTTTCCCACATGTTTCTATTTGTTAAACGTGATAACCGCAAGAATACAAACTAGAATTATACTGATAAGAATTTCAATTTCAATATTGGAACTTACATACATACATACATATATGAATACATAAATAATAACCTATATAATACTTACATAACCCGAATGGATATATATTCTGGATGCTTGCACTGTACTAAAAAGGACACGTCAATCAGCACACGACAAGTGAAACTAATCAGTTTTTATCAGGCATAGGATTTGAAATAGTTATAACAGGCCCATCCCTAATTACCTTTATCGAAATCACTAACCAATAAAATCAATACGATTAGGCTCGATTTCACAAGACAGTGAGTAACTTTTAAGATTTCTTACGTGGATTTCAACTCAAATAACGTGTTCTATATTTTGCAATATCATTTTTGAAACGTCGAATTAATAAAATATTTCTAGGTCGACTGCTAATTAATACCGTATGGATCAGTTTTAATAATTCCCATTTCCAGGGTCCTCCAATGTAGGACGTTTGATTCGTTAGAAACAGGTCTTTGTGTTTTCTTGCAAACGTGTTTTGAATTTTTGTAAAGGTCGAAGATTAGCGGCGATTTGAATTTTTTCTCATTGTGCAATTAAACTCTTGTCGTTGTTGCCTGGTAGTAATCTTTGGCAATGTGCAGCACAAACAAGGCAAAAACGAAGGACAAAGAAGTTAAAAAAATCAATTCTTCTTGGTGTCCTGCGAATTTGGATTGGCCACTTTAACTCACTTGCGCACTTTTTGAGCACAAATCTGTATTTTTGACACTGTGCAGGGCAAACGCGGCACAAACGAACTGAATATTTATTGTTTGAAAATTGTATGGTGTCAATTCCAGTTTCACGTACATATTCTATTATCTACCATCACATGATGTACCAGCTGTTTTATAATACACCGGCAGAAGTTCCTCTTTAAAATGAACCTTTTTTTTACAAAATAGTATCAATATAAAAATCTTGAAGAGACGTCTAAGATACAAACTTTACCAATTTACAGCAAAGCAAGTGATAAAACTTATTTCAACAGAATAGATAAAAAACGTAGGAGCTTGGCGACTCATCGTTTAATGTTGCAATTAGACAGTTGAAGAAAGCCTGAATTAAAAATTAAACTTTCACCAAGCGCCCACGGTCACTTAAGACTTTCACACTTTTAGACTTACACACCTACCTACTTATAACACTACTATCCAGCATGGGAAAAATTCTGGAGACTCATCTTCGCCTAAATAGATGAACATATGGGTACACCTGGTCTGACTTTTTCTAACCGATTTGGCTTCCAAAAAGAGAAGGAGGCAGAGTAGATAATTTACACTACACAACAGTGCATCCATTAAGTACGTTTTGATCACTTTCATCAATTTCAACTCCGTTTTTGATCATGTGTGATACGTACTAGGCGCACTAAAAACATATAATTTCCTGTCAATTCAAAACAGAACCAGCTGAATCTCCAATAGTTTCATTTTTACGATAACACTTACTCATAGATTGGACCCAGCCTTGCGCATCTCTTTAAAATAAGATCATTAACAGCTTCTTACAATCAATATTTCCAACAGTATGCCCATTACTTATTCCGATGATCTAGTGTACCTCAAACTTAAAAAATCACGAATTGAATTGGAACACACGCTAGACTAATGACTAAAGCTATCGAGCGTCGGTTCGTTTCCAATGCTTCATTTGAAGGTACATATTAGCCAAGAGACGAATTTTTGCCTGGAAATTAAGTATTTAGCACAATCTAAGTAACCAACCTAAGTAAGATAGAAGTTTTTAATGTGCGTGACAATACATACGAACCAGGGTGTCTTTTTTTTAAGAATGCTCGCGTCGCATTTTCCAAAAGGACTGTATCGGAAATTATAGCCGGAACTTTGGAATTAGTAGTCCCATAATACAAACTAAATAACGGGGCAAATCCATCGCGGAAGATAAAACCAAACTGTCACTTCTGAAGTAGAAACTAAACCTCAGGCGATCTTTACCAGGTGGAAACATCGCTGGTATTTTCTGAACCGGTTAGGATCTTACTATTCGCCTAGAAAGTCAACTCCAAAATCAACACTCACATAACACATCTTAAAATCAAAACAATTCTTACTCTAGAACCTACGTTGCATATTTATGTTTATCTATATTTGTTTTGAGCCATACTCAATCCATTGGTCTGTCAAGTTGCTCCCCAGTTGACAAATATGCTCCAAAACCTAGCACTAACTAGCACAAAAGTTGTAAAGCTAGCATCAAAGCTATTTCAGAAATATGGCCAATTATATTCGAGAGGGGACTTGACGCTATCCCCCATCCCCGTGCTCCGATATGCTCCAAAAACTAGCACCATGTAGCTTAAAGCTAGTACCCAAGTAAGAAAACTAGCACCTTAAAAACAAAATGGCGCGATTTAAAAAAAAAAAATTGCCAGCTCCCAGTTGTCCGATTTGCTCCAAAACTATCACCTCTTCGCCTATACCGTGCATTTATATTTCCAATGCTCCACCAGAAGGTACTACATTGGCCAGGAGGCGAGTTTTTTGTTGCCTGGAAATTTAGAATTTTGCCGAACCCTTGCCATTCCAGGTAAGGTAGGGATCTTTAACGTGCGTGACAATACTCACACACGGGACCTCCATTTAACCTCTCATTCGAACGAGGGCGTAATTTTTGTGGAAAATGCTCACCTGTCATTTTTCAAGCAGTCGCCCGTGTCGGGATTTGAACCCAGGACCTTGGCCTCTTCGCCTATAGTTAGCACCAAAGTTGTAGAGATAGCACCAAAGTTGTAGAGCTAGCACTAAAGCAATTTCAGAAATATGGCCAATTATATGGTGGTGCCAACTTTACGCTAGCCCCACCCCCGTGCTCCGATTTGCTCCAAAACCTAGCACCATGTAGCTTAGAGCTAGCACCAGCTAAACTAAACTACCGGGCCAATTCATCGCGGAAGATGAAACCAAACTGTCACTTCTAAAGTAGAAACTAAACCTCAGGCGATCTTTACCAGGAGGGAACATCGCTAGTATTATCTGAACCGGTTAAGATCTTGCTATTCGCCTAGAAAATCAACTTCAAAATCCTCACTCACATAACCCATCTCAAAATCAAAACAATTCTTACTCTAGAACCTACGTTACATATTTATGTGTATTTGTATTTGTTTTGAGCCATACTCAATCCATTGGTCCGTCAAGTCCCCCCCACCTCCCCCAGTTGACAGATATGCTCCAAAACCTAGCACCCATTTACTTATAGCTAGCACTAACTAGCACCAAAGTTGTAAAGCTAGCATCAAAGCTATTTCAGAAATATGGCCAATTATATTCGAGGGAGGACTTGACACTATCCCACATCTCCGTGCTCCGATATGCTCCAAAAACTAGCACCATGTAGCTTAGAGCTAGTATCCAAGTAAGAAAACTAGCACCTTAAAAACAAAATGTCGGCAATTTAAAAAAAAAAAAATTGCCAGCCCCCAGTTGTCCGATTTGCTCCAAAAAGCTGGCACCTCTTCGCCTATAGCTAGTACCAAAGTTGTAGAGCTAGCACCAAAGCCATTTCAGAAATATGGCCAATTATATGGTGGGCCAACTTTACGCTAGCCCAACCCCCGTGCTCCGATTTGCTCCAAAACCTAGCACCATGTAGCTTAGAGCTAGCACCAGCTAAACTAAACTACCGGGCCAATTCATCGCGGAAGATGAAACCAAACTGTCACTTCTAAAGTAGAAACTAAACCTCAGGCGATCTTTACCAGAATGGAACATCGCTGGTATTATCTGAATCGGTTAGGATCATGCTATTCGCCTACAAAATCAACAATCACATAACACATCTCAAAATCAAAACAATTCTTACTCTAGAACCTACGCTGCATATTTATGTTTATCTATATTTGTTTTGAGCCATACTCAATCCATTGGTACGTCAAGTTGGCCCTCCCAGTTGACAGATTTGCTCCAAAACCTAACACCCACTTGCTTATAGATAGCACTAGCTAGCACCAAGATTGTAGAGTTAGCATCAAAGCTATTTCAAAAATATGGCGAATTATATTTGGGAGGGGCCAACTTGACGCTAGCCTCCCCGTGCTCCAATTTGCTCCAAAACCTAGCACCATGTAGCTTAGAGCTAGCACCAGCTAGCACACAAGTAAGAAAGCTAGCACCTTAAAAACAAGATGGCGGCGTTTTAAAAGATATTTTGCAAGCCTCCCCCAGTTGTCCGATTTGCTCCAAAATCTAGCACATCTTTGCTTATAGCTAGCACCAGTTAGCACCAAAGCTGTAGAGCTAGTACCAAAGCAATTCCAGAAATATGGCCAATTATATTCGGGGAGCTTGATGCTAGCCCACCGTGCTCCGATATGCTCCAAAAACTAGCACCGTGTGGATTAGAGCTAGCACCCAAGTAAGAAAGCTAGCACCTAAAAAACAAGATGGCGGTGATTTTAAAAAAAATATGCCAGTTTCCAAGTTGTTCGATTTGCTCCAAAATCTAGCACCTCTCTGCCTATAGCTAGCACCAGCTAGCACCAAAGCTGGAGTGCTAGCACCAAAGCCATTTCAGAAATATGGCCAATTATATTCAAGGGGAGGGACCTGACGCTAGCCCTTCCGTGCTCCGATATGCTTCAAAAATTAGCACCATGTAGCTTATTGCTAGCACCCAAGTAAGAAAGCTAGCACCTTAAAAACAAGTTTGGAGCGATTTCTTAAAAAAATTTTGCCAGCCACCCCAGTTGTACGATTTGCTCCAAAACTTAGAAACTTTTTGCTTATAGCTAGCACCAGCTAGCACTAAAGTTGTAGAACTAGCACCAAAGCTATTTCAGAAATATGGGGGCTGACAAAATTTTTTAAAAAATTGCCGCCATATTGTTTTTAAGGTGTTAGCTTTCTTACTTGGGTGCTAGCTCTAGCTACATGGGGCTAGGTCTTGGATCATATCGGAACACGGGGAGAGGTGCGCGGCAAGTTGTCCCCCTCTACGAATATAATGGGCTATATTTCTGAAATGGCTTTGGTGCTAGCTGCACAACTTTGGTACTAGCTACTGCTAGCTGTAAGCAAAGGTATGCTAGATTTTGGAACAAATCGGACAGCTGGAGGAGCTGGCAAAATTTTTTAAAACTCACCGTTTTATTGTTTTTAAAGTGCTAGCTTTCTTACTTGGGTGCTAGCTAGTGTTAGCTCTAAATTTACATGGTGCTAGGTTTTGGAGCATATTGAAGCACTGGGAGGGGCTAGCGTCAAGTTGGCATCCCGAATATAATTGGCCATATTTCTGAAATGGCTTTGGTGCTACCTCTACAGCTTTGGTGCTAGCTAGTGCTAGCTCTAAGCTACATGGTGCTAGGTTTTAGAGCAAATCGGAGCACGGGGGGGACTAGCGTCAAATTCCCTCCCCGGAATATAGTTAGCTATATTTCTGAAACAGCTTTGGTGCTAGCTCTACAACTTTGGTGCTAGTTAGTGCTAGCTATAAGCAAATGGGTGCTAGGTTTTGGAGCAAATCGGTCAACTGACGAGGGGGAAGCTTGACAGACTAGTCATTGGTTTATCTTAGCTGTTACATTCTAAATAATTTGACTGGTTAGATGATATTCTAGAAATAACCAGTTTTGCGTTCTTGCTTTTTCTTGGCGATGCGGACAAGAGAGAAGTACCGTATGACGCCAAAAGTTCATCTTGATGCGTAGGTTAGTTAAGAGATAATATATTTGCTGAACAGGATTTTTGTAAAAGATATTAAATTGGGCGGAAAAGTTAGTGATTAAAAAGTTGAGGGTGAATTCGGGTCCAAATTTATTAAAGAGCTAAAATTTTCTTGTAGGAGAATTAGGTTAAGGCAATAGTATATTTGGTATTCTGGTATTTCTAACGTGTTGAATGTATTGAAAAGGAAAGATGAAGACGGAATTAAGTGGAAAGAATATAACTTATAATAAAATTTGCCACAGCCGGTTAAAAATTGGTAAGTCGGTCTATGTGAGAAAGAGGATGTTGGTAAAAGAGGGGAATATGTGGACCGTGTGTCTGACTGTATTTTAGTGGGGGCATGATTTTTTGACAAAAGTGTAAAATAGGTTACTGTAACGAAAACTCTTTTACGATAACTAAAAGTTCTTATATTTTCAACTGATTATACAAACTTTGCTAACTCTTGTAGCTACATCTAAATTTCAAAGTACTCACTCAGGACAATTTATTTCCAGCTAAGCGCTAACTGTACAAACACTAACTTCCTTAAAGCTACAATGCAATCCTCTTAATTACTATCGAAGCACTAAAATTGACTATCGAAGCACCAAGTGTTAACTTCTATCGATCACTACAATAATTATATCACATAGAGCTATTTATTTTAACATTGTGTTAACACAAATTTACTTCATATTGCGATTTTATTGATCAAGACTCAAATACAAACTAGTATTATAATCAAAGCTTGAACTAGGTTCAGGACAGCGATTTATATACATAATTAATAATTCTGGACTATTCCAAGAACGTTCTAAAATTATGCAAATAACATCTAGAAGGATTCTATTGTGAGCTTAAAAAAATTCTTTGATGCAACCTTTTGTAAACTGTCGGTCAAATTCACTTGAAGATGTCGCGCCACATGGGTCTACCAATTATCCTTTGTGTATTCCGGTAGCTTACAATCTGTATATTATTTTTAACATCGCCATGGACATCATACATCTTGCACTTGAGCTTCGCGACGTAACATTATGTCATCTCCTGGCTAACACTAAGACTCAAGATCACATAGTAGACATATCTCGCGTTCCAGTATAGCACAGGCAGATGTCTGTTCAGTTCTCTCAAAACCTAAGATGGATATGCCAACAAAATAGATGTAAATATTGGTCCCAGTCTCTTTGATGTTGGAAGTCCATCTGGGAAAGGTACTTGCTCAAGTTGCGGTTCATGCACTCCGCCATATCATCCGATTGTGGATGCAGCGGTGTTGTTAGGTTCTTTCTCATCCCCAGCAACCGGAAAGCTTCCTGGAATAACGCTGACTCAAAATTTCTGCCCTGATCGGCGTGCAACTTCAATGCTGTCAAAACAGTTCCTTGGTTAGCACGTCAGTGACAGTTGCAGATTCTTCGTTTAGTATAGTATACGCTTCGATCCATTTCGTAAAATATTTATAGCCACCTAGATATACTTATTCGCGGAGTGGGTTTCAGGGAATGGACCAACAATATCGATTGCCACTCTCTCAAAGGGACTCATCACGTTGTATTATCTTATTGGAGATTTCCGGTTTCTAATGGTGTACATAGCCGACACTTGCGTTGCCAGTCTTTGACATTGTCCTTGCAGTCTACAGATTAAAATCCAATACAGACTCAATTTAAAGTCTTCTATACGCTAAAGTGTTCTTCCGAGGTTTCATTATGTTGATGTCCTATAACCTTCGACTCCCTCCTTTTAGAAACCTCCACCTGTCCTTTAATCTTGGATTCATCTCTATTCTCCAATCGCATTGGAGTCGCATTTTCTTACTTCAAAGACTCCAATTGTGCCTAAAATAATTTCAGGCTGCTACGCAACTGACTAATGTCCTGCCAGAATGGACGTTCTCCTTTGGCATTCCAACCCAGAATGACATCTAGATCTTTGTTATTTTCTTGTTTGGTTTACAACTGAAGAAGCTACCAATCGTCTTTGATTACTAGAGACAGACCAACTAGATCATATTTTACGTGCACAATGTGGATGACTAATTTAGGGGCAGAACCGTTTTTATCGGTTCTGCCTGTGGCCAAATCCACGGTTCTGGCGTCGTGGCCGCTTCTTCCCGACTGTTGGTCAATAGGTAGCCGTTGAATTATCCCCTCCACGTCCTCTCGGCACCATTCCTCTCCAGAAAGACCTATCTTGTCACATATACTTTTTTGTTTTTTTCGAGTTTTTGCTTGCTTTCTTGGATTTTCTTAAATTTGTTTGGGTTTTCTCAGGCGTTTGGGTTTTTTTGCGTGTTTAGCCAGGTTTGGACGTGTTTAGTCAGATTTAGTCGGAATTTTTGGGTTTTCTCGGGTGTTTTCAGGTTTTTTTAGATTTTCTCGGGTTTTCTCCTGGGAGTTGTTTGAATAATTTCTACACGGGCGAAGTGATGTTGATGAGATCAACTCTCCGAAATTGTTTCAGCGAAGTCTACTAGGGCAAAGTGGTCTTGATGCAATCCACTCCCTAAATTGTATCGACGAAGTCTAATAGAACGAAGTGGTCTTGATGCGATCAACTTCTCGAAATTGTTTCGACGAAGTCCATTTGGGCGAAGTGGTTTTCATGCCATCAACTTCCCAAAATTGTATCGATGAAGTCTATTAGGGCAAAGTGGTCTTGCTGCAATCAACTTCCCGAAATTGTTTCGACGAAGTCTACTAAGTCGAAGTGATCTTAATGCGAAAAACTCCCCGACGTTGGTTTGACGAAGATTATCAAGACTAAGTGGTCTTGATCCGATCAACTCTCCGAAATTATTTCGACGAAGTCTAATACAGCGAAGTGATCTTGATGCAATCAACTCCCAGAAGTCTCGACGAAGTCTACTAGGTGGAAGTGATCTTGATGCGATCAACTCACTGAAATTATTTCGACGATGTCTACTCGAGCGAAGTGGTCTTAATGCGATCAGCTCCCGACGCTGGTTAGACGAAGGTTACTAAGGCGAATTGGTCTTGATCTAATCACCTCTCCAAAATTGTTTTGATGAAGTCTACTAGAGCAAAGTGGTCTTGCTGCCATCAATTTCCCGAAATTGTTTCGACAAAGTCTATTAAATCGAAGTGATTTTAATGCGATAAACTCCCCGACGTTGGTTTGACGAAGATTATTAAGGCTAAGTGGTCTTGATCCGATCAACTCTCCGAAATTATTTCGACGAAGTCTATTACACCGAAGTGATTTTGATGCAATCAACTCCCAGAAGTCTCTACAAAGTCTACTAGATGGAAGTGATCTTGATACGATCAACTCACTGAAATTATTTTGACGATGTCTACTCGGGCGAAGTGGTCTTAATGCGATCAGCTCCCCGACGTTGGTTAGACGAAGGTTACTAAGGCGAATTGGTCTTGATCTGATCACCTCTCAAAAATTGTTTTGACGAAGGCTACTAGGGCGAAGTGGTCTTGATGTATTCAACTCCACAAAATTGTTTCGACGATGTCTACTCGGACGAAGTGATCTTAATAAATTCAATTCCCCAAAGTTGTTTCAACGAAATATACTAGGGCGAAGTGGTCTTGATCCGATCAACTCTCCAAAATTGTTTCGACGAAGTCTACTAGGACGAGGCGTTCTTGATGCGATCAACTCCCCAAAATTGCTTAGACGAAGTCTACTAGGGCGAAGTGGTTTTAATGCGATCAGATCCCCGACATTGGTTTGGCGAAGATAACTGAGACGACATGGTCTTGATCTGATCAACTCTTCTTACATTTAAAAACGGTAGTTACAATTAAAAGTTCGATAAATACAACACCGGAAGCGGGGTTTACTAGACACCATCGGTGGTTGGTAGCGCTAATCTTATACAGATTTTGGGCGCGCTCATCCATCAATGACGTCACCAATGCACAATTTATATTGCATAATAATCGGAAAAATATATAAAGTTCAGGCAATATATTCTAATGCAACTACTCACATGAATATGCCTCTGGGTTAAAGTTGGCTTCTATTCCAAGTCCATCAGGCTACGGAGGCCCTGTTGAGGTAGATAAAGGTGATAAGCCCGACGCTCTTCCAATGCGTTCGGACCAGCAATCAAGGCTCCGCTCCGAGGTGATTAAAGATGGTACTTGCTCTGGTGCTGTCTCCGGCTCATTCTCGGGTCGTGCAGTACGGTTCGCCTAGGTGGCGGCAGATTTCTTCCTACCTATGCAGGGATCCGATAAGGAAAACCAGGTAAAGGCAACAAACAAAGACAATTAGGCAAAGGAAATCTACATAGATAAGATAAGCACGATACGATACCTCAAACGTCCACACTCCTTGAAGATTCTGGCAAAACAGCCACGTTTAAGAGCGTCACGGAAACTAGTCCCACTCTTTTGTCTTTTACACGTCGGCGCGAAGTTATTCGTCCAAACCTCTCGCGTCGCGCGATCTGCGCAAACGCACTATGACGTAACGGAAGTACGCGCCTAGTCTTTTAAAAATTCCGCGCACCGCGTTTTTTGAAATTATGGCGCGAAACCTCACACATCAAACTTAAATTAATAGCATGTTTAAGGGCCATTTTGGCACGTAACACTCTCCGAAATTGTTTTGACGGAGTTCACTAGGACGTAGTGATCTTAATGTGATCAATTCCCCGAAGTTGTTTTAGCGAAGTCTACTCGGACGAAGTGGTCTTAATGCGATCAGCTACCGACGTTGGTTTGACGACGGTTACTAAAGCGAAGTGCTCCTGATCTGATCAACTCCCCGAAATTGTTTCGACAAACTCTACCAGGGCGAAGTGGTCTTGATGCGATCAATTTTCCGAAATTGTTCCGAAGAAGTGTATTAGGGCGAAGTAGTCTTGATGCAATAAAGTCCCCTAAATTGATTCGACGAAGTCTACTCGGGCGAAATGGTCTTAATGCGATCAGCTCCTCGACGTTGATTTGACGAAGGTTACTAAAGCGAAGTGGTTTTGATCTGATCAACTCCCCGAAATTGTTTTGACGAAGTCTACTAGGGCAAAGTGGTTTTGATGCGATCAATTCCCGAAATTGATTCGACGAAGTGTATTAGGGCGAATTGGTCTTGATGCGTTCAACTCCCCAAAACTGCTTCGACGAAGTCTACTCGGACGAAGTGGTCTTAATGCGATTAACTCCCCGAAGTTGCTTTAACGATGTCTACTTGGGTGAAGTGGTCTCTACGAAATGGTTTTAACGACATCTACTAAGGCGAAGTGATCTTAATGCGATCAACTCCCCCAAATTATTTTGACGATGTCTAATCGGGCGAAGTGGTCTTAATGCGATCAGCTCCCCAATGTTGGTTTGACGAAGGTTACTAAGGCGAAATAGTCTTGATCTGATCAACTCTCCGAAATTGTGGTCTTGGTGGGACAACTCCCCGAAATTGTTTCGACGAATTCTACTAGGTCGAAGTGGTCTTGTTCCAATTAACTCTCCGAAATTGTTTTGACGAAGTCTATTAGGGCGAAGTGGTCTTGATGGGATCAACTCCTCGAAGTTGTTTCGACGAAGTCTAATAGGGCGAAGTGGTCTTGATCCAATCAACTCCCCGAAATTGTTTTGTCGAAGTCCACTAGGGCGAAGTGGTTTTAATGCGATCAACACTCCAAAGTTGTTTTAACGATGTCTACTTGGGTGAAGTGGTTTTAATACGATCAACCCCCGACGTTGGTTTGACGAAAGTTAGTAACGCGAAGTAGTCTTGATCCGGTCAACTTTTCTAAATTGTTTCGACAGGGTCTATTTGGACGCCGTGATTTTGATGCAATCAACTCCTCGAAGTTGTTTCGATGAAGTATATTAGGGCGAAGTTGTCTTAATGCGATCAACTTCCAGAAATTGTTTCGACGATGCCTAGTCGAGCGAAATGGTCTTAATACGATCAGCTTCCCGACGCTGGTTAGACGAAGGTTACTAAGGTGAACTGGTCTTGATCTGAACAACTCTTCAAAATTGTTTTGACGAAGTTTACTAGGGCGAAGTTGTCTTGATGCAATCAACTTTACGAAATTGTTTCTACGATATCTACTCGGGTGAAGTGGTGTTAATGCAATCAACTCCCTGACGTTGGTTTGCCGACGCTTTATCTCAAGCTGTTTTGGCAATAGAAAACGCAACTTATTAATAGTATTGTTATTTCTTTGTGAATTTTGATAGTTCTGAGTTAGATAAGGACGAGGTTTTGGATCCCCAGGATCAACTTAAAATTATAGAAATTGATTTTAAGTATGATAGTTGGTATAGAAAAACTATAGAGAAAAGTCCGAAAATACCAAGCTAAATTTAATAGTTAAAAAGTCAATAACGGTATATTATATAAGTATGTAGCATCTTAATTTCTCAATTTGACGAATGAAATAGAAAATTGGAAAGTGATTCCAAAATCGAAATGTAAAGACATTCTAAAACAACTTCACAACGAAGTTACAGCCGGTCATCTAGGCATTTTGAAACGCATCAGTGGCGTAACTACACCCCCATCAGCCCACGCAATGTGAGGGATCCAGGTGTAAAGAGGTCCAAACGATAAGAAGCTCAAATTATTTAATTTCAACGTATCCAAATTGGTGAGCAAGAAAGTATCAAGAAAAAAGTTGTAGATAATTCAAGAGCCAGGTTCTTCTGGTGTTATTATTACAAGGAACTGCTGAAATACAAAAACAAAGAATAATTAGTAAAATAAACAATGAACACCACCTGCACCCAGCATCTTCTGTTTTTACCTGTACTGTTTTATTTTCTAAGGGTTAATAAGCTTGTGAAAAAGATTGTAAACTTTAATAACAAAAATGTTTATTATTCTTATGTGATACATTGCATAAAACGGCAAAGCGTTATTAAACAGATTGTAGGGTTAATTTGGTTTATGGAGTTTTAAACAAGAATTAAATAGCTATTGTCTGTATAGGTACAGATTCATAGGTAGCTTAATAATCTTCGCTTTCTAAAAGTATTAACAGTAGAAAGAAATTTATTTGTTGGTTGCTAGGTTGGAGGGCGTTATAGTAACTGTGGCTTACACAAGAAATCTCAAAATCACTTTCATTGAAAAACAAAAACACAAATAGATTATAAAAGCCAAAGTTTACATAATATTACCTTCTGCAGACTCAACAACGAAGTAAATAAAAACTAGAAAGAAAAATAGATGCCACAATTAGTCAGGTTGCTACGTACAACGACGTAGACGGAAGAAAACGTAAATATACCAGGCTAACTACCAATGCGGACCTAGCGACACAAAAATAATACATCGCTAACGATTTTCTATTTACAATAAGAAAAAACACAAATATAGAAATTTATATCGAAACAGCAAAACAAAATTAACTAAGGTTACTATTGAATAAAACAATTTTACTCTAAGGACAAATTCACTAGTTGTTCCACGAAGTGCGCAATTCGTAGCTAATCAATACCAAAAAGAATAACGTTAATACTTTCGTATAAGCGGATGGGTTAATTAAAAAAAAACATTAAATTGAGAAACCTTTCTAGTAAGGATTTTACCATACGAAGCATTTGTTAAAGCTCTAATCAGTAAAAAAAGAATACTGCTGAGAGTTTCGTATAGGCAGATGAGTTAAGTACAAAAAGCAAAAGCATTAAAGTTCGAAACGTTTCTAGTAAGGATTTTACCAGAACAAACATTAGCGTATCTAATTTCAAATTGGGTTTATCCCTGGGTATGTTAGAAAAGGAAAACAAGTATACATGTGTCGGGATACTTATCTTGTCAGCCCTCGGAAGCAAATTGACACAGCATCGCCGTGGTAGTCAGCAACAACCATGCTATTACCGTAATTGCAACGGCGGTCTACATGCAAGAGCAGTTGATCTACATCAGGGAATAATCGTGCTACGCAACAAACAATTTAGCCTCCGGCTAAGAACTAAAAAAAAGGAAAATCTTACTAATATTAACAACTCAGGAGCGCTTACCGATACACACCAAATCTACACATTTGATAGAGGAGAAATGCGCATCGCTCTTGAAGTAACAGAACAAGTATCAACGCACAAGCTGCAGAATCAAACTTTAAAAGGAGTTCAAAATAACACGAACTCGAAAAGCAAACGTCCGCGTTATCGAAACGCGATTGAAACTGGAAAACACGGTTTTACCGGAGAATAGTAGGATATATTATTTCGACAAATTGTTATCGGAAGGTAGAACGCGCTCAGGGATACCTAACAGGATCTTGACTAATTGATTGTAGCATAAACTTGTCGTTTCAAAACAACTAGATTTACGTTGCAAAATTCTAGAAAGAGTATTTATTATTAATTCTGTGGAAGGATTTAACAATAGACATGGAATTTATACGAACGAATAATGAATTAACAAGAGATTTGAGTTGAAAATTATGGTAAAGCGAGTTTATCTAAACCGGTACAATATATCGGGTATTGTTGGAGAATTTAATACTAGAAAAGGAATTTATGTAAATAAAATAACCAATTATTGCCGAAAATAAACGTAACAAGGTTAGTGAATTTCCTGGGTCCATCTCAAACAGACAAATGTCTGTAAAATGATAATATGAAGAGAATGAACACTCCCGGTTCTTTTTCTGTATTAAGCTGGAATCCTTATTTTGTTTTTAGTTCAGCCATAGCAGAAAAACCGACTTTGTGGAGATAAGTTCTTGAAAAGGGTAGAAATATTCAAACAGTTCTAAGTTTAAGTGTAAAATAATTTAGTATCCATGCCAGATTAAAACCCAATTTATTATCAAATTGTCTTGTAATCTGATCACTTGCGGTAAAATCTATATATTATTTTTCTTCTTAAACTAGAAAGTTTCTTAAAGTTTTCAAATGGATTTTTAACCCATGTTGCGAGTAAAAATGATGTTGCATTAGAAATTTTGATTTACCCACAAGAAACAGAAACCCCGTAACAATTTTAGGGATGCACCGGGTAACTACAGTGGTAAGAGAGTGGGTTCCTATGGAAAAATGATAAAAATAGTGAAATTATGAACTGTAAAATGGTCGTAATATAAAACTACTTTACGGTACTATTTACTTTAAACGGCCTTACTATTTGTCAAAAGTAAGGGGTGCAAAACCGTCTTGTCCTAACTATCTCTTAGATATTTTCGCTACCTGGAAGACGGTTATCCTGAATAGATCTCTATGCTTTTGATGTTCTAAAATTTTGTCACCTCATTTTTACCCTTCTTAACCGTACCTAAAAACACTTATTAGATTTCAGTTGAATTAAAGCAATTTTTCAAATAAAAACCTCTCTAAAATATAACTTCTCACTGAGATAGCTGGATATTCTTTTACAACGATCACTTTCGTCATCGTACAAATAACCGCTCATAAAAATCAATCTAAGCTTAAACTCTATTAACAGTAAATTACGAAAATATAAATACACGTACATTAACCTAAAAATCAACCTAATATAACATTCAACGGACCAGATATTATTAATAGAACTTAAAAAACACTTTAATCTGTAAGTAATACTACCATTCCGTTGTTCAAGTTTCCAAGATTGATCTATACATTTTAAATCCCATTTTTTTAAATGGCCTTAAGCAAAACATAACGCAATACCAACTTTTACTTTAAATCATTCTGGTGTCAAGTAAAAATATTGAGTTTTATTCTTTACCTGCAATAATTCCACAACTGAGCTTACATTTACACATTTCTTACTCAGTTAAAATGTTAAATAAAACTTCCTTTCTCGATAATATTACGTTTAAATTTAAACAAGCTATTTCCTACGCACTACGAACTAATTACAATTTTTATTACAAGTTCTCATGCACATCAATGAACAGCACTGATTCGCCTGTTTATTAACTATCAACATCTTAGGTAACCCCATTTTATCTATTTAAATTTCAGCTCTTGCTAAAGAGTAAAATCCGTTCATTACCCTTTTATGGACTAATCTCGACAATACAACATGCGCAACCTTTGTAGCTTGTTTATCCAGAAAAGCTCAGAATAATTCGACGTTGGCCACTTCTATGAGGGGCCTGTCTACATTTCCGTTGTTACTTTACTATTATTTCTTTCGTAACTTTACTTTCAATCTTTTAGAACCTAGTCCTTCGTTTAAAATTTCGTTTTTACACTTTGCGCATCTAAACTGTTTTATTTTCGAGGTCAATAATGTTCTGTCCGTGTGAACGCATTCAGTCTATAGTTGAGGTTTCTTTAAAATCGAGTGAATTTGTACAAATCTTACTATGAACAGTTATTTCCCCGGTGTCTATCTATATTTTGCTAAATTTAATACGAGTGTAAAGTCCCAACCTATATTACCGGTTGTGGGTAAAATAAGTGCTCTCCTGCTTATTTCTGTGTTGATCTAATATCATATTGTAATAGCCATATTATAAAATAGAAACTACCAAAGCTTCTACAAATATTACAGGCTGTGTTCCTTGTTACAAGCTCATTCAACTAACTAAAATTACTAATTTTTTTTTCATAAACTAATGTTGATTTACGAAATGCACTAGCATTACATCCACTCATATTTTCTATGAAATTGTCATCGATTATAAAATATTTTCTAATATACTTCATCAAAGTTGTTAAATGATTTTCCCATGTTTACAAATAGAACTTTGAGATGTGCTTCTTCAACGTTGTAGTTTTATAAAATTTATTTACGTTCTTTAACATTTCTATGTTTCTGCCCTCTTAAGTTGTATTTCATAGTTCTAATTTTCTGCAAAAAGCACTAACTTTGTCCTTGTATCCAAGAGATTCGCATTAATTCCTTGAAGTTAAAAATTTAACATATTTAGTTTCTCAAATTTGTCAAGTAAGGAGTTCAATTTCATAAAAAATGAAAGACACCAAAACAGCTTTGTCGTCTGGAATGCTAAATGTAAAAATTAGAGTTGAGAGCAAGACATTTCACCATAAGTTAGCAATAGCGAACATCACTGAAGAAGTTATCTTGGGAATGGATATCTTGAAAAGGTATGGATTCCATGCAGATATGAAAGAAGATGACTTGGGAGTATGAAACGAGAAAGTATGGTTTTGCAAAGAGACGACGTGTCTGTGCGGGTTTGTTTAACGGAAGAACAGAAAGCGTGGCGATGAGACGCTTGGATGGTGCTTTCCGGAAAGGCTGTGTGCGCGCTGTTGAACCGATTAGTAACGACTTCCTCGGAAAAGGCATGCCTGTGGAGAAAGCTCTGACCTAAGTGACAGATAGTGTACCTATAATCTTAAACGCCAATGACTACAAAATCGCGTTGAAAAAGAAAGCAATGGTAGGACGGTGTCCTTTGGTAGTTCATGCGGCGGGAAGTACCGGTGTTGAGAAAGAACCATCCACCAAAAAGTTGTTACGTGCCAATTGGCACTTAAACATTGTTTTTAGTTTAATTTTGATGTGCGGAAGTTTCGCGCCATAAATTAAAAAGACTAGGCGCATATTTCCGTTACGTCACAGTGCGTTTGCGCCAGATCGCGGGACGCGAGTGAAGTAGGAAAAAAGTGGAGACAAGTGTTTCCGTGACTTGATGTAACGTTGCTTTTTTGCCTGAACCTTCGAGTGGAGTGGACGTTTGAGGTATCGTATCGTGCTTGTTATTATCTATGAAGATTCCCTTGCCTAATTATCTTTGTTGTCGCCCCATATACCTGGTTTTCCTTGTCAATTCCCTACATAGGTGATGAATTTGTAGCCGTAGGCAGAACCACATTCTACGCCGGAGTGGAGCCCTGAGATCGAGTCCAAGCTATTTGGGTGTGCGTAAGACGTACCCCCGTTAATTGCCGTTTCTTGTAAGAGGGCCAGCAGCAGCCCTTAGGGACGTGCAGCCACCATCTTTATCTATCCTGAAGGACAATAGGCGTACTTCGTGGAAATCTGGACCTATCTGTGAGTAATTACTGTATTACCTATTGTCTTAAATTTATATAAATTTTCCGATTATTGCGCAATATAATTTGTGCATTGGTGACGTCATTGGCAGTTGGGCGCGCAAGATCTGTAATAAGGTTAGCGCTACTAGCCGCCCGTGGAGTCGCTTTTTCATCGCGCTTGCGCGATGTATTTATCGATTTTTTAACTGTAATTATCGCCTTTTAAATTGTAAGAAAGTGTTCCGCGAAGTTATTGGACCAAGTGACGAAACCATGCCTGCACCTCGAACAACAACAACTCCAAGCTACAAAATAAGCTATTAGCAATTTAACTTGACGAGGCTACAGATACCAACAAATATTGTCACTGCTTATATTCAATTTTGCAATTGAGTAGCAGCAGCTGAAGAACTGCTTTTCTCTAAACTGTTACATAATAGGACAACAACTGATTCGTTTAATATTTAAACTAAGAAAATGTTTAATAACAAAACTACGTTAATATAAACACATATGGTACGCAAACGATGGGCTGCAGCTTCCAAAGTTTTCAATTTGCACCTGTAGTGAATTTTATAAAGATCATTCCAGCGGCGAACGGTCGTTAAAGCAGTGTGTAGTGGGGCAGGTGCGAAGTCTTCCTTTCTTTCCTTCACTTTAGGCGAATCGAGAGTGGGTAAGGGATTACTGCTGCTCTAAGGAAACGTAACGACAATGTAGGGTTCTAAAGAATAGTGAAGCAGTGAAGTCTTCGTGGGAGCACATCTGTCGTCCTCTTTGACGACGTTATCTGTTGGTGGAGCCACATGTTTAAGCAAAAATCATATGCCAGTGGAACTAGAATTCAGTATCACCAACCCCGAAAGTGACCGACGAAAAAAGTCGAGAAGCTACTGCTCATATCAACCACTACTATTTAGTATCCACTCGACATGTCAACCAGACAAGGTTTAAAAGAAACATTTGCTGAAACAACAGATAGCAATGAGGCGGTCAGAATCGTTACAATTATATGTTATTTAGGGAAGGTGACACTGAAATGATGCAAATCAACAACGTGCTAAAACTTGGTTAGTACATGCACAAATAGTGCGTAAACAATCGGTAGCGGATTCTAAAGTTTTCAAGTTGTCACTTCAGTAAACTTTATAAAAAGAAGACCATTCTAACGGCAAACGTAGTTGAAGCGGTGTGCAGCGGGTAACTTCAATACTTTCGTTTCTTTCCTTCGCTTTAGGAGAATCAAAAGCGGACAAAGGAGCAGCGGCGCTTTGAGAAAGGAATCGTGAAGCAGTAAAGTCATCGACGGAACACATTCGTCAGTCCTGTTTAACCATGCCACCTGTTGATGGGGCAACTTGTGGACGAACAGTCAGTCTTGTTTAGGTAAAAAGCACATGTCGGCGAATCTATGATTTAGATATCACTAAACCGGAAAGCGACCGTCGAGAAAAACCAATAAACTAGCGCTCACATCAACCACTGCTATCCATTATCCACTCGCCATATCAACCATGTTACAATTCCCGACTCTTACGTAATTAAGTATCAAAGTTTAATCTATCAGTTATAAAAGTTTTATCGCCTGCGATTCATAGCTTCCTGCAACGAAACTAACTTCTGAGGGTCCTGGTGATTCGGTTTTCAGAAGATTTAATGACGTTGTTGCTTGCCGGTAATAGCTGGAGTACCCTAAAGGAAATAGGTAAGAAAAGGTGTAGTGTAACCGATCTGAAGGCTGACCCAAACGCCCTCTATAAACGGTACACCGGGCTCCATGATTTAGCATCTAGTGGCAGTGGCTCGACGACACCTACGTTATGTTGTTATAGTGTAACCCAAATTCGCACTGAGAAGGTGGCATTAAGGCGGGAAGGTTTGAAATAAAACTACAGAATTTACCTTACTTGACTTTAATCAAAATAATAACCACTAAATAGGTCATTCGCATGAAAACAAAAATATGACATTTAAAGCAAAAAGTGCCGTACTCAACCTGGGCGACTAGGGAAAGAGTACGGCAGAAAAAAATCCAAACTGCCCTCACACTTCCAACTGCATTTGGCATATCTCGACAAGGACGGGTAACGTACACGTACCCAGGTCACCAACACTGAATTTAATGGGATGTCAACTGTTACCCAGACATACCACACATGACAACCGAAGAAACGTTAGTGTAAACCAGTTAGTCTTTTCTGGTAGGTACTGAAGTCGGCTAGGCCAATACTACCCAGCTAAAGTTGAAGAGGGGGGACACCAGGAAGATGACCTGTACAGTGACTACCAATGTTCCTCTCCGTACGGACATAAAATGTTAGTAACAGTTCAACAAGGTTCGAACACTCGCGCTCACGTTCATACATTAACAGTTTCCAGCCCGTGTTACAAAATATTTCACAAAAGCTAGCCGACTTCCTATTATTTGCAAGAGGGTACAACTACAAGTACCTTGACAAGAAGACATGAATCGCTGAAATGAACTTATGGTATGATTGCGCATAGTCATAAATGCAAACGCGAAAGGCACGAGATGGTTGATCATACCAGAAGTTCAATTTAATTAAATCACAACAATTATCACAAACGTTAAATACTAGTTAATTATATAGGAACATCGGCTAGATAATAGGATAAATAAAACAACAAACATATAATTACGTTTAAACCGAGATATGAGCGGTGCAGTTGTAAATGTGATTAATATGCTGAAATAAAACAATTACACTTAATAAAAATGTTAAATATAATCACAAATATCAAACATTATAAAATATATTGACAGCAAATACATACCCAAAAATTCTACAGCATAAATACAAGTCCAGATTAAGGGGCTAAATCTTTATATAAATGCATGTTAGTTAAATGTATTAACTCTAGTAAGCTAATGTTAAAAATTATTCATTATGATTGCATCGGTTAAAACGTACTTTTAAAAATTAAACATATCGTGGCATTACAAATTACAAACAAAAAATATACACAACAACGTTGTGGTTAAATTCAGTTACTATCTTAAAACCAAAACAAATATAACATAGAAATATAGTACTGTTTATGTTCAAGCTTGTCCAATAATTTGCTTTAATACAATGTCCGTACTTTTCATTGTTTGTCGTAAAATTACAGTAATGGTACCTCTGCTATTGATTCTGCAATAAGTGCAACGTAATTGTAGTTCCAACTCTTGATTAAATACAAAATCGACATTATTTCAAATAAATAAATATTAATTTTGCTCTGATTTAGATATTAAATAAACAATTTAAATAAATAAATATTAGTTTTCGGTTGTTAAACCACACCACACCTATTTATACATAAAACGTTCAAATAAAATCGTAAATTTTCATATTTGACATCTCACGTAAAACAGCCGGCAAGGCAGCGTTGTATACATCAATCTCAAAAAGCAACAGGTAATCATAAGAATATTTCCTTCAATGGTTAAATAACTAACGGTTTTACAATAAGTACCAACATCACATTCAAAACAACGCTCTGATTACAAGATGCAATCAGATTACCTTCAATAACTACTACTTTATAAACTTAAAAACATTACCTTTAATTAAAAAAACCGCTAAGTGAAAATCTTTCAATCAGCCATCTTGAAATCTAAAAACAGTCGTTTAACCCTGTCAACTCGATCGACCGCCTCTACACATGCGTCCCCTGATACTTTAAATTTTGACATCACGGAATGCGTTCAGAAGCCTGCAAGTGGTCACTGAGTTACTCTAACAAATACCTTCGAATATCAAAATGTACACTATAATATTTGTAATAATTATCAACAAATGAGAAATTGATCTAGAACCTACGAATCACTACAAAAGTATGGATGAAAAACAAGCACTAAATCGAAACACACGCAATAACGTCCTCCACGAAAACCCAGTAGCTTCCGTGAATTCCGGTACTGAAGTGATTCACGTAATTACCCCCATTGTCACAGCACTTGTTCGTCTATCACGGAATTGGATTAATCAAATCGGTTAATGTCTTTTGACCAATTACAACGAGAGAACTGTATCATTTCAATAGCGCATGTTCACATTACGATAAAAATCCCCGACGGTATCTTAACATTTTATGCATATCATAACCATTCTATTCTTACAATGTATGTATCTAGTAATTTATAAAATATCCATGACCAGATTTAGGAAACAATAGGAATTCCTTTACTTCTATACAAATTACAATAGATTTAATAAATATAAGAGGTGGAAACTTGGATATCCAATAAATGAAGGGTATGTTAGGGGTTAATTCACTTCACACGTAACAATCGCTGCAAAACTACAAAAAAAAAGAGAAAAAGTCATCTTGTTCGCCCAAGTGTGGGCAACTACTTGTATCTTAAAGCCTCTAATGACCAAATAAAGTTTTCTTAGGCGCCATCTAATTTTTCTTAAAATAAACCGCACTAAAGCAGTAAACGAAAAAAAGGAAAGTATTCACTAATTGATTGACCGAGCAGTTTTGTGCGTACCGTTATTTTTTGCCGCAATTCCCACCAACAACAGATTTTGTCGGAAAGTAAGAGACTGTTCTTCGACTAAACTTTAAGATATACCTTAGTTTAACTAGTTACTTTTTAATTTTCTTAAATATAAACATTTAAATATATAAAACATTCTGCACGAGATATTTACAAAAAAAAAGTATCCAAATCTTATCCTGCATATTTGGTATCTGAATTAACCAAATTTTTCTGTAAGCAATCAGACTTTCTACTATATTATTAAGACAATTTTTCTATAACAAATTATAATACTCAGCCAGTTAGGTGCTTTTTTCAACTTTTACCTTTCGTCCGGATTATACAAACCTTGGTTTCAAAATATCAGTCAATTAAAATTCTAAAGAAGCGGAATAGCGACGTGAGCTGCCAAAGAATGGTAAAGCAGTAAAGTCATCGACAGGACACGTCCGTAAGTCCTATTTGACGATGTCACCTGTTGATGGAATGGCGTGTGGACGAATAGTTGATCTTGTGTATGTGAAAAGCGCATATCAACGGATCTAGGATTTATACATTCCCAACCCGGAAACCTACCGTCACGACGAGAAAAACCGAGAAGCTACCGCTCACATCAACTACTATTATTTACTACCCACTAGCTATGTCAACCAGGCAAAGCTTAAAAAAATTGCTGAATCAATAGATAGCAACGAGACGGCTAGAATCACTACGATTAAATATCGTTTAAAGAAGTTGTCCCTGAGAGGATCAAAATCAAGAACAACATGGAAAAACTTCGTCCGTACATGCATATATAGTTCTGGGATCCTAATGAAGAACCTGGACAGTGCTGACGAGGTGCAGTCTGCTGTTGCGTACATGGACAACATCTTGCTGGTGTTGCAAGGGAATTCCAAACCGGCAATACAGCGCATTACAGATCGTACAACACTAGTGCACGAACAATAAAATGAACATTGCTCTACACAAAAACCACGTACATCATTATGAAGGGATCCTTAAAAAGGGATCCAAACATAAAAGTTAATGACGTGTTACATACCGAAAATCGGTATGTAAACATTTCTGTAAGTTGCAAGTGAATTCGCGCCAATAATTTAAAAGACGTGCGTGCATTTCCGCCACTTTAGATAGTTGCGTCGGCACCCGGGATTGCGCAGACGCGGAGTGGGAAAGTAAGTGGTGATTTCCGTCGCGTCAGGGACTAGACAACTAAACGTCCAACGGTGAAGTTCACCGGTGCCTTTTTTGTCTTCTTTTTTCAGATATGTAGGTTTTCCTTTATCTCTTGTACCTGTATCGTTCCTCTTACCTGTATCCTGTCGTATCTCTACAACAAGAGGAGAGAAGGCAAATTTGAATTTGGTTGCGACGAGGGGCAAAGGACGACCCACGCCCACAACGCCCAACTGACGGAAGATAGCTGCAATGTAGGAAAGAGTTCTACAGTTTACGTGAGTACATTTATCTTTCTCTTTGTATGTGATAATACTTTGTACATAAATATGACGTAACCCCTTATTGCGCATTATTAGTCAAATATTTATTGTGTTATCCATTGTCGTAGTGGCTCTTATAAATTACACCCGAGACTTTAAAAGTATACCTTAGAGCATAGACTCGAAGTATAACAGTAGCGCATCCAACGTTTTGTTTTGGTTGAAAAAATTTGTTTTCATCTTTTCTATAACTTATAATGTATTAGTTTAAATATATATGTAGATTTTTCACTCAAAAAAATAAATAATTATTTAAATTTTTAATAACTGTGAAATAGAAAATATAGGTTGGTAACATTGGGGGTTGCCATGACAACCATTTTAAGTGAAATGACATGGAAACAGTTGTTATGCACTTGACATGGACAGCCATATTGGTTATTGTGTATAGCTTTCATAAATGTATTGTTAACTCATTTAATTCATATCTTACCTTATAAAAAATAGTGTGTTTGTATTTTGGGTTCTTTTGAATAGTGACCTAAGTTAATTTAGCATGAAGCTGGAACATATACCTTTTAAAAATGCCTATCAACTTACCATAACCTAACTTCAGCATGTGCTTTTGGATTACATAAGTTTTTCTGTAAGTACTCTAGTTATAAATAAATAGCTTCATTTACCATTCCTTAGAAGTAAAACTATAAACTTTAAATTTCTTTAGTTTTTTGGTTCAACTTTTTAAAAAGCTTTTGTTCAGATAACTCTTATAATATCTTACTTCTCTATGATTTTAAGTGTCTCTTTACAATCTAAATAATTAATTATAAGTTACGATTACCTCCATAAAGAAAATTTCTTCCCTAAATTTAGCTTTTCCAATTAATTGAGTTCTTAGTATATCTTTTATCTTCTAAAAACGTTATAGTAACTTGATTTCGTTATATCTGCTTTTTTAAACACTATAATAATGAAGTTGTTGATAACGTTTTGTATTTAAGCTCATTTACGATGGTTGTTCATAAATCTTGCGATATCAAAAGAATATTTTAATAATTTGGAATACTGTTCTTTCTATACATGTGTAGAGTATTGTTTTGTGTAGCGAGTATGATTTTGTTTTGATAGCATATTTTTTAGATATATCGATATTCCAACGCAGCATTTTAAGATTTATTTAGTCTAGACGAAACTTATCAAGAGTTGGTCGCTCATCATTTCATAAGTCTAGACGAAACTCAGGGGTAAGTTTGTCGTTCTAGCAATTTGTGAATTATTTTTTTAAGAATGATGTTGGAGTTTTCTTTATTAGTCTAGGTGAAGCTCAAAGGAGGGCTCGTCATCCTAGTAAGTATATGCGTTATAAGATATCTTTCTGTTCTTCAACAATTCTATCAGTAAATCGAGTTTTAATTACTGTTATCTCTTCACATATCGATTCAAATCACACTAGATGGCATAAAATGATCTTTAAAATCGCTTAAGCTTTGCGTACATATAAAATTTTTCACGTTCCATTTCCTTAACGATTTACCTAATGTTTTTGTCTTTACTATGAATTAGTTAAATTCAATTACTTATTACTTCTCTTATACAGTATTTACCTTTTACACGTTTAACTTATTTACCTTAAATTAGCTATCTTTCTACTTCTTGTTGACTTTTCCTTGAATTTATCGTTAGTCATATATCGTTTTATTGTCTACGTCCCCCAGTATAACTCTGTCGCTTCATTTAATTAATCCTCGCACCTTTTCTACAACAGATTATTTTGTTTTCAGTATTTATCTTACATCGTTTAATTTTGTGGTGATTGTCGTAACTTTGGTTGTAATAGCTCATTGAATTTTTACGATTGGTTTCAGCTGATGTTGAGTGGATGCTTTTTTCTTTGGGCTCACATGGGAGACGCGGCCTATGTCATTGTAGGTAATAGTCCATATTCGCAGTTGCCAAAAACTTAGACTTTCTATTCCATGCGTTTTTCCTCTGAATTATTATAGTCCCCACTTTATTTTTTATTATTACTTGTTTTCTTTTTCTACTAAGTTACCATAACATATAAATATTTTTTATTGAACTTCGTGGTGAGGTGCTATCGCTTTTTATTGATACCTTATCGAATTCTCGGTTGTTTTAGCATATTGGGACAGTATGTTTGTATTTAACTGCTTATAATTAGGCATTTTTGTGTGTTTATGGCGTTACCGTTTTTAAAAATTACCTTGAAACAGTTGGTTTTTTGTGTGAATGTATCTGTAGTGATACTTTTAAGTTGTTATGTCAACTTTTATCTGATTTTCTTATCGTAGTAGATGCACTCGTTAGGAAAATGATTGTACTAGTTCCCACCAAGAGTCTAGTAATTTTTTAACTTATTATGTACCTTAACTTGTCTGATTAATATAGCAGATGGTCCTTCAAACCGATCTGTGTTTTATAGGGACAACTTTCTATCTTCTCTCGGGACGCTTGTCCAAAAACTCTACTTTTTCTTATCCCGCTGTCTCTGTTTCTGCATTATCTTTCATTCGGTAGACCTTTTCTTGTCCCGGAACATTCGTCTACCACGTAAGAGTGATTTTTCTCTCACTCCGGGCTACTGACCACATTGGCTGGTTGAGTAGTGCTTTGCTATCACCTTTTCTGTCTCTTTAGCTCAATGCGAGCCCTTCCTCTATTCTCTTCTACCTGGAAGTGCCTTTTATGCATTTCAAAATTTTATTTAGTATCGTTATCTTACCTATTGCCTTTGATAATAACTTGAGATTTTGCTTTATCTTTTTTATCTTCTTAACGTTTGGTATTTACGATCAGGCGTAGGAATTATTTTTTGAATATTGAGTAAAAAAGCTAACCTGATGGTAGCCATGTAATTTGTTAGGTTAGTAATGTAAGAAATTAGTAAGATGGTACTGTTGGTAAATTTGTTGATTCACAACCATGTCATGGACAAGTTTTGATGTGTATTGTTTATTAAATCAGAGTACCAGTACTTAAAAATTTGCTAAAGTGCAGAGTAATTTGCTCTTTTGAACATTTTGAAATTTGGGCATTTTCTTGCCAAAGAAGAAACAGTCTAGATGCAACGTTTATGTGCGTCTGCACTTAAAAAACTGTAATGTTAGCTTTAGTTTTAGTATATATGTTAGGCGACTTGTCGCAGTTATTCTAGTTTAAGTAGTGTTTCATGCTCCCCGACAAATTTGTGCTGTCGATTATAACTGCGCCACATTAAAGACTCGTGTGTGCACTTTAAATGTAGTCAAAAACAATAAGGCTACACATTCCGTTTCCTAGTAATCCGGAAAACGTGTTATCGGTCGGAAAAACCATGTGGCGCCTAAAATAAACATTTTGTAGAATTTATGTTAGGGTTTATGTAGATTAGTTAGGATCTAGATTTTAAGCTTTTACCGTGCTAATAGTCATTCTCTTTTTAGGATTTTTTTTCTTTTATGGCGTTGTCGCGATTGTTACATGCCGAAAATCGGTATGTAAACATTTCTGTAAGTTTCTAATTTGTAAGTGAATTCGCGCTAATAATTTAAAAGACTTGTGTGTGCATTTCCGCCACTTTAGATAGTTGCGTCGGCACCCGGGATTGCGCAGACACGGAGTGGCGAAGTAAGTGATGATTTCCGTCACGTCAGGGACTAGTCAACTAAACTTTGAACGGTGAAGTTCACCGGTGCCTTTTTTGTCTTCATTTTTCAGATATGTAGGTTTCCCTTTATCTCTTGTACCTGTATCGTTCCTCTTATCTGTATCCTGTCGTACCTCTACACAGAAGAGAGAAGGCAAATTTGAATTTAGATTCGACGAGGGGGCAAAGGACGACCCACGCCCACAACTGCCGCCAAGATAGCTGCAATGCCGTGAAGAGTTCTACAGTTTACGTGAGCACATTTATCTTTCTCTTTGTATGTGATAATGTATGTTCCTATCGTGGATGCTTTCCTTCAACACCAGTTGGATTAGTGGATTACTTATAAACCCATTTTTGTCATGCACTATCGGTCGTTGGAGCCTTGTACAAACTTCACAAGCTGTAAGTTCCCGAATTTTTGTTTTCAACCTGCTACATATTTTATAATTGGGTATATACAATTTATTTGTATTAAGAAGACTTTTACGTTGGCGCAAGCTTAGATAAAAGCATACTGTAACAAGAAATTTTAATATAAAAAAGGACCACAACTGTATTTGCATAAATTTATGTTTCAGTTAATTTGGTTGGATACCTATAGTTGAATTAATTTATGATGTTCTTTTTCATTTAGATACACGCATATTTAATCAATCAGGGATAGAGCTTAGCTTATTTGTGTTGTATGTCTGTTAAGTACTGTGATATTCATGTTTAGACAATATAGGTTATGTGAACGACTTAATTGTGTTTATTTTAAATTAGTAGCTGAGAAAAAAGTGTGCATAAGGTTCTATCAACCTGTATTACAGCAAGAATATTTAAATCATCTCCTGAAGCACACATCTTCTAGCGAGACTAAAATCGGGTGGGTTAGTGCTCAACGGCTTCTTATTAAACAGATCACTCAGAGACAGATTGTTCGTCTAAGGCTGTCCTATTGGCGAAGTCAATGGTGTTCTATCTGTGTGCACT
Source organism: Platerodrilus igneus (assembly GCA_036346225.1). Classification (NCBI taxonomy): domain Eukaryota; kingdom Metazoa; phylum Arthropoda; class Insecta; order Coleoptera; family Lycidae; genus Platerodrilus; species Platerodrilus igneus. The sequence continues at coordinate 976,034 of JARFIW010001778.1, read as the reverse complement.
CTCCCACAGTATACATGTAACTAATTAATTTTGATGGCCGCTTGTTACGTGCTAAACTGGCGCTAGTTGCCTGAATTAAATTTACTCACAAAAGAGAGGTAACAGTAAAAAATGCACCAACTAGCTTGTAATGGGCAGGGGTGGATTCTATAAAAGCAAATGTAAATCTTTTAGGGATGTACAAGCTTCAACACTATTCCTTGCACCTACCTGGAAAGGGCACCCACGCACACCTACACACGCGGGCACGCGTGCGCGCACGCGCGTACGCATGTACGCACACACACGCACGCACGGACGCTTGCACCCACACACAAACACACACAAGCATATATTGCACGCACGCACGTACCCACGCACATCCACACACCCAAGCGCGCACGCACGCACCGATGCGCACACATACGCACGCACACGCGCACTCGCGCACACTCACACACACACAATCTGATACACGAATTCATAAGCGCCTACCATTGCGTTTAATTTTCCATCAATCTTATAGCACGCGTTTTAACAGCAACAAGTGAACGCATTTACGAACGCACGCACCCACGCGCACATGCACGCACGTACCCACGTTCACATACGCACGCGCATACACACACAGTCTGAGACACGAAGAATTGATAAGCGCCTACCTTTCCACGTACGCACGCACGCAAACACAAACAAGCGCGCACACAAACACACACTCGTGCACACGTACTCATGCACGCACCACGCACACTTACACGCACCTACGAACGCGTGCGCACGCACACACATGCACGCACACCCACGCACACTCACATTCATGCACGCACCTACGCACGCACACACGCACCCACACACAAACACACACATGCACACACTGCACGCACGCACGCACCCACGCACATCCACACACACAAACAAGCGCGCGCAAGCACGCACATACGCACGCACGCATTCACGCGTACACGCACGCACGCATGTACGCACATGCGCACGCGCACACACACAATCTAAGACACGAATTCATAAGCGCCTACCTTATTACACTTTGATTCATTGCGCTTAACTTTTCCATCAATCTTATTAAACGCGTTTTAACAGCAACAAGCAAACATTCCGCCCACCAAAATAAGATAAGCTTATTTTAAATGATACACTCTAAGGCACAAAAAGTTCATGAGCGGCCTACTTTATTACACTCTAATTCACCTCTTATTGCGCATTATTAGTCAAATATTTATTCTGTTACCCATTGTTGTAGTGGTTCTTATGCATTATACCCGGGACTTTAAAAGTATACCTTAGAGTATAGACACGAAGTACAACAGACGTAAAAATAAAACGACTGCGAACAACGAAATATATAGACGTCACGTTAGACATAAAACAAAATTACAACACACTATTAACGAAATCTGCAAAAAGCAACGGCAACAATGAACAGCATAGTCACACCAGCACAACGATATTATAAAGTCCAACTATTCTGTACCAAATTGTATCTGAACATTGTACTGACGGCAATGGTAGGCCACTCCGCGAGTGCCTGGGCAGATAAACTAAACCTGATCTAACCTACACAAAAGTTAACGGCGCACAAAAAAAGAATACTCATCTGACTGAGAGGCGCATACAGGACGGTTTCACACGATGCACTGTACGTAATCCCGAGCACGCTCCCACTGACCTACGCATGAAATAAGACGCAGCCACATACTGCTTACGTAAGAACGATACAGACAGAATCGAGAATCTACTAAGAACTAAAGACAACACTAGGACTAAAAACGACACATAAGAACAAATCATGGACGAATGACAGAACAGATGGACTAACGGAAGTATATGAAGACCATTCGACATTTTTTCAAACATCAGAGAAAGACTAAACGCTAAACACATAATACCGACATAGGGAATGATCCACTTTATCACAGGGCACAGATCGAACCCGACATACAGAACGCATGAAATTAAGCGACAATGGCAACTACATATGTGGCAAACGAAAAACACCCGAACACCTGCTGTTCCATTGCAAAGACCTTCAAAATGAACTAACACACAAACGACATGCACTAACAAACCACAACATTCACAACATAATCTACAACAAAAACATCTTTCCACCAATGAACGCAATTGCACAGAAGAATACAAAAATTGTACAATAAAGATACATCGATGTGAAACTCAAAAACTAATCAACGTACAGAAGACAACACCAACCTGGGATTACCACGTACCGGATACCACGCATCAAACGACTCCTTAGGAACCGGTACCCTACTCACCAAGACACTAATGATAGTTGTAACGTGCATTTTTGTAATTTAACATTTTACACTTTACTCCATTTGTAAATACATTTCTGTAAATACTATTTCTATATTTTATAGTTATTAACTCGTTGGCGAATGCGTCGTATTATAATTGAGTGGATTGCATCGTTCTTGTCTTGCCGTTCGTATAAATTTTGTTGCTTATGTGGATATACAAGTCTAGATAAGAGACGATAAGAAGTTGTAATAGCAACGAGTTGATATAAAACAGATGAGCAGTTGTAGTTTGTTCTTGGTTCCTATATATTAATTACGTTGAAAATACTGTTTCTTTTTGCTTTGACAATAGTGAGAATTAATGCGGTATCAATTTTCGAATTGTTCATGAACAAGCGCGGCGCGATTTTAGTTGCTTTTCTTGTGAAGTGAAAGTTGTATATTGACGGTAGAAAGGGTAGTTCTGATTCCATTGAAGGAAAGATGCTTTATAGGCAAACGCGTTTATTCGACCTGCACGTGCGTTTTACGGAACATTGACTTAGTGATTACGCGTGCTTTACTAATTGTGTTTTTAGTGGAGTTTCTTTTGAAATAAAAGTTGTAGAACTTGCTTGCTAAACTTGACCGATTCTTTTAGGATTACTGTGTGTGCGATCTAGTTTCGTGGTCCTTTTTTTATCGGAGTAAGTGCAATACACTGGTACAGAATTTTTAAAGGAGCCACTTTAGTCAGGTTTTAAACTCCCTAAAACATTTGCAAAATGAAATTGCAGAAGTGTTTAACTCATTCCGTATTAATGATATGTTAAATTTACGTTGCATCTATTAATAAGTAAATAAAATATGAACGTACATTTTTTTTAAAGACGAGATTGTGAGAGTGACCGTGTTTTTAAATGTTTCCCCGTATTCAAACAATGCCTTTACTAACTGAAATTAGCTTCAGAAGTTGACGAAGTTCTTTCTGCTGAAGCAGATCTGCAATACGAAAACTTCTTGATGGATGTTTGGATCGGAATTATACTAACTTTAATTGTTCTTAGTTGCGTGTGTTGCATGTGTTCCTGTCTGTTGTACCACAAATTCCACCCCCGCGAATAGACTGTGAATCTTTGCCAAGCTACACCAGTGCATCCGGCTTACCAAGCTATCAGGAGGCTTTCGCTCAGTTACAGAAAGTAAAGAACAATCTGCAGTTGATAGTAGTGTCAAGTTTCAAGTTGATAATGGGATGGAACCATGGACACCCCACACTCCACCAACTCCAACTGCAAGGCTATCAGTAGCCGAATTAGTCCAACTCTATAGACACTCTTCCGGTGCTCCTGGTTGTGTAAGTTGAACTATTTCATACTTGTTATTACTGTAAATATCTATCCGTTTGTTTTGCAATATTCTTTGTCGTGTTGATACCTTTTACAATAGAAGTGCATGCTATTTAAAAAAAAAAGAGAAAAAAAAAAGAAAAATCGACAATACTGGACTACTCATATCAATTGTGTCTACCTATTTATCTTTTGTTATAAGTTTGTCTGATTTATGTTTAATTGGTGTGTGAGAAAACGTTTCTGCTACTCCCCAATATTACCTCACTTTGTACTAAAAATTTTTTGTATTGCTTTTACCGTTGTTATATTGTATAGCTTATCCAAACATTTTTTTTTACATTCTACAAAGTACTGAACAATCTATGCTCGATCAGCATGCTATGCTTTTTCTTTATTTCAGGTTTGCAGGACTAATTTTTTATTGCAGGTATTGTTACTAATTCCTTACAGCCGCGTACATTATATGTTGGTCTGCTTTCTACAACCCCCCCTAATCTCCGATTGAGCCCGGTCATTTCTTAGATTTTCTTTGTGTTACGCACGGCTACGAGCCAACGTAGCATAAATTTGGCGCCCAACGTGGCTGCCCCGATTAAAAACGTAACATAAATTTTTGGCGCCCAACGTGGAGCCCGATTTTTTTTGATTTGCTCTCGATTTTTTTGATTTGCTCTCGATTTTTTTTTTATATAACCTTGATGTTTTTGACATTGATTTTTTTTGGTGTATCGGCTCAATTTTCTTTTTTTTCTATATTGGCTGGCTCTAATTTTTTTTGTGTAGTCTTAAATTTTTTTTTTCTTCACGCTATATTGAAATTCTTTGATTTTAATTCTTTTTGTTGTTTTGTGAATTATCAGAGTTGTGTTTTCGCTGGTAATTTGGTTCTGGAAAACACTGGCGCCCAAGTTTTCTTTACACCACTTTTTTTTTGTTCTTCACGTCACTTTCGTTTCCTCACTTAAATATAATCCTTAATGTATAATACTTATAATACTTAAAAATCTCATTTCATAATGGCTTATTGGCGTATGACGGTCAACCGGTTACGGAAGACTGAGCTTCAGTACGAATTATTTTCTCGTGGTTACACTCCTGAAGATAATGTGAACAAATTACGTAGATCCGTTCGAAGTGCTCTTAGCATCGAACGAGAGAAAAGGCTTCCCTCCATCCCTGTAAAAGCAGATTTTGATTCTGAATGTAGGGCCACTTTGTACTAAAAATTTTTTGTATTGCTTTTACCGTTGTTATATTATATAGATTATCCAAACAGTTTTTTTTTACATTCTACAAAGTACTGAACAATCTATGCTCGATCAGCATGCTATGCTTTTTTTTTATTTCAGGTTTGCAAAACTAATTTTTTTATTGCAGGTATTGTTACTAATTCCTTACAGCCGCGTACATTGTATGTTGGTCTGCTTTCTACAACCCCCCCTAATCTCCGATTGAGCCCGGTCATTTCTTTGATTTTCTTTGTGTTACGTACGGCTACGAGCCAACGTAGCATAAATTTGGCCCACAACGTGGCTGCCCCGATTAAAAACGTAACATAGTGAAAAGCAAAAAAGGACACTAGATGTGTAGCCATAGCATGTTTGTACACATCGTAGTAGATATGTCTTATGCATAAACAGGTGGAAGGAAAATACTAACATTCGTAAAACAAGTCAACTTACCTTTCAGTTTATAATCAATAACAGATGAATAAGTAGCAAAATATGTCTTACGGTCTAAAACGCAAATTCTTACATTTCAAAAGAGCCAATTCTTACACTTAAAAGTTCACAAATACAAACCCGCAAGCGTGGTATATTAGACACCACAGCAGTTGGTAGCGCTAATCTTATACAGATTTTGGCGCGCCCATCTGTCAATGACGTCACCAATGCACAAATTTAATACGCAATTATCGGAAAATATAAATTTAAAACAATAGTTTACTTACATAAGAAATCCGACGTCCTGCGGGGTTGAGTTAAAGTTGGCTTCTGTTGATAGCCCTTTTAAGGCAATTAACGGAGGGTATGCCCAACGTACATCCAAATGGCTTCAACGGGATCTCAGGGCTCCACTCCGGAGTGATTAAAGATGGTGCTCCGGCGTGGAATGCGGTTCAGCTACGGTTGCAAATTACCTCTACCTATGTAGGGAAAGACAGGAGCAGGTAGAAGGGCGACAAACAAAGATAATCAGGCAAGGATATCTACATAAATAAAGATAAGGCACGATACGATACCTGACACGACCACACTTCCTGAAGTCACCAGGCAAAAAAGCTACGTTAAAGCGTCTCACGGAAACACTTCTCCCACTTTTGTTCTTTCACGCGTCGGCGCGAAGTTATTCGTCCAACCCACTTTTGACGTGACGGAAATACGCGCACCGAGTCTTTTGAATTTATGGTAATAGGATGAATAACCAAACAATACACACAAGGGCATACAAACAGACACATACACACATGCGCAAACAACTACACACAGATAGACGTCATGCACACGCGCGCACAGATACACTCACACACACAAACACTTCCATCCCTGCGAACACATACACATCACACACACACACAGTACCAGCACCGCAAAAGCTGCGTGAATCCGTGATTTCCGGCTGCCGATTGTCACGGATCACGTGTAAACTAACCAAGTTGATTCAATGATCCAGATTTCATGTTGCCGAAGGTCTGGATCGGATGCGAAAACGATGTGACCAAACTAACGAACAACAACGCCAATGGTACGCACACGTACATAAACACACAAAACTGTACTGATGTCGCAATGCCTACGTGCATCCGTGATTTCGTGCTGCCTGCGGTCACGGAATACAAAAATTCGCCCTCGTTCGGATGAGAGGTAAAATGGAGGTCACGTGTGTGAGTTGTCACGCACGTTAAAGGTCCCTACCTTGTTTGGAACAGCAACACTTCGGCAAAGTTCAAAATTTTCAGGTAAAACATACTCGCTTCCTGGTTAATGTAGTATCTTCGGGTGAGCATTGGAAATTAAGGGTCAAAGAGCACGCGCATACAGGTCAAGACAAAACTGAGGGTTTTAAATTCCGGCTTCCGATGGTCGGAAATGGAGGCAAAATCTCATATGAACACAAGAGACCCAGCAATAACACCAATGGTATGCACATGTACATTAGCCACCCACCCTGTTGCTTTCTCACACGAGCGCACACACACTCACACAAACACACACACGTTCACACATACTAACAAAATACTGGACGAATGTGCTGCTTCCTCGTGGCGACGGACGAGAACAAAATCTGGGTTATAGGCAGAATGGAGAAGGATTGAGCAATAGCCGAGAAGGAAAAGGGCCGTCTTGGGGCTCACATTGACTCCGCGCCCGAAAAGGGAACAGAGTAGGGATGAACCACATCTAGGGCGACCTCGGGAACTGTCCAGTACACAACAAAGTATTGACGCTGTACGACTGCAATAAAAATCCCAAAGACGACTAGAGCACAGATCCAACTATACCAAACGAACAACTGGGTCTGATTAAAATTTTAGGTAACAGATCGTTACCAAACGCAAAGAATCCGCAACAGTTGTAACGCTTAAATTTTATAAAGACCATACTATTAGATTCTTTTTGAACTTTGTGTGGACCTGTACACAAATGATTTAGCATTAGTATTTATTGTGAAACAAGATGGTTATAACGCGGCAAATTTTTACAATGTGTTTACGTATTAAAAGAAGAAATTGTAATATCCTTGGAAAAGGAAGATTTTCAGGCGAGAAAGCTGTTTCGGTGTCAGTCATTCTTTATGAAATTGGGCTACTTACATGACAAATTTGAGAAACTAAATATGTTAAATCTTCAACTTCAAGGAATTAATGCAGAGCTCTTGGATACGAAGACAAAGTTAGTGCTTTTTACAGAAAATTAGAATTATGAAACACTTAAGCGAGCAGAAACATAGAAATATCGAAGAACGTTATAATAGTGATAGGTGTTGATTTTTTTGTGTTCATTTTGTGGTACTACTGTGCTTTTGTAACAATTTTTTTAATTAGAGGTTTTTTTATGTTTTGTTGTGAGTTATGAGTGAGTGCGTGTATTTTTATTACAGGCTTTGCCTTTATTTTTGTAGTTGTAATACCCCGACTACTCGCCAACTAAGCACGGACATTCTTTCATTGTTCTACCAGCTACGTCAATGTACGTAGCATAAATCTTGACGCCATGACTTGGGGTTCCGATTTTGTTTGAGTAACATTTGCTCCGATTTTTTTTGTTGTTACTGCCTAATTTCCGATATTACCCGCATTTCTCGGCCTGATACTACTTATTTCCTTTTCTACCTTTACGTTCGGACTGTTTTTTTTTCAGCTCTTTGGTGTCCCTCACATGGGGATCGATTTGCTTTATTTTCTTGTGTGGGTTCGATTTTCTTAAATTTTAGTTTGTTTTTTTTATCGCTAAATATCATTGGTTGGCTAATAATTTCAGATTATCGGAATTGTGTTTTCGCCGATAATTCTAGTCCATTGAAACGCTGGCGCCCAAAATTTTTTTTTTCCTTCCCTCGCTTTACATTTTGTTCTCCCCGTTAAGTCTAGAGTTGGTTTTTCCTCCTATTTTTATTCTACCGGCCGTCCTTTCGACGTTGTGGGTTCTAAACTGTGCTACGGGTCACCAAAATCCTCGAAGATCAAGTATTCCTTATTTTCAGTGTCCCGTAATATCTTATCACAGATAACGGTATCCAATTCCGTAGCCTCAGCTTGCCTCCTCGTGTGCCCGTTATTACTCCATAATCCTTTTCACGGCCTGTTACCATCCCCAAACGAATCCTGCTGAACGTGTTAACCGCTTCCTCAATACCATGCTTGCTTCCTATGTACGCGACGACCAACGTCATTGGGAAGTAAACCTCCCAAAAATTTCTTGTGCAATCCGCACTTCCAAACACGAAATCATAGGCTGCACTCCGTTCTTCGCTCTATTTGGTCGTGAGCATATCCTTTTCGGCATTATTTCGGGCAGCTGTCCGAAATAAACGACATGCATATTCCTGACGACCCCGAGCATCCTTCACCAGATCCTGAACACTTAAAAATATCCGTTCGCACATTCTCAAAAAGCTTTCTGTCAGTTATCGAAAAATTCACAGCCGCTATAATCTCCACCGTCGTCCTGTCTGTAATCAACTAGGCAATTCCGTTTGGCGCCGTAATTTTGCTCTGTCCGACGCTTCACGTTATTTTAACGACAAACTTGCTCCTAGATTCATTGGTCCTTTTACCATTTCTAAAGTCGTTTCTCCTTGGACCTATGAACTTATCGATCCTTCCGGTCACAAATCCATTTGGCATGGCAAGGACCGAAAACCTGTTCATCCTGACAATCCTAATGCCCTAGACCTTGCACTGTTTTCCTTTTGGCGGCGCAAACACCTAAAGTCCAATATCTAGTCTTCGCGGTCCAGATTCTTATACCGACTTTGCTCTCCTTAGTACTTGATTTTTGGACTTTGCGATTTCGTTGTTTGCTTCCCTGTTTTGCTGGGTTTTCTTTTTCTTTCACTCATGTGGGTCCGGGAATACAACAGTCTCATGGTACGACCTGCCTGTCGTATGAGGCTACTAAAGCGGTCCAACACATACACACACACACACACTTCTTACACACACACACACACACACACTCACATATTCATATCACAACACACACGCACGCACACGCACACACATACTCATATATAACTACACTGGGATTCTGTTTTATTTTCTTTTGTGCGATTCTTAGGTTTTTTGTGGTTCTTGTACTTGTTGCTTGGTGTTATTTTTTTTCTCTTTTTTTCCTCGTTTCTTTCGTTCCATATTTCTCTCCTTTTCCCTGTGGCTGGTGTTACTTTCTGTAGGTCTTCATACCGACTTGATATATTTTTGGATCCACTTCCTGTGGTAGGTGCTTTCTAGTCCGTTTTTCTTTTCTTCAGAAACCACAACCAGTCGACTTTAGGACTAGTCAGCATTTCTTTTCTTTGGTTCTTCGGGTGTTTCAATTCTTGTGTACCACAGTTTGAAGTAATTTCATTTTTATCCAGCATTCTTGTTGTTCCCGAGCATAGTTTGAGGCTTGACACTTTTGTCATGTTGGCTGTTACTGTTGGTTTTCTTCCTCGCTTTTTTTCCTTTACCTTTGGTTTTTCTGCCGGAAACCAATAGTTTTCCGAGGTTGAAGACTTTACTGTTTCTTTTTTTAAGAAGCATCTGTCCTTTGACGACTTTGACAGTGTTAACGCCATTCTACCTTTATCCTAGGTGATTGCTACCTTCTACTTTACCTTTTCCGATATTCTATATCCTATATCTAAACTTCCTGATGTAGTCCGGTATACTGGCCCTTCGCGCCGGATGAGAGCTCTTTTTTATTTTGGGGTGTTTCTTTTTTTGGTTTTTTGTTTTCGTAAACAATTTTTTTTTTGTTTTCTTTCCTAAGCAAATTTTTTTTTCGTATTTGTTTTTTTTTTTGGTACTGCTCACTCCCGTACTTTTGCTTTCCCGACCTTTTAATTTTGCTGGAGGGGATTTGTTACGTTCATTTCCGAGGGTAAACCGTATCCTGTTATTTTGTTATTCATTCACATCAATTCCGTCCCTACTCTTCAATACTTCAACAACATCCTGTATATTTTACCCGTTTACAACAAATACGCTTTCTAGTAATTTTCAATTTCAAATCTATTTGCTTTAATACGAGAAGTTTATTCTAGAAATTAAATAGTCTATACCCTTTTTTAGGTATCCGTGAACTGGCTATACATTGCAATAGCGTGTAATTGCTTTCTCTATTGTTTCAATCTAAAACTCGTTGAAATAAGGTACTGAACTATTTGATTAAGAGTGTGTTCAAGTTTCTATTTAACACCTGTGTATGATAACGCGGGTATTGCATTTAATTCTCACTAGAAAACGAGTTGATTACTTGATTCGTTCTGCAGCTATTCGACCAAGAATACTGGTTACATTTTTTGTTCTCTATAAAATTTCGTGCACACACCACTGTGTGGTCGGTACTTTTATTGTTTAAAACATGTACTTTTCTTTTGTAAGGCGTCTAATTTTTGCATGTACCTTTTGTAGTTCCTTCTGGTGGATAGAACCGCCTGTTGCCTTGACCCTGTTTAATGAGGCGTTAGCCCCTTTCTTTATGGATTGAATACACGGGGTACGTGATCCCAAGTCCAACTGCTCTACTCTACCCTTAGGCAGGGTGTGATCAGTCCCACGCTGCGGACTCGAGGGCGAGTGGTTAGTCATTAGTTTCTTACATGGGTCCTGGACAACAATGGCAATAGCATGTGTATAAAGTCCTATTGATGCCTTAACTGTGAATGTGTAGAATGATTATTTTTATGCGTACGATGGTATTGACTTGTAATTTTATATTAGTTATAACTTCTTTATTGGTAAATGTTAGGTATTTATTAATATGGTATTATTTACCCGCTAGCCAGGACAAAAATTATACGTAGAACCAGATTTTGCCTTCGCGCCTGTTTCGCTTTCTACAGATATACTGAGTCATCCTGATCGACCTATCAAGGCCCGTCCTATACCTCCGATTCGAGATAACGTTGCAGTTTCCGTATCGTCTGTTCCTGTCCCTATGTCTACTCCTATTCATCAGGTCACCTGCTTCAATTGTGACCAAACTGGATATATTTGTACCGGTTGTTCTAGTCCGCAAGTCCGACATTGTTATGGTTGTGGTAGGAAAGGGGTTACCCGACCTAACTGCCCAACATGTATGGCTTCGGTAAACCGCCGATAGGGTTCTTATGCCGAGGCAAAGACCCTATTTTTCTCTATCCTCGGATATCCCTTTTTCTGATCTTGAGGATCAATCTCGATCGGAGTTAAATTATCTATACACTAGTGTCCGTGGCAACCAATGTCCATATTTTTCTGTTTAAATCTTTGGGATTCCCTTTAATGGGCTGTTAAACTCAGCAGTCACTCGTACAATCATTGGTGGTCCTGGTTGGCACCAATTACGTTTCTTGAACCTTCCTCTACATAAGTATTCTTCATCTTTCTGCAGCCTGGCCGACAACTCGAAATGTCACATCCTAGGTTTCGTCTTTTTTCCCATCACTCTCTCAGAGTCCGTGATTACTCTTTATATACTGGTTATTCCCGACATTTCCCACCAACTTATATTCGGCATAGATTTCTGGTAGTCTGTGCAGTGTGTACCTGGTTTTCAGGATGGTGAAGACTTTTGCCTCCTTCCTCCTTGGCCATCACTACTTCCCTCCTATTCACATTATTTCCGACCTTGGTCCCGAACAACAACTTCGACTCGACTCCCTAATCGCTTCCTCCTTTTCCAAACAACCTCCTGGTCTCGGTTGTACTTTCTTAGTACAATACCACATCTGCACGTCAGCCGAGCCAACGTTATTACCCTCTTTCTTTCCACTCCTTGAGGTTGCCCAATCGGAACTTAATGAGATGCTCCGCTTAGGGGTCGTCGAACCTTCTATTAGCCCATGGTCTAGCCCCATTATCCTAGTTAAGAAGCGAGACGATTCCTATCAGTTCTGCATTGATTTTCAAAAGGTCAAGCAAGTCACCCAAAAAGACGCATATCCTGTTCTGTGCATTTCTACCAACCTTGACCGGCTCCGCGATGGTCGTTGTCTCTTCTCACTAGATATTCGAACCGCCTATTGGCAAATCCATTTGTCCTCCGAATCCAAACCCATCATTACCTTCACCATCCCCTATCGAGGTTTATTTCAATTCTGTCGCATGCCCTTCAGCCTCCATAATTCTCCTGCCACCTTCCAACGTCTTATCGATCAGGTCATAGGTTCTGACCTGAAACCAATCTGTTTTGCCAACCTCGATGGTATCATCATCGCTACTGCTTCATTCGAAGAACATCTCCCAATTTTTTATCTAGTTCCTTCTCGTCTCTTACATGCTGGCCTTACTCTACGTGAAGACAAGTGTCACATCTGCCTACCTTTCCCTTAAACAACACCTAGTTTCTGCCCCCATTCTTTCCTGTGCTGACTTCACTTTACCCTTCACCAAGTAAACTGGCGCCTCTCACTTCGATTTGGGTGCTATCCTTAGCCAATCCCATCCCGACGACGAAAAGGTCGTAAGCTATATCAGTGGTTCACTCACTAAGCCGGCGCGCAACTACTCAGTTACTGAGAAGGAGTGTCTGGCGGTGATATGGGCGATTGAGAAGTTTCGTTTTTACGTCGAGGGTTTCCATTCCCACCTTTGGCTCAATAAACTTCAAAGCCCTGTCACTGTCGCCAAAAATTTATGCTACGTACATTGACGTAGCTGGCAGAACAATGAAAGAATGCCCGTACTCAGTTGGCGAGGTATTACAACTACAAAAATAAAGGAAAGGCCTGCAATAAAAATACACACACTCGTTCATAACTCACAACAAAACATAAAAAACCCCTAATTAAAAAAAAATTGTTACAAAACCGCGGTAGTACTAAAAATTGAATACAAAAAGAATCAATACCTATCACTATTATACATGACTTTTGGAGAGGCATAAAAGCGCAGTATTACCAAACACAACAAAATTCCATAACCACAGTATACATATACATACGGAGGAACATAAAAAGTTACTTCTTAAAATGGTGAGTTGTAGTTTTTAGGTCACTACCCTATATTAATTACCAAAAGAAAAACCAAATTCTCACACTAAAAACAACAGCTCTAACTTATCATCGTAAGTCTAAAATGAAATACGTACAAATGCCGCAATACAGGAATCAATAAATAATACCATATTAATAAATACCTAACATTTCCCAATAAAGAAGTTAATAAATAATATAAAATTACTAGTCAATACCATCATACGCATAAAGAAAATTATTCTACACATCCACAGTTAAGGCATCAATAGGACTTTATACACATGCTATTGTCTCTCGAGTCCGCAGCATGGGACTTATCACACCCTCCCTAAGGGCAGGGCAGAGCAGATGGAATTGGGATCACGTACCCAGTGTATTCCCTCTATAAACGAGAGGGCTAACGCCTCATTAAACAGGGTCAAGGCAACAGGCGGTTCTATCCACCGCAAGAAGCTACAAAAAGTACAGGAAAAAGTTAGACCCTTACAAAAGAAAAGTACTTGTTTTAAACAATAAAAGTACTTACCACACAGTGGTGTGTGCACGAAATTTTATAGAGAACCAAGAATGTAACCAGCATTCTTGGTCGAATAGCTGCAGAACGAATCAAGTAATCAACTCGTTTTCTGGCGAGAATTAAATGCAATACTCGCGTTAACATACACAGGTGTTAAATAGAAACTTGGACACTCTCTTTATCAAATAGGTCAGTACCTTATTTCAACGAGTTTTAGATTGAAACAATAGAGAAAGTAATTACACGCTAACGCAATGTGTAGTCAGTTCACGGATACCTAAAACAGAGTATAGACTATTTAATTTATAGAATAAACTTTTCGTATTAAAGCAAATAGATTTGAAATTGAAAATTACTAGAAAGCGTATTTATTGTGAACAGGTAAAATATATAGGATGTTGTTGGCGTATTGAAGAGTAGGAGCGGAATCGATGTGAATGAACAACAAAATAACAGGATACGGTTTTACCCTCGGAAATAAACGTAGCAACGGAAATTAATTTTTTAAAACTATAACTTTGAAGAAGTACGCCTCAAGGTTCTATTTGCAACCGTGAAAAATCAATTAACAACTTCAATAAAGAATATTAGAAAGAATTTTGTAACTGATGACAACTTCATAGAAAATATGAGTGGGTGTAATGCTAGTGCATTTCGTAAATCGACATTAGATAATAAAAAGAATTTATTAATTTTAGTTAGTTTAATGAACTTATAACATGGAAAACAGCTTATAAATATTATAGAAGATTTGGAAGTTTACATTTTATAACATTGCTATTTTAATATGATATTAAATCAGGACACAAAAAGAAACAGGAAAGCACTTATTTTACACAACCGGCAACATTGGTCAGGACTTTACACTCTTTGTATTAAATTTAACAAAACATAGATAGATACTGGTGAAATAACTGTTTATAATAAAATTTGTATAAAATCGCTCGATTTCAAATAAACCTCAACAACTATAGAATCATAAACTCATAAATTTACAAATATAAAATTAATGCGTTGACATGAACAGACCGTTATTGACCTCAAAAATAAAGCATATTAGATGCACAAAGTGTGAGAACAAATTTTTAAAGGAGGGAGTAAGTTCTTAAAAGTTGAAAGTAAAGTTACGAAACTTATCTTTATAAAGTTGTTTTTTTTGCTGTTGCTGTACTAAAAACGAAATCCAGATCCCAACTTAATATGGAGAAAGAACCGAGAGTGTTTATTTTCATCATACAATCATTTTACAGAAAATTGTTCTTTTTGAGACAGACCCTGACTAATTGCCACATTTATTTTTCTTTCTAGGTTTTAGTTACTTCGTTGTTGAGTTTGTAGTAGGGAATATTATATAAGTTTTGTATTTTATAATCTACTTGTGTTTTTATTTTTTAATAAAAAAATTTTTTTAATTCATTTTTTCAAATTTTCGCTCTTTTACCATTTTCATTGTTTTGCGCCCACCCATCCCAAGAGGTCGCATTTCACAGATTGAGAAACGCCGTTGTAACACGCTTCATATAATATGTTTGCGCATCTACAATGCACAAGCAACTGCTTTTAAAAGATTTTGAGATTTCTTTTGTGAGCCATAGTTACTACAGCACCCTCCAACCTTGTATTTTTTTCTATATTTCAAGTGTATGGGGAAGCGCAGAAAAGTTTGTACACTATCAACATTAGTACATTACAATGCACTAAGAATTTTTCAAAAATTAGGAATTTTCGTTGGTGGTGGATGGAATAACTGCAGTACACAAAGTAATGATTTCATCTTCATATCTCTTTGCGCACTTTTTGCATCCACGATGTACATTATCTTAACTGTTTTAGAGATGAATGCTGTTGTTTCTACAGCATCTACCGTCACAACTATTTTGCTTGTATGTATGTTGAAATACATACTTTGCACATTTGTACATCTACGTAATCGTTAGTTTTCAAAATAGTGGTACAGGGCGGTAGGAGGATGGGATGTGGTGTGTGAACTATTTACACAGTCCAGTAAACTATATCTACATATCACAGTATTAGGAAGTGCACAAAGGTCCATGTACTGTGCACATTTATACACCTTTAATGTATAAACAATTACTTTTAAAAAATTGAAAATTTGTTTAATAGGAGGAAACATTGTTTCTACAGTCTCCCCACTTTTCAATTAATTTTTCCGTATATCAGTATAGGAAGTGCACATACATTTGTAACTGGTGCACATACGATTCATACACAAATGACGTACAAAGAGTTTACATTTTTATCTTAGGATATGAGGGGGACTAAAAAAATGGACCAACAGATTTCAATACATCGCTCTGAACTTAATACCAGACAAGGCTTACTAAAAAATTTTATGTTCGTAACTTATTTAGTCAAAATATTTCTAAGTAAATGCAATATCTACATGAGAAAAATAAACAAAGCAGGTGTAACTCCTCTATTTCTTTATTTGTTAAATTACGTATTTGATATAGTTGGTATTAAATCATACATTTTGCAAGAATAAATTTGTTCTTTCACCTTAAGGCGTGATAAGAAGTTTTATCATTATTTACAAATGTTATATTAAATCCATTATTTATCTGTACAAACACGTAGAATATCTGTTTGCAATAGGCGAGGCAAGGCTAATCATAAAAGTTACTTTCTAAAAATTATTTAAGTTACACAACACAATTTCACGTTAATATTGAAACAACCACTTGACCCTTAGAACCTAAATTTATAGGCAAGTGAAAATTGATTAGTGATTGCTGTGGCTGTAGTGGATTGAGTATTAAACAAATAGAATTAATGTCTATGGGTTTAAGTTTTGCGCAATGGTAGCTGGTAGATAAATAACATATATTTTCAATCGATCTCTGATATCAAAATAACAAATCATCATGGCAATGGAGAAAGGTTTAGCGATTAATGTAGTTTCTAATCTCACAAACTTAGCGTTTACATAAGATTCGTTACTGAAAATGATATTTCTCAATGTCTTTACCTTACTTAAAGGATTAAGTGCTTTCATTTTAAAGGGTATCTAATTTTATCCTATTACTTTTCTGCTCATGTTATTTACAAAATCATTCTATACAAATTATTACCATTAAACAAGTATGATTGAAACCAAAAACATCAACCACCTCAATTTTTCCACAGTTCTAATCCAAATTGAATGAATTCAAGTTCAAGGCTGCAGTTTATCCCTGACAAAACTGCAACTTTGTAAGTACTAAAATCAATCCACGAAGCTCTTTCGTATTTTTTGACAAATAACAGTTTTTTTTTATTTGTGCAGAAGCTATTTTTAAAGCTTCAGTAAAATGTGAAACGTTTGTATTTTATTAAAAACATGTGATTGTGATATTCTTCTTCAAATGCTCATTTAATAAGAACTACATCCCATTTTATTAGTAAATGAATTTTTCTCATAGTATAAACAGCAAACATCGTGTACAAAGCTATTGTAATTTTGGTGCTTTCCCAGTGTAGTTTACAAAAGTATTTCCAAATCCTACTCTTGATGGTTTTAACATAGTGTTATCTGCTTTCTGGCACAATTGTGTATTTCATTCTACTAACGGTAACCATTCAGATAAAACTATACTGCAATTGTATTTACACATACAATTTTGTTTTCACAATTAGTCCATGTTGCTTTTTGCTCCTTCAAAAATTTCCTATACCTTTTCATACAGTTCATTTTTTACAGTTTCAGCTTTTGTCGAAGCTATTGCATCTCTACCTACAACGATACTTCCCTGTGAGACTGATATTTTGGTCTGTTTGTTTTTATTAGAAGTTTTGCTGCAAAAATGGGCAATCTTTTGTGATACAAACAATTTTACTATCTCTCTAATGATCATAAATCAAATTATTAAAATTAAAAATTAAAATTTATTTAAATTCCATAGAATGGCGAGCATTGTAGAAAAAGTCAGACATTTTACATTACACATAATAGTACAAATGATAAGTATATATAATATAATACACGATTAACATGTTAGGAAAAAGAAATTGGCAAACAGTAAGCCATATAAAACTACATATAAAACATGTGCCAATATTACTAAAATCATTTAAAAAATTCATGCAAGTCATAAAAACACTGGTCCAAAAGAAACATTTTCAATTTGTGCCTAAAAGTTTTTAAATTGTGTGAAGATTTAATGTCCCTCGGAATTTTATTGAAAATTTGAAGGTCTAAAAAGGCTGGCGATAACCTCCCAATTCTATATTTGAAGTTAGGTAATTTTAGAGCATTATTATGGATATTGTAGTCATGGTAACTACTACTGGATCAATATTTAGTCTTTTTTTATATATTAAAGTTACAAGTTCCAATATAAGTATAGGTGTTAAGGTCAAAATTCCATATTCTTTGAAAAACCTTCTGCATGACACAAGTTGCAAAACACCTGCAATACATCTGATTATTCTTTTTTGACATATAAACACATCATGTGCAACTGAAGATTTACCCCAGAAGCTAATACCATATCTCAATCTTGAAGAACAGTACGAATGATAAACTGGTAATAGTTGATCAATAGACAGTACACTTCTTAAATTTCTGATTAGAAAACGCAAGGAGTTTAGTTTAGAGCAAACACTGTAACAGTGTGCTTTACAATTTAGATGTTCATCTATAATTACTCCCAAAAACTTGACATTAATAACTTTGTTTATTTCGATATTGTCAATGAGAACCCTGACATCAAGAATTCTTTTATTATAATTATGAAAAATTGTGCAGCAGGTTTTAGTTGCATTAATATGTAACAAATTCACATTAAACCAGTTGCACAATTTGTCCACATTTACTTGCAAACTGGTCTGTAGAGTTGTACAGTTCTCGTCTGACACTATTGCAGTAGCATCATCTGCATATATAAATAACGAACAGTTTAAACTAGTGTTTATATTGTTAATGTAGAGCAGAAATAAGAGTGGGCCTAGAATTGACCCTTGAGGTACACCTATATTATTACTGATTGTTCTAGAATTGAAATTAGTAGTAACACCATTAATATTGTTGTCTATTGCAGAGGTAACTTTTCAACCACTCTAGAGCTAGACACCGTATGTCGTAACTTTCTGTCTTCAGTAGGAGTAACCAATGTACCACAAAATCAAATGCTTTGCTGAGATCACAAACAACCCCAGCAGGACATTGCCCAGATTCAATGTAGTTAATTATGACTTCAATGAAACTAAATATTGCGTCCATTGTACTTTGCTTTGGTTGAAAACCAAATTGATTTGTTATAATTATTTTGTTCGCATTCAACAATCTTTTCAAATAACAGTATTCAAAAATTTTCAAAAAGACTGAGCAAAGTGCAATTGGTCGATAATTATCCATCAACATATTATCATTTTTTTATGTAAGGGTGTAACTTTATTGAGCTTTAATTTATTTGAAAAAACACCAGTTTGAAAAGATAAATTAATTAAGTATGAAAGAGGTTTTGCCACCTCTATCAAACATTTTTCAAAAGAAAGTTGGGCACATCGTCAAACCCACTAGATCTTTTTGTTTTTAGCTTGTTATTTATTAGAGATATAAATTCTTTTTCTGCATATGGAAAAAGAAACATTGAATTATTATTGATTTTTATTAAATTTACATAAGGTACCTTGGGTATTTGATCCATGAGTTTGGTGGTACTATTGGCAAAGAAAACATTAAATTCATTGACAACCCTTACGGGATCCTTAATTTGAGTGTCTCTAACTATAATTTTAATTGGATTATCTTTTTTGATTTTATTATTTAACAACTTAATGATACTTCAACTACACTTTAGAGGATTGCCAGTAGATTTTATTTTATTTTGATAGTATGCTTTTTTCGTCTCGTGAATCAGTTTACAATGCTCCACTTTACATGAATGATAATAATCCTTCATTTGTGGTGTGAGCCTTGTCTGTTTATAAACTTCCTTTAGATTTACACTAAATTCTCTAATATTATTATTCACCCAACCTTTAACTTACCGTACTGAAAACTTTTTTAATGGAAAATGTAAATTAAAATAGTATAGAAAAACAGAATGAAAAATACCAAATGCCTCATCTACACTATTTGAGGAAAACACATCGAACCAATTTTCCTTAGCTAAGTCTGTTCGAAAATTTGCCAAACTGAGTTTGTTATAAACTCGTCTATACTCAACTTTAGTAATGGGTTTTTGACTAGCTTCCGAGGCTATGCAGAGTAATAATGCTTTATGATCCGTAAAATAGGTTTGCTTCACAGTCGTTTTAGAATAATGTATATTTGTAAAAATGTAATCTAAAGTATGGGCATTGCAAGTTTTCTCACAACTAGTGTTTTTTAAATTAAAACTATCAAGAATACTAACAAGAGATTGAAAAACTTGCGCATTCTTTCGTGCGTCAATATTAAAGTCTCCACACAACACAATACCCATGTGTTAGGCTTAAAAATAAAATTTAGTACCTTATTAATACGATCTAAGATTATGTTAAAATTGGTACCAGTAGGGGATCTGTAACAGTTGAGAATTATCATTTTGACATTTAACTTACTAAAAACCACACCACATATTTCAAACTGTTTTTCTAAGCAGAATTGTTTTAGCTGTATTGGCTTAATTGTAATTGTATTTCTGCACCATATACCAACTCCACCGCCTTTTAAAAGAGTTCTACAATAGCTGGTGGCTAAGTAGAATCCAGGGAAAAAAGCTCGTTCAACATTATCCTCTTTAAACCATGTTTCATTCAAGCAGAGAAAATCGACATTATACATCTCCGCAAAATCTACAGTTATATAATCTATTTTCTTAAAAGTTAGGCATCGACAGTTTATTGATAAAAGCTTAAAAGTTGAACCTAAGTGTTCCTTGGAATTTGCGGACGCTTGTAAAAAATCTTGTTATAAATGCTCCTTCAGGCCAAATTATAGGATCCATAACAGCATGCAAATTACTTAAATTAACTGTTACTTTAAAAGAAGTGTACAAGTTGGGATGCTTTGAAAGCGATTCTTCGCATTCCACTTCTGGGAACTTAGTCTTTAGAAAAAATGTTAACTGTTCAGTTTTAGTTCCAGCTTGCAATCGTGAAACAAATAAATAGACTTTCTTGGGGTTTGCCTTAATATTTACCATGTTTTTGCACTCCCGACAATGCTGAATTGATTATGTCGTTTATTAGAAGATGCTGCAGACCATTGAGTTCCAGTGTCTTGTTTAATTGAGTCATCTAAATTCGTACCATTCTCATTCAACTGAATGCTAGTTTTATTTAATTGTGAATGGATACAGAATTTAAATGTTTCTGTTTGGAATTCTTATTCTGTTTAATATTTTCATTAACTACTTTATTATTGTTTACATTTTTGTATGTGTAGATTTAGTAAGTGAGGATATTACACTGCAGATAGTGTCCTTAGTTTTGAATGTAGTATTTATTTTATCAATGTTTCCATTCATATGTTCAGATTTGTTATCACAAATGCTGTTTATCGACTCATTATTAGAAAGTAAAGGTATACCTTTATTTGTAGTAAGCAGTTTAATTAGGTCTATATTGCTTTGCTTAATGCAGGCAATTTTGACCCTTAATTCTGCAATCTCATTATGTAGAGGCTATATGATATTTTTTACAGCAGACTTTAGTATCATCCAAAAATCTTGACTGATTATTGTTTTACATACTTTATCATTAAATTCATTTTTGCCATCTGTTGTGGTTCTTAATTTGAAAGTCACTTCACTATAGCAGGTTACACAAAACCAATTATCATTTTTAAAATTTTAAAAAATTCATTCACTAGATTGCTACGTGCATTGACGTAACATAACAAAAAAAAACCATCAAGAAAAAGAAAGAAAGAAGGAAGGAAGGACCGGGCTCAGGCGGCGAGGGGCGGGGTCTTATACCTATAGCTAACAAAAAAGAAACCTGAAATAAAGAAAAAATATATATATACACTCACTCATTCACACTCAGAACAAAACATACAACGGAAAAGAAAGAACTTATAATTAAAAACAAAATATATACAAACAAACAGTACTCCCCAAAACCCAACCCCAAAACAAGTCAATGTACCCAATTTACATATTACATTTAAAAAAATTACCCCTGAAAATGGCGAGCTGTAGTTTTTAGGCAACTACCCCCTAACAGTACCTAGAGAAAAAAGAGAAACAAACGCAACCCTAAAAACCACAGCTCTAGAATGTCGTAAATATACACTTAGCCTAACTTTACAAACATGTAATATATTTTTAGAAATTTAGTAACAACAGATAGTAAGGTAGTAACCAAAGAGCAGTAAATGCCAAAATAGTTTAATAATTTTCATAAGGAAATAAATTTAGAGAGGCTATATTTTAATAGTAAAACCCCAGGCGTGCTGGTTCCGAAGTCAAAATCGCGCATACCAAGAAAACAACAAAAAAAGGACTCACCCTCGCGTCACTCGCATCGGGGTGGAACCAGTCGCTGGTCTGCGTCAGCGGACAGGAAAGCTTACGTCCAGGCAGAGCGCATTTGACTTCGCATTCCCGGAAAACGCTCAGGGGATTAACGTGTCCCCCGCAAGAAGCACGCTAAATAATGCGTGCCGGAAATTCACATAAAAATAACGAAAGCCAAATAGAACGTGTTTTCTTGTGGCTATTCAAACAGCAAATGAATTGCTACATTTGTTAAAACACCAAAGTAAGGAAATAAACCAGGAAAACCCTAGTTTTATTAAAATAAATTCGCCGAATTTTTTAACAAGGGAAAACACACCAGCATTTAAGTATTAAAATACTTGGAAAGTCGTCTATCTAATTAAGGCGTAAATTCCACGGGACGAAATTCTTAGAAAGGATATTTATTATTAATTACCATCCAAATTTTAATACACGAAAGGGTTATTTTGTAATTAACGGAATTAATTTTTGTGTTGAATGCCAAAGGAATTTAAGATAAAAATTATTGTATAGACACTAATTAATTATTTACGAAAATGAATGTAACAAATCCCCCCCCCCAGCAAAATTAAAAAGTCGGGGTCGGGAAGAAAAATAATGGGAGTGGGTAGGACCAACAAAAAAAAATTCGCTTGGAAACTAAAAGAAAACTCGTTACAACAAAAAAACTAAAGAAAACACTCCAACAACAAACAAACAAACTAAAAAGAAATCTCATCCGGCTCGACGGACCAAGAACGTGACAAAACCCAAAAATGAAAAGGACATAGGAAAAGGAAAAGGAAAGGTAACAATCATCGAGGACAATGATGAAATGGCATCGACACTGAAAAAGTCGTCGGAGGGCGGATATTTCTTGTGAAGAAACAGTAAGGTCATCAACCTCAAAAGAAGTAAAGGAACGAGGAAGAAAACCAACAGTACAGCTAGAAGAGGGCCTAAAGGTCAAGCCTCAAGTAAACAAAAGGAACAACAAGGGAGCACGAGAAGAAGAGAGGAGGAACGCTGGTAAAAGGAAACGATGTACTCTCAACTGTGGTAACGAAGAATCGCAACGAACGAAAACCAAAAAAAGAGAAATGCTGACTAGTCCTAAAGTCGACTGAGTCGTGATTTCCGAAGAAAGAAAGACGAACTAAAAAGCATCTACCACAGGAGCGGATGGACGAAACACAATCGGTATAGGGACCGACGGCAAAGAAGACCAGCAAAAGAATAGGGAAAGGAAAAGGAATGTAAGGAACGAGAAAAAAAAAGAAAAAAAGCCAAAAAAGAATAATACCAACACCAAGTATAAAACCCAAAAACAAAACAAAAATCGTACAAAAGAAAATAAAACAAAATCACAGTGTAGTTAGGTATGAGTAGGTGTGTGCGTGCGTGTGTGTGTATGTATGTGGGTGTGTGTGTGTGGGGGTGTAAGAAGGGTGTGTGTATGTGTTATGCGGGTATAAAGTGTGCATGTGTGTATGTGTTTGACCGCTGTAGTCGCCTCTTACGACAGGCAGGTCGTACCATGGGGCTATTCTATTCCCGGACCCACACGGGTGAAAAAGAAAAAAAACCCAAAACGAGAACAAACGAAAGAGAACCAAACAGAAATGAGTGGATGCATGAAGTGTGTGCGTGTAAGGAGTGTGTGTATTTGTGTATGAAGTCTGTATGTGTATGTGTTGGACCGCTGTAGTCGCCTCTTATGACAGGCAGGTCGTACCATGGGACTATTCTATTCCCGGACCCACACGGGTGAAAAAGAAAAAAATGCCCAAAACGAGAACAAACGAAGGAGAACTAAACAGAAATGAGTGGATGCATGAAGTGTGTGCGTGTAAGGAGTGTGTGTATTTGTGTATGAAGTCTGTATGTGTATGTGTTGGACCGCTGTAGTCGCCTCTTACGACAGGCAGGTCGTACCATGGGACTATTCTATTCCCGGACCCACACGGGTGAAAAAGAAAAAAAAGGAAAACAAACGAAAGAAAACCCAGCAAAACCGGGAAGTAAATCGAAATTGCAATATCCAAAAATCAAATCCGAGGAAGAGCAAAGTCGACATCAGAATCGGGGGCTCGAGGACTGGGTATTGAACTTAAGGCGTTTACGCCGCCAAAAGGAAAATGAAACAAGATCGAGGACATTAGGGTTTCGTCGACCTATATCCTCAGGTTCGGAAGGAGCATAGAATAAAGTCTGCCTTTTTTGGGCAGTTTTCTGACAAATAGGAATAGCAGGGAGTGTAGTAGTTGTAGCACTAGGTTTAGGAGATCGCAAGGGTAGTTTAGAAAACTCAAAACGCGTCATAGAAGGACGTTGTTCATTGCTTGGATGGGTGGTAATAAGGTCAATGGCAGAGAAGGAAACATTATGGGTTGTCAGAATATCAATGGTGGGAAAAGAAAAAGTATTGGCTGTACGAGAACCAACCTGACGAAAAGAAACACAAGCGGAACACACTTCAGTTACGTTAGAGAAAGGGACAGAAGCAGATAATATTTCATTGAAGTTATGTGGAGGACTAGAAGTATCACAGTTAGAAAAAAAACAGTAGTGACTGTGGAAGTATCCACCTTAGGAAAAAGAGCAGAATCAGGTAGAAGTTCGTCAACAGTAGATAACAGAACATCAGCTAGGATGTCACCAACCTTAGTCAAAAGAACAGAAGTAAGTAGCATTTTGTCAGCATGAGAAAAATGAGTAAGAGTAGGTAACGAAACAGTATCAGGTAAAACTTTAACGACAACAGCAACAGGCATCACAGCTACGGGTTCCCTAACTTTAACAGTACGTTCTCTATCCGTATTAGGACTTATCTTCACTTCAGCTACGGCTGTGATTGCCGGCACAACAGGAATTTCTTGAGTAGAAGCATTTACGAAAGTAGAAACAGGTACAATTTTGACAAAAACGGGAAGAGGCATTAAAGATACAGGTTTGTGGACTTTAACAGGACCTTCGCAGACTGAATTAGAAGTTATCGTCACTTGAGCTACGGCTGTTTTTGTAGATACGACAGAAATTTCTTGAGTTGAACAAGTTAGGAAAGTAGGAACATGTAAAATTTTGAAAGTAACAGCAACAGATACTAAAGATACAGGTTCGTGAACTTCGACCAAACCTTCGCTGATTAAATTAGGAGTAATCGTCAATTTAGCTACCGCTTTTATTGTAGGTACAACAGCAATTTCTTCACTAGAATCATTTAAGAAGGCAGGAACAGGTAAAATTTTGACAAAAACGGCAAGAGGCATTAAAGATACAGGTCCATGGACTTTCGGAGGACCTTCGCAGACTGAATTAGAACTTATGGTGATTTCAGCGACCTTTGTGCTTGCAGACACAACAGAAAATTCTTTGGTAGAATCGTTTAGGAAAGCGGGAACAAACTCTTGAGAAGCTAGCTGCAAGTCACTAATTAGAAGCATGGGTTGTAAGCGTGATGGAGGCACAATTTGGGATGAGAGTGAATAAGTAGGGCGAGCAGAAGAAGGAGTAGAATAGGAGGCAGAACTAGAAACGGAGGAAATTTTGTTAGAAGCTATATTTGGCGAAGAAGAGTAGGTTTTGATAGTAGGAGCGGGAGGACCTAAATGAAGTACCGAAGAGAACGTATAATGAGAAGTAGAAGAAGTTAGGCAACTAGAGGTGAGGGTAGAATTTGAAGGATTATTCGAAGACCTATTAGTAGTAGTAGGATGACAGTTGGGACAGTTGTGGCGAGTAACTCCCTTATGTCCATAACCATAACAATGGAGCACTTTAGGACGAGTACAACGGGTCGAAACATGACCAGGTTTGTTGCAATTAAAGCATACGACCTGACGAGTAGGAGTAGAAGTAGGAGGAAGAACAGTAGAACGTACGCAAGAAGAAACGGATCTACTCGTAGGCGTAGGAGAAACCTTAACAACTCGGTCATGTAAAGCAAAAGTATTTTTCTCAATAGTAGTAGCCTTATAAATAAGCTCGTTGTGTTCAAAATGAAGAATTAGTAAATTAGACAAGGACTTCCAGTCAGAAAACCTATCCCGAAAACCACGATACCAGCGTAAAGCATCAGCCTCGAACAAATCCACTGCGGACTGAAATAAATCAAATTCGGATACATGGTGAGCTCGTCGGAGTTTTCCGACACGTTCCAAAAAATCACGTACAGTAAGAGTGTTCGGGACACCAGAGAATTTCAAATTCCACTCCCATACAGGGAGACCATAGTAGGGAGCCGTAAAAGAAGTCATTTTAAATACGAACAACAAAGAAATGGGTAGAAGGTAACGAAATAAAGGCTAACCGTAACTCGATAAAAGCTCAAAAGAAAAGAAAATTATTGCGAATACAGGACAATTAAATACATCCGACGGATAAACTTCGGGAACACCAATAGGAGCGAAACAACAAAATAGAAATTAGAATAGGACTGTAGAATAAAAGAAAAAAAATCGGAGGAAAAACTAACTCTAGACGTGACGGGGAGAACAAAATGTGCAAGAGAGGGAAGGAAGAAAAAAAAATCTTGGGCGCTAGCGTTTTCAATGGACTCGGACTATTGGCGAAAACACAAGACCAATAATCTGAAATAAGCCAACCAATAATATTGAACGTAAGGGACGAAACATAAGTAATATCAAGCCGAGAAAATGCAGGTCATGTAGGAACTTAGAAACTAGTAATAATAAACAAAAAAAATCGAAGCAAAAATTAACTAAAACGAACTCGGAGCCAAAACTATAAAAATAAAATCGGAGCCAAAGTTACACGGAACAAAAATCGCAGCACAAGAAAATTAACGAAAACCAAATCGCAGAGGAAATTAACTAAACAAAATCGCGGCCGAAATTAATCACAAAAAGAATCGGGCCCACGTTGGGCGCCAATATTTTATGCTACGTGCATTGACGTAACATAACAAAAAAAAAACCATCAGAAAAAGAAAGAAAGAAGGAAGGAAGTACCGGGCTCAAGCGGCGAGTGGGCGGGGTCTTATACCTATAGCTAACAAAAAAAGAAACTGAAATAAAGAAAAAATATATATACACTCACTCATTCACACTCAGAACAAAACATACAACGGAAAAGAAAGAACTAATAATTAAAAACAAAATATATACAAAAACAAACAGTACTCCCCAAAACCCAACCCCAAAACAAGTCAATGTACCCAATTTACATATTACATTTAAAAAAATTACCCCTGAAAATGGCGAGCTGTAGTTTTTAGGCAACTACCACCTGACAGTTCCTAGAGAAAAAAGAGGAACAAACGCAACCCTAAAAACCACAGCTCTAGAATGTCGTAAATATACACTTAGCCTAACTTTACAAACATGTAATATATTTTTAGAAATTTAGTAACAACAGATAGTAAGGCAGTAACCAAAGAACAGTAAATGCCAAAATAGTTTAATAATTTTCATAAGGAATTAAATTTAGAGAAGCCATATTTTCATAGTAAAACCCCAGGCAAACAAAAAAAGGACTCACCCTCGCGTCACGCGCATCGGGGTGGAACCAGTCCCTGGTTTGCGTCAGCGGACAGGAAAGTTTACGTCCAGGCAGAGCGCATTTGACTTCGCATTCCCTGAAAAAGCTCAAGGGATTAACGTGTCCTCCGCAGGAAGCTCGCTAAATAATGCGTGCCGGAAATTCACATAAAAATAACGAACGAAGCCAAATAGAACGTGTTTTCTTGTGGCTATTCAAACAGCAAATGAATTGTTACATTTGTTAAAGCACCAAAGTAAGGAAATAAACCAGGAAAACCCTAGTTTTATTAAAATAAATTCGCCGAATTTTTTAACAAGGGAAAACACACCAGCATTTAAGTATTAAAATACTTGGAAAGTCGTCTATCTAATTAAGGCGTAAATTCCACGGGACGAAATTCTTAGAAAGGATATTTATTATTAATTACCATCCAAATTTTAATACACGAAAGGGTTATTTTGTAATTAACGGAATTAATTTTTGTGTTGAATGCCAAAGAAATTTAAGATAAAAATTATTGTATAGACACTAATTAATTATTTACGAAAATGAACGTAACAAGATAAACCACAACACTTTTTATGTGCCCAATTACAACACTTTGTGCACTGTATTGCTGCAGAATTAGCTTTAATAAACTCAGAGCAAGCAATGCACTTGTACTTATCAGCCATCTTGCTTAATAAACACCAAAAACATCTTAATCTCACTGCAAACTATCGGGCTAGAAAATGTGGGTAATTTTCTCTAATTGTTTCACAGTTTCTCAAGATTATCTCTTGAAACAAAGCGGGGTTGCAATAGATGGTAGCAAAAAGTCTCCTTGTACTACCACACAAATTTTTCTATCTGTTCTTTCGTTGACCTTCCTTCGCTCTTCTTTTTCACCTTGTTCACCTTTATCTTCACTTAGACAATTCGATATATATAATCAATAGAATGTGAACGATGGTAGCTTGCTTCGGCTTCAACTATAGGGCACAAACACTTATTCATAGACTACAATAGAGTTTTACAGACGTTGCTGTTAGACAAATAAATGTCCAGCCAAGACAGAAATAAGGCTCATCGATAGTAAGCAAGTTAGTGGAAAATTTAAAATGTATGGTTAAAAGTTTCTAATAAATTCCAAGTTAATACAAAAAAATTAAGTGCAAGTACAAAGTCTATGAATGATAAATTAATAAAAAATGCAAATGCATTGGACACAAGATTATCAGAATTTATGCAAGAAAACTAACAAAATTCGGTTGTTAATGAAAAATTATAAATTTATTAAAATGACAGTATAAGATGAAAATAATGTTGACCAAACAAATGTAAACACAATTAAGACATAAAAATAAGAGAATGAAATTAATTCTTTAGTATAAATTGCCAACACGTGTGTTAAACTATTGCAGCTATCAACCACTGTTAATGGCATGATTAATGAAGGAAATACTACTGTGTTAATATTCGTCTTCTGGAGAAGCATCTCTCGATATCATACAATTTGTTTTTTGCAAACTTCAATGCTAGTAATTGCTCATTAATTTCAAAATTAGAAATGAAGAATATAGACATTCACTGTTAAAAGCTCAATACCAGGTACTTTGATATATTTAAAGCGGCATTTAGAATGATAAAATTAAATATGCCAAATTCATTTCACATTGCATGTCTTAAAATACTTTCAATTTAACAAGTTGCAAGAACAACATGGAAAGACAGCAATAGGAATGAACCGATCATCATTTGTAGTTTTGTTTATATCGCGGTTTGAAATTGAGTTAAAAATAAACTTTGAATACTGCCCAAGAATATGGAAAATGCCGTTTTTGACATCTTCAAATCTAATTTTAAAGATTTCTTTAATCCTTTGAAGTGCAAATTAATTTTTTTGTTTTATTGTTGGTTTTGTAATTCCAACCAATCAAAGATATTTATATATTTATATATATATATTATATATATTTATATATTTATTTATATATTTATATATATATATATATATATATATATATATATTTACACAATATAGTCTGCAAAAGATATTTTAAAAAATATTTGTTACTTAACAGCATGGTTGGGGTTGGCTATATTAGTGAACACAAACCATTTTGACCTTATGTAAATAAACCTAGTTTTTGACTTATTATTTTATAAAACAATTGGTTTAAATGATAAAAAGTAAGCATCAAAATTCAAGTTAATTTTCATAAAACATCGCAAAACATGTTAGATGTAAAGCTATATCACACACTTTACAAATAATGCTGATCGAGCTGTCTGTGCCTACTATCTGCCCACCAACTTTCTTCAATTTTGATTTACGAATGTCTTGAATGTAATGTAAGTATTTGCTATTGCTGCATCAATAAAATAATAAAAAAGTTTAATTCACCACCGTCGTGATTTTCAAAAAATTGAATAGGTTTGCCATCATCTCATCGAATCTATCAACTCCGCTCATACATTGGTAACAGTGAACAATTGGTCGAAGGCAATTTACTGGTTCACATTTTCCTGTTGTATCAGTCCTCAAAACTTTTGTGATCACACTAGGATTATAGAAGTGAACTATAATTCTTTCAGTTAGGGTTTGATGTATGTAGCGTACTATGTTGATGGTTATATTACTTTTAAGGAGTTTATGTGTTAGTATTGTTACATTGACATTATCATATGCTGCACTGAAATCTAGAAATACTGCAATTACACGTTTTCCCTCTGCAAACCTGTTGTAAATATATACTGTTAAAAAGGTTATGCAGCCTATGGTACCCCTGCCCCTTCTAAATCCCATGTTTAGTTCATCCAAGAGTGCTGTTGATTCAATATATAATTCAATCTGGTTTTTTATAATAGTGTCTAGAGTCTTGGCAATACAGAATTGTAGGGCTATTGACTGGTAATTCTTGGCTTTGTCCGGATTTTTTACAGGTTTCAGAAATGTTAATATTGTATATGTTTTCCAGCTTGCAGGTATAGACATGCAAATTAAATATTGATTGAAAAGTTCTACTAATAGTTTTAAGGCATTTTCAGGCAGAATTTTAAGCATCAGGTGAGTGATTTCGTCCAATTCTGGGGTAGCTTCTTTTTTATTGTTTAATACTATTTGTAATTCGTCCATACTTATAGCGTCCCACTGGAGGTTCACTTTATCATTGCCGTCCAGGTGACTTGCATCTTCTTGTGCCATATGTTTGGTAAGTGAGTCTAGTAACTCTTGTTGCCATTCATTATTTAGGGAGGTCCTGTTTTGGTTAGTATTCACATAATAAGTTTTAAAATTTCTAACGGTTTTCCAAATTTGATTAATGGAGGTATTCCTGTTGAGATTGTCACAATATTGTCTGAAAACTGCTTTTTTTGTATTTAGAAGTGTTCTCTTGCATTTGGCTGTAATTTTTTGGCTTCAATAAAGGCTTCTACTATGGAGTCATTTGTAAATTTCTTTACTGCTTTTCTTCTTTCTAACACAGCTTCATGGCACTGTTCATTCCACCAGTATGGTTGCCTTGCGTTTTGATTTTTATGTAGTTTGCTTTTTGTTTAGGAATTGCTTTATCTGTACCCTTTGTTATTATGTTCATTAGATATTCATGTAAGGTGCCATAATCATGCTCTAACCGGCCTGGCCGTCTATGTAAGATAAATACAATTTCCAGTTAGTTTTGCCCGTTTCCCAGATATAATTAGTTCTGGTTCTTTCGATGTGAGTCACTGTACTTTGTAAAAATTCACATACTATGGGAAGGTGGTCACTATTACCAGGATCACCATGTACATACCATTCCAGTTGGGTTGAACATATTGTTAGATCTGGGACACATTGTTGCTTGGTGCTGTGATTCTTGTCGGTGATCCGTCATTTAAAAATATAAGATCCTCATTTTCTAAGAATTCTACAATCTCTTTCCCATTGGTGTTGAATGTTGTGAATCCCCATGCTGGATGGTTGGCATTGATATCATCAAAGATAATGGTTGTAGGTCTTAGCAGAGTATACAGTTGTTTCATTTGACTGCAGTCACAGTGATGTCTGGTGGGATTTATATATTTATAATTCTGGCTGTACCTATGCCGACTGCAATATATTGATATCTGTCTGGGAAGGTGCTATTATCTATTAATATCTGTATTGAAATATCTTGTTTGGCTAGCACCGCAACTCCCCCTTGGCCATTCAGTCTGTCTTTTCTGTATGTGTTGTATAATGGAATTTTAAACTGTTGATTTTGTTGTAGCCAAGTTTCTTGTAGGCATACAACATGTGGTTCTATTTCATAAAGTAGTATTTTAAGATTGTCCCTATTGGCATTACAGCTCCTTATATTCCATTGAAGAAACTTCATTTTGTGTTATATTAGGTGTTATAAGAATATATATTATTAGTAGTGTAGTGTCGGTGAGTTTTGGGTGTTTAATTTTGTTTTATCCTTAGCGTTTTCATTATCTCTGGTGGTTGGTTGTACTTTAGTTAAGTCTACAGATTGAATTTCATTTAAAAATTCTATCATTAAGGTTTTGTCTTCGGTTGTTATATTATCTTGGTTAAGTACTTCAATGATTTTGGTTATGCATTCCTTGTTTTTGTTTTTCATTTTTTCGTGAGCTGCATATATGGCTCGTGGATTTGGTACTACAGTATTATTGATAAGACAGGCATTTTGTGCATTCTTATCTATCCATATCGGAGAAGGTGGGTTGGGTCTTTTCCTTTTTATTATTGATTGTGCATGTGATGTTGTATTTCCTTTTGTATTCTAATCATTGTTTTGACTGCGTTGGCGACTAGGATGTCATCTTCAAAGGGGTTTGATACTTTTTTGAGCTCAGGGAAATCTCTAGAGTCTCTAGTGTTGAATCGATATTCCCCTACCTTGTTGCGGGCTTCATAGTACGACAGGTTTTCAAATGTCATTGTGTCTTTAATTTTTCTTGTTTTTGATATTCTGGACAACTTTTTTCTGTTGCTTCATGTGCATCTTTGCAGTATATGCAGCACACTTTATCACTTCCACAGTCTTTGAGTTTGTGCTCACCACTACACTTTGCACATCTGGATTGTGTGCTTCGGCATTGGTCTTTTTTATGGGCATACCTTAAACATTCCAAACAGATCGTGGGGGGACTTACAAAAGTTTTAATATCGATTTCTGTATAAAATAGTTCGACTTTATGTGGTAAAATTTTTCGACGGAATGTCAATAATACTGTACTTGTAGGTATGTATTTTGTTTCATCATTTTCAAAGATTTTTTTAACAAATCTTCTGGCAGCGACTGCTTGGTACTTAGATTTGGTGCATTTGAGGAGTTTCTCTGTTATGTCCTCATAAATTTCCTTTCCAATTCCCTTACATGTTTTCATATTTGCTGG
Organism: Platerodrilus igneus; assembly: GCA_036346225.1. Lineage (NCBI taxonomy): Eukaryota > Metazoa > Arthropoda > Insecta > Coleoptera > Lycidae > Platerodrilus > Platerodrilus igneus. The sequence goes on along the minus strand of JARFIW010001778.1, from coordinate 942,964 downwards.
GATAAAACGTTTATATCCCATTTTTTGCATTTGTTCGTTCTTTAGGAATTTGTTTGCTGCATCTGATGTTATGAATTTCACAGATATTCGATTAATGCCTTGTTTCTTAATTTTTTACCCTCCCATTGCCATTGGATAGTATTTTCCAATGCTTTTGCCTTCTTTTTCAATCATATCCACACAAGGTCCTAGATCCGTTGATTCATATATTATATCTTCAAGCGAGTTAGCTTTCTTTGGGTAGGATCGATTGTCCTTATCGTTTTCTGTTTCCATTTGTTACATTAATATCTAACGTTATATTTGGTAGCTGTTGACTAAATATGGTATTTTCCTGTAAAAGTTCGGGATCTTTGTTTAGTTTCGCAGTTTCCTCTAACCCTTTAATTTTACGGACGAGCTCTGCAAGAGACGCAGCATCATAATCTCTTGTATCTATTGCATGTTTAGATTTTGGGAGAAAGTAAGTTGTATATTATTGGAATTGGGATGGATCCCCCCAGCTGTGCCTAGCATTAATCTACTCTTCTAACTACATAAGCTCATGTTAAGTTCCAGAGAGTAGGATTAGGATCTAAGCTAGGGAAGCTAAACAGGATAAAAGTATGCCCCTTCCAAATGTTTTTTACCCTTGTTATTCAATTTATAGGTTCACTTTTTCACTACACCCTTTTATTCAAATTATCATTCCGTAACTATTCTACTACACTACACTGTCTGTGTTAAGTGCTTTTGCGATTTTGCATCAAAATAAATGTAAATCAATATTCACACCTCGTGTTCCCCAATCCAGGTTGAAAAGTTCTGCACAAGGTTATACTACACGAGATATCAAATACATGTTAATATTCTTATTATTACTTACACATGAAGTTTTCCAATACATGTTATTAGGCTGTAAATTACTAATTTCTTAAAAATAATAAATTATGCTTACCTTTGATCATAATATCCAATTTCGGTTTATATATTAGGTACTAACCTTCTAATACCACAAACCTAAAATTACTTCCAAACGTTTCAAGTTACCACATTGTATCAAGTTATCCCATTTTACAATATATATTTTCTGTTTTTAAAATAATTGAAAACTAGGTAGAAACACAAAATTGTGTATTAAACATAACATCCAAACAACTAATTTATATAAACATTTTATCTAATCATTATCTGTGGAATTAATTTTTTTTATTAGGCTGGCGGCATAATTTTGTGATGCTTCCGATAAATACTTCTTTTCGGATGTTGACTTTAACTGTTTTAACCTTATTATCTTAACAATATATTAACCAAAAGCCAATTGAGTGGATGGGTATGCTCTTTCTTGAGTAAAACTATATACATTACCTTTAAATCCTTTCAAAGAGTAAGCCATTTTGGCCTGTTCTAAAGTTGATTAATGAGCCCTAACAACTATATATTGGTGTAAAATAAAATACATATATAACTCACTTATTTAACAGTTTATTTGTTTTTATAGTATTTTTTTATTTTATACTAATAAACTACTTAATTAACAACAATTGGGGCCATTCAGCAACACAAAAGCAAGATACTTATTCCACAAACTCTAATTAACAAAAAAAATGTTTAAATTGTGTGGCAACTAAATATTAGGACATAGCAAGAATTTTTACATCTAATATGGATTAATATCGCCCTTAGATTTCATGACCGCTTGAATTCGGTTGGGCATCGACTCAACTAAGGTTTTGCACGTTTCAGAAGTAAATCCATTCCAAATTTGCTCTATTTTGGTTCTAAGTTCCGGTAATGTCCATTGTGGGTTATTCCTCAATGTTTGTTTCATTTTAAGTCACATTGTTTCAATGGCATTGAGGTCAGGACTTTTAGGCCAAGAAAGAACACTGATGTTGTGGTCGTCTATCCACTTTTTTGAGGTTTTGGTCGTATGACAGGGTGCCCCATCCTGCTGAAAAATGTAATTTTCGCCAACATTTATCTTCGCGATACTTGGTGGCAAACTGTTTTGCAATATTTATTGATATTTCACAGCATTCACGATACCATCAATAAATTCAAAGCATCCTAATCCTGAAGCTGCCATGCAACCCCAAATCATCACCCCTATAGGAAATTTTACTGTATGTTTTAGCCAATCCTTGTGGAAAGCCTCATGTTTAATGCAAATTACGTGTTTGTGGTGATTACCAACACACGTCGAATTTTTATTCGTCACTAAAAATTACTCTGGAGCAATCTTCTACCGACCATGATAGTTTAGGTTTTTCCCAAGCGAGCCTGGTTTTCTTTTGTTTTTCCGTCAACAGTAGCTTTTCCTTTGCCTATAAGAGAACAATTTTGTTTAAAATTATATTTTTAAATTGTTACGTGTAATTCGACCTTATAAAAACTTGTGTTCACTTTTATGATTCCACTGGCGACAGAATTCCCTTGATATATTTAATCTAGTTTCATAATTCCATTCAGCCATAATTTGCCTTAAGTATTTCTTCAGTCTTTTTTGCATAGTATTACTAAGAGTTTCTTTTCCTATCACAAACTTTTTTTTGTCGACTCCGACTTTTACGCTTTTTATCTAGGATATTTCCCGTTTCTCCGTAATGCTTTATTATATTCTACACTACAGTTTTAGGAATATTTAGTTCATCCACAACTTCACGTATTGTTTTATTGTTGCAATACTTTTTTAAGCACTAACGCACGCGTTTGAATTTGTAGAGATATCAAGCACCATTTTGTTCAATAAACACAAAGATCCGTGCTCAATACAGTAAGAAAAGTATTGCGAATTTATTTAACATTTTGCTCTGCATTGCTTTCACAGCCTATTGTTCTTATCTTGTTTCATTTGAAACAGTTACTTTACACTGCCCCAATATTTAGTTGCCACATTTTTTGTGTTAACTAAAGATGATAGAATAAGTATTCTGTTTTTTGTGTTGCTGGCTCCAATTGTTATTAATTAAGTAGTTAATTAGCATCAAATTAAAAAAATTACTATAAAAATAAATAAACTGTTAAATAAGTGAGTTATATATGTATTTAATTATGTCCCAATATATAGTTGTAAGGACTCGTAGATACTTCTTTACCTACCTTTTTCAAAAATTTTGCTGTATTTTGATATCGGGTTTAACGGTCTTCAAGAGCATCTAATATCTCTTTCAGGGAATGCCATAGGACTGATACGGATTAGGAAATGTCCTGGTGTAGGGCAATTAAGATCGCTAGAACTACTAAAGAGGCTGGAGAAGTTTTGAATTCAAAACTGCTTTGATTTGGGTTTAAATTGTACTAAATTCCTCGAACATGAACTGCGACTCTCCTACAATATCGATTAAATAAAATTTTGTACTTTTTGTTAGCTACTAAGAAATCTTCCATCGAATCAATGTTTGCTTTTCTTTTGAAAAAATCATAAACTTTTTCAATTGGTTTTTTTAACCTAAGAAATTAGTAGTATGAGGGTGATTTGAAAAGTTCGCGAAACGAAGGGGAAAATGAAAAAATTTGTTTTTAAAATATAGTTTATTTTTCAACATAATCTCCGTCAAGTTGAATACACTTCATTCAGTGATATTTCAAATCCATTATGCCATCACGAAAGTGCAATTTTTCAATACCTCCAAAATAGTCTTCGATAGCTGCTTTTACTTCTGCATCCGTGGAAAATCGTTTTCCCCCAAGGAAAACTTTTAGTCGTGGAAATAAGTGGAAGTCAAAAGGAGCCAATTCGGGCGTATAAGGTGGATGTTGCAACAGATTGTACTTCAGATGATTTAATTTTTGCATTGCTACTGCACTTGTGTGTGGACGTGCATTATCCTGATGGAAAATGATCTTTTTTTTACGCAATGCAGGTCTTTTTCACGAATATTTTTATCCAGTTGGCCTAGTTTAGCATAATATTTACTGTTTATTGTTTGGCGCTTGGGAAGATAGCCAATTAGTAGGACACCTTTAGCATCCCAAAAAACTGATGCCATAACTTTTCCAGCTGACTTCACGAACACTGCTTTAATTGGTGGTGGAGAACGCCTATGTCTCCATTGCTTAGATTGTTGCTTGGTTTCAGGGGTATAATGGTGAACCCAAGTTTCATCTGTCGTAACAAATCGTCGGACGAAATCGATTTCATTGGAGTTAAGGTGGTCTAAACTCTGTTGGCAAATTTTCTTCCTTTGAAGGCTTTGATCAATTGTCAATATGCACGGCACCTATCTTTCCGAAAGCCTTTTCATACCTAATTCCACAGTTAAGATATAAAATGCTCTTTCATCTGAGATACCTGCATCCTTAGCAATTTCAGAGACCTTTAATCGACGATCCTGCATAACCATATGATTAACTTTTTGGACGATTTCAGGTGTGGTGGCAGTTTTTGGTCATCTGCTGGTCGAGTCATCTTCCTGGCTCTCACGACCACATTTAAATTCCGGCACCCACTTGTGCAGTTGTAAATAATGGAGCAGAGTCTCCTAATGTATCCTACATATCTTTATGTATTTCTGTTGCTTTCTAACCCTTTTTTACAAAATATTTGATAACAGCGTGCATTTTAGTTTTATCGATTTTAAAAAACACAAAACTAACTTTACTTCATATAGCACCAAATTAATACTACTCGACAGAATAATGTCAAATTTAACATCTGCGCACTAGATAGTTGGATCCGTCAATTGCATATATTTTATTCGAACTGATGCTGCCATCTGTGCTCCATTTCGTAAACTTTACAAATTACCCTTGTATTATTGCTATAAATAATCGAGGGGTTGCCCCTTCTAGAAGTGAACCTTCTAAGAATTACAATGAAAACCTCTATAGACAAGCTGGATACTAATTTTACATGTACTACTTTAGAAATATGCAAATGAACACTGCAATATAACATTTTGTTATATGAACCTTTATTAAGTTTGAACTTTTTGCAAAAAATGGACCGCTAATATCTACTTCGACTTTGGAAAACGACCTGGCGGTTTGTAATCTGCCACGTGGTAAATCGGACATTATTTGTTCTCAAGTTTTAGCTTTAAATCAATAACAAACTACACAGTTTGAGATTATTCTTTTTATTTCTGGAACATCGTTTAGGGTCCAATATTTTAAACAAATGTTTGAGAATGACCTGCTTACCAGCATGAACCTAATCTTAAATATTCATAATGAACATTATCATGTTAGTTACGAAATTCTGTGATGGTAGTAACATAGGATGTTTTTGATCATAGGGTAAGTCTCAGTAAGACAACCTACCTCCTACACAAAGAATTCCTTTATCATCACAAAACGAAGTATTCTCGTGTTAAAATTAATGTAATATTTAGAAATATAAAAAATTACAGCAGAGCGCTTTCGACATTAGCCACCTTCGATACCAAGTCCATTGTTGTAAAAACTTATATTCCATCAAACGAATTCAGTAAATATAGTTCATTTAAATTACTTAACTAATATCACATAATAAAAGACTAGTTAATAAATTGATTGTTACAATAATAATAGATTACATCTTGTCCATGTTGTTGATGAAGTCGAAACAATTAGACTTGGCACTGAAGATGGCTAACACTGAAAGCGCTCTGCTGTAATTTTTTTATATTTCTAAATATTATATTAATTTTTACACGAGAACAGTTTTTGGATTTTCTTGAAAAAATTTCGTGAACACAGCCCGCAAGTTTTCATAAAACGTAATAATGCCTTATTTGCAATTATTTTATTAGTTGCAGTTGAGAAATCTATCTAGAAAAATACTGTTGCAGTGTAACCTTAATTATGATAATTTCAGAATTTTGAAGTTCACTACTTTTAATGAACCCAAGTAAGTTTTCAGTTTGTTTTCTAGGTTATTTACAAATCTTAGATAATACGTTATCACTTGTTTTTAGTTTAATAATTAAAGAAAATTTAAAGAGAATAATATTCTAAAAATTTGACTAAATGTTTTGTTTAGTATCATATAAAACAGTTTTAATGTTTCTTTCTTCTGGAACGTTGCACACATTGACGTCTTTAAAATCAAACTCATCGAAGTTTAACTCTGAATTTTTTAGAAATCGTGAGCCATGCCACCAAGGAACGGATCCTATTATTTCTTGTGGTCATTCCCCTTGAAAAAGAATCAGCAGAATTATATCCTCGCTCTTGATATGACATCACTGACAGTTTCACGTTATTCGTTGAACTTCTGAAACTCTATTGGAAACAAAAAATGACCATCTAGAAAGATGTGCGTTTAGCCAGCACAGTAAAATTTGCGAATCAGTCCACAAATTTACAGTAAAAATATTTAATTTATCTCTACAAATTGCCATAATTTTATTGTTAAATTTGCTAGTAGCAATACAACACACGTGACAAGGTGAGTCAACGTAATAGTTTTTAATGGAGCAACACGACTCTTGGAAGCTGTGAGGTTACAGGACAAGTAATAATTTTCGTAAAGATCACGTATATACGCCTTCAAACTAGCATCACAAAATCCATGTATTTTAATTATGCACATTTCGTCTTTAAGGAATAACAACCTCGGAATTTTTAGCTTTGCAGGCACGTAAGTATCCTTGTTACGCTTATTTTCGGCAATAATTAGTTTTTTATTTACATAAATTCCCTTTTCTAGTATTAAATTCTCCAACAATACCCGATATATTGTACCTGTTCAGATAAGCTCACTCTACCATAATTTTCAACTCAAATCCCTTGTTAATTCATTATCCGTTCGTATAAATTCCATGTCTATTGTTAAATCCTTCCGCATAATTAATAATAAATACTCTTTCTAAGAATTTTTCAACGTAAATATAGTTGTTTTGAAACAACAGTTTATGCTACAATTAGTCAAGATCACTGTTTAGGTATCCGTGAGTGCGTTATACTTTCTGATAACGTATAATTGCGTTCTAGTGGGTTCCCATCTAATGATTCGTCGAAATAATATATCCTACTTTTCTCCAATAAAACCGTGTTTTCCAGTTTCAATCGCGTTTTGATAACGCGGATGTTTGCTTTTCGAGTTCGTGTTATTTTGGACTCCTTTTAAACTTTGATTCTGCAGCTTGTGCGTTGGTTGATGCACTTGTAAAAACTACTCGTTCTGTTACTCCAAGAGTGATCCAGGTTTCTCTTCCATCAGATGTGTAGATTGGGTGTGTATCGGTAAGCGCTCCAGAGTTGTTAATATTAGTAAGATTTTTCCTTTTTTTAGCTCTTACCAGGAGGCTAAATTGCTTGTTGCATAGCCCGATTATTCCTTGATGTAGATCAACTGTTCTTGCATGTAGACCGCCGTTACAATTACGGTAGTAGCGTGGTTGTTGCTGACTACCACGGCGATGCTGTGTCAATTCGCTTCCGAGGGCTGACCAGATAAGTATCCCAACACATGTATGTGACTTGTTTCCTTTTCTAACATACCCAGGGATAAACCCAATTTGAATTAGATACGCTAATGTTTGTTCTGGTAAAATACTTACTAGAAAAGTTTCAAACTTTAATGCTTTTACGTTTTTTAATTAACCCATCCGCTTATACAAAAGTATCAGCGTTATTCTTTTTGGTACTGATTAGATTTATTGCATGTTAGCTACGAATTATGCACTTCATGGAACAATTAGTGAATTTGTCCATAGAGTAAAATTGTTTTATTAAATAGTAACCTTAGTTAATTTTGTTTTGCTGTTTCGATAGAAATTTCTGTATTTGTGTTTTTTTTATTGTAAATAGAAAATCGTTGACGATGTATTATTTTTGTGTTGCTTGAAACCCCTCCCCTCTCCGCATTGGTGGTTAGCTTGGTATATTTACGTTTTCTTCAGGCTACGTCGTGGTACGTAGCATCCTTTATGAATTCTATCCACTGAGATGAAAGTTCACTAATCAAATCTTCATCCCAATTTATCTTGAACAGCAAAATTTTTGGCATCAGAATATTTCCTATAACATAATGGAAGACATTAATCCTAATGGATTAAACACATGCACTATACTTATGATAACATTATATTTGGTTATTAAGTATTTCCTTGTAATTTTTAGAAGTGAAACTGAAATAAATTCGAATTTGGATACAAAAAATACCTAAAACTTTATTAGAATTGTGTTCAATAATCTTGGAAAGTATTTTGTATAACCTGGTAAAAATTGTAAATTGTTGGAACACCGTTTATGATTCATGTTAAGCACATATTTCTCAGGGAAAGGAATGTGGCTGGTTAGCACGACTAGCCATGAGAAGCATTGTATGGAGGGGATATCAACAAGCTCGTAGGAAGGACGAAATATTTTTACGTAAATAAAAATCCCAAATCGAATTGTTTATTATTGACATGCGATGAAATTAAAATATACAGAACCTACAACTATTAAACAACTCACAATTATGAAATGTAAATTAAATAATAAAATAGCTTCAGTTGTATCTTTCAGGCAACATCAAATAATTTAAAAAAGCATGGATACTGGAAAAATCAAACGTAAACAAAATTCAAACTAATAGTTACAACAAAGCTAACCTAATCCTACAAACTTTCAAAAATTATTACGCAAAATAAAAACAAAAGATTTATATAAAAAGATAATGCAATTAACATAAGCATTTATTATAGAAAGATTAAATTTAATTTTGCTTACATAAACACACTTATAACAAAATATGAAATAAATAAATACTACAGAGTGTAACCGTCAGTATTTAAACTTACATTCATATTGACTTCGTCATTTGATTCATCGTGGATTATTGTAGGATCCAACTCAGGATTTGAAAATAAATCGGTAATTGGTTGAAGTGTTGATTTACGAATGACTACTGCATCACCTTTACCATTACACTTTCCAACAACATTCTTAAGTTTTATGTCATCAAACCTACAACCATAAAATCATTAATTCTAGGTTTTGTCTTTGTTTGTTTTATTAAAATATAAATCAAGCCAAGCAAAACGACAAATACAAATAACTCTTATTCTATAAAACAATAAACTCGTTTAAAATTCGTTGTTAAGTTAGAAAAGCAAGAGCGGTAAGCTACTAGAGACCTGAAAATGATAGGCGATTTAATCGAAACGCCATCACACTCACTGTTCTTTTCAGAGCTTGTCGATAACAACATGAGATGAATTATATAAGAAATTTACATGTATATTTATGTGATAAGGAAGTCAAGAGGTCATTGAACACCACATTCTGTAAATAAAACCACTACAAGGAACGGAAAATTAAATTTTCAAATATTTAATTCGACCCTGCATAATATTGCTAGTATAATATGTTTATTATTCCTTTAGTACATAGGTAAAATTCCATGTAAAATAACACGCTCTAAGTACATATTGTGTTGAGGAATACCGTTACGAAGTACAATTTTAAAACAAGTTTTAATCTGCGAAAATATAAAAGCATCCTTTGATTGAAAACCCATGTTCTAACTTGTTATAATGCATGCGCGACTGATATAGTCTAAGGTATAACCGTTAAAGTCCCGCATGCACGTGTTCAGAGCTACTACGACAGTTGGCAATACATACTAAACACATACATAATATTGCGCAACAATATATTACGTCATAATTGCGTCTCAAATTGTATCACATACCAAAAGTATTTATTGTGATACCAAAGGCGCCTTTAAGAAAAAGAAAATGTACTCACAAAATAATGTGGAATTCTTCACAACCTTGCAGTTATTCTTGCGGCAGGAGCCATATTCATTTCCATTTTGGGCGTGGGTCGGGTTTCGCCCTCGTTGAAACCAGATTTTCTGTCTTCCCTCTTCGTTATCGTAGGTAGGACGGAGCAATAAAGATAGGGAACGATACAAGGTAGAGATACAATAAAGGAACCTACATTACCTAAAAGAGAAAAGACAAAAAAGACAGATAAACCTCACTGTTCGACGTCTCGTTGACTAATGTCATCGTGTCGGAAAACGCCACTTACTTCCTCACTCCACGTCTTCGCATTCTCTTGCGCCGAAGCAACTGTCCGAAGTGACGGAAATGCGCAAGTCTATTTTTTTTTAAATATTTGACGCGAATTCACTCGCAAATTAAAAAGTGTGCAATGCCAATTTTTGGCATGTAACAAACTAATGTGTAAATATCCATCCTCTTTAAAAAAATAATTTAAAACAAGTTCCTAATGCATTTATGAATGTTGAAAAAACCCGTATTTTCAACGAACTTCGTTCGTTTATGAAATCGATTTGTCGTCCGTCTGTCTGTCCGTCCGAGGCCTTTCTAATGGTCGGACATCAATGTGTGATACATCAATCGATTCAGCTCGGTGTCCTGAGCTTAAGTTTTGATGTCAGTTGAAATCGGGCCACGGGGACGCCGTGCCCCCGCGATATTCCGTCGGGAAAATTAAAATTTCAAATAGGTCCAAAATTAATGTGCGATACATATTTGGACTCCCCTAACATAGCTGAGTCGAAATATGGTACCCCCCACAAAATCTGACCACGGATACCCGACCCCCGGGAATTAATTTTATCAAAAATTTCAAATAGGTCCAAAATTAATGTGCGATACATATTTAGAATCCTCTGAAAAACTGAATCGAAATATGATGCCCCTTATTTACACACACACACACACAAACACACATACATACATACATACATACAACACACACATATATAGCTTTTAAAATATTTATTCAATAAAATAAAATATATTAAAATGTCTCTTTGTTGTTTATAAATTTTTGTATTTTATCTGAATACTTATAATTATTACAACATAATAATTTTAATTTCTTTAAATTGTTTTAAAGTAAGTCTACATTTGGAAGTTCGTTGCGACAATGCCTTGCATTTTCAACTTGTTTTAAATGTAAATGGTAAACAACATTCAATAATGCATTGAATAACAAAGTATCCATTCCAGCAATCTTTGAACGAAGTGTGAATAAGGTATTTTTCTTTTAAACAAAATACTTTTCCAGCTCATTCAAGAATCCACCGTCTTTATGATAATAAGCAATATGAATGAATGTTCCAATTAGTTATCAATTCTAATAGGGAGCGATGACCAGCTATTATGAATACATAGTTTTCATTTATTAATAACAGATAGTAAGATTTTTATTATACAATAAATCTAAACTGACAGATAATTTAGATTAGATAACCTTTGTAATTACCATAATTTAGATAAGATAACCGCGATAACAAGCAAGCCTATCATTCATTCATGGAATTACATCAATTAAGAGGCTATTATTATTACCATCACAATAAACTACGATGGCAGCTATAAAAACAGCCTGTGACAGAATCAAAAACTGCATGTTCCACAGATGTGACCACTGTCCTGGAAAAACTGCAGTCAAAGCTTACGTTTTCGATGTTTGTAAGGAGGTAGATCCAGAAGAGATAGTCAAGTATAAACAATGGGTTCAAACTGATCGTGCTACACTAGAAGTCAAACAAATGGCAACTGAAGATTTTTACCATTATTGATTGAAAAAATTTCCGACCTTACAATTCGCCATTATATCATCAAACTCAATATTTCAAAACGATAAAAGAAAATCGACACCCAGGTGAAATTATTGTTCTGATGGATTTTGCCGAAAATTATTCATTTGTAGTTCAAGATACGGTGCAAGATTTTCACTGGGAAAATAGTCAAACTACATTGCATCCTTTTGTCTTGTACTTTTGTTGCAATGAAGACATTCAATGTTTGAGCATCTGCATGATCAGCGATAGCTTAAGACATGATACTGCTGCAGACATTTATTTGTAGAAAAACTTATTGAGCACATTAAAACTATCATTAATATTAAATACATACGATACTTCAGCAATGACTCAGCAGGACAATATAAAACTTCAAAAATTTTGCCAACCTGTGCAATCATCAGTTAGATTTTTGATACTAGTCATGGAAAATCACCATGTGCTTGCATTGGAGGTATTGCAAAGAGACTAGCAGCCCGAGCAAGCCTACAATGGCCAAAAGAAAGTCAAATTCTTTCACCACAAAACTTATTTGAATTCTGTGATCAAAACTTGAGAAAAATGAAGTTTTTCTTCATTTCAAAGGATGAAATTGAGTCACAAAAACAAAGTCGAGAAAAAAGGTTTGAACTTGCTTTAACTGTTGCTAAAACGAGTGAAAATCATCAGTTTCCTCCAATTAGTTTAGGCAAAATTTATGTAACCAGGGTCTCAAATGATACTTGTTCATTAATCGCAAATATTAGTCGATTAGATGAATCAATTGCTAACTTCAGTGTGATTGACCTTCAGCCTGGGCAATATGTAGTCTGTATTTATGATAAAAAATTGGAGGATAGGGAATATCTGTGGAACGTCGATTGAAGAACATGATGTCTTGATAGATTTTATGAACCCCTGTGGACCTGCCCGCTCATTTCACTGGACTTCCAGAAAGGACACATGTTAGGTTCCTGAAAATCACATTTTTGCAATCTTGCTTGTTCCAACCACATTAACTGGACGACAACACACACTTGCTGAACCTGAACTTAAATTTGTTGAAGAAAAGTCTTACATATCACTGCATTAATTTCATTTGTTATGGCTTGAGAACCATAAAGAGACCCACTTAAGGCTTGGGAACCTAGCTTGTACAAAGAGAAACAGCGGTAATAAAATTAGAGCAGGAACGTAGAGAAGTAAATATTAGGAGATGGATGAGACAAAGATGTGCCCTATCCCCGTTAATTTATAACTTGTACATCGAAGAGGCAATGAATACTGTCAAATGCAAGAAGACATTTGAAGTTATTATGCAAGGACAAAAGGTTGATATGCTTAGATTTGCAGATGATATAGCGGTATTAGCATCTAGCAAAGAGGAGTTAAAAGCTCCTATTAATGAAATGGAAACGGTTCTAACGGAGAGATATGGTATGAAAATTAACAAAAATAAAACTAAAAGTTCTACTATGTAAGAGAGGGGAAAATAAATCGAAAACAAGAATACAAATAGGTAACGAGAACTTACAAGAGGTTACAGATTTCTGCTACCTAGGAAGTCAAATAACACAAGATGGGAAAAGCACAAAAGATATAAAACAAAGATTAGCACAAGATCATGCTACATTTAACAAGAAAAAGCAACTACTGGGTTCAAAGACTACAAACATAGAAGCATGGAAAGATTGTTGAAAGCATAGGTATGGAGCACATCACTAAACGACTATGAACTAGAAACAGTAGGAGAAGCGGAACAAGAAAAAGATAAAGTCTTTGAAATGTGGTGCTACAGACGTATGATGAAGATATCATGGACAGACAAAGTTAAGAACAAAGAAGCTCTAGAAATGGTATGGGAAGACAGAAATGTGTGGAAAACTGTAAAAAATGGGAGAGATAGGATGATAGGTCACATACTAAGACATGATGGAATAGTGCCGATATATTAGAAGCAGAGATAGGAAAAAAGAGAGGTAGACTTAGGTTAGACTATAGTAGCGTTGTAGAAATGTATAATACTATGGTATAAAACATCCATATAAAATGGTATTAAACGGTAGATGTAAAACATAAAATACCTCGGTTTAATACGTATTATACTGTGTATTTTACTCTTTAGAACAATATGTATAAAATCTTTAACATCATTTAAGATGGTATAACACCAATATAAAAAACAGGAATTTTTCCTATTTCACACTTGGCAAAACCAAATAAATAGTGTATGATAACTGTTATGTATGTAGGATAGTTTTCTGAACATACCTAGTTTTAAGTTCAAGTTTCTGAACAGACTGGTGCGTTAATCACAGTAAAATGTCACGGCTGGAGATCTATGTATTACACACATATTTTATGTAATTATCGGTCTCAAATATTCATCAAACTGTATTCAATACATTGTCTTTTACTAGAATACACAACAGTATAACTGGTGACGAGTCCAGATTCGAACAACGTGAGTGCTTGTAGGTTACTAAAACGTGGTGCACATAATCTCAAAAAAAAAATTGCGGTAAGGTTGGTCTTGGAGCAAATATTTTTATGCTTAGAAGGTGATAAGAACAAAAATGTCGTTGATTGGATCTATAGAACAGTTCAATTCCAAAGCGTCAGATATATCACCTTAATTGGAAAGATTAGAACAACTCTTCATTTGTAATGGTATAGAAAATAATAAGGTACCGCTTTTGTTAACTTTAATAGGAAGCAAAGCATATACTGTGTTAAAAGATTTACTGGCACCTGAACTACCAAGTACGAAGTCATTTGATGTATTGAAAAAGTCACTCATTGATCATTATAGTCCTAAACGGTTAGTAATTGCAGAACAGTATAGATTTTATAATGCGGTGCACAAACAGAACGAAGATATAAAAACATTTGTTGCTAAGTTGAAAAACTTTTCACAATACTGTAACTTCGGTAGTTTTTTGTCAAAAATTTTAAGAGACCGGTTAGTATGTTGTATACGGTCGTATGGTATAAAACAGAAGCTGCTATCCGAAGAAAATTTAACGTTTGAAAAAGCGTATGAAACGGCCCTGTCAATGGATTTGGCTGAGGGTCAAGTCAAATCCATAAGTAATGAAAGTAATTTGGCGGATGTCAACGAAAACTTAGATAAGCTGTCAGTCAAAAGGTATATCAAGAAATCCTCTAACAGTGGTCAAGGCTCTGGTCCAAGTAAACAAAATGATTCGTCCCTTAGTCAAAAAAAGAATTGGAAACATTGTTTTCGTTGTACACGCAAGCATGATCCCAGCAAATGTCCTGCTAAGGGTTGGGAATGTTTTAAGTGTAGAAAACCTGGACATACAAGTCGTGCATGTCGAAGTTCAAGAGTCTATAAATTAGAGGAAGAAAAAATCAGTCAATTTATGAAAATGATGTCTTGGTCTTAGGAGTTTTGTCATCATTAGAACCAGATAGGATTGAGCCGGAAAAAGTTGGATTAGAAGTTGAAGGTAATGCATGTTAAGGCTTTTAGTAAATATTTACCAGATCAAGACATCACAATCTTAAGTGAAACAGATGTTTTTGTTAGGTACAAAAATGAAGTAGTAAATGTTCCTTCAGTAGTGCTAAAAAGTAGTCATAAATTTGTTCCATTGTTAGGTAGAAACTGGTTAAATATATTAAATCCAGGATGGAGACAAAAATTAATTTTAGTACTAAGTCACAGTCATTAGAAACCAAGTTGAAAGATTTTTGTCAGTTGATGGCGGAAACTAGTTCTAAATTAAAAAATCTTATAAATGAATTAAATGAAAAAATAAGTGTCACTTTAGAATCAAAAATCAAAGAAGATTTTAAAAATGTTTTTAATGAGCAACCAGACTCGTGCATTAATAATTTCGAAATAGAATTAAAATTAAAAGATGGAGCACAACCAGTATTTCATAGAGCATATGATATGCCTTTTGCTTTAAAAGAAAAATTAGAGTTGGAATTGTCAAAATTATTAAAGTCTGGTATAATAAAAAAAATCAAGTTTAGTAAGTGGGCAAGTCCCATTGTGGTGGTTCCAAAAAGGAATTCTTGTGAAATAATAATTTGTGTAGATTTTAAGAAAACTTAAACCCAGCTTTAGACAGTGATTATTGTGTATTACCATTACCGGAAGATATTTTTGCATGCCTTAGTGGTCATGAATATTTCACTATTTTAAATTTAAAGGGTGCTAACCAACAATTAAAGGTTAGTGAAAAGTCACAAGAAATGTTGGTTATAAACACTCATCTGGAACTTTTTGCTTATACAAGGTTAACTTATGTAGTTAGCTCAGCACCAGGGAACTTCTAAGCGATGATGGATAGCATACACTACAATAAACTGAGGATTGATAAATAATTACTTTTTGAACTAGGCTAAAATGCTATTTACTGCTGGTGAAGCGTTTGAGATTTAAAAGAAGCATTTTGGTTAACTGTTCTTCAATAAAACGTTTATCTAATGTAATTCCAACTGAATGTGTTTCAGTTTGTTAAAAATGTCATGTTTGTAACTGTTTGATGGATACTGTATGTCATTAATTAATTAATGTACCATAATACCTGTAAAAGAATTTATTTTAGCATGTTTAGTTATCATAAAGTGATTGTAAGATTTGTGGAATGTCAACCAATGATAATTAGTGTAAGTGACACAAGTATCTGTTCCAAAATAGGAGTTATGCAAAATAATAAAAGATAAAGAATGTACTTCTTAGACATTTGTATATAGTAGGCAAGATATAATTTTAGAGACTATTTCCTAGGTAATGTGTTTACAAAATAAGTTAGTTGATTTTGAATTTTTGTAATGAATAGATGTTTTGCTTATGGAGCTTGTTATAAAATATATAATAGAAAAATACTATATCTACTTGAAATTTATCTTTTTATTTAATCGTCATGTAACTGGAGCAATATTACAAAGAATTTAATGTTTGTGGAAGAATATGAGTGTATCGTATAATAATTAATAAGGTTTTATACAACCAAGTGCAGTAAGGAAGAGTGATTCCAGTTAAAATGAACAAAGGGTCATCTTTAGTATTGGTGAAGAAGAGCACCAGTGAGCTTCGAATATTTTGTAGTGGTTTCGCAGTCTTACAGGACGACGTTTTATCATATGTGGTGGAGTATTACAAGTATTACAATGTTACATCAAATCGTGATAATTACATGGTTTTAAATAGAGGTATTGGCAAACTAAAAGCTGCTAAAATACATATTGCAAAAACAGTCTTTGAGAGGGATTCGGTTTTTAGATATATGCGTAAATAAAATTCAAACTATAACAATATCTAAACCAAAAAACGCTCCATATTTAAAATGAAATTTTTGGCGTGAAAGCGCCATGGTAATTACATGCGACATTTCATCATCTGTTTACATCGTTATAACATCCAGATTTTCCAAAGCATATTTTAAATCTTGTTTAATTTGGTGAATGTAAAACTAATTAGATTGCTCTAAGTTTTTATATGTATATAAAACGCAAGAAACGGACGCCAAAATCAGAGCAGTTACCGGTTTATCTAAGTAAAACGCGAAATATTTTACCGTCGTCCAGTTTGAATCTGTAAGGGTAAGTAGAATTTGTTGTTTAGCGCATTTAATATCTCGCTGAAAACATAATGCATTTGATTAGCTTAAATACTAACCTGAAAACTTATCATTTTCTCTGCATGTTCTAAGTCGTAATTAAAAAACGGCTTCTAGTACAATAATTATTAGCAATGTATCGCAACTGGACAGAAATCCAAATGTATATGATTCATCTGTGAGAGGGTTCATAAATAACTAGTAAGTAAGTAGATTTATTGCATAACTCAATATAGGTTAATAAAGTATAAAACAAAAATATTATACTATAAAGCAAATTATTAAAATACAGTTAATAATATAATTAGTTTTCATTTCTACAACTTAAAATATATTTTTTTAAATTACTCTTGAATTTTCTTTGAGAAGGCTGATTTGTAACTGATTTTGGTAATGTATTATATATCTTAACGCCATAATGAAATACATTTTTTGTGGTTATCGTTTTATTCTTCTTGTATATATAGTAATTGTCTGCTTGTCTTGTGCTGTAGTTATGTATATCTGACACTTTAATTAAGTTGCTAACCAAATACGAAGGCAGCAAACCATTTATAATTTTATATATAAAACCATACTATTATATTTCATTTGTTCCTGAACATTTAAAAATTAAGGCATTCTAACATTTTACGGACTTTGGCAAATCTGCTACATTTTAATAAACATCTCATTGCACGATTTTGTATCTTTTGCAATCTTTCCAAATCACCTTGGTTTGAGACAAATAAAATGGTGCTGCAATATGTTAGGTGTGGATAAACTATTGCTCTATATAAAGTTATTCGAGCAAAACTTGATAACTTTGCACTAATTCTTCTCAGAAATCCAACCTTTTGCTTACTTTATTTATAACCATCTGTAGATGCATTTTAAAAGTTAATTTTCGGTCGATTATTACGCCAAGGTATTTAATGTTCTCTACCAGTTCAATATCAGACCCATCTATTTGTACATTCCTATTTTCTGTTTTTATCATTTGATAACTTCTATCATTCGTTAACAACATCCATTTTGTTTTATCAACATTTATCTTCAGCTTATTTCCAACTAAATATTTGCTAATTCTTATTAAGTCACTATTTACAGATTGAATCAGGTTTATTACATTTGCACCTTCAGCATATATTAAAGTGTCATCAGCAAACATATGCATCTTTGTTACCTTCACTACATTCACTATATCGTTTATGTAAATTATAAAAAGCAATGGTCCCAAAATACTTCCTTGTGGAACACCCCACTCAATTTCTGATTTATTAGATGTTTCCCGTTGCCATCTCGTTTCTTGCTCTCTGTTTTGTAGGTAGTCTTTAAACCACTCTAACGCATTGTCTTTAACCCCATATTTTTCCAATTTTTTAATGAGAATATTTCTACTTATAGTGTGATAATTCACACATATGCTTATTTAAAGCAAATCTGTTTAGAGTATTCAGGCTGTCTCGTTAATACCGTATTTAACAAATAATTCACATCCTTTCCGGCGTTTCGCAATACTTTTTCCACTAAATAAATATCTGGAGAACTTGTAATTTGCAACTCTTTTTTGTAGAACAACCTCAAGAACGGTTTATCGTTTAAGCTCCAAGCAAATAAGTGATAGGCTTCGCATGTTAAATGTGTATTACTTTAAATAATACCGTTGCCCTGCAAGGGAAATAACCTTTATCAAAAACCGTCTTATATTTAGATATACGTACTATATCCTCTATTTAAGCAAAATGTTTCGGTTTGAACCAATTAAGAAAAAGTTGCGATACCTTAAACCTCTGCGTATTAAATACCAACAACCGTTTAAATTGTGCTCGAGGCAATGTGTTTGTATTAAGAAATATTGTAAATACTTTTATAATTTTAATTGTTTTCATTTAGCATTGACATATATGATATATTGGCAAAAGCCTAGATAAATTGGATAACACAAACCCCGTTAAATAAATGCGTTCTAATAAACTAAACCGTACCTTTTGATGGTTTGGAAAAAATTTCTGTTAAAGCACGTTTCACTGAATCAAAACACTATAAATACACCCTCTACCTTTTAACGCAATTTTAACCCTCACTTAAAAGAGTAGTCGTTTTAATATGCGGACATACTCGTATTGAACACCTGCTTGTTCATTATCGACTGCTAGGAATGCCGTATTGTTAAAGCACTAATCAATGCTAATTATTAACCTTCCAGCAATGCATGCATAAGTATAATTACATTCAATAACCTTTATGCTCAAGAATTGTATTTCCCGGTCAATGTTATACATTACATGTATGACAAATTTATATAAATATTATGGGAAAATAATAAATGTGCTTTGAAATTCAACGCGATATATAATTATATCTTTTAACGAACGATACATCGCCCTCCACAGGATGTGCTGTATTTATTGTATCAACAGGATAAAACCTGCTCATAATCGACGCATTTTTTAGCATCTTCTGAACCAATCAAATCGTCGCGGCTCTCAAATTCGCGGTAGCCAAGAAAACATAGATTTTGTAAAAAATCATCTGAACGGATTAGACGGCGACTCAACGATTAAGTATATTTTTGCTATAAATAGTACTTGTATATGGAACCGTTTATGTAACAAACATCATCACCCGCGTCCTTTTAGCTAACGAAGTTGTGAATCTTGAACAGTTTGGTATTACAAATTTGAAACAGTACGAAAAGATGGTTAATCTAACCGGTGTTTATTGCATTCGACAGGGTTTAGTATCCTTGGAAGGATCAGAAACAAAATCTATTACACATGTCGGGAGGAGGCCCGACCCATATTCCAAAATGAAACGGTTCTTCTGGAACGAGTTGTTTAATTTTCTTTATAGATACTTTCATGTCATCGGGCTTAACCCTTGTTGTAGGTATGGGAATTTTCGGTGATAGCTTGTAAATGAGAAGCGATTACTTGCAAGGTATCGATCAAGCCGGCGTTTATTTGCAATAAAATCTTTAACATCTACCGAAACTTTGGATTGTGACTAACCATTAGCAGCTTCTTTTATATTTATATACTCGTCGAAATTCTTTCAATACCGCCCCTTATCCAACTCAAAATCTTTCACAATAGTTATAAAATTATGTTTTGAGTCACTCCCATCCCAACCGCTTATATGATCCGAAAAGATATGGCGAAGGTTTGTGTCATCCCGTTTCCATAATGCGATTACACTGGTGTTATCTCTGAGTCTATGTTTTAAGGCACTAGCGTAAGTTTGACATAGGTAGAACGAATCTATCGCTTTATGTCGACCGAACGAGAAAAACTGTGTGATTTTGCTTTGCTCGTTTGCAGGTATAACATCGAAAACCACAATTGAATCTTTTTTAACATTTCTGGGTTCAATCAAATCATCGTAATTTTCAAACTCATAGTACCCAATTTCTTCTTTTAATGGTGTAAAAACGTTTCTTAACAATTCGTATTTCATCTGATATAAACTTTTAGAAAACACAAACGTTTTGGAATCTAAGTCCATTCTCGTGCAAGATCAGAGATATTAAAGCATTGGTCTTTCCAGAACTCGATGGTCCAGCGAATATAGCTCGTATGTTAGATGGGAACAAAGGTCCATGTTTACCACCCATATTATCAGGATTACAAAAAACTAAATGTTATCTTGATGATATTTTAATTCTTGGGTCATCATTACAAGAATGTTACGAAAATGTAAAAAAGGTTTTAGAAAGACTCGATGAGTTTAATGTCAAAGTAAATGCAAAAATGTAGATTCTTTGAAAATAGGGTGCGATTTATAGGCCATGTCATTGACGTTAATTGAATTCACCCAACAGATGACAAAATTCGTGCAATTAAAAGCAGACTGGTACCGAAAACATTAATGGAATTAAAAGCTTATCTTGGGTTAGTAAATTATTATGGGAAATTTGTTCCCATGTTATCGTCAAAATTAAAACCGTTGTACGATTTGTGTCAAGCTGGTGTCAATTTTTCCAGTAGTTGGTCAAAAGATTGCGAAGATGCCTTCCAAGCAAGCAAAGAATTTTAACATCAGATATTGTGTTAACACATTACAGCCCGAAACTTCCTATATATGTCACATGTGATGCTAGTAGTTATGGTGTGGGATGCATCCTTAGTCATAAAATAAATAACTTAGAAAAACCTGTACTATTTGCATCTAGTACATTGGCGGCTACTGAAAAAAAGTATAGTAATGTAGAACATGAAGCATTAGCAATAATATTTGCATTAAAAAAATTTCATAAATATCTATATTGCAACTCAACGAAGGCCGAAGTGCGGCGCTATGAAATAAAGTGATACGTAATAATTTTAAAGTGAAAGATAAAATAAGTGCCAAGACGAAAATTATAATTGCCGATTAAACGACTTCGAGTACGGGTAGAAAAATTCAATTTTTAAGTCAAGGAAAAATAAATGATGATAATCCAATTCTAAGTTTGGGGAAATTGATGAGAATAAGAAGTAATAAGTCTGAATGAGATGACAATAAATTGGGGTACATAACTATAAGTTAATGGTAGTTCAGAGGGTGATGGAAATAATTTAAATGCAATGGTTCAAGGGTGTGGATAAACAATATTTTGAATGGGCATGTAATAATCCTGAATTGGGGGAAGATACTTTTTATTCAAATGGATGCGTCAATGCGAAGAAAATAGACCAGGTCAGATTTTTAGTTATAAGACATTTTATTTTTCTATATTTTTTTATTTGAATATTGAATTTGCTTAATATAAATTAATGTGACGAAGTTCACCAAAACAAAGGATTTGAACACGTATAAAGTGCGTGATATGATAAGAAGTTTAGAACGTTCCACACTTCTTTTATAAAGATAATAGGTTTTTTTGGTGACTTTGGGTTTTGAGTAAATAGTCTATGATGTTTAATACATGAGATTTACAACATTAACTAATTGAAAAGTGTATTTTAAATAATTTACAAAAGCTGTACATAATATTGGTTTCATTATATAAAATCGAATTACCTGAATTTTATAATTCCAAATAAATGCTAGTCGAGGTCATAAGATAAAGTGAATGGGAGTGATTTGATAATTTAAACAGTTCAAGGAGGAGCTATAAGTTGAATACGAAATTGATAACAAGTAAGGTGGTAACGTATCAAATTTTGTTATTGGTAGACAAGGTTGGTTCAAGATAAAATCCAGTTAAGTTTCTGGAGGGAATTGATAGCATATTAATAAGACAGCCCAACATCGGAGATAATTACAATCTTGTTTATGCATAGTAATATTAATATGGTCGCCCAAATGATGGAGCGCGAATAAATTAGAGGGACATAGCAATAATAATATAACAGCCCAACGTAGGGGCTCGATAATTCCGGTAGTTCATAGCAATAATTAATATGGCACACAACGACGGGGCGCGAATAATTTAGGGATCATCAACCGTTACAATTTATTTTCGGTACAGACAAAGGCATTCCAACGTCGGTGGCAGCGAGAGTTATCCATAGGGCAATTACGCTTTCGGGGTATCGGTATGATATTCTATACCAAAAAGGATTATCAATCAGCCATGCGGATGGGCTGTCTCGCTTACTGTGCAAAAATAAATCTGAAATTCGAGATTTTCTATACTCGTTCAACTTAATCAATGCAATTCCCTTAAACGCAGAGAATAATGCTCATAAGCGATCCAGTACTAGTTAAAGTAGCTGATCTTACCTTTTCGGGTTGGCCTCATTCGGTTTTAGATGGAAGCCTAAAGCCATACTTTAAAAGACGCAATGAACTATCAGTCACGCAGAATTGCATTCTGCGAGAAAATAAAGTAATTATACCACAAAAATTACAAGATGAAATCTTAAGATTGTTCCATGAACAACACATTGGTATTGTCCGCAGTAAGATGCTTATGCGTTCTTATTGTTGGTGACCTAACATGAATGCAGATATAGAAAAATTCATTGCATTATGTAACATTTGTCAACAAGTCCAAAATCTTACAACCAATAATAAAATACAGTTATCTTGGGGTAATGCCCTGCATAATTTTTTTAGAGTGTCTATAGATCTCTTCATAAAACATCAATTTGTATTTTTAATATTAGTAGACTAAAATTCTAAATGGGCGGAAGTTAAAATAATGAATGCTGGTACTAATGCAGCAGAAATATAGCTAAATTAAAAGATATGTTTTCTATATTTAGTATACCGGTAGAATTGGTGTCTGATAACGGACCACCGTTTAATTCTAATGAATTTACATCCTTTTGCCAAGCAAATGGTATTAAACCAGTCAGAGCACCTATTTACCACCCAAAGAGTAATGGGGCAGCAGAACGTGGAGTTCAAACAATAAAAAAGGGGCTAACAAAAGCTCTATTTCAAAGGTGAAGTAATGTCGGAAAAAAACATTTTAACAAAATTACAAAATTTCTTGTTTACATATCGAAATACACCATCAAGTGTAATAGGAATCTCGCCGACTGAAAGTATTTTAAAACAAGGCCAAGAACATGATTTGACTTTATAAAACCGTCCTGCCATAATAAAAGAGTTAAAATTGGTTCAGAGAGACAAAAGCTCAAATTGTACAAAGTAAATGAAAATGTTTTTGTTAAAAATAAGCAAACAAGGTTATGGCAGAAAAGTGTGATCAAGAAAGTTCTAAGTTTTAGTACTTACCTGATACAAATTGAAAATAATATCAAAATGATCCATTCTGATGATATTCGTATGAGCGACTACCAGTTTACACATACCATCTGACGATTACGTGCTATCAGAAAAGTGCAAACATGATACTGCGCTAAGTGCTAGTGTGTCAAGTAATAACGTACCGGAAAATTTAATTATCCCAAAAACGATACCCACAATTAGGTGTTCACCCGATGTAATTAATGTATGAGAAGTTGAAAATAAGCCTGAAAGTAAGTCTGCACCAATTGTGGATTCAACTTTAAATACCAGGGCTACTAGTCCTCGGTTAAGTAAAAACTTAATTTCAGCTTCTTCATCCACCTCATCTTTTCCTGCAACTCGTTTTGGCACAGTTATAAAGCCTCCTAGAAAACTAGATCTTTAATAAGAAAGGGGAAAATGTTTGTATGTAGGATAGTTTTTTAAACATACCTAGTTTTAAGTTCAAGTTGTTGAACAGACTAGTGTGTCAATTATGGTAAAATGTCACGGCTGCAAGTCTATGTATTACACACACACTCTATGTAATTATCGGTCTCAAATATTCATTAAACTGTATTCAATACATTGTCTTTTATTAGAATACACAACAATAACCTCAAATTTAAAATTAACATGCGATGTTTTGTTTTTGTGTTGGTATTTAAGTGTAGTGTTTTGAATTTCTGCTGAAAGTGTACTGTGTAGACAATATAGTGTACATAATGGGAAGACCACAGAAGTACAAAGAAACTGTTTCCAGGTTTTTTATATTTTAAATTTCAAAAAAAGGAAAGCTTAAGTGTTATGCATGCATATTTGTTACGTGCCAAGTGGCACTTTAACATGTATTAGGTTAAGTTGATGTGCCGAGGTTTCGCGCCATAATTTCAAAAGACGCGGTGCGCGGAATTTTAAAAGACTAGGCGCGTACTTCCGTACGTCATAGTGAGTTTGCGCAGAGTGCGCGACGCGGGAGGGTTGGACGAATAAGTTCGCGCCGATGTGTAAAAGACAAGAAGTGGGGACAAGTTTCCTGTTCTCTCTATAACGTGGCTGTTTGCCTTTGATCTTCAAGGAGTGTGGTCAGTCAGGTATCGTATCGTGCTTATCTTTACCTATGTAGATATCCTGCTTGCTTATCTTTTGTTTGTCGACCTTTACCTGGTTTTTCCCGTCATTCCCTGCATAGGTAGGTAACAACTTGAGCCGTAGGAACCGTACTGCACGACCCTGGATGACGACCTCATGACTGCCGTAGCTGGTCCGAACGCTTTTGTAGAGCGTCGGCGTATCATCTCTAATTCCTCCGGGCTTGAGTAGCCTGATGGACTTTAATAGAGGCCTACCTTAGCGCAACTCCGTCGAATGCCGGATATCTTATGTGAGTATTCTTTTTGTTAAAATTATTCGCTTTTATCTTTTATTGTTTTAAATATGCAAATTTCCGAATTATGGCGCAATATAAATTTTGCATTGGTGACGTCATTGGTAGTGGCCACGCGGAATCTGTAATAAGGTTACGCTGCCCTCTGCGAGTGGCGTCACCGCTTTACTCATTGCGCTTGCGCGATGTATTTATGAACTCTTAAACTGTATTACCGACTTTGTAACTGTATTTATCGACGTACTTCGTAAACTGTTTTATCGACTTTTTAAATTGTAAGATTTATCGATTTTTAAAGCGTAATATATTTTGTAATACAACCTACACTTACAATGTTGTGAGAACAGCACACCATTTGCAAAGTGTAAACATACTACTGATACTGAAATATTTAACAAAGAAAAACAAAATATTGCAAATTATTAAAGTCTCCTACAATTTCTAAGCAATCCTCGAATTCCAACACCTCCATTGTCATCACTCTGTTGTTGCCATAAAGTTCGTGTTGAAACCGTTAGCCATCATGAAGATAATACTATACCAAATTGTCCAAATACAGAAGATCAATTGTTGTCAACTACTATTAACTTAAGTACAGAAATAGAGACTGGGCCTTCTTCTTCTTATCCATATCAACCATATTCATCCACATCAATGTTGTCAACACCTTTACCTTTGTGCTCGATCTCATCATTTAGATCAACATCAGGATCGCTAATCTCTTTTATGGATAGTATAAATAAAAATGAACAAGTAAATAAAATACAAATAGATAAAATAAAAGTATAACCGAATAATTTATTTAAAGAATGGACTTTGAAGTTTACTTGCAAGAGAGGATGTCTTTAAGTTTTACAGAAAATGTTTATTGGCAAGAGTTTCTTAAGAAATTGCAACCCAATTTTAAACTGACATCACATTATATGTTAACTTCGTCTCTTCTTCAAGCAGAATATGAAAGAATAGATTAAATGGAAAATGAAAAAATTGCTGCTGCTCAGTTTTTATCTTTGCAATTGGATAGATAATCCAATAAATAAACAGGTACAGGTGTAGTTAATGTGCTTAGTTTGCTCTGTGAATTTTGCTTTTTATTGAGTGTTATAGTGAGTTTTAAAATATGAATTTTTGCTTAGTAGTGTAATTAATGTTTGTGAACAATACTGTGATATTTATTTATCAGTATTCTAACTTAATTGGTAAATTTACTACTATTTACTTCACTGCATTATTGTTATATAATTAAAAGGTTTACAAATCAACATTTGGTTCGTGTTATCAGACATATGTTTGATAAGTATTATAATTAAATATCATTCTGCAATATACAAATATTATATTATATTATATTATAAAAAATTTGCAAACATATTTTTGGAAAAAATTTTAATAATAAGGGTATAATATGTATGTCTGTTGGGAAAAAAATAAAATATAACATAAAATGGACTGCTCCAAATGCTTACGTTCATTTCAACCGTCTAAAGAGACAAAAATCCGTGTTTTTCGTATGCGACATGTGTAGAAATTTATATTGTAATGAATGTTCTGGGCTTAGTGCAACAGAAATAAGATGTATGGCATTAAATGGCAGAATACTAAAATTCAATTGTAAACAATGTCGAAATTACGATCTGGTGAAATTGCTGCAAAAAAGTATTAAAGACAAAGAAGATACCATAGTTGATAAAAATAATATCATCAGTATGCTCAAAGACAAGATCAAAGAAATGGAAAAAGCTCTAAGCAAACATATGCAAATATCTTGAGTAAAAAAACTGAAGAGTCTCAAGCTAATTCTTATAAAGTGGACAATGTTCCAGTGGTTATAATTAAGCCGACCAGCATACAGAGCTCACTTAAAACTAAAGAAGAGATACAAAAAAAAAGTAGATCCAAATGCTATAAATGTGTCTATCTATTCGGTAAAAGAAATTAATAATGGAGGAGTTTTAATAAAATGTAGCTCTGAAGATGAAGCAAACAAGCTTAAGAGAGAGGTGGAATCTAAAAACTTTTCAGTTAAATATGATGTTCGACTGTCTCAACTAAAAAGGCCTCGTGTAAAAATAATTGTTAATAATAGCGAAAATTTAACTCGAGAAGAGTATATGAATTGTATAAGAAATCAAAATGAGTTCATAACCCCTGATGATAATCTTAACATAACTTATATTAAATCTATCAATAACAAAAAGCACATCATATTTGCCGAGTGCTCAGGTGAACTATTTAGTAAATTTATGGCCATAAAAAAAGTTTACATACAGTGGGGACGTTGCGCAATCTTTGAAGGCATGTCTGTTCTCAGATGCATGAACTGCTGTGATTATGGTCATAAGGTAGCCAACTGTAAGAACAAACTAACGTGTATTTACTGTGGTGAATGTCATAAACTCAACGAATGTCCTAAGGATTTTAAAAAATGCCGCAACTGTGTAAATGCAGTATCCAAGTATAATTTAAAATACGATATTCATCATGAAGCAAATAGCAGTGAGTGCCCTACATACAAATACCATATTATGAAAATGAGAAGTAGAATTAATTATTCCTGTAAGTAATCCTGTAAGTAATATGTATATATAAAGTTTATGTTCACTTTTATATTACTATCTTTTTTTGTATTGGTTAATTATACTGTCAGAATAGAGTAGTCATCCAATTAATTTTATTTTAGTACACTTAAAACTTCTTATTAATAATTATAAAATTTCATGGCTAATTTAGAGTTATCAATATTAGATGAAATAGACAGGAATATACAGTCTGATATTTCAATTTCTATGCAGGTGGATGACATTGATGATTTTAAAAATAAGATGTTAACCTTAGAACCTATGTTTCAAATACTTCATCTTAACATTAGGGGAGTTTACTGTCATTTTGATGAGCTCTTAGTTTTTTTAGAATCCTGTAACTTGAAGTCGGTAGACATTATTGTACTTGGTGAAACCAGAGAAAATTTCAGTCTGGAACAAATTGCAATACCTGGGTTTAGTACAATATACAATAACAGCACCATAAACAAAAATGATGGACTAGTATTATTGATTAATAGAAAATTGTCTGTGAAATAACGCATACAGTTCTGCCGCTCTCTATGATAACTATATCCAGAGTACTATTTGAATGTGGCAAGGTATCATGCAACATTATGGCATGTTATAGGTCACCCTCAACTTCTGATAATGATTTTTGATTGATTTAGAAAATTACTTAACAAATGCTTCTGACAAAATGTAAATATCCTTATAGGGATTTTAATATAGATATTAGCGGTATATCAGATTTATCTAATAGTTATATATCAATATTAATGTCTATGGGTTACAAATCCTATATAAACACATGTACTAGAGTAACTAACACATCAAGCAGCTGTATTGATCATATCTTTGTAAAGACTAATATTAACAAAACCAATTTAAAATAAATTGTCAGTAATAAATCATAATATAACTGATCACTATCCTGTATATTTGCAAATTATGAATGAAAATCCTGTTTCACCTAAATTGATCACTGAAGTAAAACATAAAATAGATATTGCTAGTTTTTCTCGTCAAATATGTCAAGTAAATTGAAAGCTGTTTTTGAAAGCAACTCCCATGTGATGCATGGTCAGCTTTTACCAACATTTTCAACAATGTATATAAAAGTAGTCAAATCACTGAGATTAAAAAGGTAAAATATAAAAAGTTAAAGCCCTGGATATCCTATGCAATTAACGTATCAATAAAAAGAAGGGATCAAATGAAGAAGCAGGTCGTAGCTCATAAAAATAATGCCAGGCTTTTAGAAAATTATAAAGTTTATAGAAATCAACTTAATAAAGTTATTAAGGAAGCAAAAAGATTATATTATGTTAGTCAAATTAATAATAGTGCTGGAGATATGAAGAAATTATATAAAATTATACAAGATGTAACCAGTCCTGCAGCTATGACAAGGTCAACTATTTCTATTACGGATGAGGATGGAATTCATTTTACATCTGATCATGATGCTGCGAATTTTGCAATAATTATTTTACCAATATCGGTACTGATATGGCATCCAGAATATCTGAACCACTAAGTGATATAAAAATGTATATCCTAGCGTTAAAGACTCAATGTTTCTTTTCCCAGTAAAAAAATGAACTTATTGGTCACATTAAGTCGTTAAAAATGACGCTGCACCTGGCCATGATGGTATTCGGTACAATTGATAAAATGTATCATGAATTCTTAATTGATCCTCTGTTGCATATAATTAATCTAATACTTTTACATGGTGAGGTACCCAATGATTTTAAACTGGCTATAGTAGTCCCTGTATTTAAATCTGGAAAGATTACTAACATTAGCAACTATAGGCCCATCAGTTTAACTACTGTTTTTCAAAATCTTTGAAAAATGTTTAGTTAAGAGGTTATTTGACTATCTTGAAAGGTTAAATATATTAAGCTCTCGACAATTTGGTTTTAAACCAGGTTTAAGTGTTAATGACGCCATCTTTGAATTAGTAAGTATAGTAAAGGATAAGCTAGAACATCAAAATAAATGTATTGGCATATTTCTAGATCTGGCAAAAGCCTTCGATACAGTACCTCACCATGGGTTATTAAATGCTCTCAGCCAGTATGGAGTGAGAGGAGTTGCCTTGAAGGTGTTTGAAAGTTATCTTACTAATAGAATACAGAAAGTTCCAATTGGAAATGAATACAGTGTCGGAAAACATGTTCAAATTGGTGTTCCGCAAGGAACTGTTCTTGGCCCGCTTTTGTTTATAGTTTACATTAATTCTATGTTTGTTTCGCAAACATACACGACGATATAATCTCATATGGACGATACTGCTCTTATTTTTAGTGATCCCACATGGATTGGTGTTAAACATAGAGCTGAGGCTGGGATGGAGAAAATAAAAAATTGGCTAGATCATAACAAATTGTCGCTAAATATAGAGAAAACAAAATATATTGCGTTTTCACTTACTGAAACTAGTAGACCTGATTACTCGACTATAAATCTCCTAAATTCTAATAAAACAATAAATGAAGTACAAACTATCAAATATCTTGGTATATTAGTGGATAACCACCTTAAATGGACACCCACATTAATAATCTGGTAACTAAAATTAGACATTTTATCTATAAGTTTTATGAACTTAAAAGAATACTAAGTATTAAATTACTAATTCTTGTTTATAAAGCCCTAGTTGAATCACTATTACAATTCGGAATCATAATATGGGAGCTTCAGATAAGAATGCATTGCATCCTCTAAATATTATACAGAACTACATCCTTAAAATAATATTCTGTAAACCTAGATTATATCCAACATATATGCTATATTCTAAAGATATACTAAATATTAGAATGCTTTATTTTTATAATGCCTGTAAGTTTATTTTTAGAAATAAGAAATTGAGGAATCTGATTGCCCATAAATATGTTACCAGGATAGTTAAAATGCATGTATCTCTGTTCAATTTTTCCAAAAGCAAGCAAATAGATTATTCATTACAAGTTTGGGCGTAAAATCTATAATATGTTACCTAATAGCATTAGGAGCTTAACAAATGATAAGCAATTT
Organism: Platerodrilus igneus; assembly: GCA_036346225.1. Classification (NCBI taxonomy): domain Eukaryota; kingdom Metazoa; phylum Arthropoda; class Insecta; order Coleoptera; family Lycidae; genus Platerodrilus; species Platerodrilus igneus. The sequence continues at coordinate 912,310 of JARFIW010001778.1, read as the reverse complement.
TCCGTAAAATGTAAAGAGTTTATATATGCTAATTATTTAAGGTGTTTAGATGCTTTATGATTAAAATATTAAAAACACCTGAGGTTTGTCAGTTATCTTTAAACGTACCTAGCCATTAAACCTTTCTCTGTGTTTTCTGAGTTCTATTGACTTCAATTTGCAGGAGCCTTTAGAATAAACTAGCACTATATTTTTATTTTTATATACTAATTATTATAGTTTGTCTTGCCCTTAATGGTTTTAATAAATATGGCTGCGTTTTCTTTCTTAAATAATATGTTGATATTTTGATTCTGCATTAGTTTTAATTGTAAAACTGTTGCACATACAGACCTATTTGGGTCTAGGTGCAAATTTATAAATCAATGTTACACTTATACTGTAGATTGGTTGTAATTATGTTTTAATTGAACACTGTATCTATACGAAATAAATTTGAATTTGAAATAAATTTGAATTTGAATACAAGGGAAGTGTAAGATGACGGCGTACTGCAATTCACCTTACGTAACGAGAACACAACGGTGTTTTACCAATATTTCCTTTTATATTAAAATAAACAGGAGACGAGAATTGAGCATCTTTATTGCGGTACGAACACAAGAATACTGAGTATAGACATTTACAGCCACCGCATGGTGGGGTGAAAGGGCAAAACTGGCACGCAGGCCGTCTCATTTCCTAGCTATAACGGTCCATTAAAAGAATGTACTAACATACTACCAAAGTACAATTTATTGTCATGATGGGACGTAACATGCCGCCTCCCTTGAAATTAGTAATTTCGAAAAGCTAAATAAAGGATAAACTACGCTAATTTTACACTCTAACAAATATATTACGTAACACAAGCTGTTTCAATTTAAACATAAACGTTTTTAACATTGTTAACTACATTAGGCTGCGCATTAGTCATTAGTCAATATCGATTGGTAGCGCACACAATTTCACAGTAGGTCTTTTTATTATGCCACTTGACGTACGCACACTAACTACCCTCACCTCACCATCAGCTCCTAGATGCACTTCAGTTATACAGCCTAGCTTCCACATACACGATGGCAAATTGTCTTCCAAGATGATAACTAACTGATCTGGAGCCAAAGGAAAACCTTGAGAAATCTTCCATTTTTGACGTTTTTGCAACACTTGAAGGTACTCTCCTTTCCATTTCAACCAAAAATCCTGCTGGATGCGCTGCACGTATTGCCATCGTGATAGTTTATTAATAGGTTCCATTGTTAAGTTCACTTCTGGAACTGCCATTAAATTGTCCCCAATTAAAAAATGCCCCGGCGTAAGATAGTCAAAGTCGTTTGCGTCCTGAGAAAGAGGCACTAATGGACGAGAATTAGTACACTTTCGACTTCAATTAATAAAGTATATAACTCAATAAAGGTTAAATTAACCTTTAGACGCTACCTTATAAATATGCCTTTTAAAAGACTTTACGGCGGCTTCCCAAAGACCACCTAAATGTGCCCCCTAGGGACATTAAAACGAAAGTTTATATTAAGAGAAGTAGCTTCTCTTTCGATGGCATTCTGAAACCTTCCATTTTTAGAAAATCTACGATCTCACGCAGTTCATTGACTGCATCCACATAATTAGTCCCGTTATCGCAAAATATTTCGAATGGAACCCCACGTCTGCCAACAAATCTTTTAAGCGCTGCAATAAACGCTTCCGTGGTTAAATTTTCTACAATTTCGCAATGAACAGCCTTTGTTGCCATGCATATAAACACACAGCCGTACGATTTAATTATTATCCGAGATTTACGTGTACCTTCCTTGATAAAGAAGGGTCCAAAATAATCTGTACCTACACTTGAGAATGGTCTATTGTTACCTTGTATACGACACGCAGGTAAATCAGACATTTTTGGTTGTGATGTTAAAGGATTATATCGAAAACAAAGCACGCATCTCCGTACAATTTTTCTACATTTTTACCTGACAGAGGCCAGTATTTTAATCTAGTAGCGGCTAACGTACCTTGAGTACCGCTATGTAAACTAGCTTTATGAGCTCGAGAGACAATTGCATCACAAAGTAAGCCCTTTGCAAGCAATATTGGATGTTTATTATCAAATTGCATACTGAATGACGCAAGCGCCTCCTACACGTAATATCCCGCTTTCATCCAGAAATGGATTTAACGACAATAACCTTGACTTAGTATTCAGCCCTTGAGAACCTTGCAACTGGTCAATCTCTTTACTAAAAGAAATTCTTTGGTCAATCTTTAACAATGCAGTTTCCGCTTCATTGAGCTCCTTTACCGACAATTCTGAGGTATCCCTTTTTAATTTATTTTTACAGTTAAAAATAAACCTTTTACAGGTAGCAATTAAACGAACTAATTTAGTAATGGACGAATATTTTAAGAAAATGCACTGTGCAAATTCACGCAACTCATTAACGTCACAATCGCTGATCCCAACAGTAAATAGTTTAGCCTCTGGCACATCTACCTGGCATTTTATTGAATTAAATAATTTCGGTTTAAAATCAGCTTGATTTAGAAATGCAGGGCCTCGCCACCACAAATTGTTTTTTGTTAAATCAGCAGGGTATTCAATCAATCAATCAATATATTTCTTCATAAATAGGATTAATCCTAATAATAATACAACTTATATCAAATTACATAATACAATATACAATACAATATAATATAATATAATATGGTGAAATAGTAACATATATTTCATCACAAATCAAAAACTATTCTAGTCTAATTATTAAGTATGAACTTTGACTGTCATCATCATAACGTTTTTCTCAAGTTGATTATAAATTTATTCAAGCTAGACGATTCCTTTACATTGACTGGCAGTTGGTTATACATATTAAACATTTTAAAAATAGCAAATTCATGGTTTTTTGTATTGGGTTTTTAATATAAAATTTTCCTTATTCCTAGTGTCATGGTCATGTATATCCCTATTTTTAATAACAAATTGTTCAAAATATGTTGGAACTAAACCTGCATTAATTTTATATACAAAGACCATACTTTTGAAATAGAGTTGTTGCTCAATTGGTAACCAATTTAGTATATATAACATACTGTTAATGGGTGTATATCGATTACATCTTAAAATTATTCGCATTGCTCTATTTTGCAATTTTTGTAATGATTGCTTACAACTAGAATCAAGCAAATATAACATGGTTCCACAATACTCAAAATGGGGTTGAATTATAGTTTTATAAATTAAGATTCTAGACCATAGTGATAAGTGTTTACATATTCTGTTGAAGAAAATATTTTGCCACATATTTTTATAAATATACTTAAAATAATTCTTGAAACTTAGATTATTATCAATTATTAATCCCAAATACTTTACTTCTCTTACAATCTCAATTTTATAATTATTTATGAGTATATTACAAGATGTTAAATCAACACTATTGGATTTATACCTAGAAGTAATGACCATAGCCTTAGTTTTTTTAACATTAATTTTAAGTTTATTTGTTTGTAAGTATATGTTGACATTATTTAGCACCACATTAATCTTAGATATAGCTGTTTGTAAATTATAGTCACTAACTGCAAGTAATGTATCATCTGCAAACAGATTCATAAATTCACATTCCACTTTGAGATAGAAATCATTAATATATATTAAGAACAGGAGTGGACCTAGAACACTTCCTTGTGGCACCCATGTATAACCATCCTTTCTGATGAGAAGTGATTATTGTATTTGGTTTTTGTCGTCTATTACTTAGATAGTTAGTGAACCATTTTAAAACGTTGTCTCTTATTCCATAGTACCTAAGTTTTTCGAGTAATATCGATCGATCAATAGTTTCAAAAGCCCTCTGTAAATCCAAAAATACTGCCACTATATATTTATTTTCATCAAGTAAGATTTTCCATTTACATGTGGTAAATTGCAGAGCTGTTTCACACGAATGGACAGTCCTAAATCCTGATTGGTTTACATATAGTAATTTTTTATCTTCAAAATACTCTTTTAATTGATCATATACTGCTATTTCAAGAATTTTTTCCAATGCTGGTAATGTATTAACTGGTCGAAAATTTTCTGCATTATTTGAATTAGGCACCTTTGGCACCGGCACAACTGTACTTATTTTTAAATTTTCAGGAAATTGACCGGTTTCCAATGAAACATTTATCAAGAGTAGTAGTATGTGACCAATAGAGTTACTAATACACTTAAGCATCTTTCCACTTACTGGTTGCCAAATATTAGTTCTGTTTTTCAATGATATAATTATTTTTCTCAAATCAGTCATCCCCAGTTGTTTAAAATTACTAAAAATATTTTGTACTATTGGCATATTGTTACTATTCCATTTAGGTGCCCAACCAATCATATCAACTATTGATTCAATACTAATGATAAAGAATTCATTACATCTTTCAGCAATTTCACTGTCTAATTTGCATTCTACTGACCCTTCAGTAAATCTAATATTATTCGCAATTGCTTTCGTTTGACTTATTAAACTTTTTATTGTTCTCCACATTTTCTTTGAGTCATTCTTACAAAAGTCAATTTGTTGTTCATAGTATTTAATTTTCTTTTCTTTTAGTAAGTTCACTACTTTATTTCTTTTGACTTTATAGTTTTCCCAATGCATTGCCTTATCTTTTGCCCTACTATCAATAAAATTAATAAATGCGTTATCCCTCATTCTTGCCATTTTCTTAACTACCTTATCATACCATGGTAATTCTCCTGCTTTATTATATTTCTGTCTTATTGGACATACCTGATCTATTATATTTTCGCATTTAGTTGTTATGCTTTCAAGTATAACATTGACATCGACACTTTCTAAAGGCCAATTACAACTAAATAACTTGTCATTAATATTTTGTAATTTTTCTTCATTTATATTTCTGGTGAAATACGAATAAGGATTTCGCGTATTATATTTTCTATTATCTAAACTAATCTTTAATATTGAATGGTCGGTTATCTTAGGTGTATGAAGTACATTTATTTTAAACATTTCTGTATTTGAAATAACATAATCTATCAATGTTGAACTATCATTTGTAATGCAGTATTTACCTTAACTAATTGATATAATCCGTTAACACTCAGACAATTTTGCAAACGTTTAACATAACCATCTTCTTGTTTGTTATAATCTAAATTAAAGTCCCCTACCAAAACACATTTATTACCATTATTAAAAATATCTTCCACCATTTCTTCAAAAACATTTAAAAAACTTCCAATGTAGATTTGCTGTGATCTATATAAACAACCAACTATCAAGTCTTGGGAATTAATCCTCACTTTAACCGTAATACACCAATAACTACTATCCACCTTGTATTCACTAATTATTTTGTATGAAATAGCATGATTTATATAAATTAACACACCCCGTTTTTCGTGAATTGAATCACACCTCACTAAATTATAATTTCGGATCATTAATTCACTGTCTAATATATCTGCAGTTATATGGGTTTCACTAAGTAAAATTATTGCTGGATTATATTGAGTGATAAACGAAATCAATTCACACTTATTACAAAGAAGACTTCTAATATTTAAGTAAGTAATATCAAGACTTTTACCTAACACTCCACTTTTTTTATTATTATTAGGATGCATTATACGTTTTTTAACGTTTTATTAACTAATTTGGGTATATTATTTATAAATTTAATTGTTTTAGAATTATCACCTTTTGCAACCAGTTCATCTAATTCACCTCTGATTTTTTTAAAATACTCCCTTTGCATTTTTGTTTCGTCCGCTGACACTCGCACACCTTCAGTTAATTTATTTTTATTTTTTAAAATTGACAGTGCCTCATTTACAGAATTCAAAATAATTTTTAACGGGCGTATTTTTGTTTCTGTACGCCTACCAATTCTAAACGCCTTGATCTTAGATAAATCCACATCCATGTTTTTCAGCACATGTTTTGCATTATCCAAATCTTCTTTCTTACAATCACTATAGTTGTCTTCATTAGATTCCCTAACATTATATAAAATTACATTAAATGCTCTTTTTTGTCTTTCTTGAACTTCACTAATTAGTTCAATATTATTTTCCAGTGAGAAAATGTTAGCCTGTTGAGATGTATTATTAGCTTGTGCTAATTTTTTTACTTTTTCCAACTCAACTTTAAGTTCATTAATTTCCTTAATTAATATTGGCACTTTCAACAGGCCATTTTCACATTCTTCGCATAAATATATTAATCTGCGTTTTTTTAATTGTAAACATCTTATTTCAGATGCAGATAATTCAGAACATGATTCACAATGTACCCTTTTACAACTATCACACTGGAATTTTTGAGATTTATCTTTATCAACTTTACACTTGCCACATATTTCATTATCAACCATATTTAACACTTGTTTCAATAAAATAGCAATTGATAGAAAGGTTAACTGATAACAATTTACTGTTGATGATTTTAGTATTTTAAAATTTTTTACACAACCTTTGAGTTTTAGTTTATCAAAATTTTACTTTTAGATTATTCACCCTTAGTTTCACTGTTATGCCAAAAATCAATATTTAAAATGATACTATTGCACCATAAATTTAATTTATTGTACAGAGCACTTTAACATAACACCTGCACTCTTTATACACTTTATACACTTTATACACTCTATATATTGTCCCCTAGAAATAATATCTGCCGGGTTGTTGAATGTGTCAACGTGATACCATGATTCCGATTTTGATATATTTTGAATTTCTGTTATTCGATTCGCTACGAAAGATTTCCAACGACTAGGACATGATTTAATCCAACACAGAGCAATCGTTGAATCTGTATAATAATTAATCACCGAAAATTTCATATTGGACGAACTTAGCACCTTTTCGACTAATTTAGCCAATAATGAAGCAGCACATAATTCCAATTGTGGTGAACTTATTGTTTTAAGAGAAGCTACTCTTGATTTTGCGCATAAAATTCCGCAATTAATACTATTGTTGGACATAATTTCTCTAACAAAAACACAAGCTCCGTATGCTCGCTCACTAGCATCGGCGAAACCGTGTAATTCAATACGTGAATTGTTCCCAAAAATAAGTTCGCGAGGAATGTTAATATTTGAAATGTCGTTCAATTGAGAACTAAATTCTTTCCAACGAGTGTGAAGCTCATTTGGGACGGTTTCATCCCAACCGGTTTTAATTTTCCACAAATCTTGCATAATTAATTTGGAAATTGTAATAACGGGACCGAGCAATCCAAGTGGATCAAATAATTTTGAGATGTGACTTAAAATCATACGCTTTGTGACACGCGATTCCTTGCAATCTAATCGTGTTATATAATAGTATCGCATCTTTTGTAGGGCACCATAAAACACCCAAAGTTTTCAAACTGTCACCCTCATTACACGGAATAATTAGATTTTGTTGATCAGATTCTATATTTTTCAATAGATGACCGTTATTGGAATTCCACTTTCGTAGTGGAAACCCTCCCGAGTCTAAAACGTTTATTATTTTGTTACGCAATTGCAACAATTCAGCTTCATTATTACCGCCAGTAATTAAATCATCCATGTAAAAGTCATTGGTTATCGTCCTATATAAATTTGGATCAGAACTTGCATACGGTAATGCAAGCTGAAACAAACATTTTGTTGCAATAAACGACGCGGGTCGTGTACCGTACGTGAGCGTTTTTAATTCGAATATCTTGACTTCCTCATCTGAAGAAAAGCGAAATAATATTCTTTGATACGGCGTGTCTTCAGGATTAATCAGAATCTGCCTATACATTTTTGTTATATCCGAGCACAAAACAAATTTATAAAATCGAAATCGAGTAAGAATGCTGAAAAGATCGTTTTGTAATACCGGAACTAGCATTAGAATATCGTTTAGTGAAACATTTGTTGACGATTTGCAGGATGCATCAAAAACAATACGAATTTTAGATGTAAGGCTTTCGTCCTTGAAGACCGCATGGTGAGGCATATAATAACCCTCGCCCGAGTAGGTACTTAAGCTCCCTATTTCGGTCATGTGCCCGAGCTTTAAATATTCTGACATAAACCTACCGTAATCCGTTTTAATATCGAGATTTTTTAATAACCTTTTTTCGAGATTTAAATATCGCCGCTTAGCAATTTCTAACGAATTTCCTATTAATTTAGGGTTGGACTTCCATGGTAAAGAAGCAATAAATCGACCTGCGTCACCGCGCTTTATAATGTTTTGATAATGTAACTCGCAATCCTTCTGTTCTCGAGAATTTTGCGTAGTTTCAGTTACGTGCTCAATTTCCTAAAATTTAGCAATGTTTTTAGAAATTTGTTGCAATGTATTTAAATTGCATGTCGCAGGGGTGAAAGATTCGATTGGAATGTTACCTGGAACTAATCCTGAAAATAGCCACCCAAACACAGATTTTTGAAGAATAATATTTTCATCTAAGAGTCGTATTTGTCCCATGTGCAATAATTTGAAAAATACTTGAGCCCCAATTAAAATATCAATTTTTCGCGAAATATAATATTGTGGGTCCGCAAGCTGCACATGATTTGGTATATTTATGAAATACGGGTCAAACGATTTTGTTGGAAGATCCCCTGAGATTTTATTTAAAACATAACAATCTAAATCGATTGAAAAACTGTTGTGTTTTGATTTGATTCTTGTTTTCGCGAGTATGTTACTGCTGGTTGTTTTATCACTTATGCCGCTAATGGCCAGGTTAGTTTGCACCGTTTTCAGATTAAGTTTTCCTGTTACATCTTCGCGAATTATATTAATTTGAGAAGCCGAGTCGAGTAAGGCCCTTGCATTGCTGTAGGAACCCTTACCGTCCTCGATTTCTACCACACAGGTAGCTAATACAATACTACAAGGATTCTGCACAGCGTGAAGTGAATGTATTTGTTCACTTGAAGTTTGAGGTTCATTATAACGGGATTGTGCTGAGTTGACTTTAGGCTGGTTAGGGTTAATGTTTTCATTTATCGACAGATTGCGACCACTGCCATTTTTTGAAGACGTTAAATGCAAAATTGTATTGTGCAATTTTAAACATTTCTTACAGCGAGAAGATTTACAATTTACCCCAAAATGACCAGGTCTTAAGCAATTAAGACACAAACGTTTATTTCGAGCTATTTCTATGCGTGAATCAACCGGAAATTTTAAGAATGCTGGACAATTGCTAGTAAAATGATTATTTTCAGAGCAATAATTACAATTACCTGACTTGTTTAACGTTAAACCACAGGACGCGGACTTGTAATTACCTTGATTACCTTGATACGTGGATTTTTCACTGCAAAATTGTTGTTTTCGCGTGAGCTAATTGCGTTTAATGCATGGCACCTTTGGTTTAGAAAATCGCACAGCATTTTGTACGATGGCAAGTTTAAGACTTCTAATTTATTCTCCCATTCGTTTCGTGTTGGCAGAGGAAGTTTCGATGTGATTAAATAAACCAAGATATCGCTCCACTCTTCCACTGATCTACCCATGGCAGTTCGAGAACGTAGATGTTGTGAAGTTGTATCCATAATGTTACGCAAACCTTGGTACGACTCTTTGTGAAGTACAGGCAATTCAAAAATTGAACGAATGTGAGTGGTAACAATGACGCGTTCGTTTTAGTAGCGATCTTTCAATATTTGTTTAGCGTTTTCATAATTTTGAGGTGTTATTTCAAGGCACTTAATTGTATCCCAAGCTTCATTCCTTAAACTCGTTTTCAAGTACTGTAGTTTTTCGATTGGCGACAAAGAGTCATCAGAATCGATGAGCGAATTAAATGTCTCTGAACGAAATCCATTCGTCAAATTTTCCACTGAACGTTGGTATTTGTATATTCGGTAATTTAGCTACACGACTAGCTGATTGCCCAAGTTTTTGTGGCTTTGTTTCATCAAAAGAATTAAATTTTATTGCAATTTTGAAAAGATTGCGTCAATGCATTCCTTTTCCGCGAAAATGACCTGAAATTCGGAATCTAAATTACTATCGTAAATTTCTTCCAATAATTCCTCAAGCGAATTAATCAATTTAGTACATGTCTGAAATTGTCTTGTAGCTTTATTGCGAGATTTTAAGTTTACCTAACTCTCATTTAGATACTGATCTAGCATTGTTAAGCTGCGTTTCAGGTAAGTGCGTTTATTTTTGTATTTCTTAACTTCAGCTTGAAATGTAACTATTTCCTGCTCTTCCATTGTAGAAGTTTAGTTTACCGAGAAATATGTATACAGAAGACCCTTTCTTTGCTGACCAGTTCTGAAGAACAATAGAGTAACCTAACGGAACACTCTACTGTTAGCCCACGATGGTTGTATTTCGTAAAGATTCTTGCAAGCAATCGCCCTTACTGCCACTTACGAGAAGAGGAATGCCTCTTATTATATTCTTAAAACGTGTTTAAAATTGAAAGACGATTGTAAGGGTTGCTTGTCCAGTTTGTAGCAGGTAACTTGTCTACCAAACTTACGATAAAGATGGCACTACTTGAACTTCTGTTACCCGACCGAGATATAAAACTTCGTATACACGCACGTGATATCTTTAATGTTCAATTAATAACGGTCACTGTAATTAGCGATCCGACTCTACGAAGGACCAAATGTAAGATGACGGCGTACTGCAATTCACCTTACGTAACGAGAACACAACGGTGTTTTACCAATATTTCCTTTTATATTAAAATAAACAGGAGACGAGAATTGAGCATCTTTATTGCGGTACGAACACAAGAATACTGAGTATAGACATTTACAGCCACCGCATGGTGGGGTGAAAGGGCAAAACTGGCACGCAGGCCGTCTCATTTCCTAGCTATAACGGTCCATTAAAAGAATGTACTAACATACTACCAAAGTACAATTTATTGTCATGATGAGACGTAACAGGAAGTTTATATTTTCTCTACAAATACTATTTTTTATTTAAAATAAATATTTAGCACTCCTTTAGCACTCCTACGTTTCTCACAATTGGGTTGTTTATTGTTTTTTACTTTCCATATGTTTAAACAATTTTTTCAACATTCAAAATATTTTATTAATTACAACAAAGTACTTTCGACGTGTAAGCGCGACATCGTCGGTGTTTCAAACTTATAAAATATTTTAGTAGTGATATTATCAAGGGATAATATTAAAATATATAAAAATAAAATTATGGAAATGATTGTCATTTAAAATTTTTAAATAAAAACTTATAATTAATTCCCTTAATTTTATTTTTAATTTTATACATTTTAATAATATCCATTGATAATATCACTACTAAAATATATAAATTTGAAATACCGATGATGACGTGTAACACACGTCGAAACCGTTTTGTTGTAAACAATAAAATATTTTTCATGTTGATAAAAATTCCTAAAAATAAGTATCTTGAGACACATGCACGTGGCATCACATTTACATTTAAATTTCTATATTGTAATTCTAAATAATACTTAAATTATTAACATAAACATTTTTTTCAAATTGATATTATTTACTACAACTATTCACTAAACGTTTTACTTTATTGCAGGCATGAACGGATAGTTAATGTTATACGGACAACACCAGAACCAGTAATTTTTAAAATTGTTGACACAGGCATAAACAAGCACACTGGAGAATATATGGCCACAATCATTAAAAGTACATTTGAAGAAGTTGGGGTGCATAGAATAATTTCAGTTGTAACTGATAATGCCTCAAACATGAAACGAGCGTGGGAAATAATAAAAGATGCATATCCAAATAAACCAATCTCATTTTACGGCTGTGCAGCTCACATCCTCCACCTACTTATTGGTGACATAATGAAATTAAAGACTAATCATCTGCAAAATCTATTGCAAAAGACATAAGAAATTCCCATGTACTAAATTCCTTACTCAACAAATTTCAAAATGATAATATTGGAGACTGCACCTCAGCTAGTTCTACTTCTGTAAGAGTTGATAGACCTTCACATACAAAAAGAAAATTAAAACTTCCTGTATAAGTACCCGCTGGAGTTCCATTGAACAATGTTTACAAAGTTTGTTGGATAATAAACATACCTTGCTACGAATTGCAATTTCAAATGAAGAGTCAACAATTTTGGACAAGCAGTTGGTTTTGAAACTTCCAGATAATGAAATATTTTGGTTCAGAGTGAATCTAGTTTACACTTTCCTAAAACCAATCATTAAGTGGATTGCAATATTATAGTCAAAGGAATGTTATTTCCCACTGTGGTAGAAGCATTTTTTTAACTAGAAACTCTATTTAAAAAAATTTTGCCTCAAACTCCAGGAACTAAAGCAGGGAAAAATCTTTTTATCAGGTGCCTCAAAAAACAGAAAGATATGGCATTAACTGATATTCACCATGCAGCTCATTTATTAGATCCTCGCGCTATGGGAAAATTGATCGGTTAGGATGAGAGTGTAAATGCAGTGGAATATATTGCAAATCTGTCCAATAATTTAATACATCCGGAACCTGTATATTCAGGCACATCTCTGAATGACTGAAATTATTTCAGATCTTGCTCTTTAGAGAATCAAAGAAGATTTATGGGCAAAGCCCTTTGTATGGGATAGTCTTTAACTGTGGACAGACAGAACCAAAATTAATGCAGTAGTAACTTGGTGGAAAAGTATTTGTGGCTCTTCTGCATTAGCAAAAGTTGCAGTTGCAATACTTCAATGTCCTCCTATATCTGCTTCTACTGAAAGAAATTTTACTACATATGGACACGTTCATACTGCAAAGCGAAACAGACTCGCAAATGTGACTGCTTCAAAATTTGTTTTCATAAAGTATAATCTAAAACTTAAAAATTAAAACTAGTAATATGACCCCTAAGGTCAAAGATAATGAATATCAGAAAGCCAATAATGCAATGCAATTAGCAACTAAACATATTAGTCAAAATACTCACAGTTGTGGTCGTGGATCAGACCATGGCATTTTAAATTGAAACTCAGAAGAGGAAAAAAAAGAAGAAACTACAGATGAAGAAAGTGAAGAAGATATAATATATGCAGACAGTGATAGTGCTATTACTGAGAATGAGAAAGTATTTGAATCTGAAGACGTGGAAAAAGAAAAAGACAATATTCTACAAAAGGAAAATGAAGACATTTTATAATGATGAAAAAGAACATAATAATTATTACTGTAACATATTTTAGTTCTGTCTATTCTTATTAAAATTGTTTAAAAAAGTAAAAAACTGTGTGTTGCGTTCCTTTTTTCAGCGTAAAATAATTCTAATAATTTTCAACTCAAATCCCTTTGGCGTTAAAAACGAAAATTTATTCCGTAAATTAAAATAAACATTTCACGTGTTTTTAAAATTGTATTGTAATTAATAATAAATATCCTTTCTAAGAATTCCTTAACGTAAAGTTTATGCTAAAATTAAACAGGCGTTAACGTGTTCCAAGTATCAGATAATTGCTTCTCATGTGTTTCCCATTGAAAGAATTTGTTGAATTAGACCCGCGTGCTATCCAATATAAACTCGGGTTTTCCAGATTAATTCTGAATAAAAATACTACATTAAGCTCTGGTCGCTAGTTAAACAAAATTAATATTCACCCTCTTTTCGAACAGCAACCCGAAAGCATTTAATATATTTTTGGTTGTTTTCGTTCCGTTTTGCTTGATGAAGATTTCGTGCACGCAATGCGGCGTGGTGCGTATTTAGGGTTTTTAAAAAATTGTATTTTTCATCTAAACTAAACTAATTGTTAACTGTAATTGCTCTAGCTTTTTCTGGCGGCCGTAAAGCCCCGATGAATGTTCGTCCCTTGTTATGGGAGAACCACACCAAGGCGGAATCACGCACACCTCTCCTCTACCTCGTTAGTAAAGACAGCAACAATTATGAAGGTGAGTGGTTGTTCCATATTTTATGTCATTGGGCTCACGAACCTGGTCGAACCAGTAGCTTTCCGCTTTATTTGTGTACTAAATTTAATGATGGTAGAAAGATGATCATTATGCGTGTGATGGGGTGATCATTAGTTAGATTGGGGGTGACCATTAGTTAGATTGGGATAGTAGTTATTAATTTCGTTTTTGGAAAATTTGTATGTAATCGTAATTTATAGCTGGTTTACCGTGGGTTCTTTTGTGTTCTAAATTTTTATTAGATTAAGACATTGTACTGCCAATGTGGCATAACTGATTTTATGGCTATAACCATTTAGAGCTGTAGTTTCTAGGGTTGCGTTGAGTTTCTTTTTTTGTTGCTGAATAATTTAGAGAGAGATACCTAAAAACGACAGCTCGCTATTTCAAAACTGTTCTCTGTTCATTGTGTATATATGGGCAACTTTTACCTATGGATTGCTAATTTTTGTTTGGGCACTCATGTGCTATTGTACATATACTTTTTAAATTATAGGTTTCTTCTTTGTGGTATATTTTGTGTTGAGTATGAATGTATGAGTGTATAGTTTTTTTTCTCTATTTTATTTCAAGTTCTCCTTTACGGGTTTATCTGTACAATACCCCACCCACTCGCCGATTGAGCCCGGTAATACTGTTTCTTTTTGGTCTTTTGTTGTAGACTCCGTCAATGTACGCAACATGTTTTATACCCAAAATATATTTTACCGCTGGTTTAATACTCAAAAAAGTTTGATACCATATTTTTATATCACAGGACTATACTGCCCTCATAATCAAAAGAGCAGTAGGTACCAATTTCTTTGATATTTAGTTAACTATGATGCCGGACTAATCGGAAGGTGCTCTACATTTTGTACTAGGTTTGATTGCAGTAAGTTAACTGGAAGCCTAATATTGTAATGTTGAAAGTGCAGTAAAATGTAGTGTATTCTGTTGCGATACTAAGAAAGACTGCCGTATTTTGGTTATCTTATTATAGTTATCTTTAGTAACTTTATTGTATGAAGCAAAAGAGCAGTCTGTAGTTATTATGCTGCGCTGACTATAGTAATTTTTTTCAAGAAAACAATTTAGTCATATAAATAACAGCAGTATGTCGTTTAGCTGCACCCTGTTTTATTTTCAAGGTCGCTCCTTCGTATTGTAAATTGATCAAAACAGCAGTAAGTATTAAATACTGCATATTTCTGTAGCTAAAGATACATTTCTCTATCACAATAGTAAAGGTGAGAGTATATAGTACTTACTGATTTATTTCATAGTATAACCGTTAGTGTATTATACAGATTGCATTTATATTTTACCCATTCCTTTACATCTGGTTGAGACGGGTAGGAACGTTAAAAATAATATTTTGCAGATAGATCAGTCACGTGCATTTGCATTCCTTTGTGGCAGGTGTTTTTCTTTAATATTATATAGGAGTAATACTTTAGTGATAACGTTTGAAATTGAATTCAACTTGAATAAGTATGCAGTTTAATTATTATTCCTTTTTTGGTGATTGATTTAAGTTAACGCCATTAAGCACTCTTATCTTACGATTGCACTTAATGTATTTAATTAATACTTGTATTACATTAACTACACATATTTTACTTTCAATTATCAATGATTCTGAACTTAATAATTCGGTTGCTTCTTTCAAATCTGTCAATGCAATACATGATTATGAAGCGCATCAATAAGATTATGGCTCTAACAGCAAATAACAGTGACTTGAGGCAGCTACAAGATTATAAGAGAATTAAAGTACCACAGGATACACCAATCACACCCGCAGGGAACGAACACGACTATTATAATTTATTTTTTCCACTTGAAATAAATGAATTAGAATCCAAAACCGATTCATTTACAGGTGGAACTATTTCAACAGGCGCCCTTAATATGCCAACTGCAGATTTGGGATGTGAACATATTGCAACTACTTTCTACAGAACCAATTTTTACCTCACTTTTACCATCCACTGATAGAACGTTTTATGAAGTAATATCCCATCCCGTCAAAGCTATTGGCGAACAACAAACAAAATCGCTCCCATGGAGCGTTGTTCCTTCTAGTTCTACAATACTTGAAGTATTCACTTCTTTCTCTGAAGACACCGACGACTCACTTAAAGAAAATAATTATACACCAACTTCAAACCGTTCTATTAGTTCCACTTGTAGTACCTTAACGTTTATAATTACAGAAGAATTGCAAACCAAAAATACTTCGGAGACATTTATATCCACTGCTATTCCCTATGAGCTTCCGACATCAAACTTTCCTGAGACAATCCTGCGCTTTGAAACTTTATCAAGCATTCACTTACCTTGTGAAAAAGATGGTCAACAATCGACTAAAAAAAGAACTGTGAGAAAACGTCAAAAAATAGAGCAAAGTTTAAAGGAAAGAACACAAGCCAAAATTATGAAACGTGAAGCTAAACAAACAATTAAAGGTCCATGTGGGGATCGGTGTCGTAAACAGTGTTCAAACAATTTTTCTTAGAAAGAAAAACAATATTCGAAACAGTTACGTTAAACTTAACTGGGAATCCCAAGGTGTCATGATTAAGAATCTGGTCTCTAGAGTTAATGTAAAAAGTAGAAGGAAAATGAATCCCAAAGCAGCTTATAAACGTAACAAGTACTTTCTTCAAAACACCATAATTCCAGATGATGAAAAAGTAGAAGTGTGGAAAACTTTCTTCTTGACGACTTTAAGTTATAATAAAAATAATGACAAAAGATTCCTGAAAATACTGGAAAATGACGTATCGAAGCAAAAAGTCAAACATGGATCTCACAAAAACAGAAAAAAGATAAACTGACAATTGGTTGAAAACCATGTTCTTCAATACAATCCTGCCATTTTGCACTACCAGAGAAGTCATGCACCTAGAAGGCGTTATTTCCCAAGCGACAGAACTATCAAAAGTATTTTGGAAAGCTACAGACGTAAATACTCCTCCCATGAAATTTCGTATGATTTTATCAGAAAATTTATCAAAAAGAATATGAACATTTCCTTCACTAATTTGTCCAATGAAGAATGTGAAGTGTGTACTATTTTGGATATGCATACAAAGCAAACATCCTATTTAGAAGAAAAGGACTGTATTCAGTGTGAAAGCTACATGACAAATAAAACACGTTACAGAGAAAGTAGGGAAGAATATCAGAAGGATGTAAGACTGCAAGAACAACATTTTGAACATAATTATGTTTATTTTTCTGTTGACCTCCAGAAGGTCATTATGCTACCGAGGTTAGATATGTATAGGCCTGCTATGTTCTGTCATTGTATTATATACTTCAACGAGAGCTTTATAGGGTAAAACGTCAATTAAACCACTCGTAGTCTTATGGAATGAAGCAATTTCTGGACATAAACAGGAAGATATTATATCTGCTCATCGTGCTTCTTTTTGCACAGACGTGATGACAAGAATATTGTGCTGAGTCGATAATTGCTCATTACAAAATAAGAATTGGGCATTAATAACTTTCTTAGTGCAAATTGTAAATAAATATGAAATTGCAGTGCAAATGGTGACCATAAAGTATTTAGAAGTGGACATACGTTTACGTCTGCAGACAGTTTTCATCATCTGGTGAAAATGTCCCTGCAAAAGCTAAAAAAGTCTACGACTTTGATGATTTTGTTGGTTGTGTATTAAACTCTACTAAAGATGTCACTTGTAATTCTATGGACGTTAAAGTTAAAGACTTTTTCCTATTTGCTGACAAGGCATCTCGATACAATGTTCATCCAAGAGTGTACCTAAGAGACAATACGTGTGTGCACGCTCATAGAGGTACATTGGACATTTACTATAAAACCAGCCATAAAGAAGACTTTTAAAAGTCTTAATTTTTTACAACTTTAGTGTTTAAAAGCAAAAATGGTTCCTAGGCCTCTTCAGAAAGTTTCTCCGAGAGGGATAGCTGAGGAGAGAACAAAAAAAAATTGAGAAACTGCGCCCATTGATGCCACCTAATCGTAGACAGTTTTGGGAAGCATTATACACAAGCGATGTGTCTATTAACCTCGCATTGCATGATGACGACGAAGAAAATATGGATAAAGACACTTATTAGATCACTTTTCATTTTAATTAATTAGTTCCTTTGACTGATACATTTACATTACTATATACTTTGCATACTATCAATTTCAAAGTTCTATTAGGTATATGACGCTTAGGTATTTTAAGATAAAAAACTTTTGCTTTCGTTTAGGTTTTTTAAGACATGAAATAATATTTTTAGTTTGTTTCTGAGATATGTTAATTAATCGTTCATTTTGAGTTGTAGAATCCTTATTTACACAATACTTTTTGTTTTTCCGAATAAAGGATTTGAATCCAATCCTGGCATTTTAAAATTGGGAAGTATATTTTAGTTTACTATACAGTTATTATGTCAGTAGACCAAATACACATCTCCCAAAAATTATTTAGCACTTGTAGAGTTACTAAGTAAAAATGCAGCATAATTCTTACGGACTGCTTTTATTAGTAGTATTTTTATGTAAAAAAAATTATTTAACTAACTATAACAGAAGCATGTTACAGTACTAAACAAAAAAGCAGTATCTAGACTATACAGCCTGTTTCAAATTAACTCGGCACCGTTGCTAACTTTGTTATTATTAGAGCTACGAGGTAGGTTAAATGAGCAAAGAAGCTTAGTTTTTACAGCTGATTACTGTGGACAGCGCAAAAAAATAATTGAACATCGCTGTTTCGAGATATTGATCAAAACACTTACTTTTCAAATGGAACACCCTGTATATTTTTAATTTAAATGAAAGAGAAATAAATTCTTAACAAAAGTCTTATACACTTTTATATCAAAATCCTTAAGATAAAGTAAATATTAACAAATTTGTAATTTAATTAAGGTAGGCGTGGATATTTGAACAGAATTCATTTGTTTAACAAGTTTGTCATTTCGTGTGTTTAATTGTAGCAGCTAACTTTAAGAAGTGTTAATAACATTGTTAGAATGCCTTTTACTCATGAAGATAAGTGTGATATGTTGGAAACTTTTATAATAAATAGAAAAAATACTACCAGAGCATCAAATTGCTATTGCAAAAACTTTCCTAATCAAAACTCTCCAGACCGAAGATATTTTCTAATTCTGTATAGAAAATTTGAAGACAATGAAAATTTGTTTTTGAAGAAAAGAACTAGAAAAAGATTTATAATTAGTAAAAACACTGAAACAAATGTATTAACTTAATTTGAAGCATTTCTAAATGATTCTATTAGAGATTTGGTAAAAAATAGTAACTTTTCTTTAACAGTCATTTATAGAATATTAAGAAAACATAAATTTATTCCTTATAAATATCGACAAAAAAATAAGTCGTTGATTAGTTGCTTCGCGTACAGAAAATCCTGGCCTCGTGAAAAATATAATTTAGAGCGACGAATCAAATTTTTCGAATTCTGGAATGTTTAACCGTAAAAACATGCATTACTGGTCACGCGAAAATCCACTGTTAACTTTCCCATCCCATCCACAAACAAAGTTTAGTTTAAATGTATGGTGTGGTTTGATTGGTAGTAAAATAGTGGGCCTTTTGTTTTATTACGGATCGCTTACTGGAGCTAGATATATGAACATTATGGAAGAAGTTTTTGAAGACTACCTGGATGATATTAATCTAGAAGATCGCCAAACCATTTACTTCCAGCAAAATGGAGCTCCAGCACATAATCTTCGCGAAGTTGGCGCAATGATGCAAAGACGTTTTGAAGACCGGTGGATAGGAACAAATGGTCCTATAAAGTGGCCACCTCGTTCACCAGACTTGTCGCCTTTAAATTTTTTCTTTTAGGACAATGCAAAAAATAACGTTTACGAAAGAAGATATACCAATGTAGCAGAATTAGAAAACAGTATTCGATTAAGTATTAATTCAATTAACGGTAGGAGTATTGCAAATGCTACAGGAGATGTTATTAGGCGAACCTTAATGCCCATTCAAGAAAATGGAGGATTTTTGAACATTTTATGTAATTTTAGTGTGTTAAATAAATGGTTTATTTAAAAGTCAAGACTATCTTAATTAAATTACAAATTTCTTAATATTTACTTTATCTTAAGGATTTTGATATAAGAGTGTATAAGACTTTTTGTTAAGAATTTATTTCTTTTTCATTTAAATTAAAAATATACAGGGTGTTCCATTTGAAAAGTAAGTGTTTTGATCAATATCTCGAAACAACGATGTTCAATTATTTTTTTGCGCTGTCCACGGTAATCAGCTGTAAAAACTAAGCTTCTTTGCTCATTTAACCAACCTCGTAGCTCCAATAATAACAAAGTTAGCAATGGTGCCGAGTTAATTTGAAACAGGCTGTATACTGCAATCCATCTTAGTAAAATGCTTACATCACATTATGCTAATACTAAGATACAATGCATTTTCAATAATTGCCGTAGAAGATTTCAAATTTCAAAATTCCTGGCAATCTTATGTTAAATAGCGTGCTTTTGTATATACATTGACGTGCAAATGATTTAGTTGAGACTTTATTATTTCCTACAGACACTAAAAGTTTCCAAGTGAACCTTAATTGTTTATATCTTCCAATAAGGTTTTACCGACTTACTGCCCATACTCTTATTGCGGCAGTGTTGCACACAGATAGTCAAAGATGTAGGCTGTGGGAATTTCAGGGTAATGTTTAGGCTAGCTCAGAATAGAAATCAATGGATGTACGCATCCAACCGTTCCAAGACAGACAACCGTATGACGAAAAAACAAAATAATTGTACTCAAACCTGATGATTATTATGAGCAAATATCAAGTGTTGGTTTTGCAATATTCTCAACTAATTTTAATTGTGTGAAAGAATTTACTAGAGAACTATTAATTCGGCAAAGGTCTGCGTTGGGGATCTTGATAGCTGTCAGATCGCTTAACCCCCTTCACATCCCACTGAATATTGGTGAAATAGAAATTGGGTATATGTTTAGAAAACAATAGAAGGGGAACCGAGCTGTATTTAGACTGTAGGAATGTCAGGGAACTATGTAGGTTAGCTCAGAATAGAAATCAATGGAGGTACATGCTCAACCCATTCCAAGAGGAAAATCTAATGACAAAACAGTAATTGCACTTAAACCTGATGAGTACTAGAAACAAATACAGGTGTTGGTTTTGCAATATTTTCAACTAATCTTGATTGAGCAAAAGGATTTATTGGAAAACTATTCATTCGGCTAATGTTCAAGTTTTGAAGGATCTTGGTGGCCACAGGCTGGTTAACCTCCTTCACATATCACTGAATATTGGTGAAATAGGGTATATATCTACAAATCAATAGAATAGGAACCCAACTGTATCTAACAAGAAGGAGTAGCGACTATGTTCGAAGACAACAAATACAGAAACAAGAACAAAAGTGTTGGAAGCATATGTGTGGAGAACAGCAGTGTACGCCTACTTAAATACTGTGAAACTAATAAATTACTGTATGTGTACCAATCTGGTTTTTGTAAAGGTCATTCATGTGAAATGGCTGTACAATGTGCCATTATTAAATGGAAAAAGAACATGGATAATAATATGACAATCTTGGGTGTATTTGTAGATCTGCGGTGTGCCTTTGAAACTATAGACTGAGACATTATGATACGAAAATTGGAGCATTATGGTATAACAGAAATTGCTTTAAAATGGTTTGTTAGCTATTTGAATGATAGAGGTCATAAAGTAAAGTACGGAGACAGATTATCAGAAGTGACTACTAGTGTATATGGAGTGCCACAGGGCAGTGTCCTTGGGCCATTACTTTTTATAATTTACATGAATTATATGTACTTGAGTGTCGACCAGTGTTTTGTGAATACTTTTGTCAGTATCTGGTTATATCATAGAGGATCTAATAACAGTATTTAATAATAGCTAGAAAAGTTTTACAAATAGATTGAAACTAAATGGGAATAAGACAAAAGGCATGCTGATTGGTTCCACAAAAAAATACAATGATTTTGTAGACCGTGGCCTTCATATTTCTATAAATGGTAGTAACATTGAGACTGTAAAGTCAATCAAATACTTCAGGATTTATATCGACTCAGAACTTAAGTTTACTGGGCATGTTGATGAATTATGTAAGATAGGCAAAAAAATTGGCTTTTTAAGTAGACTCTCTACTCATTTAACACTATGGGCTAGATGCGTTGTTTATAATGTAATAATTTTGCTACATCTCAACTACTGCCAGACTGTGCTATTTATGTGCAAAAGAAAGGACGTACAAAGACTGCAAATTCTCATGAACAAGGGAATGTGTGTAATACAATTAACAGTATGTTATGGCAACTGAACTGGTTGGCTCTAGAAGCACAAGTTGTTGAACATGCTGTTATGGTCCTAGTCCACAGGATTAAATACAATCAGGCATCGGAATATCTTTTGCGGTACATACACTATACATCAGCATATGTCAACTACAACATCAGACCCAAAGATTATATTAATGTGAGTAGAGCGAACAGAAGTTTGACAATGACAACAACTATATATAAGGGATTTTGTTTATTTAACGATCTTCTGATATTAAAAATATTCAAAACATGAAACTGTTTTTTAAGAAAGCTAGGACTCATATAAAAGGAAAATATGAAATTATGTAATGCTAGTGGGGTATTTGCAAGACTAGATTGTACTTAGTTAAGGATTTTACTTATTTACAGAAGTGAACACTACATTTTCTTTTCTTTCGATCTTAAATAGAAGGTGAACCGAGCTGTATATATGCTGTGTGGAAATTTCAGGGAACTGTGTAGGCTAGTTCAGAATATAAATAAGTGAAGGTACGCATCCAACCAATTTTGAGACGGAAAACATAATGACGAAAAAACAAGCGCAGATAAATCTGATGATTATTATAAACAACTACATATGTTGGTTGTGAAATACCTGCAACTAATGTTGAATGTGCAAAAAGATGTATTAGAAAAAATATTAAATTGGCAAATGTCCAAGTGCTGGGGGAACTTGGCAGCCACAGGCTGCTTACCTCCCTTCACAATCACTGAATGTCAGAGAAATAGAGTATATAATTGTAACAAAATAGAAGGGGACCGAACTGCATCTAACAAGAAAGAACAACACTTATGATCAAAGACAACAAACATAGAAACAAGAAGAAAATTATTGAAAGCATGTGTGTGGAGCACAGCACAGCATGCCTATGAAATACGGGCAGTAGGAAAAGCAGACAGAAAAACAGTAGCAGCCTTTTGGAATGTTGTGCTTCAGATGTATGAGGATGATAGCATGGACAGACAAAGTTAGTAACAAATAGGTTATAGAAATATTAAGGGAATAAAGAGATCTGTGGAAAAAATAGGAGAAATAGAAGGGCAGAATATATTACAAGCAGAGATAAGAAAAAGAAGGTAGATGTAGACCTAGATCAGATAGTGATAGATGCAAACTGTGCAAATTTCAGGGAAATGTGTAGGTTAGTTCAGAACAGCAAACAATGAGAGTACACATCTAACCAGTTCCAGGACTGAAGACCTAATGATGATGATGAGTTCTTAAATTAAGTTTTTTTTTATTAATCTATGTATACTGTAAATAACATTGGGCTAATTAATACAATTAAATAATTAAATTAAATTAAACAGTAGAAGAAGCAGATAGGAAAAGGAAGAAGTCATTTAGAATGTTATGCTTCAGATGTATGATGATGATAGCATGGACAGATGAAGTTAACAACAAATAGGCTACAGAAATAGTAGGGGAATAAAAATATGTGAAAAACAAAAATATATAGAAAACAGAAGGACAGGATATGCTCTAAGGCATTTTTGGGAAATAGTGCGCGCTATATTACAATCAGATGTAGAAAAAAAGAGAGATAGATGTAGACCTAAATCAGACTATTGCATGCAAATAGTAAAAGATGCAGACTGGGAATTTCAGGGAAATGTGTAGTTCAGCACAAAATAGTAAACAATGGAGATACGCACATAACCAGTTCCAGAAACGAAAGTTTCATGATGATGGTGATCAAAAAGGAAGTAGAAACAGAATGGAATAACATTAAATCCAGCCTAGACATTGCCGATAGTGATATTCTGGGGTATACACAAAAAGAAAATAAAAAACCATGAATAACAAAGGATATCCTGAATTTAATAGAAGAAAGACAATTATACAAAAATAAATCAGACAAAACAGAAATACAAAGCCATAAAATGGGAAATTATTCGCAAATGCAGGAAAGCTAAAGAACGATGGATTGATGAAAAGTGCAAAGAAGTACAAACTAAGATGGAAATAGGAAAGACAGATGATGCATACAAACTAATTAGAATCAATTTTAGTGATATAAAACTGTATAGCAAAAATATAAGGAATGCGGGAGGAAACTTCATAGAAAATGCAGAGAAAGTCGGTAGATGGCAAGAATATATAGGGAATTTATATGCAGGAGAGGAACCAACTGCATTAGAACAGTAATCAGATATTGAAAATGATGACTTGGGATATCATATACTTAGAAATAAGTTTGAATTAGCATTAAAGGGTCCAAAAAATGGTAAGGCGCCGGGTACAGATAAGGTGCAAGCAGAAACTCTAAAAGCCACTAGACAAGCAGCAACAGAACGTCTTTTTCAACTTGTAAGCGAGATACCCAAAGATTTCAAACGTAACATCATAGTAACTATACCAAAAAAGAAAGGTGAAGTATAGATGTAACAATTTTCAAAAAATAAGCTTGATAGCACACATATCAAAAATATTAACTAGAATTGAACAAAAACGAATGGAAAACAAACTGTAGAAATACTAAGAGAAGACCAATTTGGGTTTAAGCAAAACAGGGGAACACGAGAGGCTATTTTAGCTTTGAGAGTGATAATGGAGAAAACAATAGAAAAATGAGAAAGCATGTATATAGGATTTGTAGATCTGAAAAAAGCATTTGTCGATGTAAAATAGGAAAAAATGTTCGAAATACTCAAAAAAATTGGAGTGAGTTATAGGGATAGACGAATAGTACATAGCTTATACAAAGAGCAAACAGCAGTAATAGAATTAAAGCAGGAACGTAGAGAAGTAAACATGAGGAAAGGGGTGAAACAGGGATGTTCCTTATCCCCATTAATTTTTAACTTGTACATAGAAGAGGCAATGAATACTGTCAAATGCAGGAAGACATTTGGAATTAATATGCAGGGACAAAAGATTGATATGCTTAGATTTGCAGATGATATTAGCATCTAGCAAAGAAGAGTTAGAAGCTGCTCTTAATGAAATGGAAACAGTTCTAACAGAGAGATACGGTATGAAAATTAAAAAAACTAAAACTAAAGTACCAATATGCAAAGGAGGGAAAATAAAAAAAACAAGAATACAAATAGGTAACAAGAACTTAATAACGTACGATGGGAAAAGCACAAAAGATATAAAACAAAGATTAGCACAAGGTCGTGCTACATTTAACAAGAAAAAGCAACTACTGTGTTCAAAGATAACAAACATAGAAACAAGGAAAAGATTGCTTAAAACATATATATGGAGCACAGTACTGTATGGCAGTGAAACCTGGGCAGTAGGAGAAGGGGACAAGAAAAAGGTTGAAGCCTTTGAAATGTGGTGCTACAGACATATGATGAAGATATCATGCACAAACAAAGTTAAGAACGTAGGGGAAGAAAGAAATATGTGGAAAACAGTATAAAATAGAAAAGATAGGATGATAGGCCAAATACTAATGGCATGAGGGAATAGTGCGGAATATTTTAGAAACAGAGATAGGAAAAAAGAGAAGTAGAGGTAGATCTAGGTTAGACTACTGCACACAGATGGTGAAAGATGTAGGCTGTAGGAATTTCAAAGAAATGTGTAGGCTAGCTCAGAATAGAAATCAATGGAGATACGCATCCAACCAGTCCCAAGATGGATAAACTAATGACGAAAAAAGTAACTGTACTTAAACATGATGATTATTACAAGCAACTACAAGTTATTGGTTGGGCAATATTCTCAAATAATATCAATTGTGTGAATGGCTGGAAAACTATTAATTCGGCAAATGTCTAAGTGTTGGGAGATCTTGGCAGCCACAGGCTGCTCAACTCCTTTCACTGAACCTCAGTGAAATAGGGCATAAAATTAGAAAACAATAGAAGGGGAACCGAGCTGTATACAGTTTGTGTGAGAATTTCAGGGAACTGAATAGGCTAGCTCAGAATATAATTTAGTGCAGGTACGTGCCCAAGATTTGAGACAGAAAACCTAATGACGAAAAATAAGCGCAGATAAAGCTGATGATTATTATAAACAATTACAGGTGTTGGTTGTGAAATATCTGCAAGCGGTTCCGTGGCGTAGTTGGTATGTGTGTGACTACTACGCCCAAGATCCCGGGTTCGTATCCCACCACGGTCCGCTTGAAAAATATTAGGTGAGCATTTTTCACAAAAATACACCCTCGTTCGGATGAGAGGTAAAATGGAGGTCCCGTGTGTGAGTGTTGTCACGCACGTTAAAGATCCCTACCTTACTTGGAACAGCTAGGGCTCAGCAAAATTCCGAATTTTCCAGGTAAAAAAAACTCGCTTCCTGGCCAATGTAGTACCTTCGGGTGGAGCATTGGAAAATCACGTAGTGAAGTATCTGTATGTTGACTGTGCAAAAAGATATAGTGGAAAAATATTAAATCGGTAAATGTTCAAATGCTGGGGGAACTTGGCAGCTACAGACTGCTTACCCCCTTCACAACCACTGCATGTCGGAGAAATAGGGTATATAATTGTAAGACAATAGAAGGGGATCGAACTGCATCTAACAAGAAAGAACAGCGCCTATGATGAAAGACAACAAACATAGAAACAAGAAGAAAATTGTTGAAAGCATATGTGTGGTGCATAGCACAGTATGCCTATGAAATACGGGCAATAGGAAAAGCAGACAGAAAAATGGTAGCAGCCTTTTGGAATGATGTGCTTCAGATGTACGAGGATGATAGCATGGACAGACAAAGTTAATAATAAATAGTTTATAGAATTAGTAAGGGAACAAGGATATCTGTGGAAAATAAAATAGGAGAAATAGAAGAGCAGAATACATTCTAAGGCATTTTTGGGGAATAGTATGGGATATATTACAAGCAAAGATACGAAAAAGTAGATGAAAAACCTAGATCGGATAGGTATAGATGCAGACTGTGCAAATTTCAGGGCAAATGTGCGGGTTAGCTTAGAATAAGAAACAATGATGGTACACGTCTCACCAGTTCCAGTACTCAAGACCTAATGATGATGGTGATCAAAAAAAAAATGTTATAATAAAATAAAATAGAGAAAAATTGCTCTTTTAAATGGTTATTAAAACAAGACAATTTGAGGTGATAAAACTGAGATACAAAGATAAAATTCAGCATTAAAGAGTTTTCTTCGATGTTTGGAGTTAAATTTTCTGGGTAAATATTTTATATTTAGCAATGCAATTTTCAGGAGCTGCTAATAAAATAGTAGCTTAAGAAAACAAATCCCAAGCTTATAACCTTAATGGTTGAGAAGTTACAGCTGTCAAAACATAAGCATAAAATTTTCGAAATTGTGTTTTCTGTCAACTTTGACTATAGATTACAAAAAAAGTAAAAGATCTAAGGGTATGACATTTTATGATAAAATTAGCACAAAAAGTTGCGTCTACGTA
The DNA here is from genome assembly GCA_036346225.1 of Platerodrilus igneus. Lineage (NCBI taxonomy): Eukaryota > Metazoa > Arthropoda > Insecta > Coleoptera > Lycidae > Platerodrilus > Platerodrilus igneus. Next base: position 884,723 of record JARFIW010001778.1, on the reverse strand, counting down.
GGAGAATTTTCAGAATGGTGTTCTTGATAATGCTCTTAATAGGGGCTTGCAAAGTTGCTTATTTGTTTCGTACAACGAGAACTCAATTTTTGTGTCCTCCATTTATGCGGCCCTTATTACTAGAGTTGTACGCATTTTGGCATGAAATTTTGCAGAAGTTAGTTTCATAAGTCTAGGTATCTATGTGTAAAATTTTATTGAAATCGATGATGATCAAGCGGAGACCATCCTGAAATTTCGTCCACTTGATATAGAATGACCCTTATCATAAATTCTACAGCGTATGCCGTTACTACGCCACTTTGCTCGAAACACATGCTTTTTATATTCTTTCACTCTCTTACATTTTAATGAAGATGATTGTATATGCTGAAGTATATCCTGAATTGAATCGTAAGTTAATGACGTGACTGCATTCTTTTGTTATTTCTACTATACACATACTTACTTTTCTAAAAGTGAAAAATGCCCATGTTGAAATGCATCATCTTGCAGCTCACACGTTTCCAACCATATTCCGGAATCTTTACAATTAATAAACGATACATTTTCCACATCAACATCACATTTATCGAAAATTTTAAGCCCTTGAGAAACGTCTGAAACTGTACAATTTTGTAACAGTATTGAAGACAACGAGTATCCAATTATAGCTGTGTAGAAATTACTTAACTCACAATCTATTATTTTTATTTTACTGCTTTCCAAAGCTATAACACCTCGATGTGTCGACGTCTTCCCATCACCCAAAATTTTGCAATTTTTAAGTGCCACCGACCCTGAATGACTTAAAACACCACACTGAGCAGTTTTAACATCGAGTGTTATATTTTCTAACACTAAACTACCACAGCAATTTAATAAGACATCAGCACTTCTTGCTGATAAAATAGTTTCATCTCTGGAATAAAGACCCTTTATTGTAACCGCATTTGGTAAAAATGCACATTCACTAATTTCATACGTGCCCTTATTAAAGAATATTGTGTCCCCTGAATTAACAGCTCCCAGTGCATTGCCTACTTTCGATACTGGACGTATCGTTGCATCAGATCCAATGATATCTTTAACACTATTAAGCAAAACGATTTGATCATCAATTGTATCATTTAACTGAAACACAATCCAGTTTATAGGAGTACAATGTTCTGTTTGTGGTTGTAATTCATCAGGACTTTCAGAACAAACGTTTCGAAACAAAGGATTTGCTAGAATTTCTATTTCACTACGTATAAGTGCCAAAGACACATTAATACACAAGAATTTTTCCACTTCCATATTATCATCATGATGTTCGATTTTGGACTCTAAACTACTGCGCAAAGCTTGTAAACGTCGTGCTTTATTTAATAAACTATGCAAGCGCTCAGTTTTAAATTTCGAAATTGAATTATTATGCATATCATAATACAAATGCAATCGTAGTTCCAGATGTTTTCCTAACCAATCACTAGTATCATCATCATAATCATCCCAGGGCATTGCTATATGTGTGTAAAAGAAAGTTAACATGTCTAAACAATTAGCCGTAGATTCTAAATTCAAACCAATACTTTTATCTTGCTCCGTTGTAATTGATAAATCAGTTAAAAATGCAGTATAATATTTATTAGGCAGTACGATATGCATTGGCGTAACTAAAACACAGAGTGATGCTAATAATTCATCGAAATTTATATTATCAACGTAGACTAGAACCCGCGTGGGATATTCAATATTCAACTCCTCACAAAGTAATCTCGGAATTTTCCAAATTGCCTGCCAACCATTTGGATCCATAGAGAGCTCTAAATAAACGGACCATTCCTTTTTAATATCTGCCACTGAACGAAGCTTAGAACCGCCCAATACGTTAACAAATTCACTTAATCTTTCTTGATAGGTTTTACAGTACGTAATTACTTGAGCCATCTTTAAATTACGGGTATAATAATAAAGAAACCAAACAGCTATTAATTCAAAGCAACGTTAATTTTTCAAAAAAAGTTGGGTTAAAAAACTAACAACCTAACCCTGTCCATTTCAACGCCAGCGTGTGGCTACAGTAAATTAGAAAAAAACGTTAAATATACCTGGCAACAAAAGAACCAATTATATATTTCAAAATTAAAACAGTTACAGGACTCTTAAGTTAAATTTTAGGTTAATTTTTAAAAACTGTCGGAAACAATCTCAAATTAGCTTTCAAAAAGTAATGTAATTTGAGAAGCTTAAATATACAAAACCGCATAGTATAATTCAATGTTGGACCACAAAACCAGTAACAACTTTACAAACAATAAATATCATTGTAAATAACCTTAATGATTTTATTTTTGCTGTATATTGAAAAATAAATAACCTCTACTATATACCTATAGCGATTTGAAAATACACGAATTACTTAAATACACTACCAGCATTAACATTTTAACACAAAAAATATAAATTTAAACTTACTTAAACAAAATTAAGCATAAATTTTAAAAAACATTTCTAAAACTTCTAATCATGTTAACTTAAAACCCTTATTTTGTAAATAGCGTACTTAATTGTCTCAAAAACCGTGATTGTTGTATGGCTTTCTTATGCTTAGAAATGCACCGTTTCATACTAAAATCGGCCATAAATCTAAAACTTACCAACTAAAATGTGGAAGTTACAATTATAATGCTCAAACTGGTAAATTTTTTAAACAACGAATTACTCTAGACATAAAAAGTCTACAAAAAACTCAGTTCCAAATATCACAAACCTATAATATAAGTCTCACAATTTTGTAAACAAATCTACAATAGTTCATATACAGGATAAAAATTATAATTTAACTTGAATACATTTAACCGTCTTAAGATACATTTATTTCGGTTGGGAATCTACATAGAACTGATACTATTTCAAAATTTGTAAGTACATTCTCCATAGAAGCTGGCGTAGTTTAATTTTCTAGTAAAAACAAGTTGAAAATGCAAGGCATTGTCGCAACGAACTTCCAAATGTAGACTTACTTTAAAACAATTTAAAGAAATTAAAATTATTATGTTGTAATAATTATAAGTATTCAGATAAAATACAAAAATTTATAAACAACAAAAGAGACATTTTAATATATTTTATTTTATTGAATAAATATTTTAAAAGCTATATATGTGTGTGTATGTATGTATGTATGTATGTATGTATGTATGTGTGTTTGTGTGTGTGTGTATAAATAAGGGGGCATCATATTTCGATTCAGTTTTTTCAGAGGATTCTAAATATGTATCGCACATTAATTTTGGACCTATTTGAAATTTTTGATAAAAATTAATTCCCCGGGGGGGTCGGGTATCCGTGGTCAGATTTTGTGGGAGGTACCATATTTCGACTCAGCTATGTTAGGGGAGTCCAAATATGTATCGCACATTAATTTTGGACCTATTTGAAATTTTAATTTTCCCGACGGAATATCGCGGGGGCACGGCGTCCCCGTGGCCCGATTTCAACTGACATCAAAACTTAAGCTCAGGACACCGAGCTGAATCGATTGATGTATCACACATTGATGTCCGACCATTAGAAAGGCCTCGGACGGACAGACGGACAGACAGACGGACGACAAATCGATTTCATAAACGAACGAAAGTTCGTTGAAAATAGATAAAGTAAATGCTAGATGTTACTAGAACTAAATCTTTGCAGATATACGCAATCCGCCAAAAATTTAATTGTATTTGCAATAATTATATGGATTTCTTTAAGCCAACTAAACTAACAAATTTTTGTTGTTCACGAAGATTTTAATAATAATTATATTTAAAAAAATGAATTACTTTTCACTACCTATGGCAGAATGGGATAATTGGAATTAAGCAAGTAATATGGACCAATAGCAGTTTTTAAAAATCTCGTTAGTTTCCGTTCGATGCAGCCATAGATGTCTCTACGGTTACTACCTACTTGTGGAAATATTTATCCTGCCAAATGCTTGTTTGATGGTATTCTCGAACCATAAACACTAGAATACAATACCAGAAGCGACACTCTCAATCTTGAATTTTTGTGCGCATGTCCCATTTCGGCCATGTTCCTGGTGGTTATTTACACGAGCGTCTCGCGCCACATCTGATCTTGGCTGCCGCAAGGTCATCATACTCGTCATTTACATACTTGCAGCTTTCCAATATGCTATAGTGATATTATTGCCTATTTGGTGTCAATATTCGAGATGCACCATTTTGCTGAGATTATTATCCTCACAAGCGGTTTCCAAAATTCGATTTATTGATTTATTCTCCTTTCTGTGAGATACACTACTGATACAATAAGTGATTTACTTTTTTCTATAATGTAATGAAGATATAGTTTCCACTTGTTCATTTACAGAATTAAAATTCTTAAATTAAAACCACCAACGAACATAACATCTGTGAACATAAACATAACCTCTCATACATAAACCTATCCAGGCAAATGACAACAAGGAAGCTATGGCCTTGACGGCAGCCAAGATCAGATGTGGCGCGAGACGCTCGTGTCCAAGAAAAAATTTGGGGTTATATCAAGTGTATGTTATTTACGAATAAATACCTTATATCTTTGAATGTATGAATTACTTGATAATTGAGGTACTTTCCTGTGGTTTTTTGACAACTAATTTTAATTAAGGTTACTTGATACAAAATACTAAAAACTTGAAGAATTAAAGTTTTAGGTTGAATGAGTCATCTGAAGAACTATAAATCACAATATTTTTACTATGAGATTTAATTTATCTAGTAAACAATATAGTAAGTGATCCTCGTGCTCTATTTAATATTATTCAGTAAATATATAAATTAAATATAGGAATTAGAAGAAAATTGAGGTTACGTTTACAGAGAATTAATTCAAATTTTGCGCCAAAATAACCACCAAGACCATGACCGATTTCTGCCAAGGTTACCCAGTTTTGAACATGAATATCAAATACGCCGACACTGAGTGTCGCTTCTGGTATTGTATTCTGGATTCAGGGACTAAACCAATCGGAACATATAGAAGGATCTAACCTTAAAATGGCATGGTTAGATTTTTGGGAGTGACTACTGCACTGTCTAGACCATAGGTTCCCAACGGGGGCGGTACCGCCCCCCAGTGGGCGCTGTATCTTTCAAAGGGGGCGGTAGCGAGTACAGGGGCAAAAGGGGGGCGTTAGGAGGATCAAGGGGGCTTTCGTGACGTACCTACCTTTTTAGAAAATAAATATATTAAAATACTTTGAAAATACCTAGTTGGCATGAATAGACAGTTTATTTAGCTATCTAAAATGTCTATGTTATTGTTATCGAGAAAATATACTTTAAAACATTTAATTCAGCACATTGATAGTCGTTTTAATTAAGGTTTACTTTTGCGATTTTTAATATATATACCTTGTCCAACGCTTTAGTGAACGCTTGTAATAGCAGTCAAAAGTGCAACGTTCGTATATGAGTATCTATGTATATATATATATATATATATATATATATATATTGCTGTGATATTCTCCTTTGAATGCGGGAACTGGGTCCTTTCAACAAAAAAATTCTAGTCCCACAGATTGGGCGTCATAAACGGCTGTGATCCTCTTTTCGCCTCGGCTGCTCACCTAATGTTATAAACCTCCTCATTCATAAAAAAAAAACAACACATTCCTACCAAAAACATCAACGTTAACTCTATTTACATCAATATTCAGAATACATTAAAATTTCAAAATTAAAACTCAGCATAAATTTCCGTTTTAAAAGAATTTCAAGATTAATTTTATTATCATTTTAATGTGCATCCAAAATTAAAGTCCTTGTTGGATGCCTACTAATTAATATAACAATATAAGCAGACCGGAGTCTGAGTATAAAGGAGCATCTACCACCCTTTACGTTAATTAACCAGGTTCGTCTAATTGAGCTCAAAGACATACCCAAATTTTCATCATATTACCGAACATCAAAACTAAATACTCCTTTCTACTTCAACAAGCAAATTTCATCTAAAATTAAAATTTTATGGTTAGTACAATTTCACTAATGTCCATTTAAAGTAAATCAATTATAAAGTTATTCAACACACACAAAATGTCAAACAAAATAGTATAATTTACCTGAAGGTTACTGTCCTCGTAGCTTCAAAGTACATCGTCCCTTTAGTTAATCACACCATTCCAACAGGATTATATTTACGGCTTCTAATTCTCAACGCTTTTAAAATTTTCTCCATCACCAGTTGTTTCTGGGCTTTTCCGGAACTCATCTATGTATATCTGACCCTTGTTTCGTGGATCCAGACACGTATTTGAACCATTTAATTATTAACACCCCGAAAAATAGCAAATAACTTCATACTTCTTTCACCAATATACGCCAAAACTGCCTACTTTTGTGTATACATTTGTCGTTGTAAATTTTGCTAATTGGTACAGTGAAACTAAATTTTATTACCTTGTATCTAAGTGCACTGAAGTACATTCATGTTAGCACGTAAATAACCAACTATTTTGAATCACTAAAATATACGAGCAAAATTTTAAATTATTTTATCAAATTAAAATGCACTGTTTAACATCTTCAATCAAGTCGCGGATGTAAGAGCTTTTAACGCATCGAATCGTCAAAAGTCTAAGAGGGCTTGTTTATATTCATCTCGGTATATATAGCAAAAAGCCTGTCTATCGGTCTGTTCCCCAAAACGGGTAATTCTAAAGAATTTCTCATGCCATATTCCCAGTCTGCCGCTCGCGCGTCGATTTTTACGAATTTTCACTCGCCCCATTTGAATCTCAGAAAATTTCCACACGGCACGCAAGCCTGTCCGAGAAAAACTAATTGATTTTGTACAGAAATTGTTGTTCTACCTCTGATATTTGCATCCTATTTTTAACCAATTGTGACCCCCGTGACGTTGCTTAAATCCCGCCTTTTACAATATGTGTCTTTGCTTGACGCATTTTCTCTTTCTTTCTCTACCGTGTTCTTATTGGTGCAACTTGATATACTTTATTATCGATTATTTTAGTCCACATGGAGTGTGAAATACCCAGCTTTAGCAATTCTCGTAACTATTATGCGACGTTTTCCCAAGATTCTTTGAAACATTAATTATCTGCAAAATTTACGCCGAATGTGTTATTTAAACTACGCAGGTGTTCAACATAATATTAATTCTCAGAGCTTTAATCCGTGGTATTTTAATCTTGGGTTTTTACAAGTTTCTATAGGTATTATATGTTATTAACGGTTTAATTAACTCCAATTAAAATTGATTTCTATCCTTTTCATTTTTAGCGAATACAACTTAAATATTAATTATTATAGGTACACTTTGTTTTACTACCGGTTACTTAAATAGAGTTAATTAATATAAACTTTGCACGTAATTTCTCTTTGTTTAGGAATAATTACATTACACGCAGAGCTTTTCAATACTGCTTCTTTTGATATAAAGCGTCTTATAAATAATTTAAATTTCTTATTTTTACTGAAACAACCGAGTTTATTTATGCTTCATGGTTTTAATAACGCGTATTATTTAATGAAATTCCTTATACACGGTGATTAAAATTATTTGATGTGATTATTTAATTTTCTACCCTGGTCTAAATATGAGTAATATATATATATATATATATATATATATATATATATATATATAGATAGATAGATACTATGCAACAATATTTTAATATTCGTTATAATGCACTATGATGAGGAGGGGGGCGTTGGAAGTTTTTTTTCCAGTAGAGGGGGCGGTGGTTCAGAAAAGGTTGGGAACCTATGGTCTAGACAGTGCTGTTTAAATATTATCTGATCTGCAGTGTCTAGTCGATGCCGTCTAAAAAATTATTTGCACTGTCTAGGCAGTGCTGATTATAAATTTAAAATTATTTGCACGGTCTATACTTGAACTGTTGAAATAAAGATAGATGTTGCCCATGGGGAGACCAGGGTCAAAAATTTGTATACTATTATTAATACATTACTATATTGAGAATATTTTCGCTCATCATCATTAGGTCTTCAGTCCTGGAACTGGTTAGATGCATACCCCCATTGTTTCCTATTCTGAACTAACCTACACATTTCCCTGAAATTTACACAGTCTACCCTTCTGTTTCTCCTTGTTCCCCTACTATTTCTAAAACGTATTTGTTATTAACTTCGTCTGTCCATGCTATCATACTCATACATCTGAAGCACAGCATTCTAAAAGGCTGCTACCGGTTTTGTGTTTGCTTTTCCTACCGGCCGTATTTCATAGGAATACTGTGGTGTGCTCCACACTTATGCTTTCAACAATTTTCTTCTTGTTTCTATGTTTGTTGTCTTTCAACATAGGCGATGTTCTTTCTTGTTAGATGCAGTTCGGTCCCTTCTATTGTTTTACAATTATATACCCTATTTCACCGACATTCAGTGGTTGTGAAGGGGGTAAGCAGCCTGTGGGCGGGGGAAACAAAAACTTGCAAAGGTTAAGAATTTCTGCCACCTAGAAAGCCAAATGAATTAAGATGGAAAGAGCACACAAAAGATGTAAGACAAAGATTAGCACAAGGTCATGTTGCATTTAACAAGAAAAATCAACTACTATGTCCAAAGACAACAAACACAAAAACAAAGAAAAGACTGCTGAAATACACATGTGTGGAGCACAGCATTGTACGGCAGCAAAACTGGACAGTAGGAAAAGCAGACCAGAAAAAAATAGAAGTTTTTGAAATATGGTGCTACAGACATATGATGAAGATATCATGGACAGACAAAGTTAAGAACAAAAAGGTTCTAGAAATGGTAGGGGAAGGAAATGTGTGGAAAACAAAAAAAAATAGGAGAGATAGGATGATAGGTCACATACTATAACATGAGAGAATATTGTGGAATATATTAAAAACAGACTATAAAAAAAAGATAGATAGAGGTAGTCCTAGATTAGGTATTACATACAGATAGTGAAATGCATAGGTTGTGTGAATTTCAGAGAATTATGCAAGTTAGTTCAAAATAGAAATCATTGGAGATACACGTTCAACCAGTTCTAGGATGGAAAACAACGATGAAAAAAGTAATTGTATTTAAACCTGATGATTATGGTAAACAACTACAAGTGTTAGTTTTTGCAATATCCTCAAGTGTTGATTGTGCAAAAGAAGTAATTCGAATACTATTGATTCAGCAAGTGTCTAAGCAAGGTTATTGGTAGCCATCAGGTTGCATAACCTCATTCACGTACCATTGAAATCAGTGAAGTGAGGTATATATTTAGAAAAAAATAAAGGGGTAAGTTGTTTCGTTCAATTTCACCTGACTAAATATTTTCATTGCATTTCCGACTTTACAAATTTCTTCGACACTTCCACCTCGGCATTTTATTTTAAGTCTACAATAGTTCGTTAGGCAACCAATCTTACACCTATATTGGTGTATTATCAACAACGTCCTATATATTTTACCTGTGTATAATAAATACGCTGTCTAATAATTTTCAACTCAAATCCCTTTTGCTTTAAAAACGAAAATTTATTCGATAAATTAAATACCCCTGTTTCCCTGGTTAATTCCTAAGCCCGTTTTACCATAATTTTAACTTAAATCTATTTGCTTTGAAACGTAAAATTTATTATGCTATAATTAAATAGTGTATACCCTGTTTGAGGTATTTGCGAACTCGCTATACATTACGACCGCGTATAATTACTTCTCTTGTGTTTCCCATTTAAAGACTTGTCGAGATGATAGATCCTACTATTATTGATACCGTGTTTCCAGTTTTCTAATCGTTCGATAGCAATATGACTTGGAGCTCTGGTTATTAAATTAAACAATATTAATATGCACTTTCTTTTCGAACAATATAACGAAAACATTTGATATATTTTTGGTTGTTTCCGTCTTCTGTGTGTGAAGTTTGCACGCCCAATACAGCATGGTCAGTATTTCTGGTTTTAATAAAAACGTAGTTTGTGGCTACAATAAAGTACTTTTACCTGAAATTATTCTAGGTTCTTCCTTCGGGGGGACTTAACGACCCGTTGGATTGCCGCTTCGTTTTGAGTATGGACGGACACCAACATTACTTGATCCCGAGCTTTTCTGTTCCACCTTGTCATTAGGACCAACCCTACGCTGTGGATTCGAGGTTGAGTGTTTATGCACTATTTGCTTGTATGGGTTCTGGGAATTGGGCCGAAAGACTATATTTATCAGGCTTCACATGTTGACTAAATTTAGAATTCGTAAAATGATTATTGTCAAGTGAGATGATACATATTGGAAATATTGTATTTATCGTGACCATCCTATATGTTTAAGTTTATATTTGCAATGATCTCGAACTATCGTTTTTAGGGTTGTGTTTGGTTTTTTCTTTGTTACTACATAATGTAAGGGAGTAGATACTTAAAAACGGCAGCGCACCATTTTAAAAAATGTTTTTTTTAAAATTTTTATTGATAGGTTTAGCTTGTAATTATTGATTGTTTGTTTTTTTTGTACATAATTAATATTTTTTCTTTAATTAGAGGTATTCTTTTATGTATGTTTAGTTGTGTGTGTGTGTAATTTCTTTTACTTCAGGCCTTTCTTTAATTTTGTATATGTAATACCCCACCCACTCACTTTTGTTTTCTTTGTCTTTTTAACTACGTCGCTGCACGTAGCAATGTGCAAAAGATATAAAGAAAAGATTAACACAAGGCTGTGCTGTATTTAACAAGAAAAAGCAGCTGCAATGTTCGAAGACAACAAACATGGAAACAAGGAAAATATTGCTTAAATCATAGGTGTGGAGTTTAGCACTGCCCCTGTGTAATGTGGATAGTAGAAGTGGATAAGAAAATGTGGTGTTACAGACGTATGATGAAGATATCCTGAACAGACAAGTTTAGACCAAAGAAATTCTAGAAATGATGTGAAGAAAAAAGATGTGGAAAACGATAAAAAATGAAGAGGATAATAGGACACGTTCTAAGACATGAGAGAATAGTGTGGGATACACTAAAAGCAGAGAAAGAAGAAATGAGAGATAGACTAGATTAGAATATTGTAAGCAGATAGTGAAAGATGTATAGGCTGTGGGAATTTCAGGGAAACATGTAGGTGCGCTCAGAATAGAAAACATTAGAGGTACATGTCCAACCAGTTCTAGAACTGAAAACCTAATGATGATGATGCCCTGTTATTGCATCGAGGTCTGAGAGTGAAATTGAGTAATATTCAACTAAGCTTTTTGAATTATACTGTGTTTATTCGTAGTGTACGGACGTGTATTTCTGTTGCTCTTCACTATCAATTAAAGTATATAAATGCTATAATGCCCATCATGATAAATTGTATTATTTGCGATAAAAGTGCACATAAAGATAGCGACCTTAACTGTGATAAATGTCGGTTATCCGTACATACCACCTGTTCGGGATTATCTCGTGCCGAAATCCAACAATTATTAATTGCAAGTGATAAACGCCGACCTGTATTTCATTGTGATAATTGTGTGGCCGAAAAGGATACCATTAAACATTTAAATGAAGTTATTAACACTCTTACTAAGGAAGTCGATAATCTTAAACAGGGCGCTATGCTTGACTCATTATCGCCCGTTTTTGTTGAATCTTTATTAAGCGAACTTGAAGATCGTAACTATAGGTCAAAAAACGTCATTCTATTTAACCTAGAGGAACATCAATCAACAGATCGTAATGCTTGTGTCATGACTGATAAAACAAATGTTACTAAGATTTTGTCGCAAGTTCCAGATGTTGATATGTCTACTATTAAGGTTGTTAGAATTGATGCAATCGTTACAGGAAAAATTCGTCCACTTAAAATTATATTTAATTCAGAAAAAGAGGTGCGATCTGTGTTAAGAAATAAATATTTGCTACTAAAAAATTCCACGTTCAGGATTGTTGCTGACTTAACGCCTACACAACGGAAATTTTTGACCAATCTACGGGAAACATTGAATAATAGAATCAAGAATGGTGAGCTAAACCTAACCATAAAATACATAAAGAACGTTCCTAAGATTGTTACAAAAAACTAAGTAGTTGCCAACAAAAACTCTCCATTACCAACTGCAATAATAAATATAATTTAGACCGTACTAACTTAACAGATACTTCTTATCAAAGCTTAAAACTAAATTCCTTGCACTGTTATTATCAGAACGTTCGTGGTTTGAGAACTAAAGTAAGTCAATTCTATACTTCAATATGTGCTAGCCATTATGATGTAATTGGTATTACGGAAACAGCATTGCTTGATTCTATAAACAATTGTGAACTGTTTTCAGATACTTACACCGTTTCTAGATGTGACAGACAATATGCAACTATCGGCTTAAAGTGGGGAGGTGGAGTACTACTTGCTGTTAAAAATAAAATCTTCTGTTCTGCTCTTGATCTATCAGACATTACCAATAAGATAACCAACATTGATATTACTGGTTGTAAATGTTTAATTGGTAGCGATGTCCTGTATATTTTTGTAATTTATATACCACCTACCACTCATTATGTGGCAGTTGAAACATTTTTAGAACTATTTGAGGAAAGGTTTTGTTTAAGTAGTGCGAAGGTATTAATTGTGGGTGATTTTAATTGCACAAACTATATTTGTGCTGACACTAGTGATGCCTATTATAATTTGCTTAAAAGCTTTTTTGATTTGTGTGGGTATTCTCAATTTAATGAAATTACTAACAATAACCGTAGACTACTTGACCTGGTGAGTGACCTTAACTGTTCTGTTGAACGCGATGAATTACCATTGCTTAATGAAGACGGCCACCATCCCTCATTAAATATATTCCTTTACTACAAACATTCTTATATTAACCATTTTAAAACCAATAAGGGGACTATGAGCTATAATTACAAGAAAGCTGACTATTTAGGCCTACACAATCATCTTTATGCCATTGATTGGACTAATCTCTACCTACTCCATGATATAAACAAGGCCTGTGCCTACTTCTATGAGGTCCTACGGGATATTGTCGGTCGTTTTGTACCAAGGTATGGTAACACACAAAAAAGGAAATATCCTGTGTGGTTCACACTGGAAATAATCAGCACTGTTAAACTAAAGAGTAAGTATTTAAACTTATGCAATAAGTATAACCGTCCAGACGACCGTCAACGTTTTAAAGCACTTCGCTCTACTTGCAAAGCAGCAATATCACAAGCCTACGCTGTTTATCTAAAAAGCATCCAAGATTCGCTTGGTATTGATCCTAAACAAATCTGGAAATATTTTCGTTCTAAACAAGGTGCTACTCGTATACCTGGATCACTTACTAATAATAATATCGAGTATAAAACTCCGGAAAATATAAGGAATATTTTAGCAGTGTATATGTCAAAGCTGACTTGTTAGATCCTCAACATGTGAATATTCCCACTGTTAGCAATTCACAAATTACTATCAATTCCTTAACGTTAGAGGAAGTTGTGAAGTCGATTGAAAGGCTTAAAAATAAATCTACCTCCGGGCCAGATCAAATCCCTTCGTTTCTTATACGTGACTGTAAAATGGTGTTTGCGGAGCCCCTGTTGTACCTATTTAATTTATCACTTAGTACTTGTACTTTTCCGGATGAATGGAAAATAGGCAAAATATGTCCTATTCTTAAGAGTGGTAATGCAACTACAATATCAAATTACAGACCAATTAGCATCCTATGTAATTTTGCCAAATTGTTCGAGATTATTTTGTATCAGCGTATTTATCCATTAGTAAAAAACTATATTTCTGTCGCTCAGCATGTATTCATGGAGAACAGATCTACATTGACAAATCTTACTTGCTTAACACAGGATGTGTCCGAAGTTTTAGATGATAGAGGTCAAGTAGATGTTATTTATACGGATTTTGCCAAGGCGTTCTATCGAATTTTCCACAAAATTATTATACAAAAACTTGAGAACTTTGCTTTTTCTACGAATTTAATTCAATTTTTTACCTCTTACTTGCATAACCGAATACAATACGTTTTTTACAACGGATATAACTCGGATTACTTTGTTGCCGATTCAGGTGTACCGCAAGGATCTAATTTGGGCCTGCTTTTATTCCTACTCTTCATCAATGACGTCGTTGATCATTTAGAATGCCATCTATTACAATTTGCTGACGATCTTAAACTGTATGTCAATATTTTGCATGTTGATGATTGCTATAAACTTCAATTACAACTCAATAAACTTCAGAACTGGTGCAACACTAACTACTTGCAACTTAACACAAGTAAATGTAAAATTATTTCCTTCACGCGTAAACATCAACCAATTATATTTAACTATACTCTTAACAGTGTTATTTTGACACGTGTAACGAGTGTTAAAGATCTTGGAGTGCTATTTGATTCGAAACTATCATTTTCGGAACACATCATATCGTCCGCATCTGATGCATTCAAACTTTGTGGCTTTATAATTCGTAACTGTAAGATGTTTACCAACATTCGCATACTGAGAACGTTGTATTTAACTTTAGTGCGGTCAAAATTAGAATACTGCGCTCTTATTTGGAACCATCACTATAAAGTTTATATAGCTTTATTAGAAAAAGTGCAACGTAAATATTTTAAATTTGTTGCGTTTGTTGAGACCCATACGTACCCATGCCAAGGTATAAGTCAGACTTTGTTACTATCCAAATATAACGTTCTACAGCTCAATGTGCGGCGCCGAATTAATGGTCAGTTGTTTCTGTATAAAATTATTCAAGGATTTATTGATGCACCATACATTTTAGCAAAGTTAAATTTTAATGTTCCGTCTGTTAATATACGTACAAGTATAACATTCTATAATAAAATATCAAACACTAATCTATTATCCAATTCTCCAATATATGTTATATCACAAACATTTAAAAAGTTATTTAATAATTGCAACATTTTTGCTATGTCGTTCTCAGAATTTTTGGCTTATACTTATACGCACTTTTCACTTGACGGATTGGCTTAGTTTAGATCATTACTTTTACTAACGTACTCTATTATAAAAGTTGTCTATCAATATGTAAATTTGTATTTTCTTATTTTCTTTCTATGTTAATTTTATCCTGTAATTGAATTTATTCTGTTGGATAATAAAGCAATAATAATAATAATAATAGAAATTACTTATAAAGTGATCTGTAAGAGTAGTAGTTGTTTTATACATTCTAATAAGATATTTAACACGCATAGTAAGCCCAAAGGATGTTTACATGTTTTTGTATGACAGTGATTTGATTTTTTGTAACATGTCAATGTTCATATAATCGCTTATAATTAATTTTAATGGTAACATAACAAGTCTTAAATGTGTTGTGTTTGTAATCATCACCATTGCATTACTTCATATTCTAGGTTTAATCTCATAGAATATTAGCGAAGATCCGTTAGCAGAGTTTATTCCAACAAAATGCATTGCCGTTGCTTGCTAAAGTCTTCAAATTGCATTCAAATAGAGTTTTTGGTAGACACTGTATTTTTAGACATATTTTATAACATACAATGAAAAACTCATAATTTTGATAAGAATTTATATTTGTAAAAACATGAATTTTGGATTTGTAGAAGGTACCCACATTCTTATCAGTTATGAAATGTTACTAGCATTGTATACACTTATCTAAAATCTTAGTTCATATTTGTCAAAATGTAAGAAACGTCATTGGTTGCGTCGTCAAACTGCAAAATTTGATGGGTGTATATATATATATTGCCGTGTAACCTTGTATGAATCGTGCCTCACGAATTGAGCATCATAAACTGCCGTGTAACTCTTGATAAAGCCTCGCCTGAGTAAAGAAAATCCTTCGAGCCCCAACGTTTGGGCGTCATAAATTGCCATGTAACTTCGCTCTGGGTCAGTACTTTCTCAAAAAACATTTGAGCATTTATTAATTTACCAAAAAGAAAAATTTTCAAAAAATAATATTTCTTACCCAGATTCAGCTTCCATCAACTTGATTTCTTCAACCGCTTCCCTGGCTAGTTAAGTTGGGCCTCCTCTTGGATACCTAGATTTACTATCATACTCTTTACCGTTCACGCACACTCTCAATAAAACCACACAATAATACAACAATCATACAATATTTATTTACCACTATTTACAAATAAAAATTTAAGATTATTTACATTTCGGTGCTCAAGTTACACCTCAATAAATTCTATCTTTGTAAAGTCCTAGATTTTAAATTGAAATATCAAACACATTTAATGTATAATACCTGAATAATACCTTATTATTAATTTTTTCTCTAATTTATAATTATTTCTCATTAGTACACTCTGGAGTATGGTGAGCTCATGATAACCCAGTTTATTTTATTAATGTATGCTTTTTACTTTGCATACTCTTACTACAAACACAAAAAAAAACCATGTACTCTTAACAATAAAATTTTAATTTCATAAGGAATGTTAATAAGCTTTATATACACCTTTAAATTTATATTCAAATACCATAATAAAAGTTAGTTATACGTATTCTTTTCAATACGCAAAATAATGCAAAATACCATCAAAATTCACTCTCACACATCACAATAATTTTCATAGTTTATAAAAAAAACAGCAAATTCTAATGCGTTACCTGGAATTTCTTGAAAATCCCTACTCCGTTGACGATGAAGTTAAGTTCCTGCACCCTCGGTCTCGTTGTTCTGCTCTGCTTGCCGCCTCCAGCTATTTATAGATGAACACCATCTAAGTTGTGCTGCATGCTATTCATTCAAGATCCATCCAAATCCAAATATATTACATTTTTTTTATTATTCCATAATTTAATTTACGTTACTTTACTTCACGAGCTTGTTAAAATATGTTGCACCTCAGTTCAAATTAAACTCGACACTATCCGCGTTTCAAACTATGAGGCCAACAATCTAATACGGTACTATTTAGTTTATAAATTTTAAATACTTACAAGCTCGTTAGTAGATTTCTGTACGTAGTAAGCGATGCAAATTAACGAAGTCAAAAGAGAGAAGTTAAAGAGAAACTTAATACCTCTTCTCTCATATTTATACGATTCTGAGTGTAACCTCTCCAGATTCTCCTAACGCGAAACACTTAATTCAGCTAATTCGTTCTTCAAATTTTGGTATAACCGTTTTTAAAATCTTTGAAATTTAGCTCGTCGTTATGCTATTTTCCGAAAAACCCGCATTGAATTTTCCCGTGTTCGTCTGTTGTACAACTAACTATTTAGACCAATGATACTTTCAGTGACGTCTTAAAAACCCCGCCTATATTAACTCTATACCTTTCTTATGCATATTAGACGTTTCCTTCTAAGCTTGTTCGAGTGGTAGAAAATCGATATTACTGTCTGCGTGCTATCTAACCCACGTGGACTGAATACGTGCGTTTCGAAGTGAAATGCTATTATGCCTGTCTCATTCCGAAGCATATCATTGATTGTCCACCCCTTCTGCACTTTAAGGAAACGTTTGGTTAGCATTCATGCGAAACATCCGACCGTTTGCACATTATACCTCGAATCTTGTCTTGTATCTACACAAATAAGGAGAAGTTGACCTTTCAAAACATGCACCTGTGCCTAATTAACGAACGTTTTAAAATAACATTTCTAGGAGTTTGCGTTTCAAGATATTTCCTATATTCGACGTGTTAGTTTGTTAGTAAAGCGTTTCGCCTTGGAATTATCGATTTTTCACGCTCTTATGCGTTTTAAACGTTATATTCCTTTGAATTAAACTCAATTAAATTAAATAATAATTTCTATTGACTTATACAATTTATTTTCTTCAGGAACCTATTAAATTTTAATCCCTACTTGTAAAATTATGGTAATACTTGTTACTTTAAATTAACTAAATGAAATAAATTTCACACGTAAATTATGGCTGTTTTCTCTATACAGGGTGTTTGAAATTGCCTTGTTTATACCTAATTTTACCCTTTAAAATTTATATTTATATTTATATTTAAATATTTATATTTTTAAATACTTTATATATACCTTTCATTTATTTGTAAGTGTACAAATTTTGGCTCTATTTTTCGTGCTTTAAATATGTCTGATCGGTCTACAAAAACAAAAACTCATATAAGTGTGTTTCGACTATTCAGAACCTCTTTTTCTCAGGGTATCTACACTTACCTACCGTGGGTTCGGTGATAGGTAGATGGTCACGACACCGACCAAACAGCACTACCTTAATTTTTGTATAAGTAATCCTTTTTTTATGTGTATATGCCAAATAAACAAACAGATCCGCGTAGCCTTGTGCCAATTCAAATAAACTTACCAAATGACTTTGACGCTCCAAAAAACACAGTACTCACCCGATTTATCCTCCGTTGTAGGCCTTTTTCTTAACTCTGGCTAACGATCTCGGCCACCGGCTGTGTCTTCACACTGCGCTCCACTTTCACAAAGGACTAATTGGCTTTCCAGACACCAGGTTTTTGATATGTTTGCCTTTATTTTCCACCCAAATCTATAAATAGTTACTGAATTTAGAATACCTTTAATTTTAACTTCCCCGCGCTAATTTTCTTCTACTTATACCGTCGTTCTGTTTACCCACTCCTTCCAATCCAGCAATATACGATCCAATACCAATCTTTAACCTGCTCTTTCAATTCTGTGCTTCCTTATAAACTTTTCCACCCAATACCTTTCAATCGCAATGTAATACCCAAATCACTTCCAATTCGTCTTCTTTCGGCCTACTAAATCCACTCCAAATCTTATTTACCTCA
Source organism: Platerodrilus igneus (assembly GCA_036346225.1). Classification (NCBI taxonomy): domain Eukaryota; kingdom Metazoa; phylum Arthropoda; class Insecta; order Coleoptera; family Lycidae; genus Platerodrilus; species Platerodrilus igneus. The sequence goes on along the minus strand of JARFIW010001778.1, from coordinate 866,018 downwards.
ATCCAAACCACTCTAAATACCAACTCTTATTTACACCTGTCTCGGTGCCGCTCCAATATCTAATCTTCTAACTTTCCACTCTTCTTCACTCGTACTGTTCCCTCCGACTCTCTATACTCTTCTCTAATTTAATCAAAAGCTTTAACTTCCAAAAGATATTATTTCGACTTTTAAATATTCAACTTAGTACATTTCTACCAAAACACGTCTTTTTACCAAAATTATTCAAATCGTTCTCGTTTATTATTTTTACCTAGGTGATACCGCCACCTTCAAAATTATAATGCCTACTCTTTATACACTTCTACAAACCCAACACCCAATTAAATCGTCACAACTAGTGTTGTGTCACTAATACCTATTAGTTATCTTTGTACACTTTACGATTATATAAATAACTGTTCGATCATTAGTACATATGATCGCGTCGCACTTAAACCACTTTTGATATAGTATTTTCACATATAATTTTGATAATACAAGTTTGTCCAATGTTTGATTCTAATAAATACGTGCCGAAATGTTTCACATATAAACCTGGCCATGTGTTGTGAACAGTGGAACTTACACAGACGCAACCGGCTTTTAGACCAGCAAATTTACACTCTATGGATTATCAACGTACAACTTAGTATAAATCCTGGAATACTGAGTTTTCTCACGTCATCAAGTCATTCTTTCACGTATTTGCACTTTTCACTCTGACCAATCTACTTTAAATACTTTACCATTTGTAAAGTACGGCAAACACAAAATTTACAATTACGTGATCTGGTCATTGGCTTTTTTTTGCATATACACAACCTTAAAACAATAAAGTACTCTTTATACCCTTTTAGCTCTTACGTACACTTCAATATATATATATATATATATATATATATATATATATATTTATATATTGATATGATAACGCCGTACTCGGTGTTATGACGTTTTTACTTAACTCCACCTCTCTGTGTTCTCGCTTCAAATTTAATCTTACTAATTTTATTATTATGTCACGGCTAGCTTTTATTAATCTACACAGAGTGCACAACGTTACAATGATCAATTTTTCTCTTCTCCACCCCTTTTTGATTACCTATTTATTTGAATTTATAAAATGAAGTCCATTAATTTCATATAATGAAAAGAAATATTATTTACAAGTTTCGAAAAATATTAAAATACACTCCTCAATCAATCAATATCATATGTATCATTTACCCCAAAATTTATATGCTTTGAAATCAATCTAAGTCACCAAAAACGACCTCTTTTTACCAAAGAAACCTGGAACGTTCTAGACCCCTTTATAATATATTACGTAAGTTTAATGTATTCAATGTTTGTTGCTGACTTTATCACAAGTTTATATAAATTGATTAAATTCAATATTGAAATTTAAATAGAAAAAATATCTTAAAACTAATTAGATCTGACCTGTTACAGGTTGTTCGGGTCGTGGATCAACACTCTTTGTTATCCCCATTCGTCTATCACTGCTCTGTTTAGTTGAACCCCTCGTTTCCCGTAAATTACTTCGTGCTTCTTTATTTTATTTGCATTGATTCTTGCAACTCAAAATTGTACCAAAATCGTCGACGCTGATTTGAAATAATATATTAATCCATTTAAAATATCCCCACATTTGAATTATCATCAACACAATTGAATTATAATATCTATCCACTCGAATTTGAACACATTTAAATTATTCTTCTCATCAACCATTCAAATTTGAATTATTCTTCTCATCAACCATTCGAATTATCATCAACACAATTGAATTATCCACACCTTCGTAGCCCTATTATTATTAATATTTGGAAATAAATTACCCCAAATTCTACTCACGTTAAACGGCAAAAGAAATCTTCATAATTGTTGCACTTTATTGTCACTATAACGTACTTGATATTTTATTATAATTACGCATGACCTTCTGATTAGCAGTGACGCAGCTTTGCCATGCTTGAGTTTAAACTGACTCGTCTTATCATTGCTCGGTGTTAAATATAGGCTGTTCCCACTTGCATGTGGGTTGGGTTTTCAACAAGTCTTGTAGATATCTTAACCAATAAGGTCTTTGTATTTCCTGCATCTTGAAGTTGTTTCTGATGTAATTTATCGGTTTTCCATGTAATGGTGTTTGCTTGATACCTTATTATTCGCTATCTTGAACATACATTGTTTTGTTTAGATATCGCCTTTTCCATAATTGAACAAATAAATGATGTAACTTCAATTCTACTTTTGTTTATTTATTTTTGAAACTGCGTTTTTTTATCAAAATGTTTGTTGTTTCTGCATAATTGTGTAAAGCTTTGTTAGGTTTTATCTCTTATCTTCGTATTTGTTTTATACTTAATTAGAACACTTCTCAACGCGTTTTTAATTACATGTACTATCCTTTCCTCTAAATACGCGTACTTTTACTGAAAGATATTGTCACTTGCATTACTTAAAATTAATAAAGGTCTATATACCGAGTGTTGAATACTTGTTATTTACCTAATGTATGAATTACCTATTTTCCTGCTAAATACGAGTACTATTGTTGTAAGATATGTTTATTCGCATTGTTTAAAGCTAACTATGATCTATAATATACAGGATGTTAAATGTTTACTATTTACATAATGTATGAATTATTAAATTTTCTGCTAAATAAATGCAGTTTTCTGCTTCCTATCGCAATTTATGGTTACTGCACGACCCTTGCTATTCAATACACCCCTGAACAACCCCTTATCACAGCATTATATATAGTATATACCAATCAAATTTTGCAATATATATATATATATATATATATATATATATATATATATATATATGTATTACTGTGGGTTTTGATAGGCTAAACAGCTTTATTAACTTGTGATATATTTAGGTAGTGATCCAGTATGTAGAAACAAGCATCTGTGATTAGAAACGCTTTTCAATTTAGTTTAAGGTAAAATTTAATAATGTTTCTGAAAAGTTTCAGAAAAACAAAAGTTATTTTCGCATAATTTGTGTTAATGTAAATGTCCGAGAAATATATCATTGGTAATATAGTATTTCAAAGGTCAGACTGTAAATCATAGTTCATAAATGTAAAGATAATCTGTAAAAAGCTTTAACATAATCGATTTTATAATTAACTTTAAGAGGGAGTTATAGCAAAAAGGAATAGGGTATCATAAACAATCTGTTATTTGTTAAATAGTAGCATTTAAATGTAAATAGTCAAAAACTTTTCACTTTATGATAAATGGCCGTTATAATGTTGGTTAAAAATGTTGTGGAAAGAAATAGTTTCCTAGCAAAATGAGTTTGACCGTTAAAGGTTTTCTAACAATTTAATGAGAAGTGTTGAAAATAAGACACAAATAACAAAGCAGTTCTGATGGGTAGCAGGTGTTCCAATTAACAGGGATCCTTTGTCTAAGTGGGATGGGTAATGATTAAATGGCCACAATACAGGTATCAACACGGAACGAAGAGGGAATATTATGTTTATTGTATAAATAGAAGGAAGATAGCGATATCGTGTATTAAGTGTTTGTTTAACATGAGGGAAAGCAAGAATAAGATGGAATATGGAGAGTGAAGGATAGAAATATCGCGTGTTAATATATACATAGTTTAGTGGAGAAATTTTGAACGGTTAGAATTACAAGTTGTTAAAGAAAGATAAAGAGGGATTATTTTAAGTAATATTAGTGAAAGAAAGAGAGACTGATTGTGAGGGTTTAAGCAAGGTAGTGGAAGAAAAACCAATTGGCCATTAGACGAAGTGAGAGATAGGAGTTTGAGTGCTTATGTTAGAGGCAGATAGAGAGAACAGTTGAGGCGTGGTTAACGATAACTTGTGACAGTAGGGATTAGTTTTCAGAGATTACCGAGACTGTTGGAAGATAAACGTACAATTTCTTAGATTTCGATGGCAGTTGATGTTTGCGAACAAAATTTCAAAGAATTTGAAGACGATTGAGAGTGTTTGTATTAAACGAAATTTTAGAAATTGGCACGTTTTAGGGGAGTTGAAAAGTGTATATAAGCACCGGGATTGATAGTGAGGCTCTCTTACATTTTACGTTCTTTGTGGTCAATTAGCTTACAGCTAAAAGTCAATGTTACAATAAACTACCAATACAAGTTGGTATTGTGTAGCAACAAACTGACAGTAAGGTAAGTTATAAATGTTAATAGTGAAAAAAAAGTAAGCACAGACTACTTGGGATTATGTAATTGCATGGAGTGAGAAGCTTGCTCTTAAAATGAAGTTGAAGTCTGTGACGGAGTGATTTTGGTTGTGTATCAAAGATAAACGAGATCAGTAGCAGAATTGGGGGAGTTTGGAGGTACCATCATACTGGTTGATGGGAGAAAAGCAGCGTGCAGTTCGGCTGGTCCAATCCAGATTTGGAACGTTCCTGAAGGAGCAGTCATTGATGGAAGGCAGCAGTTGTTGATGGAGATGGCAGATCCATGGCTGATGATGAATTCCAGGTAACAGATGTTTTAAATTGTTTTGTGCATAACTGGTGTGATGACTTTTTGGTATTCTGACTATAAATTACACGGACAATATTTTTGATGAATTATTAATTGAACACTCTTGAAATATTAATTTATCATTTTATTTGTATGGGAAATTATGTGTATAAAATTTTGATATTTATGTACAAGGTAAGAGGGACTTTTTGGCAATTTGTTGTGCAGAAATTTGCACGAGTGGTTATAAGTTACTATGAGCGCGTATTAATCCACGGGTAACATAAGGTTGATGATAAAGCCCCGTTACTTTATGTGGGTAATAATCTGGGGGGTATGCGAGTTGGAAATATTTTATTTTGAGAATGAAAATGTATGTAAATTAATTAATATGTGTATACGGAGTTGTAGAAGATTTTTGATGCTTTATGAATCTGTAAATAAATCTAGGTGTGTTACCGTAGCAGCGTTTATTTATTTTTAGTGGAGTAGTTAGTTTTATTTTTCAGAGTGCAGAAGAGCAGCCGTCGCATATTTTAGCAGTGGAGATTACAGAGAATTCATGTCGACCCAACAGATGTGTAAGTGAGTTTAGTAGAGAATTCGTAGAATTATATCGAATCCAAATTGTGGGGCTTTAGTACCAGGTAAACCTCGCAATATTTTTTGACGACTCAATCGAGGGGTATAGTTTTAGAGCAATATATATAAAAGAGCATTTTTTTAACTATCAATGATTTTCATAAGTGGTTCAATTAGTATTATTACATACCTCATTTGTAAATATTGTAGGTGTGACAATAATAAAAACTTTTGGTCGCTAAATTGAAAGATATTTTTACAAGTAATAAATTTATTTTAAAAACTGAACAAATATTAATATAAAACTATAGAAAACGAAATTAACTTTGTTAATAAATATATGTAGACACAAACTGAACACAAATTATACATATAAATAAATAATTAATTGTATTATTGGCAGCCATCGAAAAAAATCACAAGAATGAAGAAAACTAAACATCAATTACTACACTGAAGTTACAGTAATGTTTTGAGAGTTATCATTTTCAAAATAACCATTATTCATCTGCAATTCTTCAGCTAACTTTTCTTGATTTATTGCAAGATCCGGAATATAAAATAGATCATCAATAATCAGATTTTCGGTTCTATGCAGTATTACCATTTTACTTTTTCCAATTCCTTCTCCAGTTACATTCTTGGCTGTTATATCAGGAATTCTAAAAACCAGAAGAACTTATGCTTTAATTTGAATTGATTACAATAAAACGGTACATTATATATTAAAGTTCTAAACACATGGTAGAAATAAGAAAGAGGTTGAAAAAATGTTTTTCATCATGATAGATTAAATCGTGGTGGAGGTGTTTGCTGCTATGTGGACAATAATATTACCTGCAAAATAATTGATCTTGTTCCAACTCAATTAAGCATCTTGGAACAACTATGGCTAAAAATCACATTTAAGAAAATCACATATGCCATAGGAACAATATATAGACATCCTCAAAGCCCTATATCATGCCTCAAGAGGTTACAAAATGTACTTTCTGTGCTATATCTGCAACATGATCATATTATATTGCTGGGAGTTCTTAATATTGATCTTTTAAAAGATAACAGCAATTCAAAATATTTAGCATCTATCTTCAATTCGTTCAAGCATCCTACCAGAATCACTCCAACAACTGCTACCATTCTTGATCTTATCTGTGTAAGTCACAATATACAATACACAGATGTGGGGTAGTGTGATCTAGGCAACACTTCTGATCATTTATTAGTACATTTAGTACACTTCAAAAACTTTAATGCAAATGATTTTTCACAAGATGCAACAAATATTGATTGGTCTCAATGTTATGTTCAAGAAAATATCAATGAAAAGATAGCATATTTTAACGAAGCTATCACTATACTTTTTAATGTACACGCTCCTATTGAAACCTTCACAAGTTACCGCAAAACGCCAGGTTGGTTGACTGGACCGATAAAGAAAATGATAAATTTAAAGAATATGACTTTAAAAAAGTATAATAGATCGAGGAAGGTATCAGACTTCTTATATTTTAAGAACTTACAAAATTACGTCACTCTTGCCATCAAAAATGAGAAGAAAGCTTATTTCAAATGGCACATTTTCTTACTCAGGAACAACTCGATTAAATTATGGAAGTTTTTTGAAGAAACCTACATACACAGGAAACCATTCAACACTATTATGTTATCTAACAACGATCCTTCTCTGATTAACAATTTTTTTGTTAAAAACATACCTGCAACAAATTTTAACAAAGATTTACTGACTTATTTTACAAACAAGAAATTTCCATCCATAAAAAAAAATTAGTTTTTACTACTCTTAGCAGTGAAGATGTGATCTCAGCTATCAATATGCAAAGGTCAAATGCAGTTTAAGTGAACGGGATTTCCTTAAAAATGTTGAAGTTAATACTACCTTTTTTGTGTAGATCATCTTACTTATCTATTAAATCATATCATTCAAACATCCTCCATTCCAGATATCTGGAAGAAGTCAATCGTTAAACCGTTAGCAAAAATTGCAGTAGCCACCACCTACGATGAACTACACCCACTTAGCATATTACCAACTCTCTCGAAGATCTTGGAATACTTACTGTACAAACAAATTCGTAGTCATATTGAAGCTTATGTAATCTTACCTGAGATACAGTCAGGATTTAGAATAAAACATAGTACAGCAACTGCACTGCGCTAAATAACTAACGATGCTGTACAGAACATTGATGCATCTAATACTACGTTAATTGTCTATTTAGATAATAGTAAGGCTTTTGATCTCATCAATCACACATTAATCCAAGCAAAATTTCACTATTATAGTTGGAGTTTGTCTGCTCAAAAATTGATGTTTAGTTACTTTACTGAGAGATCCCAAGTTTTGTTTGATGGTTTAATGTCTGATGAATTACCTATTTCTCGAGGCATTCCCCAGGGAAGCATCCTTGGTCCTTTGCTATATGCCATTTTCACGGCTGATCTGCCTTCAGTAATTTCTAGCAACTGTGACATTCATATGTACGCGGACGATACACAGATATATGTGCTTTGCAATCCTTACTATCCTAATCAGGCAATCACAGTGATCAATAATAACTTATCAGTAGTGCTGAATTGGAATTTGAATAATGGCCTAGTATTAAACCCAAAAAGAACAGTTGTACAATGCATAGGGACTCCTCACTATTGTGCAGTGTTTTGAAATCGCTGTTCGTTAGATGTTGTTTTAAGCAATTCTAAAATCGGTTTTAGTGATAAACATAAAATCTGGGTGTTATTTGCGATGCTAGTCTCTTATTTGATAGCCACGTCAATAAAATTTGCAGTACTGGCTATTACGAACTTAGGTCCCTCTATAAATATAAAATGTTGTTGTCTTCTTCTACAAAATAGCATCCTCTGTCAGTGCCTAGTTTTAAGCCATGTTTATTATTGTAGTACTGTATATTTTAACTTCCTAACAGAATTGAATAAGAACAAACTGCAAGTGCTTCAAAATTCATGTCTTCGATTTTCATATAATATTAATTATAGAGAACATGTTACTCCGATTTACAATGAGTTAAAAATTTTAAAAATAAAATCTAGATGCGAAATATTACTTGCAGTTTGTCTCTTTAATATCTATAAGTCTCGAGAACCTCACTATTTATTCAAAATATTTAAATTTAGAGGTACTAACCATAACCTTAATTTACTAAACAACAAAACATTAACTATACCTATACACCACACATCAAAATTTAAAAGTTCATTTGAATATCAATGTGTTAAAGTTTTCGATAAACATGCAGATCTGTTTGTAAGTTTAGACTCCATGCGCATTTTTAAATCTAGACTATCTACTCGCTTATTAGGAAACTCATAGTTTGGTATATGTGAAAACCAGCTTTGCTGACATATTACCAATTAAACAATTATGTAACTGTTTTAGAAATTTCTGCGCTATCTATGTAATGATCTGCCATATCTCTAACATTTACAATTGAATTATTTTGTTATTAAATGTTTAATAAATAAATAAATGTTGAGTTTCCTTTATTTATTTTCAAACATGCATATACAAGCCCAACAATTTGTTGACCAATAATCGGTCAAACAATTTTGGTAGGTGCTGACGATAATACACGAAACCCAGCAGTACCTAATCGTGAGTGTTAGCATATAATAATTATAGAGAAGACGGGGTGTTCTAATGTATAAATTTACACAAGAAACTACAGATAACATTCATCTCACCAGGTGCCGCAGTCCGTATTGTTTGCTGAAATTACATTATCAATTAATCTATTCTATACTAGGGGCACGTAAAGAGAAGATTTATTTACAGCAATCTTTGTTATGGTAAACCGTGCGAACAAAAAAAAAAATTAAGTAAACAGCGAAATTAGTTTGCACCGAGTATTTACATTTCCCTATACTAGGGAATAAAGAATACTACTATAGTAAGCCTGCTTATCGTAAAAGGCGATTAAAAGGCGCAGCTAGGGGCAGCAGCCTTGCTGGCTAAAAGATATTGGACGAGGATCGGTTGGTCTCGGGCGATCCTCAATAATTTACAAGCTTGTTGGGGGTTGGCCGTGACGGATACGGCTTTTTTCTAAAATCTTTAAAAACTGCGTTGTGGAAAGATATGGGAACCTACCACAATATTTCTCAGGTGTGCGTGGCCTAAAACACGAAATATATATGATGAAGAGTTCTTGCCCGGAGGTAAAATACTCCCTCATCCAGATCTCCGGGAGAGGGTACTTGGGGCTCGTCATCGTAAGAATATAAAACAACAGTTCGATTTAGTGATAGGGACTTGGAATGTAAGGTCATTACTTAGAGTAGATAAGTTAACGAATTTATTAGTCGAAATGATAAAAGGGAGAGCTGGACATTTTAGGTATTAGTGAGGTGAGATGGCCAGATAGTAATGACTTTTGGAAAGATAATTATACAATAATTACAACTTCTTCAACTAATGGACAGGCAGGGGTAGGAATAGTGTTAGGTAAAAGATTAGGGCATAATGTTAAAGAGTACTTACAATTTAGTGATAGAATAATTATGGTTAGATTGAGTACAAAACCCACAGACACTGTTTTAGTACAGGTTTACATGCCAACAACTCAGTACGAGGATGAGGAAGTAGAAAAGGTATACGAAGATATAAATAGTATAGTAAGAAAAGGAAAGGGAGATGAGAATTAAAGGGAAAAATGGTAGGAAAATTGTGTATGGTAGACGAAATGATAGAGGAGAAAGATTAGTTGAGTTTTGCCAGGAACATAGATTAGTAACTGTAAACACCCTATTCGAACAACATGTTAGGAGAAGATATACCTGGAAAGCCCCAGGTGATAGGGCTAGATACCAAATAGATTATAATTTAGTTAAACAAAGATTTAGAAACCAAGTTAAAAACTGTCGTAGTTATCCAGGGGCTGACATAGATAGCGATCATAACTTAGTTAAAATGAAGTGTAAACTAAAATTCAAAAAATTGAGAAAGGTTAAAAGAGAGGATGGGATCTAGGTAAGCTTAATGATAGTAGGGTAAAGAGGAATATAAACAAGTATTAGATAATAAGAGCAAAGAGATAGCTGTAGGAGGGAATGTAGAAAATAGATGGAAAGAAATAAAACTGACTGTACATGATACAGCAACACAGACTATAGGTAAGAAAAAAATAGAAGCGAGAAAACCGTGGGTAACAAAGGAGATATTAGATTTAATAGAGAATAGAAGAAAGCTTAAACCTTTCAGAGAAGTGGATAGTGAAAGTAAGCAAAAATATAATACAGTTAGAAATAAGATAGTACATGAGTGTAGAAAAGCTAGAAATAAATGGATGGAGGAGAATTGTAAGGGAATACAAGATGATTTGAGAGTAGGTAAGACAGACAGGGCTTACAGGGCAGTTAAAAAGTTTTTTGGGGAAGATAGGAAAACATATAATGGTATTAGAGACGAGAATAATGAGCTTCTAATAAATAAAGTTGAGGTAACAGACAGATGGAAAAGATATTTAGAAGATTTATATAAGAGAGACAATATGGATGAGTTAGAGAACGACCAAGAAGAGGATGTAGAAATAGGGTTCTCAATATTAAGAGAGAAATTTGATAGAGCTGTTCAGAATCTTAAACTAAATAAAGCGCCAGGGATTCTTACGTTTTAAAAGCGAATTCTTACAGTTAAAAAAAACCAATTCTTACGTTTTAAAAACGTCGATAAACACATCGCGCAAGCACGAAATAAGCGACGTCACGGGCGGTTGGTAACGCTAATCTTATATAGATTTGGCGCGCCCATCTATCGATGACGTCACCAATGCACAAATTATATTACGCAATAATCGGAAAAATATATAAATTTAAGACAATAGTTTATATCAGCGAACAAATTAAACAATGGAGTACTTACATCAGAAATCCGAACGTCCTGCGGGGTTGAGCTAAAGTTGGCCTCTATCAAAGTCCATCAGGGCTCCATCCCGAAGTGATTAAAGATGGTGACTGCTCCGGTGCTGTTAGCGGAGCATGGACATCCGGCTCGTCTAGGGTCGTGGGCTGCTCCGACGTGGAAGCGGTTAGGCCAAGGCTACAAGTTTATCTCTACCTATGCAGGGAATGGACAAGAAAACCAAGTATAGGGCGACAAACAAAGATAATTAGGCAAGGGAATCTACATAGATAAAAACAAGGCACGATACGATACCTCAAACGTCCACTCCACTCGAAGGTTCAGGCCAAAAAGCCACATTACAGAGAGCACAGGAAAAACCCCACTTCTGTCCTTTTACGCGTCGGCGCAAAATTATTCGTCCAACCCACTTTTGACGTAACGGAAATACGCGCACCGCGCCTTTTGAAATTATGGCGCGAAACTTCCGCACATCAGAATTAACCTAAAAACAATGTTTAAGGGCCAATTTGGCACGTAACAGGATAGACGATATTCCCGCAGAACTAATAAAATATGCAAGTCAGTAAACTTTAGACAGATTATATGAACTAGTAAAAGTAATATATGACACAGATGAGGTCCCAATAAATTTCGAAAAAAATATTATCCCAATCTCAAAAAAGTCAGGAGCTGATAGGTGTGAGAATTTTAGAACGGTTAGTTTAACTTCTCATGCTTCCAAAATACTAACAATAATAATTAAAAATAAAGTAGAAGCTTTGACTGAGAATTATTTATGCGAAGACCAATATGGTTTTCGTAAAGACAGAGGGACTAGAGAACCGATACTAATGATTAGGGTAATTATCGAAAAAAGGTTACAAAAAAATAAAAAGACTCATTTCGCGTTTGTAGATTTAGAAACAGCATTTGATAAGGTTAATTGGATTGTTATGTTCAGAGTTTTGCGAAAAATAGGAATCTCTCATAGGGATAGAAAAACTATTTACAGTCTATATAAAAACCAAAGCGTAGTAATTAGATTTGATGAAATAGAAAAGGAAGCTAAGATTAGAAATGGTGTTAGACAGGGTTGTATACTGTCTCCCTTGATTTTTAATGTTTATATTGAGGAAGCTTTAAACTTAGCTAGAGAGAGAAAAGAGATAGGTGTTAGTGTACAGGGACAGAAAATAGACATGTTACGTTTTGCAGATGATATAGCCATTATAGCATAGTCTAGAAAAGAGTTAGGAGAGTTTTTAAATATTTTAGAGGAGATACTACAGAGTAACTATAGTATGAGAATTAACTCAGTAAAGACAAAGATAATGACAAGTGAGTTATGGCCTAGTTCTAAACCAAAATTAAAAATAGGTAATACCGAGTTAGAGGAGGTAGATGAATTTTGCTATTTAGGTAGTATAATTACAAAGGATGGACGTAGCAGAAGGGATATAGTAGCTAGAATAGCTCAAGCTAGAAAAATGTTTTTAAAAAAGAAAAACTTACTAATAGCTAATAGTATTAGTTTAGATAATAGAAAAAGTTTCTTAAAGTCGTACGTATGGAGCGTTCTACTATACGGTAGTGAGACTTGGACAATTAAAGAAGTAGATAAGAAAAAGATAGAAGCTTTTGAAACTTGGTGTTATAGGAGAATGTTAAAGATTAGTTGGACAGATAGAGTAACAAACGAGGAAGTTTATAGAAGGATAGGTGAGGAACCCTGTATGTGGAAACAATTAAAGGCCAGGAGAGATAGAATGATAGGGCACCAGTTAAGACATGAGGGACTATTTAGTAAAGTCTTAGATTATAGACTACCAAATAAAATTAGAGTAGGGAGGCCTAGACAAAGCTATATCAGTCAAATTATAAGAGATTTAGGTTGTGAAGGGTATGTAGACCTTTTTAGACTAGCTCAGAATAGAAAAGAATTTAGAGCTGCGTCAAACCGACTTAAAGTAAGTTCGAAAACAAAACAAAAAGAATAAGTAAATAAAAATCAGTTAACTAAATGTCACCATGACATAACTCACAATTAGTTAGTGGTCTGGCATGTTGGTAGCGTTTCGTTGCTTAAGCCTTACCATAACATATAATTTAACACTTTTCCTTTTTTGAAATCTGATAACCAGGTTATATTTCATTTCCTTATAAATGGTAATCATGTAAACATGTTAGAGTTCTTTAACAACCATCAGGTTGCTAATATCTATGTAGAGCCAGGTGGATAGGAAAAAGGATATAGGAAGACCTAGACCAAGCTATATTAGTCAAATTATTGGAAATTTAGGTTGTGAAGGATATGTAGAGCTTTTTAGATTAGCACAAAATAGAAAAGAAGTTAGAGCTACGTCAAACCGACCTTAAGTAAGGTCGTAAACAAAATGATGAATGATGAGTACTTACATATTTATCGCAATTACAGGAAACCTTCTGCCAGCAGAAATGCATTTCTTCAGCAGGATCAGGCGATAATATTATACCTAACCAGTATGGTATCTCTAATATTAAAAAATTTTTTATAGATAGTAAGGGTAAATTTTAATCTCTATAACCAATACCAATAAGAGCGGTCACCATATTGTATTAGTTAAAATTGTTACGTGTCGAAAATCGGCCGTAAACATTTCCAATTTTAGTTTTAATTTGCAAGTGAATGCACGCCAATAATTTTAAAAGACTTGTGCGTGCATTTCCGTCCATATAGATAGTCGCGTCGGCGCTCCGAGATTGTGCAGATGCAGAGGGGAAAGAAAGTGGTGAATTTCCGACACGTCAGGACTAGTCAGCCAGACGTCGAGCCTAGTGGTTATCTTTGTGCCATTTTTTTGTCTTCTTTTTCAGATATGCAGGTTTCCCTTTGTCTTTTGTACCTGTTATCGTCCCTACCTGTATTCCTTTACCGTTCCGCTACAAGGAAGAAGAAGACGAATTAAATTTGGATTCAACCGGGGACAGAAGGATAACCCACGCCCTCAATGCTCCCCGACGTCAGCTGCCGCCAAAATAGCCGTAATGCTGTGAGAAGTCCTACAGTTTACGTGAGTACCTTTTGTTTTTCCTTATTAATTAAAATAAACGTTTTTTGTATGTGATAATAATTAGAGCAAAGGTATGACGTAAATGTTTATTGCACGATATTTTGCAATTATTTATCATTGTTACCAATGGTCGTAGTGGCTCTCATACATTGCCGCCGGGACTTGAAAAAGTATACCTTGAAGTAGATCAAAAGTGTAATAAAATATGATATGCAGTTAAATAACCATAATTCACCTTTTTTTCTCTAACATGGGGTTGTGGTTATCGTGAAACCAAAAAAAAACTCAAAACCTTCCCCATGTATAGTGTAATCAAATTTTTTAAAAATAAAAATAAAAGTCCACTAGTTTCAATATCAATCAGATGTCATCATCAGGTGATTACAATTATACAACGAGAAAAACTATTTTTCTAACAAATCATGTTTAAATTTCACAATATTCAGAAGGAAAATTATAATGTAAGGTAACATTCTTTTGTATCTACTTCGTTTAACAAATAAACCACTCATGCTTTCAGAGAAAGCAGATGAAATTAATTAAAAACTTCGTTTTTAGGTCATCGTACCAGAGGTCTATTACTTACTTGCTTCTGGCATGGTGATAACGAAGTATGAATACTCATATGACCGTGAAAAGAACGCAAGAAATGTAGAATTTAATTATATACAAATGAAAATATTTCCACGCAGAGACGTAACAGATGGATGCAGAATGGTTAAAAGAAAGAAGAAAACTGCAGTTTTCTGTACAGCGACAGGGCTCTTACTCAAGATGTGATGTATTTGAGACCATCTGTCATGAAAGTAAATCTCATCTAGTAGGCATTCCAAAAACATTAAATGTGGTCGTTTACATCAAGGAGTTGGCACCAATATTTATATCACAACTTCAACAAGTGGTAAATTCGATTCTTCAATATGATAATGCATGGCCACATAGTATGAGCGTTTTTGACATTGTTAATATTGATGGGCGTCCCCATGACCTCTCCCACCAGACTTCTTACACGTCAAACTGTAGTAATATTTGAAGTATCTAATTAGTTGATGTTAATGTCGTTAGTATCGCTTCATAAAATTGTCATGTTTAGTTTTAGTTGATTAAAGTTTAATAGTTGCACGATTCAAATTCTCAACAATTTTTTCAACATAAAATCGAATACAAATGAACAAAAACCCGAGAAGTTTGAAGCGGACCTCTCGTCTGGAAAAGACTTCGAATCCAAATGGGTACATTAGAAAAGGACGTTCAATAACTTCATACAAGAATCAAATAAACAAGAACCTACCGAGCAGACTTTAAACGATACTTTAGAACCCAAACTGCTAGTGAATTATGTATCGCCTAATATATACCAGCTCCAGCTGCGTTGTTTATACATCCACCGTGACTTTGCTTGGTAAAGTCTTTATAAAACCTACAAGGAAAATATTGGCAAGATACAAATTAGCAAATAGGAAATAGCAATCAAACGAAAGCGTCAACACATAGATGCAAGCCTTAAAACTTCTTTCTAAGGATTGCAAATTTTAAAGCAGTTATGGCTGAACAAAATGATCACGAATTTATATAGGATGCGTTTATGGCCGGTCTATACTCATCCACAATATGTCAAAGATTACTTGAAAACATGGCTCTTAGTTTTGATGATGCCCTAAATCGACCTTGTGCTTTAGAGATGGCTCAGGTTCAATCCGAGAGTTACACAACTGTTCGTAACAGCAATAAACCCAACCACCAATTCTGAAAATTGCAAATCAAGTTGGAATTCAGAGATATCTGTGCCTTTAATGTCCTCGTCAAATAAATTGGCCGTAGCTACGAAAAATGCTAAAAGAATGACTCCCATTACACTGAAGACATGCCATTTTTTGTGGAAATGATAAGCATCTTCAACGTCTATGCCCCACAGCTGGCAATAATTGTTTGTCTTGTGGCAAGCATAGTCATTAGTTTGCAAGAGTAAAACAAGTAGCACAGTTGGATCTAGTATTGTATGTTCAACACGAATAGAAACTTGTATAATACCTGTTTGTGTAGAACGGAAGCCTGTAAAAGCCTTTATTAACACAGTAGTTCTGCTTGCTTTATTACTAAATATATAGTCCAGAAATACCCAATACCTACAACGCCGTTCTGCCAACATATTGCCATCATCATCTTTACCAGCCACCTGACGCTAGATCTGTATGAACACAAGATTTCGAAAGCGCTGTTTCAAATTATGGACAATTTATGTACTGATAAAATTATCGGACACGATTTGCTCAAAAAGTATACATCTCTCAAAGTTCAACTGGGTGGCGCTGCATCTCCTCTAAGAATAAGTTGCTCTACATTATCTAGTATGAAAATACAACCTGTAAATCTACTCCCCTGTATACCACCCAAATGTAAACCAATAGCAGTGAAATCGAGAAAGTATACAGATGAAGACCAAAAATTTATCATTTCTGAGATAAAAGATATGTTAGATGCTAACATAATTGAAGAAAGTAGATCACCTTGGTGTGCTCAGGTCATTGTTACATTTTAGAGTCTGATTTGGTCGAACCGGTTTCTGTAAATGAAAGTAACAGTGTATTAGGTAGGTTACGTGATCGGAGCAAAATTAAACCACCTATTAGATATGAAGAATATGAACTTTTGACTTTTACTGTGGATAGTGAACCGTTAACGTATCAAGAAGCAATTTCTGGTAAAGACTCGTTGTCCTGGTCACAGGCCATGCAAGAAGAGATCACTGCTCTTCATGAAAATTCGACTTGGACATTGGTAAAACTTACTAATAAAGAGAAAATTCTTGGGTCAAAATGGATTTTTAAAAAGAAGTATGAATCTAATGATAGAGTTCGGTTTAAGGCACGTTTAGTCGCTCAGGGTTATGCTCAACGTGAGGGCATAAACTATACACTTTCGCACCGGTTGTGCTTTATGAATCGGTACGCGTGTTATTGTTGAAAAAGACTATCACGTCAATCAGTTCGACGAAAAACCGGCATTTTTATATGGCGAATTGAAGGAGGTTGTTTTGAAAAAGAATTGGATTCAGTATATCTCCTACAAAAGTCTTTGTATGGACTTAAACAGAGCCGCATGAAGTTAGACACAACTACAAAGCACTAATTATTTCATATGGACTTTTTGTTAGTGCTTCAAAGAAAAATGCAGTCACACCTACTGCTAAGTAGTTATTGCATTTCAAAGTTCTGTGGCTGACTTTGCACTTAGCCACAAATCAGAAGTACTAATAATTTCATATGGGTTTTTGTTAGTGCTTCTTAGTGCTTTTAAGAAAAATGCAGCCACACCTACCGTTAAGTAGTTATTCGACTTCAAAGTGGCTGTGGCTGACTTCGCATCTAGCCACAACTTGGAAGTACTAATAATTTCATACGGATTTTCTGTTAGTACTTCGTTAGTGCATCTTAGTGCTTCAAACCTCAGCCCAGCCACACTTCCGGTTTAGGAAATATCACACCTCAAAGTTGCTGGAAGTTGGCCACATCATCTCTTGTTATGGAAGCACTAATTATCTGGCCTCGCAAAATCATTAGTGATTCAATAGTGCTCTTTAGTGCTTCAATGCCCAAACCAGTCACACTTCCTGTTTAGGAAATATCTTGCTGGAAGTTGAACACACCATCTCTTGTTATGGAAGCACTAATGATCTGACCTCGTAAAATCGTTAGTGCTTCAATATTGCTTCAACGCCCAACCCAGACACACGGTTTCGGATATATTATACCTCAAAGTTGACGGAAGTAAGCTACACTGTCTCTTGTTATAATATAAGCACTTATGATCTGACCTAGCATATTGCGTAGTGCTTCTCTAACATGAGATGGATAGTTCTCCTGATTTATTCCCCATAGATTGTTTCCTTTGAAGATATATTAAAGAGAAATTATTTAGGAATAAGCCGACCACTTCTATGGATATGTAAAATAATCTAAGAAATGCATACATATCGATTGATAAGTACTTGCTAAGAGTGAATATGCTGTTTTGAACAGATTGTATTATTGTGTTAAAAAAGACAGACATGGATATTTGATCGTTTAATTTAATAAATAATGACTTTTTAGTTTTATTGTTAACAAAATATTCCTTTTGATAATATGTTGTTTGCTTTATGATGAGCTCTTTTTGGTTCTGGATAGATCATTTCGGATTTTTATTAGTGATTGAGTCAATTCCGTTCCTGACAGCAGCCTACTAACCGAAAAATCCAACGCTTTTACTAAAAAATTACTCTAAATGTCTATTTTTTTTCAATTACACCACACGAGCCTTATAAGAAAGGTTGTTAACACATCTATCGATTGGTGTACAAATATACAGGGGGGTTGCATTTGAAGAATATGAGGAGCACTTTTTAGGTTTTGTAATTGTAAAAGTCAGCCAAGTTCGGAAATATTACACTTTAAGATGAGAGAATGTCTCTTTTTGTTGCGTAACACTTGTAACAGTTCACCCCCTTGTTCTGACCTATCTGTATCAGTCAAAGAAACAAGGACCGAGTTACCTAATATATATATAATTGAATACCAATTTTATATCACTTTTTATGGTTCAAAATTGCAATATAAGGGTCCACTTACCTAGTACAATAGTATTTACTCTACTTTCTTCAAATGCCTTGGCTACTCTACAGCGGAGAATACATGGACATGTCCCAAGGTGGATATGCCTAGAATTCTGAAACCGATACTGGTGAGTTAACTTACCCAAAAGTTTACAAAGTATCTGTACCTTAAATGTATTTCAACAAACCTCTTTAAATTATAGATCTCAAAATTATCAAGTAGTGAATTTAATAACCTTTAATGTGGTGATATAACTATATACATTTACTATATTGACATACTTGAATGCAATAAAAATCAATATTCCTTATTTAACTAAAACCCCCTTAAATCGGGTAATTACATTCTACTTCACATTGCAAATTTTACATTTAAACAGATTGGCTTCCAACTGAAACATAGCCAATAACTCTTAATATTCTCTATAAACTCATAACAAAAAGTAATAACGTTAATAAAGTCCACGAATTCCAACCTTAATCTAGCAACTTAACATAGGCATATAAAATCATTAATAATCTATAGGAACACTGTGGCACGATTTAAATAAAATTAAATAAAAACCCTTAACCACAAAAAATATTTAAATTACTAGATACGTATTTCGATCACTATGTGGTCAACATCAGTAGGGGAAAAAAAATTAGCTGTATAATTTACTATATTGTTGCAACAAACAAGTGAATTGTTTGTTGTTGAGAACACCAGCCTGCGGGTGAGGAGAATATCCTCGATAGTGTTTAAAGCAACAATATAGTAAATTATACAGCTAATATTTTTTTTTCCCTACTGATGATGACCACATAGTGGTCGAAATACGTATATCTAGTAATTTAAATATTTTTTGTGGTTAAGGGTTTTTATTTAATTTTATATAAAATCATATATATATTTTTATCAACGTTCATACTTACAACACCACGTGTATGCATGCATATACACGCCCGTTTTCTCGAAACATTTATACAAGGGTTCACTCAATACCTGTGTTGGGTATGTAATACCATATATTGCTTCATCCTAAACAAGACCTCTAAGGTAATTTATTCTCACCAGGTTTGAAACTGTTAATACGGTTATTGGTAACTTTAGGGCTTGACACTCTGGATATCTCGCTACTTCTATACAAACTCACGGTTTGGGAGTCGAACTTCCAAAATACAAACGTCCATCAATCAATCAAAATTGAGCCAATAAGTGTATTGAGTTATCATCTTCTATGCCATTAACAAGCCGGCGTCTCTAACCATTGACCGCCCTACAACTTAAACCTTTTGTCGTCTACTTATACTGTCATTTATTCATTATATAACTCCACTAATCGTCCCATAATACCCGTATTCACTTCTTATATTTCTTACGTATACTTCACTTTAATTTAATGCGGTCAACTAACCACGATAGATAAGCGCCATTGCAGCATAACTGGCCCCAACTATGGGTGAATTACGTTTTTTTTTTAAATTTCGTACTGTCCTTTATTCATTGTGTATTGTCTTTTTGTCTTTGTGTGTTGAGTATGTTGGGGTGTGTCTTAATTTCTTCATTCTACTATTTATATACCTTTTATCACGTGATTGCTCTGGCCAATTACAAACCTTCCATATTGCACCATTATATATCATTCCTATACTTGTTTTCAGGTTAATGTTTAAATCCATTTTTATTATTGCAATTACTAATTGAACCTGTCCTATAATTAAATTTAAGTTATTCTGCAATATTCTGAACTATTTCTTGTTAATATTTTTATAGATATCACGAAAAATAACTTTTTATTACGTGTTTCCAGTTTTGGAATCTTCTAGAACAAATGAGTATTTCCCTTTGGCGCCTAATTTAAAATTTTCTACATTTCACGGGATGTTAGAGTTCAGTTGATAGGTTATGTTAATTTAAAGTGTCAATTGTCACCCCAAAGTCGAATTAGGATTGAATAATTGTATTAATTCATGGTTATTGATAGATTATATTTTAGATAGAATTATTTGTGATTGGCCGAAAATATTATTTGAAAATTAAATTAATTTAAAAAGGTTCTTGGGTGTTACACACTGTACCAGCATAAATGATCTGATACGGCAACACTTTTAGAATTTGGCTAATGCTTTAATATGCTTCAAACTCTAACCCAACCACACTTCCGATTTGGATAGCATTTGACCTTAGTGTGAATTTGGTGGGTAGTTAATCAATTTTTTGTTAAGATATTTGGCTTTTTTTCATATTTTACGTTTGGTGACTAATTTAGCAATTGTCAATTGGGTTCGTGGACACCAGAGCATTGTTCATTATTTAGCAGGGTGCGCCAGTGTATAGGTGCAAGCTACACATCTCAGAGGTGAGATATGATGCTCTACTGATGTTAAACGTCGTTTCTTAGATTCTAAATGATACCAACTAGCAATAAACTACAGTCAAGATAATTCAATAAGAAAACATTTTTGCATGCTTAATAAATATTAACAGATTTTTCTTTTAATACACTAAGATTGACTGTTGCTAACAATCGACTTAAAACTTTTATCTTAAAACATACATTCTACTGTTATCATTCACTAGAGCTGTATACAATTATAAGAGCTGCGTCTAATTCAAAATTTTTTGTTTATATATTGTAGCAACAACTCATTTAATTACAGTATTATTAAGAAGCTAGTTAGTTGTATTGAATTAATTTATGTTATCCTAATAATAATAATAATAGAAATTAAATAAAATTTAGAAGTTGTGTTTTGTACTTTATACTAATAATAAAGTGTTAGGAAGTAATTACCGTATTCCGTTTCTTATATCTTTCACCTGCGAGAAACTGCATACTGCATACCAAATGGATCAATTAAAACCCGATTGCAGACAATGTTCGATTCAATAACTAACAGCAGAGAACTGTGGAAGTACTACTATTTCATTGCAGATAGATTAACAAGAACATGTATTTATTTGTTTGGTAGAGAGGTTAGCTACAAATGGTTTAGTAACTAACTACAAGTTGTAAGTGTTTACAGAAAGATTGCAACTAAATACACTAAAATAACTAACACTACAGGAAGGATCAATTACAAACTTTGAAGTGTCATAACAATTAAGAAAAAATTGTGACTGCTTTCTAGTATGAAGCATGATGAAACACTAAAAGCTACAGCCACTAATTCATTTGTGCCTCTGAGCTGTGAATGAATACGAAGCTAACCTGAAGTCTTACAACGATATACAAGGTTACCTTGTTTAAGCACTATGCTGCACCAACGAAGCACCAAGAATGTTTCGAGTTCAGATCATTAGTGCTTCTATAACAAGAAATGGCATGGTCAACTTCTAGCAACTTTGAGGTGTGATATTTCCAAAACCGGGAGTGTGGCTAGGTTGGGCGTTGAAGCACTAAGAAGTACTATCAAAGCACTAATGATTTTGTGAGGTTAGATCACTAGTGCTTCCATAACAAGAGATGATGTGGCCAACTTCCAGCAGTGATATTTCCGAAACCGGAAGTGTGGCTGGGCTGGGGTTTAAAGCACTAAGATGCACTAACGAAATACTAACAGAAAATCCGTATGAAATTATTAGTGGTTCCGAGTTGTGGCTAAGTGCGAAATTAACCACAGAACTTTGAATGCAATAACTACTTAACAGTTGATGTGGCTGTATTTCTTTTTGAAGCACTAAGAAGCACTAACAGAAAACCAATTTGAAATTATTAGTGCTTCGTAGTTGTGGCTAACTTCACGCAGCTCTTAAACAGGCACCTAGGTGTTGGAATTCAAAATTTGTAACATTTTTGGATGAATTCCAATTTAAAGCAACAAATGCAGACAGCTGTGTTTTTGTTAGAGAAGATGAAATAAACACCTTTTTTTCTGGTCTTGTACGTTGACGATGGATTGCTAGTTTCCAGTGGTTCCAAAACAATTTCTGTTATATTGATGCAAATGAAACAAGGATTTCAAATCACAGTTTCAAATGGTTTATATTTGAGTCAATCCACATCAAATGGTCCAAAAATGGTTGTTTGACCATTTTAGAAAAAATTGATATTTTTGGCATCAATTACATATGGAATCAGTACTTCAAAACAATTTTTAAAAAATTTTTAAAGTCAACCGTTTGACAATGGCGGCCATCTTTGTTTCACGGCCCATTCTGATTTTTGAGTTTGTAAGCTCCTACGGAAAACTCATTTTCTCAGGACTGGTAAGTCATAAACTAATAATTAAAACACCATTGTTTTCCTTACAGTCTGTTCTATCTTTTACGTCCTCTTCACTATTAGACTATTTTGAAGTCCAATACTTGAAAACTGCTATTGAAAACAACTGTTTTCATTTCTCAAAAGGCCGCTTTTGAGGATAATTTTTTAGCACAAGGGGATGTATATCAAAGTTGATTTTTGGCATGATAATAAACGTAACTAAGTAACTTGTATTAAAAGTACTCTTAACCCTGATATTTGTTACTTAATTTTTTTATAAATTTTTAAACTACAAATTTTTGAAATTTTTGTTAACTTTAGGCTTTAATATCTCTGGTGTGGGACTTGATAAAATCAAATTTCTTTATATGTTATACTTAGTGTTACGTGCCAATCAAATTGGCCGTTAAACATGTATTAGTTTAATTTTGATGTGCGAAGTTTCGCGCCACAATTTCAAAAGACTAGGCGTGTATTTCCGTTAAGTCACAGTGCGTCTGCGCCACATCGCGCGACGCGAGAGGGTTGGACGAATAACTTCGCGCCGACGTGTAAAAGACAAAAAGTGGGGACAAGTTTCCGTTAGACGCTTTTTCGCCCGAACCTTCAAGTAGAGTGGACGCTTTGAGGTATCGTATCGTGCCTTATCTTATCTATATAGATTTCCTTTGGCTAATTGTCTTTGTTTGTTGCTTTATACCTGGTATTCCTGCCCATTCCCTACATAGGTAGGTGACAATTTGCAGCCACCTAGGGCGAACCGTACTGCACAACCCTGGATGACAAGCCCATGATTGCCTGAGTGCTGGTCCGAACGCTTTGGAAGAGCGTCGGGCGTATCATCTTTAACTACCTCAACAGGGCCTCCGTAGCCTGATGGACTTGGAATAGAAGCCAACTTTAACCCAGAGACATATTCATTTAAAGTTTCTAAATGTCGATATGCTATTTGGTCTTCGGATATGATGTACTTGGCTTTACTTGCTAAGCATTCCATTACTATATGTAACAGAAAATTAGACATTTTATGCAGTTGGCATGAGAGTACTCGTGTTAAGTCTGGAAACTAAACGCCCTAGCTCAACATCACTGGGACTAGGATCTATTCAATTTATTATACCAGATATGTCTTCCAAAGACAATTTAATTTCAGATACGTTGTGAGGCCAATCAGACGATTTTCTTTAAGATAGCGACGCCTTTCATTTCCTGGGCTAAAATTGCTCTAAGTTGTGATCTCCGATCATTCTGGTTATGAGCGGGAGTAATATTCCTGCACTCAATCTCGTAAATTAGCTCGAGAGATTTTAAATGTGAAATATTCATTTTGAATTTATATTTGAGACACGATATATATATATAAGGTATACAATACTGAGTTAAATCAGAAGGTAAAAACGTTACAGCTACTTCAAGTCAGTACGATAAAGATATTTTAACGGTGAAAACTTCCTATGAAAGCATTCGTACAGAATAATATTCAAATTTTATCACGTTAAGTAACCAAAAAAACTAAAGAACACGTTTAGACTATATGCGGGCAAGGTTAGTATTTAATAAAGGGATATATCATTGATAAACTACAAAAAGACACTCCAAATTAGAAAAACACGTAGGTAATATGTTATTTAAGAAAAGCAACAAGAACCCATAGTTTGACGTTTCATAAAAAGATATTAAAAAGGCAATTTATTTCGTTAAGTGCTTTTAAACACAAGGTTTTCTTGTAAAGGTAATTGAGATATTATTAATTAAATAGGTAAATCACTAATGCACATTTTAAAATGTAACACACAAGACATGTCCTACTCCTTGTTACACCTATCTGTAAGGGAGTAAAATTATACCAATTACCTCGGGACTGCTGCACTGGCTGCAAACTCCGTCTCCCCAAGTATGGCAGAATCTAAACAAAACACTAAATTTTGCTTACTAAAAAAACACATAGCCTAAGCTATAATAATTTAAGAGCATGAAACATCTAATAACTTCCTCAGGGGTGGGCTGACCTGTATAGCTTAACACAGTAGTGTACCATTTAATGCACTAAGTCACACACACCAGTTCAATAAATAAAACAATTGGAAAGCAAAGTATTTCTAATGTTTCTTTTTGGTAATATATGTACAAAAAAAAGGTATGTACCATAAAAAAAGCATGATTCGACTTAGTTCCTTAATAAAACAATTCAAGTAACAACACTATATACAATCCGACTTAAACTTTCATAAGTCCAAATTTTTATATCAAGTAATAAAGAATTAAATTACGTTAAATCTTTTACAAATAAATCAAATGCGCCGATAAGTGTTTGAGCTCATAACCTTATCAGTGTTACACTGTTTTATTAATACACCAAATGTGTACTAAGCACGTTATGCAAAGGTGCTATATTTTACAAGTGAAATTAGATTGAGGTAAAGGTCAATTATAGATCAAATTTAATGTCGAGTGACTGCGGACTTCGCAGGCATCAATTGACTTTCTAACAATTTAAAAAAAAATTAACTTTAAAACGTCCAGGAATGTTTGCAACATCATGTTGTAATTTACAAATAAAATTTATAGTATTTTACTCTTTGTTTAACTAAAAGTTTGTTCCAAACCCGATCCGATAAGAAAGTATAATTACCTAGTTACATAACTTGTAGGAAAACAATGTCATCTGTCTGCCAACAGCCAACCTAACCGACAGCTGCGTCCTTGACTCGACTTGACCCTTGCTATGAACAATGAAAGTGTAGCATCAACCCTTGCTTTTCATCTCGCACTTGTAGTTTCGTCACGCGTTTTGAATTAAATTCGAATATTACTTCTTCATAATAAATTCCATCAATCAAGTCCAATCTGCTGCATCCGCCCTTAATTATATTTATTTCGATCGTACTTAACAGCTAAAATTTGTAATACCTCATTAGCCAAATTTTATTTAAAAGAAAGCTCACCTACCACTAGCCTGCTGTAAGTTTCTTAAATAAACATTTTCAGACGAACTCGCTTCTTCGCAAGAATTCTCATTATGAAAACGATTCTTCGACACATCATCTTGCTTGCGAGTTCAACTCAACAAGAACCAGAAAAACCACGATGGCCTCGAGTATGGCCGTTAGATCTCGTATCCCTACTCCGTTCTATCTGGTTTTATTTGCAATAGAAATTTATACTACCATAGATGTATACGCACGTAATTAGGGTTGCCTACCTATAGTGATACTAGCAGGATTTTATACTGCTACAGACAGTGTATTCAAGTTTCAAAAAGGGTCTTCTAAGGTTGGAAAAACAAACAATTTGGAAGCTCACCATTGGGATCCTAGAACCGGTAAGAGATAGAGAGTTGGTTAAATTGGGGCAACGTTGAAGATTTTTATGCTTGTCAATATTCATAAAAGAAATTTATCGTAACCATTTTTGTTTTGTAGTCATGGTAAAAAATTGGAAAAAAGCATTTTTCGTTTTTTGTCCAAAAATTTTTGATATGTATATAAACTTCTCTGGAGCAGTCTTTTATGCTAAAACGATGGTAAAGTTGAAATCATCGTAAGACGTTTCGATTCTTCATAAGTATCATCAGCTTCATTTCTTCTTATGGACGTCATATTAAATTGTTTTACGTTGATTGTTTTTTGGCGATTTCAACTTTCAACTCGGTACCACATATTATACTTTCATTTGTGAAAACGTCTATTATTGATAAAAAGTGGAATATGGTTTGTAAACAATTTAAACAAGGTTGTATTTTAACATTGTATTCAATTTTAGGCTAATAAAATTAAAATTAGAACATATCTGATATTAACAAACAAAACCACGAAAAGTAAAAGTTGCAAAAGCTTAACAATATCTAAATCAAAACTGCAACAAAATATTTACAGTAAATTAAATACTCGAATTAAAAGCTATTTTTTGCATGTAAACAAAGGTTGGCTCTGAATTCAACTCTGTTTACTGCTCTTTGTATATCTCGTTTGCATGAGTAAAAAATGATAATTCACCTTGTCTAACAGCGACCTACTGTAAAGTGTTTTAAGTGCGTTGTATGAGTGCTTGTACCTGATAAATTGGAGACAACGCAGTACTATCAAAAACTAATAATCGTATAAATCTAAAACTTACGATTTTTAATACATTTGAATCGATCCGCAGACGAGATATACAGAGAGCAGTAAACAGAGTTGGATTCAGAGCCAACCTTTGTTTACATGAAAAAAGAATAGCTTTTAATTCAAGTATTTAATTTACTGTAAATATTTTGTTGCAGTATTGATTTTGGTATTGGTAAGCTTTTACGGATTTTACTTTTCGTGGTTTTGTTTGTTAATATCAGACATGTTCTAATTTTAATTTTATTAGCCTGGAATTGAATACATTTCAATTGTTTTTCAAAGCGCTGAATTGCCTTTGTACGGCCCCTGCATTTAGCTTTGTTCAAATTCAATGTACGATATAGATTTCTGTGCCACCAATGTCGTATAAGTAAACTTATTTTATTATTATAACAATAATTCAATTCTGGTACTACATGTGTAGTTTATTACATAGAAATGTTGTGAGGTACAAAAATATATATTCGGTGTCGCAAACTTGACTCCCAAGATAACTTATTTATTTTGAAAGCTAACAATAACGAACCATAATTATATATTTGTAAATGGGCGAAAATTCTCCGTAAGATGATGCTAAAAAAATTTCAAAATTTGCACTGGTATAAAGGCAGAGATTTTCATTTGTTTTTTTAAAATTAAACCTTATTTTTTTCTGGCTTTTATACTAAAACATTTTGTTCCATTTTCAAACATGTATACAAATATGGATCTTACATAACAAATGTTCGAACAAAATTGAAATATAGGTTTATGATAAATATCTTGTTCATGATAGAAACAAGCGTTGTTATTATTTTATATCAACTTTAGGATAGCAAATAATTAATAATATTATAAAAGTTTTGAACAATTTTTATAACATTAATTATATGTTACTCTAAAATCGAAAAAAAAAATTGTGCTTGTCTCCCATCACAAACTAGACAGTAATATTATAGACCTATATTTCAATTTTTTTTTGAAAATTTGTTTTATTGCATACATGCTTAAAAACCGAACAAAATATATTATAAAGGCTTGAAAAAATACAGGTTTTAATGAGAATGAAAATCGCTGCCTTCATACTCCTGCAAATATTGAATTTTTTTAAGGCCATCTAACTTAAAATTTCAGCCCATTTACAAATATATATGGTTCATTATAGTTATTTTTTTAAAATAAGCATGTTATATGCCTAGGGAGTCAAGTCTGGGACACGCTGTATACATATACAACAATGTTACTACTAATAGCATGCAGTTTTAAATACATAAGGCAACTAAAGTACTGAACCTCGAATTTATCGGTTATTTTAGGACTTCATTAAAGGTTCTGAAGCATCTCGATTCGTGCTAATTATAATTTAGTGTCAGTTTTCTTTAATGTTTTAAATATTTTGTTGATATGAATAAGATCGGACCTTTTAAGGTTAAACTGAGGAGAAAACCGCTGACCGAAATGTTGTACACTCTTCCCAAAAAGTATATACTTCCTGTACTTCCTAGGGAGTATTGTGTACTTCCTTAATATTTCCCGTACTTCCTTGATACTTCCTATACTTCCTTGATACTTCCTGAGGTTTGTATACCAAACTTCCTCAGCGGTTTACCCCTCAGTATTTACCCATTGCTTGAATTCCACGTTTTCAGACAAACAATCTTCTTCCTCTGATTCGTTGAACATGTCAAGTAATGTTTGTGTACCTGGACATTAAGTGCAAATATTCATCATGCAATCATGGTTATTTATGTCACAAACAATCAGTTCCATCAGATCTTTGTGAGAAACATTAAGTTTTGCCCATCAATCATTAGCTTTACATTCTGATGATAAATACATACACATACATTGGGCATCCCTGATGCTCCTACTAAAATACACCATTTTGGACGTAAAAGCAAAACTTGGATCTTCCAATTTTGCAATTCAGATTAGCGGGCTTAAAAGCAACATAGAATTCATTCAAATTACAGAGTACTAATCGCTTTTGTTTTGTTATTTTTTTGTCATCCACTTTTACTGAAACACAATCCTTCTTCCCCAATCTACTGTTTTCATCATCTTCATAAAATTGGATGACTTTCTGAACTGTATCTTCTTTCATTTTGGTTCCTGATTTTTTGCTTAACTCAGGAAGTATTCCATGTTCCTCTACAAGCTTGTTTGTAAGTTTTACCAATCAATCGCTAACATTGAATTCTGATGTTATTCTACGTCTTGACCAAGATTTCGGAAGTAAACTTAATATTTCATTTCTTCATCATTTGTTGCCACTTTACATTTAGCTTTTAACGATTTAATTAGTTCTAAGTACTCCTCAGCAGTCAAAGCACTGTTGTCATCTCTTTGTTGTTCATCAATGTTTGATTGATCAAAACAATGTTCAAGATTTCTTCGCAGTTTTTCAAATACTTTGTAAACTTTAATTTCAATAGCTTTACTTCTTTTATCATTGCTTAGCTTTCTTAGTTTTGATTCAGGAGATACACCAAGAGCTGCACATGCTGAATCTAATTGACAAATCTTTTCTTCTTGTGGTACAAAGTTTTGATCGATTTCATCGCATTGATCTACAGCCATATTATTAGTTTATTTAAATACAAAAATCATTGTATAACAGTTAGTGCATATTGATTTTCCTGGTATTAATTCAACAGGATTTCGTTGTGCCATTCTTATTTGGTCTAATGAAATTTCTCTTAAGCCTTTAGTTGTAGTCTTTTTATGCTTTTTAAAAGGGTCACAACACGATTGACCGAACAGATGATTGTACTTCATTATGTATTTCTTCTCATCATCATCATCATTTTGTTTTCGACCTTACTTAAGGTCGGTTTGGCGCAGCTCTAACTTCTTTTCTATTCTGTGCTAATCTAAAAAGCTCTACATATTCTTCACAACCTAAAGTTCTAATAATTTGAGTAATATAGTTTGGTCTAGGTCTTCCTATATCCTTCTATCTTTTTCCTATCCAGCTGACTCTACATAGATATTAGCAACCTGATGGTTGTTAAAGAACTCTAACATGTTTACATGATTACCATTTATAAGGAAATGAAATATAACCTGGTTATCCGCTTCAAAAAGGAAAAGTGTTAAATTATATGTTATGGTAAGGCTTAAGCAACAAAACGCTACCAACATGCCAGACCGCTAACTAATTGTGAGTTTGTCATGGTGACATTTAGTTAACTGATTTTTATTCTTTTTGTTTTGTTTTCGAACTTACTTAAAGTCGGTTTGACGCAGCTCTAAATTCTTTTCTATTCTGAGCTAGTCTAAAAAGGTCTACACAGGCTTCACAACCTAAATCTCTAATAATTTGACTAATATAGCTTTGTCTAGGCCTTCCTACTCTATTTTTATTTGGTAGTCTATAATCTAAAACTTTACTAAATAGTCCCTCATGTCTTAACTGGTGCCCTATCATTCTATCTCTCCTGACCTTCAATTGTTTCCACATACAGGGATCCTCACCTATCCTTCTATAAACTTCCTCGTTTGTTACTCTATCTGTCCAACTAATCTTTAACATTCTCCTATAACACCAAGTTTCAAAAGCTTCTATCTTTTCTTATCTACTTCTTTAATTGTCCAAGTCTCACTACCGTATAGTAGAACGCTCCATACGTCGACTTTAAGAAACTATTTCTATTATCTAAACTAATACTATTAGCTATTAGTAAGTTTTCTTTTTAAAAACATTTTTCTAGCTTGAGCTATTCTAGCTACTATATCCCTTCTGCTACGTCCATCCTTTGTAATTATACTACCTAAATAGCAAAATTCATCTACCTCCTCTAACTCGGTATTACCTATTTTAATTTTGGTTTAGAACTAGGCTGTAACTCACTTGTCATTATCTTTGTCTTTACTGAGTTAATTCTCATACTATAGTTACTTTGTAGTATCTCATCTAAAATATTTAAAAACTCTCCTAACTCTTTTCTAGACTCTGCTATAATGGCTATATCATCTGCAAAACGTAACATGTCTATTTTCTGTCCCTGTACACTAATACCTATCTCTTTCTCTCTCTAGCTAAGTTTAAAGCTTCCTCAATATAAACATTAAAAATCAAGGAGACAGTATACAACCCTCTCTAACACCATTTCTAATCTTAGCTTCCTTTTCTATTTCATCAAATTTAATTACTACGCTTTGGTTTTTATATAGACTGTAAATAATTTTTCTATCCTATGAGAGATTCCAATTTTTTGCAAAACCCTGAACATAACAATCCAATTAACCCTATCAAATGCTTTTTCTAAATCTACAAACGCGAAATGAGTCTTTTTATTTTTTTGTAACCTTTTTTCGATAATTACTTTAATCATTAGTATCGGTTCTCTAGTCCCTCTGTCTTTACGAAAACCATATTGGTCTTCGCCTAAATAATTCTCAGTCAAAGCTTCTACTCTATTTTTAATTATTATTGTTAGTATTTTGGAAGCATGAGAAGTTAAACTAACCGTACTAAAATTCTCACACCTATCAGCTCCTGACTTTTTGGGGATTGGAATAATAATATTTTTTTCAAAATCTATTGGAACCTCACCTGTGTCATATATTACATTTACTAGTTCATATAATCTGTCTAAAGTTTTCTGACTTGCATATTTTATTAATTCTGCGGGAATATCGTCTATCCCTGGTGCTTTATTTAATTTAAGATTCCGAACAGCTCTATCAAATTCCTCTCTTAATATTGAGAACCCTATTTCTACATCCTCTTCTTGGTCGTACTCTAACTCATCCATATCGTCTCCCTTATATAAATCTTCTAAATATCTTTTCCATCTATCTGCTACCTCAACTTTATTTATTAGAAGTTCATTATTCTCGTCTCTAATAGTATTACATTTTTTCCTATCTTCCCCCAAAAACTTTTTAACTGCCCTGTAAGCCCTGTCTGTCTTACCTACTCTCAAATCATCTTGTATTCCCTTACAATTCTCCTCCATCCATTTATTTCTAGCTTTTCTACACTCATGTACTATCTTATTTCTAACTTTATTATATTTTTGTTTACTTTCACTATCCAATTCTCTGAAAGGTTTAAGCTTTTTTCTATTCTCTATTAAATCCAATATCTCTTTTGTTACCCAGAGTTTTCTTGCTTCTACTCTTTTCTTACCTATAGTCTGTGTTGCTGTATCATGTACAGTCAGTTTTATTTCTTTCCATCTATTTTCTACATTCCCTCCTACAGCAATCTCTTTCCTCTTATTATCTAATACTTGTTTATATTCCTCTTTTACCCTACTATCATTGTTACCTAGATCCCATCCTCTTTTTAGCCTTTCTCAATTTTTTGAATTTTAGTTTACACTTCATTTTAACTAAGTTATGATCACTATCTATGTCAGCCCCTGGATAACTACGACAGTTTTTAACTTGGTTTCTAAATCTTTGTTTAACTAAAATATAATCTATTTGGTATCTAGCCCTATCACCTGGGGCTTTCCAGGTATATCTTCTCCTAACATGTTGTTCGAATAGGGTGTTTACAGTTACTAATCTATGTTCCTGGCAAAACTCAACTAATCTTTCTCCTCTATCATTTCGTCTGCCATACCCAAATTTTCCTACCATTTTTCCCTCACTACCTTCTCCCACTGACGCATTAAAATCGCCCATAACTATTAAATTCTCATCTCCTTTTACTTTTCTCACTATACTATTTATATCCTCGTATACCTTTTCTACTTCCTCATCCTCGTACTGAGTTGTTGGCATGTAAACCTGTACTAAAACAGTGTCTGTGGGTTTTGTACTCAAATCTAACCATAATTATTCTATCACTAAATTGTAAGTACTCTTTAACTTTATGCCCTAATCTTTTACCTAACACTATTCCTACGCCTGCCTGTCCATTAGTTGAAGAAGTTGTAATTATTCTATAATTATCTTTCCAAAAGTCATTACTATCTGGCCATCTCACCTCACTAATACATAAAATGTCCAGCTTTTCCTTTCTCATTTCGACTAATAAATTCGTTAACTTATCTACTCTAAGTAATGACCTTACATTCCAAGTCCCTATCACTAAATCGAACTGTTGTTTTATATTCTTATGATGACGAGCCCCAAGTACCCCCTCCCGGAGATCCGAATGAGGGAGTATTTTACCTCCGGACAAGAATTTTACTTGTGAGCTCTCCATCATATGTATTTCGTGTTTTAGGCCACGCACACCTGAGAAATATTGTGGTAGGCTCCCATATCTTTCCACAACGCAGTTTTTAAAGATTTTAGCAAAAAGCCGTATCCGTCACGGCCAACCCCCAACAAGCTTGTAAATTATTGAGGATCGCCCGAGACTAACCGACCCTCCTCCAATATCTGTTAGCCAGCAAGGCTGCTGCCCCTTGCTGCGCCTTTTAATCGCCTTTTACGATAAGCAGGCTTACTATAGTAGTATGCTTTATCCCCTACTATAGGGAGATTTCTTCTCATGGTAGTAACAAATTGTTGAAATGGTAAACGGCAACCTCAGCTTTAACAAAAGTTGTTTTACTTCATCAAAATTCTGGACATGTTTTATGTCTTTGGAAACAGGGCCATAAGAGTTTTTATGACACTACTTTCCTATGCATATTCCAACAGAACACGACTCCATATTTAATAAAAATTAATCAATAAAAAAACAAAAAATAATTATTATCTGAAATTCACTGAATTAATTTAACTAGTACAGAAATTTAAAAAAAATTATAAATTAAACACTGTATTAATATATACAATACACAACACTATCAAACTAGACTGCACTGTTCACTGGTTGAGTTGACAGACAAGACTAAGACTCAGCACTGCTCTGCACCTGACGGCTCCACTGTACAGACCAGTACAGACACGCTTGCAACTTGTCACAACTGAAAGCTACAGTTGCTAACTTGTCGATTTCTTGCCAGTGGGAGTTATTTAGAATTGACTTGAACCTCTTTATCATACCATGCATGTTTGTTTGTCTTTATACTATTAAGTATTTTTTTCAATAAACAAAATAATAAAAATTTAATAAGAGTAGGCCTAGATTCTAATTATAAATAGAACTACAATATTTTGTGTTGTACTGGACGCACATAAAAAGTTTTAAAAAAACAAAAAGAGTTATTAAAAGTAAAAAGTTCACAAATAATAAAATTTTAATGAATTATTCAAGTGTACGCATTGCTAAATAGGCGCAAAAAGGACCATTTTCAAAAATTCATAGCTACCAAAGTACTCAGATATACAGGTTGAAATTTTTATAGTAGTTTTATGTTGCATCTAAGTATAACATATAAAAAATTAGATTTTTATCAAGTCCCCACCAGAGATCTTAAAGCCTAAAGTTAACAAAAATTTCAAATATTTGAAATTTAAAAATTTATAAAAAAATAAGGTAACAAATATCAGGGTTAAGAGTACTTTTAATACAAACTACTTAGTTAGGTTTATTATCATGCCAAAAATCAACTTTGATAGACATTCCCTTGTGCTAAAAAATTACCCTCAAAAGCGGCCTCTTGAGAAATGAAAACAGTTGTTTTCAATAGCAGTTTTCAAGTATTGGACTTCAAAATAGACTAATAGTGAAAAGGACATAAAAGATAGAGCAGACTGTATGGAAAACAATGGTGTTTTGATTATAAGTTTCACTTACCAGTCCTGAGAAAATGAGTTTTCCATAGGAGCTTACAAACTCAAAAATCAGCATGTGCCATGAAACAAAGATGGCCACCATTTTCAAATGGTTGACTCTAAATTTTTTTTAAAAATTGTGTCGAGTTACTGATTCCATATGTAATTGATGGTAAAAATATCAATTTTTTCTAAAATGGTCAAGCAACCAGATTATTTTTTTCTGGACCATTTCAAATGGATTGACCCATTTCATTGGCATGGAAATAATTCGTAATCAAAACGAACGAAGTATAAGTATTTGTCAGGCAAAGTATGTTAATAAGATGCTTAGAAAATTCAGTATGGATACATGTAAACTATTGAAGGTTCCGCCAGAACTTGGTTTACATTTGAGTTCATTGGAAATATCCAAAGTGGAAAATACCAAAGAAATATCACACAGGGAGGCAATTCGTGAATTCTATTTTTGGCCGGAGTCAGCCGACCAGATTGAGTATGCTGTAAATCAGGTTAGTCATTATTCTACATGTTTTGGTACTCAACATTGGACAGCCGTAAAGAAGATTTTCCGGTATCTTCAGGCTACCCAAAATTATGGCATTATCTAGGGAGGTAGTGAGAGCAGTAATTGTGCATTAACTGGTTATACTGATGCTGATTATGCCACTGATGTAAACTCCAGAAAATCTACTAGTGGTTGTATATTTATACTAAATGGTGGTCCTGTGTTAGGTCAAGTAGAAAACAACGAGTCGTTGCACTTTCGACAACAGAAGCTGAATATATAGCTCTAAGTGATGGCACAAAGGATTTTATTTGATTGAAACGTTTTGTTCAGGATTTAAAAATCCAAGAAGAGAGTGTTACAGTAATGGGTGATAACCAATCAGCTATGAAATTATCAAAGAATCCCAAATTTCATAATCGGAGCAAGCACATCAACATGCGTTATCACTTTATAAGAGAATTATATGCTCGTGGTGATAGAGACATTGTTTTTGTGGAATCTAGAGAACAGCTGGTTGATATACTTATCAAACCTTTGGGTCCTCAAATTTTTTTGTTCTCTTCGCAAAAATTTAATATTGTGGATTTGACGCAGCTTAAATGGGAGTGTTAGAATCTTAAGCTGCAAGTGCGGTTATGTGTGTAATAATGTGACGGCGATATATTTAGCCTTGCATTTGTAAGCCAAGGATGCACAATGGGTATGTTGATATTGGTTGTGCAAAGTTTGCATCCTTGTCTAATAGTTAATTTTTAAAAAAGAGAGTAGTGTGCTAATGACATCGGTAAATGTCACACAATTTTATTTTAAAAACCGGTAACTAGTTTTTCTTTGACGTCAACACATATAAACATTGTATGCTGCTGTAATTCTTGCTTATTAATATAGGTGTAAATCAGCAAGATCCGACGGCTTTCGAGTATTTATTTACATCCTATTTTGGTATAATCCTTTCAATTTCGCATGCATTATTTATCCTAACTTTATGTAATTCACACCTGGGTACTACAACTATTACCACTACTACCACCAACACCCGTTTTCATTCCAAAACATAAATTACTTACCGTTCAAGTAGAGAAAAGTTTCCTTCTTGATAAGCACCAACTTCTAAAACCTTCGTCGTATCAATATAAATGCCAAACTGTTTACATTTATTAAAAACTAGATTTTCAGTGGTTAAAGAACAATCGTCAAAACTTTGAATTCCAATAATGGAGTTAGAAATTTCGCAGTTTCGTAATGTAATGCTTGTTTGCGAACAACAAAATAATCCAACATAAAACCCAGTAATTTCGCAATCAATCATGCATAACGAAGAACCAGATTGAACAACAATGCCACGATGTAATGAAGTTCTGTCGTTGCCAATAAATTTACAATTTTTTATAATTGTACTTCCATTACGAACTATAATAGCAACTTGTCCACTATTAACATCAATAGTAAGATTCTCTAACATTACGTTCGCAAAACAATCAAACATTACACCATCTTTTTGATTAAATATTGTAGTATCACTTCTTGCATATAAACTCTTTAAAACAACAGCTGCGGGTAAGCCAGCCGTGTCCGTGTTATAATGAGTTCCCTTGCTTAATATAATCGTATCACTAGCATCAGCAGTTTCAAGAGCTTCCACAAATGTTGATATCAGCCTAAAGCTTTTATTTTCTAAGGTGTCTTTTGTGCTCTTCAGTACTTCAATATACTCTTCAGTTTTACCTTCTTTAAACACTAACCAATGTCGAGGAATAATGCTATTTAAATCTGTACATTGCAACTTATGATACTTTGTTAAATAAATATTACGTAGTAAAGGATTTTCCAATAACTGAACTTCAGTACGTATTTTTAATAATTCAACGTGTATCTCTAAAAGTTCCTCTATATTATTATCATTTGAAATACCACAAGATTGTGCGTCCAATTTTTCACGATGAGAATGCAAACGACGTGCCCTGTTTAATAACCACTTCAATCGTTCATT
Source organism: Platerodrilus igneus (assembly GCA_036346225.1). Taxonomy (NCBI): domain Eukaryota; kingdom Metazoa; phylum Arthropoda; class Insecta; order Coleoptera; family Lycidae; genus Platerodrilus; species Platerodrilus igneus. The sequence continues at coordinate 829,042 of JARFIW010001778.1, read as the reverse complement.
AGCAGGTCGTGGAATCGTACCATTTCTCATGTCATAAAATAAACGCAATCGAGTCTCTAAATGGTTTTCTATCCAATCGCAACTTTCATCATCCTCGTAATCCCATGGAAATAACAGATACATATAAAAAAATTGTAACATATCCAAAATATAGGCTGTTGGTTCAATATTACATTGAATATCTGCCTGGTGTTCTTTAATAACCCACAGCTGCACAAGATTAACATCATTTCTACTGGGAAGAAGTATACTCTCTTGTACAGCTAAAACTTCTACAGTTGCTGTGAGTTCTGCGAAATTGACGTCTTCAACGTAAACTAAAACCACAGTAGGAAATTCCACATGTAATTCTTCACAGCGTATTCTCGGTATTTTCCATAGTGCCTTCCACCCTTTAGGTTCAATTGCTAGTTGCAAATAGTAAGACCATTCCTTTTTTATTTGCGATACTGGAAGAACTTCGAGTCCACCTAACATGCTTTGATAATCCTGCAAACGTTCTTCATATGGTCTATCAAAATTAAATAGTTGATCCATTTAGAAAGGTCGATTTACCCTGATACAACTCTTTATAACATTAACGAAAGTAACCTAGCACAAAATATGAAATTCAACGGTTCCTCTAAATAATAGCGTAACTAACACTACAGTTATCGGGTGCTTAATGTTGTTTGATAAAAAAAAAAGCTAAAATAACAGACCAATCAATAGACAGAATTATAGCAATTTCAAAATCCGAGATTATAAACTAAGAAAATTTACCACACAGATGTAAAATAATGTGTATTAAAACATCCTTTCAGCTGAATAACCTATTAATTCTATTTCTCAAAGTTAGATGTATAAAAATAGCGAACTCTTCAAATCCAGATCATACAAAAATAGAGCAGAAATACAAATTGTGTGTTCAAAAACAAAAACATGATCTTCTTCCAAAAAATTATCGACTCAGTTGTTTTACTTCTAGATATCAATACGAGATACGCTGATGCACGTGAGTTTTGCAATTTTATCGCTAAGTGTACTTCGGCGGCTCCGTGGTTTAGTTAGTATGCGCGTGACTACTAAGTTCATGGTTCCTGGTTCGAATCCCGATATGGTCCGCTTAAAAAATGTTAGGCGAACATTTTTCACAAAACTACGCACTCGTTCTGATAAGAGATAAAATGTCGGCCTCGTGTGTAATCAAAGATCCCTACATTGCTTGGGACAGAAAGGGTTTGACAAAAAAAAAAATTCCAAGTAACAAAAACCTCGCTAATAATGTACCTTCGGGTAGAACATTGAAAAATCAAATGTAGTGTATGTGTACTTCTCTACATAATTAAATGGCAAGATGGGACTAATCTTTATAAGTCAGCAATGCATTTTAATTTATTGCAAAGCAATCTATTTGTCAAGTTAAAGAGTCAGCGTAGTTGAAGTTAATCACACGTCTGTGTATTTCAATCTAATAAGATTAATATTTGTACGCTATTTATCAGTCCGCTGCTATATGATACGGTCTCTATTATAATTCCCCCGGTAATTATCCGGGAGAATTATAATGAAGACCTAATTGGGCACCGGTCTATTTCTACAATGTATTGAAATCTCTCCATAAAGCTTAACTCTAGCTAAAATTCAACTATTATTACTGTTTGAATTGTTTGAATATAAAATCATATCGGCAACACTGGATAATTTTCACTAATACATTTGGTTTAATCCTCTGTGGATAATCCCCTTTGGCAGGAAACGAAATCTTTTAAATGGTTTTACTGTTGACCGCAATTGGCCTACAATAAAGACGTTTTCTATTTCCTATGATCTTGTGATGCCTATTCGCAGGAAAAGAAATTCTTTAGATGGTTCTGCAATTAACCACCTTAACCCTACAATAAAACGCTTGCGCATTAAGTACGAAAACATTTGTAGGTACTTGCGAAAGATATTTATCAATTTTAGCTAGTTGAGAAACTTTAGCAAGAAAAATATCCGTAAAATTTTATAGGAATAGAATGGTTTACATCTTATAATGAGACCATTGAATTATATTATTAAAGTAAAATACCGAAATAAATAGTAAATTATCTAGTACATTCTTTACAATCAGCAATTAAAAATCGGTACTTCACAATAAAATATCAAATTAGAAAAACACCAACATATTTTCCACAACTAATCATTCTACGAACGTAGAGACGAAAATATTCTCACGCATTGCCAAAACATCGAAATCATTGTAAATTATTTAAATAAACAGAAATCATAAAACACCATAAAATTAAATGCGTGGAAACTACCCCGGGCATAAAAATAAGAGTAAATGATCCATCGAGAAACCCTTGACTTTAACCACAAGTTCAGTTCAAATCGTACGAATCTTGTAAATTAATACTTCACACAAATCCCCAGGGTTATTTTAACTCCTATACGTCGTCAAATCATAATAGAAGTACTATTAAAAACAGTCGATCAGTCATGTTTTACAAGCGATTCTAATTCCATCAACCAACAACCGGCGCCAAACGATGACAAGTTCCAAATAATTTAAATACAGTAATTTCATAAATTCTGGTGGGTTAGTGAAAAAGTTTGCGGACGCGAATGTGAGCTCAGAATTCAATAAATTACTGTTACATAGTGAAAGTAATCCGGTAGTGGGCGCTTTAAATCAACTTCAATTGGACTCAAAGGATTACTTTACTGATGCTCCATTATCGTCTTACACGAGGTCACTCAAGCCGTGGAAGGCAAATTATAAGTCGTTGAATTTTTTTCATCTGCTATATATTTCATACTGTTATTTAATATTTAAATGCACGCATCCAATTTTTCTCATAAAGCTAATTTTTACGTTGGTGTACGCTTAAGTGAAAGCGAGAAAAACATCACAATTGTAATTATCGAAACTGATAGACACATATTAGCTGTATAAATATTTATAATTAAGAAATTTACTTTTTTTCACGTACATTTGGCCAAATATGGTTAATTAAATTATTCAATTTGTTTTGTTTCGATGATATTCATGTTTTAATATAGGTTAAGTGAGCAGTTTAGAGTTTTTTTACTTGTATATATTTTAAATTAGTGGTTGTAGGAAAAAGATGAGTGTACACGAGATTTTACCAACTTGTATTGCAAAAATTTAATAACTATTTTAGCCTACTTTTAGAGATTATCCACTATCTAACGAGTTACGATAAATTCCAGATAGATTCATCCAGCATTTTTTATTGAATTAAAAGTTCAGAAACCTTTCCAAGTTGGTGCAAGTGTTAGAGTTGTATACCCCTAAAAAGATTTCTTTTATTTTCATAGAACGCACCCTTCATCACTGAGCGTTTCTTCCTGTTACGTCCCTGTGATAACGTAAATTTTAAAAAGTCATTAGCGCCAATTTCACACTTAAGAAGCTTTTTTATTCCTTATGACCTTCTGCTACCATTCGGCAGAAAACGAAATCTTTTAGATGGTTTTGCAATCGATCAACTTTGCCCTACAAGAAAGAGAACCTTTATTCTCTCTGAGTTCGTGATACTCTTTAGCAAGAAAGGAAGTCCTTTAGATGATTTTACAGTAGATAACGAACATCTTACAAAGTGAGGACTTTAAATCCCATAAAACCACCGCTTGATGTTTTTCGGCAGAAAATAAAATCTTTTGATGGTTTTGCAATCGATTACATTTACCCTACAAGAAAGAAAGCTGGCATCCATTATAGGGTCTTGATACATTTTGTTAGGGAAAAAAATCCTTTAGATGGTTATGCAATCGATCAACTTTGCCCTATAAGAACGAGGACTTCCATTCTTTATGAGCTGCTGATACCCTTTAGCAGGAAAAGAAGTTCTTTAGGTGGTTTTACAATAGACCACCATCGCCTTACAAAAAGAGCATTAAAACCTCATATAACCGGCCGATACCTTTAGGCACGAAAAGAAATCTTATTGATGGTTTTGCTATCGATCACCGTCGCTCCACAAGAGAGAAAAGTAGCACCCATTATAGAGTTCTAATACTCTTCGGCAGAAACAGAAATCTTTTAGATGCTTTTACAGTCGATTACATTCATCCTCAAGAAAAAGGACCTATACCTCATGAGTTCCTAATACCTTTTGGCAGAAAAGGAAACTTTTTATATGGGAGCGCAATCGATTACAATCGCCTTACAAGTGGAAGGTCTAATATGTCTTCTGATGTTGCTAATGTCTAGCGTACAGTTTTATCATTTACCAAAATAAACATAAACTTACGTATATAAATAAATCAGACGCTAGTTTTGTAATGTTTAAATTTCCTTATATGATACAGAAATAAATGTTGATCAATTGGTGAAAATTAATATTTTGAGAAATAAGTTAATCTCAAAATCTTAATAACGATATTTAATAGTATTTGTATTATGTTAAGTAATATCCAAATTTTGCACTAGCGAAGTAGCGAAGTATCGGTTGCTGTCAACCCTATTAGTATTCGAAACATGGTCCTTCGAGCCGGATTTATGCAAATTGCCTTCATTATTAATGGTTGGATGTAAGCCGTTTTGTGATCCAAACTGTATGTTTGTTGTTCAATTCAAAGGGTCCTTCATTACGTAATCTGCAATTCAAGCTAAAAATTTACCTCGCATCGAATTATTCAAAGTTAGTAAACACGCATGCTGTTTCTTTCTGTTTGTAGTTGCATTGGTGCGAGAAAGACAAAGCATCGCATCAATCGATATTTCTATTTGCCGTGTGCAACAAGTTTCTACAATGCTGCTATTTTGTCAAGGTGAAAGCGAGCACGCCGTCTGAGCCATGAAAACTAAACAAACATACAAAAACGCTTACTTTCGCGCGCAAAACAAAGGTAAGTCCATTAAACTTCTTTTTTCTTGCATCTGTTGTTTGCAGGTGTACATTTATTGCTTATATCAATGTGTATTGTATAAAGTGAGTTTATTTATTTTAATTTTAAGTTGGGTTAAAATGCCAATTGGCTAATACAATTGTTTTATTTGTGGCTCATTCTATAATTTGAAATTTTACTGTGAAATTAACGTGTTTGTCACAAATTTTCTCGCCAGTGGCGTCGCATCAAAAGAGGTCAAGGGTGATTATGGATTCATTAAATAAAGCAAGGGGTTATATTAAAGCGAGGCTTGCACGGTTTACTACACATGTAACCTCGTTGAAGTTTTTAAATACGAATCCTGAGCAAACTTTTTTAAATTTTAAGCAATTAATCGAGTTGCAAAAAAAGGTTAAATAATATTTTACCTTTATTATTAGAATATTATGAAGTTGATATTCAAATCCAGGCGTTAAATCCTGTTACATGCCAAAATTTGGCTATGTACATTGATAAATATGTAAATAAACTCCCACGAATATTTTTAAATGAACTTGTCAATTCCCGTTGTCCCCGAGTCGCGCCTACGCGAAGTAAATGGCGCAAGTGCGCGCGGTGTGATACGACGTCATTAATCTACGAGACCTCAAGTCAAGAACATCTACCGGTGTTGCGTGTCTGTCTTTTCTCTTTTTAAGATGTAGGTTCCCTTCTACCTTATCTTGCCTAATCGTTCCTAATATCTCGTTGTTCCTATCATTCCGCTACGAGGGGAAAAGAAGATGGACGAATAAAGTCTGACTAAACAATAACGTAGCCTACCCACACCAAAAACAACGAGATGGCCCTGGGATTTGGCGGTAAGGTGCGATTTAAGTGAGTACATTGCTTTTACTGATATTGTACTTCAAAATTGACCATTGTATCATTTTAAACGTGTTTGTATTTGATACAAATGTCGCCTAATTAAGTTATATTAAACGATTGCGCAATAATATGAAACGCGGGAAACCGTAACAATCCAGAGAATGTTGATTTTGAAATGGAATTTGAAAACATACTATTCTGCGTATCACAAGCAGAAGATATTCTAAAGAAATGTGCTACGGCGGATTCAGAACGGTCTGTTCCCCAAATTTTAATAGAGGTGGTGATTCGGGTCCATCCTTTCGTCTTCCAACCATATCAGTCCCAAAGTTCTCGGGGTCTAACACTGATGATAGGTTGGAATACTACGAAGTATTCAAGAATCTAATCGCGGAGAACGATTCTTTGACTAATATTCAAACGTTGCATTTCTTGAAAGCTAGCCTGGAAGGGTCGGCGGCGCAAGTAATCAATTCGTTAAAGTTTACCTCAAACAATTATTCGGTGGCTTGGGGTGCTTTGTATGAGCGCTTCAACGATCCAAGGATGTTAGTCCACAACCATTTCAAAACAATCGCTGATCTCGAACCTGTTGGTAAAGAATGCGCAACAAGGTTGCAAAAGATCAATGATGTTCTCTATAAGCACTACACGGCTTTGAAGTCGTTGGCTTCAGAACCATAATTGTTGGAGTTCATTATAATATTTATGGTCTCCAAGAAGTTAGATCCTAACGCACTTCGTGATTAGGAGATTTTGCGGAACGCTCAAGGGTCCCAGTTGCCCAGACTTTCACAATTCAAAGAGTTTTTGACAAATTCAGTTAATTTATTGGAAACTTTGGAGTCGAAGCACAACAAAGTAGTTCCAGGAAAACCTTCAAAGGATATTTCAAATCCTTTGTTAGCAATACCCAATCATGCCTATATTGTAAGGGTAGCCATACACTCAATGGATGTTCTGAATTCAAAAAATATCTGTAGGCAGTAGGATTAAAAAAGTAAAGTTATTCAAGGTTTGTTTAAATTGCCTGACTAAGGGACATTTTGTCAATTAGTGCAATTCCAAATTCACATGCTTAAAATGCAAAAGTAAGCATCATGCGCAAATCCATGAAGATAAACCTCAGGTCCAGACGGAGTCTGAGAGTCTACCGTATTCTGCAAGTTTCCCTGCTGGCAATACCATTTCTGTTTTCTGTACAAATGATGTGCAAGCTTTACTGCCTACTGCAACTGCTCAAATTAATTCTAGCGATGGTAAAGTATGCAGTGTGCGATTATTATTGGATTCAGTTTCGCAATCTAATTTTATTAGATCTGACTTGTGCGAAGAGTTAAATCTCGCGACAAGTGAAGTATACATTACTGTATCTGGACTTGGCAAAGCGAAGTCGAGCATACGATCAAAATGTGATGTCGAGCTACATGCTGAACACACAAATTACAAGCTAAACGTTTCATGTTTAGTCTTAGATGTGATAACATGTATTACACCCAGTTGTAATGTTAATCGTAACAAGTTCAAAATTCCAAACGATATCAAATTGTCAGATTCTTACTTTGAGCAGCCTAGTCGCATATATTTTTTAATTAGTTGTTCCTCATTTTGGAAGCTCCTATGTGTAGGTCAGCTTCATTTGGGTCCAAATCTACCAGTACTTAAAAAAACCCGGTTTGGGTGGATTGTTTCTGGTAAAGTGTCTTCAGCTTCACTACAGTTTACTCAATGCAATCTCAATCTTGTTGAGGACTGTAATGATGTTCTAAGTAGGTTTTGGCAAATTGAGCTTATCCTACTGAAAAGGTTCTAACAGCGGAAGAAAATGCATGCGAAATGCTTTTTGTCCAAACTACGAAACGAACTCCCGAAGGAGATTCATTGTTTCGATTCCATTTAAGTCTTCTCTTGACTTATTGGATGATTCGTTGCAAGTAGCTGGAAAGAGATTCTTATCGCTAGAGAGTCAATTTCAAGTCAAACCCGAATTGGCAACCCTTTATAAGAATTTCATGCAGGAATACAAAGAATTGGGTCATATGACAGTTGTTGATCCTGATTCATCTAAGATTTCGTATTTCCTTCCTCGCCATGGGGTGTTGAAGGAAAATAGTTTAACGACAAAGCTTCGTGTCGTTTTCAATTGCTCGCAAGAGACCACAAGTGGCCATTCTTTAAATAGTATTCAGATGGTTGGTCCAACCATACAACAGGATTTATTTTCTATTTTGATTCCGTTTCGCAAACATCCATTTGCAATTGCAGCTATGTAAAGAAGATGCATCGTCTAGTCCTAGTGGAGTCGAACCAAAGATGCTTTCAGCAAATCTCGTGGCGTTCTTCTCTGGCTGAATCTATACTTTATTATAACTTAAATACTGTGACATATGGTTAGGCTTCCGCATCGTTTTTGTCTATTCGTTGCTTGACTCAGCTCGGGCACGATTGTGATGCATCCAGATGATGCATCCCTGATGCATCCAGAGTCATCAAGAAAGATGTTTACGTGGACGATTTAACTTCTGGTGCTGATACAGCATTATCTGCACGTAAATTTTCTAAAGAATTGATCCAAGTGCTTGGTTTAGGTTGTTTTATTTTGCGCAAGTGGATTTCCAACAGCCAGGAGACTTTGGAGGACATCCCATACTCTGATATTCATCCTGGTGTTCTTGAATTTGGGATTCATGAATCCACTCGTACTTTAGGTTTGATTTGGGACTTCCAATCGGATTGTTTCATGTTCACTATTTCCATTGTTCCCAATTCAAAGATAACAAAGCGTAGTATTCTGTCGAAAATTTGCCAAATTTTCGACCCATTAGGTCTTGACGCCCATGTGTATTAGGTGCCAAGATGCTTCTCCAGAAAGTATAGTTAAAACGTCTTGCTTGGGACGATTGTGTTCCCCAAGATATAAAGACTAAATGGCAAATTTATTGTGCAAAATTAGTAGGTCTTAACGATTTAAGAGTGAGACGGCATGTCTTATTCGAAATGCCAATTGAGATTCAATTGCATGGGTTTTGCGATGCCTCCATGTATGGATATGGAGCTTGCATTTTTCTACGTTCAAGGAATGCTGAAGGCAATGTCATAGTTGATCTTCTTTGTTCAATGTCTAAAGTTTCTCCTCTGAAACCTCTGACTATTCCTCGGCTTGAACTCTGCGCTGCAGTGCTTTTAGCTAAACTTTTAGAGCAAGTAATCAAAGCGCTAGATTTGTCTATCTCGAGTTACTTTTACTGGTCTGATTCAACTGTTGTTTTGGGTTGGTTAGAAACTAATCCTAGTGTGTTGTAGACCTTTGTATGCAACATAGTCGCTGATGTTCAACAGCTCACTTCGAATGGTATTTGGCGGCACGTGCCCACCAAATGCAATCCCGCTGATCTTTTATCGAGAGGAGTCAGTCCTCAACTACTAAAGGAGTTTAGCCTGTGGTGGCATGGACCTCCATGTTTGCAAAAAGACGAGTTTTCTTGGCCTCAATTCAACATTATTTTTCAAAAACTACCAGAAATAAGGCCAAACTCTCAATGTCTTTCTGTTAATGTTGACAAATGTTTTCTATTTGACCGATATTCTACTTTAATCAAACTGGTCCGAGTAACTGCATATTGCATGCGCTTTCTTAAAAATTGTTCGAGTTCATCAAATCGTCAATTTGGTCCTCTTTGTACAGGTGAGCTACAAACTGCTCTTAATGTGCTCATAAAAATTTCTCAAAGGGAATACTTTCTTGATGAACTCAAAACACTGGAAGGGGGAAATTGTTTAAAGTTCTCTGTTCTGTTGTCCTTTAATCCTTTCTTGGATTCACTAGGTATAATTAGGGTTGGTGGAAGGCTCCACAACTCTGAATTTAGTTACAATAAAAAACATCCTTTGCTCATTTCTAGCAAGCATCCTATTGCAAATCTTTTGGTTAGGCAAGAGCACTTGTGCCTTTTTCACGCTGGTGCTCAATTGCTTTTATCTCACATGCGAGAGAGGTACTGGATTATAGGGGGTAGGAATGTAGTTAAGAAAATAGTTCGTGAATGCATAAAATGCTTTCAATTTTCACCACGTTTAACCGGTCCTATCATGGGAAATCTGCCTTCTTCCCGTATTGCTCCTGCTCCTCTGTTTTATACCACCGGCATTGACTACGGTGGTTCATTTTTCATAAAAGACCGCAAGGGTCGTTGTTCAAAAACCATAAAATGTTACTTATGTCTCTTCGTGTGTTTTGTAACTAAAGCGACTCACCTATAGTCGGTTACTGATTTATCTACAAGATTTTTTAATGGCCTTTAGAAGATTTGTTTCTAGTAGGGGTAAACCGTTGTGTGTTTACTCGGATAATGGTACCAACTTCGTTGGGGCCAATTCGGAGTTGAAGGAGTTAGGCAAGTTTCTAAAACAGCAAGGTAATAACATTGTCAATTCAACAAACAATCAAGGGGTGGATTGGCATTTTATCCCGGCTTACGGCCCTCATTTTGGGGAAATTTGGGAGGCAGGCATTAAGTCTTCTAAATTCCATTTGAAACACGTTATTGGTGCTACATTGTTGACATTTACAAGCTGTTGACGCAGGTGGAGTCCACACTCAACTCAAAACCTCTCACTCCTTTAAGTTCTGATCCTAATAACCTGGAGCCGTTGACTTCTGCGCATTTTCTTGTTGGATGGTCTATCACGTCGCTACCAGATCCAGATGTAACGACTTGAAAGAATTTCGACTGTCCGTTTATCAAAAATTTCAAAGCTTTCACCAGCATTTGTGGAAACGCTGGAGCAAAGAATACGTTTTGGAATTACAGCAATGTATCAAGTGGCTCCAAACGTATTCTCAGTTAACAATGGGCTCTTTAGTGTTGCTCAAAGACGATAATGTGCCGCCGTTACAGTGGAAGCTTGGGAAAGTAGTTCAACTTTTTTTGAGCAACGACGGAATCAACCGTGTTGCATCTATAAAACCAATTAATGGAATAGTCAAACGATCATTCTCTAAGTTGTGCCCGTTACCTATTTGTGAATCTTTAACCTGTGAATATAATTCTTTGTTTTAGAAGCAACGCGTTTTCTTAGATCTAAGTCGTTCTTGTTTTCAATTTGTGCAATTCTCTATTTTGTAGTAGCTTCTAACTTGCGTTTTTATGTTAAAACTAATGTTCTATTATGTTTTGTAAATGCATAAGTTTTAGATTTTTAAAAGGCCATACTTTTCAAGAAGGGCGGTATGTTTAGTGGAATGCTTAATTTAAATTTTAACACGCAATTTGTGTCGGTAGCTTCAATTACGCGGGACTGGTTGGTACTCAACAAATAGGGAATTTTTCCCTCTCTCTCAGCAGTTTCCTGTTAGCATAAGTATGAAGTTGGCGTTTGCTTGCTGATGTAGCAAGATGTAAAGCTTTGTAATTTGCATGCATTCCGCATTTGGATGCATGTTTTCTATAAAAAATTTGATGTGCAAACAAATAATAAAGTTCACAAGAAACGATTGTTTGATATTGCAGATTTGAGCTGGGGAGAATTTTACAAGAGTATGAAGTATCGGTTGCTCTCAACCCTATTAGTTTTCGCAACAAATACTAACCTATATACTCATTCACAATAAACTGACATTTTTACAAGATCAACCAAACAACGGACGAAAATTGTTTAACTTCAACTTTTCAGTAGAAAAATAAATGCGACTATTTTAACTATTCCTGCTTTCTGATTGGCGAACGAACTATCGGAGAGCAGGGAACCTACATTTAAGTTTACAATGTTGCTCTTTTAGTTTCATAACACACCATAATCTGTCAATGGGTTTTTCCAAATATATATGAGAAAAGTATCATTTGTATTGGTTTTTACGCATTAAGTGAAATTGTGCTGATCTTCTTCACTAAAAAGGTTATATTTAATTTCGACAATAGATTTGTTTATTAGATTGTATAGCATTATTTTCTTTATAGCTATGGCGTTAAACGCCTCTTCAAAACTTTTAAAAATAGTACAACCTACAAAAATTCTTGCAGCAGCTTATCATCAGAATGTTATTGATCATTATGAAAATCCACGCAATGTCGGTTCTTTTGATAAAGCAGATAAAGATGTAGGAACTGGACTTGTTGGTGCACCAGCCTGTGGAGATGTAATGAAATTGCAAATAAAAGTTGACGAAAATGGAAAGATAATCGATGCTAGATTCAAGACTTTTGGTTGTGCATCTGCTATTGCAAGTAGTTCATTGGCAACCGAATGGGTGAAAGGTAAAACTGTGGATCAAGCTCTGCAATTAAAGAATACTGATATTGCGAAGGAATTATCATTGCCGCCAGTTAAGTTACATTGTTCTATGCTTGCCGAAGATGCTATAAAGGCGGCATTGTCAGATTACAAAATTAAACGACAAGAAACAGAAAAGATATAAATTATGCATAAGGTTCCTGTAAGAGCTGTGAAGTTAGTTTGTACGGATTTTTGGAAAGATAGATGTATTTAAATATGTAGTTACAATAGCTTTTTAATAAACATGTAATTTGACTGGGTTTTTATTTATTTTAATGTTGACTATTGTAAATAGGTTTGAGAAAATATACTTAGAGCCTTACATTATTACAATTCCACTAATAATAAATTATTCGGGTTGCATATTTTCTATTTTTTTCTGGCTTCAACAGAAATACAACACATTTCAAGATGTATGATAATATCAAGATATTACAAGAACAATATGAGGTTTTTATGTAATTGTTTTCTGTTTTTGTTTTTACATTTTGACAAACAAATTATTCTTTCCTGTTTTTACAAAACATGATTGCACAACTCTCGCTTTTGGTCAATATTGGCTGGCCTGCAGGGCCATGCTATGAGCTAGACCAGCTGTGTTCAAAATTTATTTGTCATCCGTACCAAATATAGAAGGTTAATAGAAAGATATTTTTATAATAGTAAGTATAATTGCAAACCAATTTCTGCAAATTAAAGGTTACCTTAAATATTGGGAAATGTGTGAGACACGGATGTGCCTTATCCCCATTAATTTTTAATTTATACATCGAAGCGACAATGAATACTGTCAAATACAGGAAGACATTTGAAATTATTACACAGGGACAAAAGATTGATATGCTTATATTTGCAGATGATACAGCGGTATTAGCATCTAGTAAGGAAGAGTTAGAAGCTGCTCTTAAAGAAATGGAAACAGTATTAACAGAGAGATACGGTATGAAAATAAAACGAAGGTACCAGTATGCAAAAGAAGGGAAAATAAATCAAAAACAAGAATACAAATAGTGTTAAGGATTGTATAAACATTTATATTAATTAATCAAGTGTTCCTTCAATGGTTTATTTCCTACCTTAGGAATAAACATCAATCGGTAAACCTGCGAGGTAAGAGCTCAGAATTTGTACATGTCTCACAAGGTGTGCCCCAGGGAAGCATATTGGAACCCTTACTTTTTGAAATATTTACTGCTGACCTTCCCACAATTCTATCCATGGATTGCGGCTAGTATATGTATGCAGACGACATTTTGCTATATATATCAGATGACGTTTCTAAATCATTGAGCGCCTAAATAATAAGCTTTGAGTCAGTGAATGGATAGCTTTCCAACAACACATTAATTTTAAATACCTCCAAAACAGTTGCACTGTGCATTAGATCTAATAAAATCTGTGCTAACTTTTATTTATTACGTGCACTAGACTTAAAAGTAAATGATATTAGCATCCAGTGTTACGTAGATTTAAGACCTGGAACAAAAGAAACGTTGCCTGTTTGAACCGCGGCTAGTCAGAAGCATAATGGGTCGGGTTCTGAAAGCGAGATGGTACTAATTTTTTGTTGAGCGCCAAGGCGGGCTCCGTGCAAAAAGGCAACTATAATATAAAACCAACCTTACCTGCCTAATTGGCTGATCCAGGATCCAGGACTAATATTACTGTAGATATTGTGTGAACTTCAGGTTTATGAGAACTACGATTAATATTTGCACACGCTATGTAAATATGTATATATTGTAAACATTCAAATTAACACTGATTGAAGGGAAACAGCTGATTGCACCTGCAATTCCTTATAAGTCGCATAAAGTTAAAAACCAGTACTAGGGGTTGGTTTGCACAAAACAACACTTTATATATAGCAAAATGTATATAGGAAAATTACCACTATAGGCCCTTTCAACTGCTTTAACAGTGATAATGGAACAAAGTGAAATTATTATTTTTATATATCAAAAGTTTAGTTAATTGCAAAGTAAGCAACTAAGTCCGTCGGAGTATTCTTTATTCTTCTCGGGCCACTTACGAAAAAAAAAGGATACGTTAATACATACTGGTGTAGTGTTTTGCTTTCTGCATGTAGCACTTGTCCCTCGCTGCAGATATGTAACTAAACGATCAATGTACAAATGAATAACAACAAATGTAACATCTGGATAAAACTTGTATCTGCTGTACGTGCACCAAAAATGCAATAAGGCAATTCCAATAAAGGAAAACCAAAACGAGAACCATAACCAAGAAAATACCAGAGAAGAGAATAAACAAATAAATAAACCAGTGGATAAAAAAAATCCTAAAAACATAAAATGTAATGTATCTAACAAGAAAGATTAGCGATTATGTTCAAAGGCAACAAACATAGAAACAAGAAAATATTGTTGATAGCATGTATGTGGAGCACAGCACTGTACGTCTATGAAATAGGGATAGTAGAAAAAGCAGACAGGAAAAGGAAGAAGCCTTCTGGAATGTTATGCTTCAAATGCATGATGATAATAGCATTGACAGGCAAAGTTAATGACGAATAGGTTATAGAAATAGTAGGGGAATACTATCTGTGGAAAACAAAAAGAATAGTAATAGGAGGGCAGGATACGTTCTTAGGAATTTTTGGGGAATAGTGTGGACTACATTACCAGCAGATATAGAAAAAAAGAGAGGTAAATACCTAGATCAAACTATTGCACGCAGATAGTGAAATATGCAGACTGTGGAAATTTCGGGAAAATGAGTAGGTTAGCTCAGAATAGGAAACAATGAAGGTACACACCTAATCAGTTCCAGGACTGAAGACAATGATGAGAACGACAGAAGTTATTTAATCAGTCAGTAGCTAACACATGTTTGTGATCGCTTTAATTCTATACTTCAATTCTATATCATCTGTTCTAATTCTACACCATTTACTACAATTATATATCACTCTTGTTCAGTTATGTTTTTAATTTTACTGAACCTTAATTATTTAGTCAATTTTACAAGTCGTGAACGATTTATTAAATACCTATTGTATCAAACAAATTACTGTGGAATCCAGTTTGACAAAAGACTTGGATCTACACTTGTGATATTTCAATTAAGGATGATTACAACAGTAAATATTTGATGATCTCTTAATCACTATAATTCATAGTTCTTAAGTTTTTACATAAGAACTATTGTATATTTTTACTAACAATAACTACTACTACTTTACCATTATTTGAAGTTACATATACGTTGATGTACAGCCAAATTTAAGTCATTGAATAGTTCATCCTTCTGGTGTTATGGCATTCAAAGTGTCTGTTAGTTTATTTAACAGTATTGTACTTTGTATGTGTTTTTCTGAGAACCAAATTAGTGTCAGGCTTTCTTTAACCAGTTCTATACTTTGGGACTACCATATGATAGTGTTTTTGCTGTTTCGGTTATAATATTATATTTTTATTTCTTGGTGAACTTAATTCCAGGACAACGTCTGAACTCATATTGTGTTTTACATAATAATCTACCTTTATAAAATTAATAGATTGTACATTCGTATTGCATCGAAGCTCGGTGTCCATTATTTTAGAGACTTAACCATTTATTTTATTTTACTACAAACACCAACATGGTTTTCATCAAGTACCTTAAGGTGATGCTAATCCTATTTTAGTACATAGGAAGTCAACTTATTACTAATTAAATATTAAAATCTAATAAAATTTCAATACAGATCCTAATGTATTTACATATAGGAAGTCAAATTATTTCTGTTATAATTTAAAATATAATAAAAGTGTCACACAAAGGCACAAGTTGAAAAGAGTTAAGCATTTAAGCACTCTAGGCATTTAATTACAACATGTAGCTATTGGAAACTAAAGTGGAATTTCAAAAAAGTCATTAATTTCATAGAAGCAGTTTGTAACTAGTAATTCTTTAACACACTTTTTAAATTTAACTGAAGGCATTTCTCTAATATTAATTGGTAAATAATTAAATAGCTTTTTTGCTGTAGAAAGTGAGTTTTTCATTGATCTACTGTACTTATAACAATCATTCTTAAGATTATGTTTGTTTCTAGTATCATGATCGTATACATCACTGTTTAGGGTAAAAGACGTAATATTTTTCTTTACATGTAATATGACAGTATAAACATACAATGATGGAAGTGACATTATACCTAGTTTTAAAAAGTGGTTTGCAGTGAGTTTTGGACAAGACTTGGTAAATAATTCTAACTGCTTTCTTCTGTAGAATAAATAGTTTATTTTCAGCAGTGCTATTACCCTATATTATAATACCATAAGCAAGGTGACTATGAATAAAGCATAATACACACTAAACATGATGTTGGTATAGATTGTACCATTAAGTGTACGTAGTATAAAGATACCTTTACTTAGTTTATTCGCAATGTATTCAGTATGAGCCTTCCAATTAAAGTTCACATCTAAGATGATACCTAAGAACTTCACCGATCCACTGTTAATACCCAGGCGCCTATCAAAGCTACAATTCAAATCCTGTGTTTTAGCATTATTTAAACATAGTTTATTAGCTTTGCAGCAATCTTCAATTATTTGGACATTATTATCTAATGCAACTTCTAATTGCTCTTGTTTACTGCTACTGACTTTCAGCCCAAGATCATCGGCAAATAGATAGTAATCGCTACCTGAAGCAGTTATAGTATGAGGTAAATCATTTAGATAAATGTTAAAGAGTATGGGTCCCAAGATGGATCCTTGTGGCACACCATACATCACTTGTCTACCTTCCGAGTATGTACAGTCTTTATATACATACTGAACTCTCATACTTAAAAATGAATAAATTACCTTCACAGCAGATGATTCCAATCCATAGTATTGAAGCTTTTTGCATAATGTATTATGTTCTACTGTGTCAAATGCTTTTGTCATATCAAAAGAACTAAAGTGTACTTTTAGTTCATGGTCTCTTATAACTTTTTGTGTTAAATCAAGGACAGCATCACAGGTGCTATGGTATTTTCTAAAACCAAAGTGTTGATTTGAGAACAAATTATTTAATTCAAATATTCTATTAATTGTTTGTAAAGTAAAGTTTCGAAGACTGGACAGAATAGGAGAAACTACAATAGGCCTAAAGTTTGATGGTAGTTTATTCTTATTTCCTTTAGGAATTGGAATAACTTTAATAATAATTTTTAAGTCTTTCGGATAAAAATTTAAATCTAAACATGAATTGAACAAGTGCGTTAAAATTTCAACTATATGTTCTTTAGCCAATTTTAATACTTATAATTTATTCCATATACATCTATGCATCCACTGATATTTAAAGAATTTATCGCTTCAGAAACATCAACCTTAAAATGCTCAAATTTGAATTTATTACTTTTTTAGAGCATTTTGCACGTAATAACTGCTGTCCTTTTTGCAAGATAATATATTGGCATTTATTTGTTCTACATCATTAATAAAGAAATTATTCAGGTCATTAGGAGTCAAAGTATTGGGTATATCAGAGGATCTACTATTTTTATGTGTAAGTTTATGTACTATCTTCCATAGTTTTATTTTTACATTTGCTTTTTTTTATTAGATTACTGTTATGTTCCAATTTGGCTCTTTTAATTCCCGATTCATAACTTTTTCTATAATTTCTGTATTGTTCTTTGCCACTTTTGCTTTTTGTAGTAAGATATAGATAATACTGATATATGCATTTTTGTTTAAGTTCAACTAATTGAGGTGTATACCATTTTTTCTTATTTTTGTTAATATTTGCATTTTTATATTTTATATTTTTATATTTACTGCCCATAAAAACAATCTGTGAAATTCAGAAAACCTACTTTCCTCATCCCTTAATTTGTATATCTCATACCAATTAATTGAATTAAGAAGATCTATAAAAACCAAATTACGATTATCATTAATTAGTCTGGTTATTATTTTATTAGCATTTAAGTTTTTTCCTTGTTATGATTCTATATCTTAGCCAACTTAACTTTTAAATTAATTGCAAAATGATCAGACAAAAATGCAAATACAATATTACTATGTCATATATTTTCATGATAATCTGTAGTAATATTATCAATGCAGGAGCCATCATTAACCGTGCTAGGTCTAGTTATTTTATTAGTCGTTAGCTGTAAACTAAAGCTAGTTAAGAGATTTTTTAAGTCATTAGAAAATTGTGTATCTGCATTAATGTCAACGTTAGAGGCTACCTCAAGTATTGTTTATTCAGTTCACATTATACGCCTATTTCATTTTCCACAATATTATTGTTATAATTATTATTTTCTAAACAGGTACTATTATTATTCTAGGTTCCCTAGGGTTTTCTACGCTACTGATATTATTTTTTCTCTATTTTTTGGCTCAATGTGGTACATGCACTTCGTAGTGGTACCACAAAGTATTTTTTGCTCTCGACGGAGTTCCTGGTGCCTATCTGAGTTCTTGTTCTCATTTTCTTTTCTTATGCACTTGGAAATTGAAATGTAAAATACAACACAATAAACAATATACATAGATATCAGAACATGAGTTATACTTGTAAAAGCAAATGCTAAGTTTAACAGCCATTTCACTGTTTAGTATAAGCCTGTTTTACTTTCAGACAATCAATGAGTACCTGTTTAAACAAGGTCCTTAGATTAATAAGTACACTATAGAATATATTACAAAATAAACTAGTAGCATCAGCAATAAAAATTTCAGCAATGGGGAAAAAATAAAGATAATAAAATTCTATTAAAATACATCAAATAAGATGAAGATAACAATCAATCATATTAAAAATAAAACATTCTTTTAAACTAAATATAAATTGTAAGCAAAATTGAATAGAATTTAATTCTCAATATGATGTAAATACTTCTTCTTGTTTTATTTTTTCTTCTGTGCTCCAAAAGGATGACTTTGTTTTTGTTTTGTTCGTATTGTAATACATTTTCTATGTAAGAAACTTTCAATGTCCTAAAAATAAAAAAAAACCAATTATAATAACTAATGTGATAGCGATTGAAAAGTTTGCGCTTTAACAATAAAATAATACTTTTTAAACCCATATACGCAAGACATATTAAAATTTTACTGTCAACTTAAACAATAATTGTTAGATTCAATGTTTTTTATTTAAAAACGTGGTATCGTTATTCAAATACCTGCATTATTATGAAATTTTGCATAAACTCAAAAACAACAGTAGTTTCCATAATCAATATCCCGCATTTATTTTTCTAAACAATAGTTCTATTACAAGCACGTAACAAATGAATCTTATATAATTAAGATTACTTTTAAATAAAAAAGTGAAACAATAATGCTTTCATATATTTTTATTTTAATTTTGGCATAGACGTGTTTGCTAACTTAACACAATGCTCAGAATTGAATTAAAACTGGTAAAGTGAACAATACTTCAACTTAGTTACGATTGCAATTTCGACTAATATTACATTTAAGTTACAAATTATACTTAAGACTGGGTTAACGTGCGCATTTGAACATTTACTAAACAAAAACTATCCAATATTTCTTTGGTGTATGTTTTCGATTCAGTTCTGGTTCTGCAGGTGCAGGTCACAGTAGGTTATAAAACCGCAATTACTAGAATTAAGATTATTACTTTGTATTGTATAAATGAATAAAGAAATAAGCAGACATGAGCTCTGCAGTTCCCACAAGCAATATGAGGGGCAGGGATAGCGTAAATACCCGCGAGAGCCCAAGATGGTCAGTCAGTCTTGAGCCTCACAACTTTGGCATTGTTGGTTGTTCAGGCTACTCGCCCTAATTTAGTTCATAGTAATTTCAATTTAGAATATTTCTTGATACAGTACTTGTAAATTAAATTTTAATTGTAATTTAGTTTAAATAAATTTGTTAGAAGAGTTTTTGGAAGAAGACTTTTTAAAAAGGCAATTCCCAAAGACCAAAATCTAACTGGCGCATTCGGATCCAGAAGTGCACTAGGAAATCCAAATTCAATGAACTGGTGGTCTGGAATATCAATTCTTAATCTGGAAAAACAAACAACAAAATTTGGACCAGGTACAAAATCGACCTAGCCCAAAGAAACAAAATTTGGACAAGGTACAAAATCGATCAAGCCCAAAGAAACAAACTTGGACAAGGTACAAAATTGACCAAGCCCAAAGAAGGGAAACACAAGAAATTAGCAATGAAAAGTATGTAAGTTCATTTATCCTAACCATTTTCTTGTCAAATTATTGATATTAGCTAGTAAGAAACAAAACGATTTTTATGTACAATTTTGATTATCGCAATTTATTATTGTTACCATTTCTGAAAGAATTAACTCAGAAAACCTATCTTAACTAAGGAATTATAAAGACGCATTTATATGCACAAATTACTACAATTTATTACGATAAACAAACGAATTAATCAGCAAAAGTCTGAAAAATTAATTATAATAAAAGTATATTTAGAACACAAGTTCATGTGCAGCTTATTACAGTAATTATTACAGAAACGATTTATTCAAATCTTGACTCTCAACACGTTCTATAAATTAAACATTTCAGTGCAACAATTGACGGAGGTGTATAATTATAGAAGCATTTTTTGCAATTTATTATTGAAATGATTTACTCAGCACAAGTCTGAAACAAAGCGTGCAAAATTACAACGCAATTCTTTTACAATTTATTGCAGAAAACCATCATGAAACTAAAAATCATTCAGATAACCTGAAGCTTTATAATTAGACATTTTTAAGGCAACGGAGGTGTGTAATTATAAAAGAGCATTTCACGTACTTATTGCAACACAAGTATGAATAAAAACGTATAATTATAGAGCAGTTATTACGAGAAACCATTCAGAAAATAGAAACTCAACTCGAAACCATCTGTAACCTCTGCAAAGTTAAAAATAATATACAATCCAATGCGACAGTAATTGACGAAACAATTTTCCAGCAGAAAATCCTGTAATATAATTATAGCACTTTAAAATTGCATATACATAAACGATACATGATTTTTTAAATAATTACATACCAACTTTAAATAACAATACAAACTCGACTGGAAAGTAATTATAGAATTAATTTATAATAAAAACACGGAACATGGAAAATATGCAGTTGTATCTCGAATCAATCCTCGTATTCAACGGAAATCAAACTATACTAGGTATTTTCATTACTGCTTTTGAAACATTCTTAAAATCTTTTTATAGAAAAGCGACATTGACCGTAATGTCATGCTTTTACGTCTAATTCTCAGTAAACTACCAGGAAAAGCTTTAACATTAATTGCAAGTTGCGATGACCTTGAACAATGGGAGGACTTCAAACAGTTACTTATAGCGTATTTCGGCGACCAGAGCAACATTAAATGTCTTGTCAGTGATTTAATAAACCTTCGAATGGAACCCAATCAATCACCCTACCAATTGTATGAGATGCCAAGATGTAAGGAGCGTGATCTTAACGAAACTAAAAATCGAAGAACCCCATTAAAATATCCACTTATTGCAAACAAAAATGTACGGCGAAATGACACTAGACACCTACATAAACGCATTATCTGAACGGTTATCAGACAAAATAAGATTCCAACATCCCCAAAGTTTAAAGGAGGCAATGAACATGATTATAGAGGAAGAAAACGTTATGTACTACAGAAATAGACTGCATAACCCTAACTCAAATAAAAATTACTCACCGATGAAAACCATACAAGCCGCGAGACAAATATCTACACAACCGAAATTTACACCATTAAATGCGCAAGTAAACCAACCACGAATTAACAGCTCGAATTCTAATAACACAAATTTCAACAACCGATTTAGACAATTTTCTAGACCAACATTTAACTCAAATTTCACAAAACCCACATTTACACCAAGGTTTAACCAAAACGTAAACCAACCAAGGCAAACATTCGGCGCAAACCCCAACAGAAACACACCGTTGATAAACAACAATAACAACCCCAATAGTTATTACAAATCAACTCCTATGGATACTTCATGTGGTAACACCAGACAAAACACAAAAATATCGCAAATCAAACCAAATTATAATCAAAAACAAAACTTCACTTCTGAAGAACTATTCCAGCAAGAAGTGGAAGAATTTAATAATAATCATGACAGGAATAATTATACAAACTCTAGTAGAGACGATGAACCAAATCATTTAGAAAACTTCGAACGAGACCATCCATGTGAAAATTACAAAGAGGACGATGAGGAAAACGTGTGCACAAATTTTCAATTAGACTGATTAAATTATGACCAAACGTAATTAATTTAAATAACAACCAACAAATCTTACCATATATAGAAATACCACACGCAAAACTTAAATTATTAATCGACACCGGATCTTCAAAAACATTAATTAGTTCCCAAACTGTACAAAAACATTATTTAGATTTTGTAGAAAGAGAACCCTTTAAAAACAAAACAGCCCACAAAACAACATTACATCAATTTATAGCAAACATATCTTTACCAAAAACTTTTACATAAAAACGAAACATAAATTTTGCATTTTTAAATTTAACGACAAATACGACGGATTAATAGGCATGGATCTTC
The DNA here is from genome assembly GCA_036346225.1 of Platerodrilus igneus. Classification (NCBI taxonomy): domain Eukaryota; kingdom Metazoa; phylum Arthropoda; class Insecta; order Coleoptera; family Lycidae; genus Platerodrilus; species Platerodrilus igneus. The sequence goes on along the minus strand of JARFIW010001778.1, from coordinate 806,522 downwards.
TAAGAAAATTAGGAGCAAACATCGATTTAAAAAACCGCTTATTAAGGACGAAACACGGACAAATCCCCATTAAATTACAAAACAGTAATATACAAACCGAACAAAAATACACCATCGAACCCAGGAGAGAGAAACAAATAAAAATTTTAGTAAGTTCGAAAAACGACGTAGAAATTATAAACCACATGTCATTCCAATCCAGAGTAGAAACACCCACAGCATTAGTACAAATAAAAGACAGTTACGTCACTATAACAATTTTAAACTGTAATGACTACCCCGTAGAACTAATTGACAAATCCAATAGAAGTAAATTTTAACGAGATGGAAATCGACGAAGAATATGAAAACAATTCAAACCCTACGAGACACGACAGAATGTTAAAAGAAAACTTAATTAACATCCGTTCTAATGAAGATATTAATAGTGAAGAAGAGACAGCAATCAAGGAATTATGCTTCGAATAACGAGATATATTCCACTGTGAAGGAATACCTTTAACTTTTACTAACACCGTCAAACACAACATAGAATTAACAGATAACAAGCCAATTTTTATCAAAGCATATAGACTACCTAAGGCAAGTCAAGAAGAAGCAGATAGACAAGTAACAGAACTGTCGAAGCAGGATATAATCCAACACTCAAACTGGAGCAGCCCTGTATTAATAGTACCAAAGAAATTAGATGCATCAGGCAAACGTAAATATCGAATGGTTATAGACTATAGAAAACTTAACGAGAAAACGGTAGACGACAAATACCCACTACCCAATATCACCGAGATTTTAGACAAATTAAGAAAGTGTCAATATTTTTCGACATTGGACCTTGCCTCAGGATATCACCAAGTAGAGATGAATGAGAGGGTCACAACGAAAACAGCATTTTGTACACCTAGAGGATACTAGGAATACAAACGTATATCGTTTGGATTAAACAACGCATCCGCCACTTTTCAAAGAGTCATGGATAATATTTTAAGAGGAATACACAACGAAAAATGTTTTGTGTACCTAGACGATATAATAGTATATTCAACGATTAAGAGAAGTTTTCGAAAGATTGAGACAAGCTCATTTTAAGGTTCAATTAGACAAAAGCGAATTCTTACAAAAAGAAGTATCATTTTTAGGACACATAATAATCCCACAAGGAGTTATGTCAAACCCAGACAAAACAAACGCAATACTAAATTACCTCTTACCCAAAACTAACAAAGAAATGAAATGATTTTTAGGATTCAGTGGTTATTACCAAAAATTTATCAAAGGTTATGCACAGATAACCAAACCACTAACAAACTGTTTAAAAAAAGGAATAAGATTAAACACATCCCAGAATTTATTAAAGCCGTACAGAAAATTAAATGCATATTTACAAATCACCCTGTATTAGAATATCCAGATTTTTCGAAACCATTTGTATTGACGACCGACGCATCGAATGTAGCATTAGGCGCAGTATTGAGCCAAGGAAAAGTAGGTAGCGATAAACCAATCAGCTACGCATCTAGAACACTAAACGGTACAGCATCATCGGGAAAGAACTATTAGCAATAATTTGGGCTACGAAATATTTTAGACCATACCTTTATGGAAGAAAATTCTATATATACACTGACCATAGACCATTGGTATGGTTATGCAAACTCAAGGAACTGAATTCAAAATTACAAAGATGGAGGATTAGATTAGAAGAATATAATTACGAAATTATATACAAAAAAGAATTTATAACAATAACACAGATGCACTAAGCAGAATACAACTCAATGCAATAGAAACAGAGTCAATTATAGGTAACATAGACGAAACAGAAATAAGGAAGACCCAGAAGAAATAGACACCATACACTTAACACAAAACGAAGAACCAAAATCCACAATTAAGATATTAAACAAAGCTATAGAAATTAATCCTAATCAATTCATAATTACCGAAGTTTTAACCAACCCCAACCCAGTAAAATACACAAAATTACAAAATAAAAGAATATATCAAATTCAAATTACTAAAGACGATAACGAAGAACAGATAATTAAAATTTTAAAAGAATATACCTCAGAGAAAAAACGTTTCTACTTTTATTTCACCACAAAACATTTATACAAAAGATTCTCAGAATTATATATCAGATTATTTAATAACTCGGGGCCCTGAAATTATTAGATGCACAAGAAAATTAATAACTTAGATGACCCTGACAAAGTAAATGGCGTAATTAGAAATCAACACGAAGGTAAAACCAACCATCGTGGAATCAACGAAACCTTAAAGCAACTCATAAGGAGATATTACTTTAAAGATATGAAAGAATTAACCACGGATTTTATTACCCAATGCGAATTATGCGACAAAGCAAAATATGACAGAACACCCCCCAAAAGTACCCTTAATGTTAACTAAAACACCCGACAAATCTTTTCAAAAATTACTTGCAGACACTTTAGTAGTAGAAGCGCAAAACTTTTTAACAATTGAAGACGCATTCACCAAAGTAGGCCAAGCGATACCCATCACTTCAAAAAATAGTATCGACGTAATCCAAGGATTCCTACAATGTTTTACATTTTATGGCACACCCGAAACAATAACTTTAAATAATGTCAGCGAATTTAGAAATGAAACAATACAAATTACCCTAGAACTCCATAAAATAAAAATTCATTTTCTAACCGAAAATCACCCAGAATCAAATGGATTAATTGAAAGATTACACCTAACATTATTAGATCAGATTATTAAGATTAACTTATAAGAAAGAACACATCACTAATTTAATGTCATACGTACTAATTGCTTACAACAACACAATCCACTCACCCCTCGAATTAACATTAGAACATTCAGATTCCCGTAACCCTTAGGAAATTAAATAAAGAAGTTAAAACAATATCAAAGACCATAAAGAAAAATTAAAAATAACTTTTTGTAATGTAAAAATAAATTGATAACGACAAAGCGTTTACAAAACCCTAATAAGTGCCATAAAATAAATTTTATGGACAAACCGTTTGAAAAACTTTCGTAAAAACAAAAAGAAATTTAATCCTTTAAAATCAAAAATATATCAGACAAAATGTAGCCATAGTAAACAACGGAAAAATTTTTAAAGAATAAACTATTTTTCCGTTGTTATATGGCTACATTTTGTTGAAATTTTGATTTTAAAGGATCAAACAAGGATTTTTTAGCCACTTATTACGAACTTAAAATCAAGGAAAACGCCAAAATGGATTTAAAGTTAAACCATTTCCTGTGCCCAAATTTAAAAATTTTTATTCCTTTTCCAACGTTTCCAAGAGCCCTATAGAATTAGTTAACCATTTACCATTTCTTAACAGATACCTTTGCTTTCTTTTTTTTAAATAGTTCTTTTTCTCTTGTTGACTTTTCCTTAATTTTTGTTGTCAAACGAGAGGCCCCGATAATCTGGCTTCAAATTAACTGCCCCACAACAGATTATTTTGTTTCCAGCATTTATCCTACATAGTTTAATTTTGTGGTGATTGTCGTAACTTTGGTTGCAATAACTCATTGAATTTTTATGATTGGTTTTAGCTGATGTTTTGAGTGTATGCTTTTCTCTTTGGACTCCTATAGGAGCCGCGGCCTATGCCATTGTAAGAAATAGTCCATATTCGCAGTTGAAAAAAACTAGGACTTTCTATTCCATGCGTTTTTCTTCTGAATTATTACAGTCGCCCACTTTATCCTATATCATTACTTGTTTCCCCTTCTACTAAGTCATCAGAACATATAAACATTTTTGGTTGTTTTTATTGAACTTCGTGGTGAGATGCTATCGCTTTTTATTGATACCTTATCAAATTCCCTGTTGTTTTAGCATATTAGGACAGTATGGTTGTATTTAACTGCTTATAGTTAGGCATTCTTGTGTGTTTATGATGTTATAGTTTCTAAAAATTACCTTGAAACAGTTGGTTTTATGTGTGAAGGTATCTGTAGTGATACTTTTAAGTTGTTGTTTCAACTTTTATCTGATTTTCTTATCATAGTGGATGCACTCGTAAGGAAAATGATTGTACTAGTTCTCATCAAGAGTCTAGTAATTTTTTTACTTATTAGGTGCCTTAACTTGTCTGATTAACATAGCAGGTGGTCCTTCAGACCGAACTGAACTTAATAGGGACAACTCTCTACCTTCTCTCGGATGCTTGTCCAAAAACTCTACTTTTTCTTATCCTGCTGTCTCCATTTTCGCCTTATCTTTCATTGGGTAGACCTGTTCTTGTCCCGGAACACCCGTCTACCACATAAGAGTGATTTTTCCATCACTCCGGGCTACTGACCACATTGGCTGGTCGAGTAGTGCTTTTCTATCAACCTTTTCTGTCTCTTTTGCTCAATGCGAACCCTTCCTCTATTTTCTTCTACCTGGAAGTGTCACTTATGCATTCCAAAATGCCTACCTCCCACTTTTTACCTTTCCTATATCTCTATTGCCTTTTCATTTCCATTAGTCACCGTGTGGTTGCACGGGGGGTTTTCACAGACACCCGGAGACCACGTCTCTCGGAATCTTTCGTGAGGTCATGCGGTGCCACTGTCAGCACACATGGCCGCTAACAGTGCATGTATGTATAAGTGTGTGAATGTGCGAGTGTAAGAATTTATATATGTTGATATATAAACGTGCGAATATCTTATCGATATCGATCAACGCCGGGTGCAAAAATGCACCCACATGCATTTTTTCGATCCCTCGTACCGTTTTTATAAACGAGCCTGCTTCACGAGTCGCTCTCTTTTAGGGGGCATGAGTATTTTACCTGTGTAACGGCTTCAAGAAGCCACTATCTTGTATCTTTGGGATGGATGACGAAACGGCTTGGTGAGCTGGGGAATTCTACGCTATATCTTTAATGTATATAGTCGTAGCGTGCCTTAGTGTGCTTGGACGTTTCGGACCACCTATTGTTATCTAGTTTTATCTTAATATCTTTATCTTACCTATTGTCTTTGATAATAACTTGAGATTTTGCCTTATCTCTTTTATCTTCCTAACGTTTGGTATTTACGATCAGATGTAAGAATTATTTTTTGAATATTGAGTGAAGAAGCTAACCTGATGGTAGCAATGTAATTTGTTAGGTTAGTAATATAAGAAATTAGTAAGACGGTACTGTTGGTAAATTTGTTAATTCACAACCCTGTCTGTTCGCGCCATTTTCGCTCTCCCAACGTGGTATTCGTTATCAAGCCAGGCGAGATAAGGAATACCATAATTTAAAAGAGTCTATTAACAACCATCCGCGAACGCGAACGTGTTTATTCAATTCTAAATATTACTCTCTAATCTCTTTCCTAAAATAACCCTTTCCTGACTCCGTTCCTATTTACCGCTGGCCAGAAACAGTACTGAAAGGTGCCGCGTTAGTGCTCCAGATGTCTGTGCTTCGGTAAGTGCTTTAAGTATTTATGTGACTTGTATTCAAATTCTATGTTTATTTCCTTCTAACCTATACAGTCCACTGTCTACCTTACAAACCCTGGTTTACTGCCTACTGCACTCCAGGCAATTTCTAATTGTGCCCCTTGACGTTCCAAGAGGCGCATACATAACCCTTTTTGATCCACACGAGCCGAATTAAGAACTACGTTATATCTCGTTCTTCGTTTCACATCCTCAATTCAAGCACATAAACACGTATGTCCAACATTAATTGTAATTTCGAATAATCATAACACTTTAATTCTAAAGATAATTAAATTGCTATAAAAGTTTCCAGTTTAAATTGCACGTGTGTACTTTTAAAAATACTGCATTTATACTTTAGTCAGATAACTTCGTTATCGCGTTGCCATTCAACACGTTTAAAACAATGACCTTTGTATTTGTATACAAACAATAAACTCTGCTTCGGAAGTACTCTTAATCTAAGATTCGCGCGTTTAATCATGACTACCAGAAACATTCTACAAAAGAAATTAGAGGATTATTTTTCTCGTTTAACGGAAATCCAAGACTATATCAAACGGCTACGCGCTTTTCAGCAGTTGAAGCGAGATATGTTCGAATGGAAAGTATTGAGCAACAACTTGATACTTTGTACGATAAAATTTTAAGTTATAATTCCACTGTAGAAGAAAAGGATGAGATAAATTCTCAAAGATCTTCCTTCGACAATTTAATAGATGTTATTCGTTCTCGGTTTTTCGATATGAAGCAAAAGGCTTCTACTTCTGCCGGCGATACAGCAGTTATCGCAAGTGCATCTCAACCTGTTATCAGTTACTTAAAACCTCTTAGTATAAATCCGTTTGATAGTTGTTTAGACAATTGGCAAAATTTCATTACGTTATACAAAAGTTTAGTCCATGAGAACGATCACATTCCCGTAATCCAGAAGTATCATTACATGCGCATGCTTCTTCGGGAGAAGCATTGGCTTTAATTTCGGATTTAGCTCTAGATGCCAATTTATATGAACAAGCGTTCACTAAACTTCAGGATCGCTACAATTCACCTCGTAGAATTACGAGCTACTACTTAAATAAAATACTTCAATTTAAAAACTCTGGATCGCTCTCAAACTTTATTAATATTCATGTTAATGCTGTTAACACGTTAAAGGTAGCGAATAAAGTTGAAGATTTGGCTGATTTTTTATTGTTTTCTTTATGCTATCGCAACCTAGAATTCAAAACTCAAAACGCATTTGATTCAAACATAGGTTCGGCAGTTCCTACTTGTACTCAACTGTTCGATTTCTTAACTTTGCAAAGCAAAACATCAGAGCTTTATGAAGATATTAAAAGGAAAGAGCGCCAAGGCCAGGTGCACCCTTCGCTTTAAATCTAGTTTAAACCAATCCTTCTTGGTTAAAAACTCGCAGACTTCAGTGGCGACTAAAACCGCTAGTATAATTTGTCCCTATTGTGGGAAGTCCATAAAATCTATGGATGTTTGGCATTTAGAAAGCTTAGCGTTGACGATCGTCAAGTTGCTATTAAATCTTTAAATCGATGTTTTAAATGCCTCGGCAGTCATACTCCTCGTGATTGTAATTCTGATGGTAAATGTAAGTTGTGCCATTCCTCTTTTCATCATACTCTGTTGCATAAACCACTTGCTAGGAACACATTAATGAATCTAACGATTCGAAAGCCGCACTCACAACTGAAGTTGTTTTGACATGCAACGTCACAAATTCACTAGAAAATTACACTGTTTTATTAGGTACTGTAGAAGCTCGTGTTTTAGATATAAACAATAAGTTACAATCTGTGAGATGCATTTTAGATTCCGGATCTCAAATCAACGCAATTTCAAGTTCTTGTGTCCAACGCTTAGGGTTGGGCGTCAACATGATTTCCGCCAAGTTGGTGGCATTTCAGGTTCTGCAATTAAATCCAAAGGAGCTGTAATATGCACTTTGTTTTCTAATCACTCGAAGCATCAATTTCAATTTTGTGCTTCAATCTTTCCTAAAATAACGGAAACGTTCCCGGTTGCTCACTGCCTTCTAGTGTTTACCATAAATTTAAATGTTTGCAACTTGCTGATGAAAATTTTCATAAATCATTGCCCGTAGATATACTACTGGGTGCTGAAATATGTTCCAGTGCTATTTTCTGATCGCACTAGAATCATTCCTGGCCAACCAGAAGCTATTGAAACAATATTCGGTTACGTGCTATTGGGACAGGTTCCTAATGTTAACACCGCAGTTAATACAACTTCTCTTTTATTTCCGATTCAGTAGATAATGATATAAGGAATTTCTGGGAATTAGAAGAAGTCAAAATGCCCAAAGTTCCCTCTCAAGAAGATGTTATTTGTGAATCTCATTTTCTAGAAAATTATTCTCGAAACGCCTCTGGTCGCTTTTACTGTCGCTCTCCCTTTCAATAACAATATTAAACCTCTCGGTAGCAATCGACATGTTGCTTATAAATGTTATCTAAATTTAGAAAACGTCTTTCATGTTCTCTTGAAAAACAAAATTCTTATAATATGTTTTACAAGAATATTTTGATCTTGGTCATATGATTTTAGCGAAAATCCATCCGATTATATTTTACCACATCATGCCATCTCGAAAATAACAAGTAGTACTACCAAACTACGCGTTGTTTTTAATGGATCTGCCGTGGATTCATTAGGTCTTTCTCTCAACAATAGATTATATGCTGGTCCCAAATTACAGTGCAATTTACCAGATATAATAAATACATTTAGATCGCATAAAATTGCTGTTTGTGCGGACATTCGCATGATGTACCGGCAGATCTTACTGTAAGCAAGATTGTCAATTTCAGCATATATTTTGGAGACCAACTCCACAAGACAACATTTCTGAGTACGAGCTTAGAACTCTTACATATGGTTTAGCTCCTTCCGCTTTCTTAGCTCAAAGAGTTCTTCGGCAATTAGTTATAGACGAGGAACTCTTACCCCTGGCTTCTGAAGCTATTATGTATCATACCTATATGGATGACGTAATTAGCGGTGCTGAAAGTATTGCTGAAGCGAAGCAACTACAGCACGAGCTAGTAAAACTTCTTTCTCTAGGCCAGTTTGATTTGCTCAAATGGTCTAGTAACTCTGAGGAATTGTTACAGGATTTCGAACAAACTGAATTAGAAACTCTAATTCCTTTCTCTGATGACGTTAGTAGTATAAAGATACTAGGTTTAGTCTGGAACCCTGGAATAGACGTGTTCACTTATAACGTGATACCCTTTAAAGGTGAATTTACAAAACGCTCTGTACTTTCTTATATGGCCCGCATATTCGACCCTTTAGGATGGTTAACTCCCGTAATATTTGTAGTAAAGCATATGTTACAACGACTGTGGGTTCAACAGATTGATTGGGATGATACCCCTGATCATAAGTGGTGTCAGGAATGGCAAGGCTTTTGTAACCAAATTACTATGTTATCCCAGCTAAGAATTCCTCGTATTTTGTCTCATTTTCACGGCACTTATCGATTGCTAGGATTTTGCGATGCAAGCGAAAGGGGATACGGCGCTTGTGTCTACTTGTATGTTGTTAATGATAAATCTGTAGATTGTAATCTTTTACAAGCCAAGAGCAAGGTTGCTCCTCTAAAGCATCTTACTATCCCACGCTTAGAACTTTCTGGAGCTCTTTTATTATCCAAATTAATTCATTCTATGCGTTCAAATAAATTTCCATACCCTATTTTGGAAACTAAACTTTATTCAGACTCTCAAGTCGTACTTACATGGTTGCGTACGCCTACATATTTGTTAAAACCTTTTGTGGGAAATCGAGTAAGCCAAGTTCTAGACTATACCTCCATTGATCAATGGAGCCATGTTTCCGGAGAACTTAACCCCGCTGACGTCGCTTCTCGTGGACTCACCCCTTTTCAATTATTACGCCACGATTTGTGGTGGAAAGATGCATCTAATTTAAATGATGTTTGTTTTAACCTCAACTATTCTTTTGTTCCTTTGAGTGAAGTACCTGAATTAAAATCAATTACTACACTACTGGTTGCATTAGAACAGTGTGATTTTGCTGAATTCATGGGAAATTTTTCTTCTTTAAGTCGCTTGCAATATGCAACGGCATATATTATTCGTTTTATTTATAATTGCCGTCACCCCATGGGAAAAATTCTAGGTCCTATTTAACGTGATGAATTACATAATGCATCACAAACATGCGTGAAACTTGTTCAACAACAATTTTTTGCAGTAGAATTGTTGCAAATAAAAAATAAAAAACCTCTCTCCGCCTCTTTTAGAAAATTATCGCCGTTTATCGATGCTCTAGGTTTGCTTAGGGTGGGCGGTCGCTTACAGCATTCACAATTGAACTATGATAGCAAACATCCTCTGTTATTGCCTAAAAGGGCAGCTTTATCTAAACTTATTTGCGACCACTATCATGCGTTATCTTTTCATTCCGGACCTCTTACCACACAAGCTCTTATTCTAAGAAAATACTGGATTTTAGGATCACGATCGTTAATACGACAACGAATACATCAATGCATACCATGTTTCCGATTTAATTCCAAGCCTTCTCAACCCATTATGTCTAATTTGCCTCCGTCCGTGTACAATTAACTCGTGCCTTTACTCATGTTGAAGTTGACTTTGCAGGACCGTTGCTTGTTAAGTCTTCCATTCGGCGTAATGCTTCTTCTTTCAAATCATATCTTTGTGTTTTCGTGTGCATGTGCACGAGAGCAGTTCACTTGGAATTAGTTTCCGAACTTACTACTAATGCTTTTATGGCGTGTTTTGACCGATTTGCTTCTCGGAGAGGTGCTCCTGACACTATCTATTCAGATTGTGGAAAGAATTTTATTGGTGCAGCCCGTATGTTAAAGGAAGCTAGTGCGTTTCTTCATCAAAACCAAGATGAAATATTTTCCGCATTGGTTTCCCGCCAAGTTAAATGGCAGTTTAATCCGCCATATGCTCCTAATTTTGGGGGTATGTGGGAAGCATCGGTAAAATCTGCAAAATCTCTATTGCTACGCACTCTTGGCAAACAACCTCTTACTTTTGAAGAGTTGTCTACTGTTTTCACTCGCATAGAGGCCGTATTGAATAGCCGACCTTTGTGTTTCTTTTCCTTGGACACTAAAGACAACCCCGATTATTTGACTCCCGGTCATTTCCTTATTGGAGACCCTATATTAAGTATGCCAGACATTCCGCGACCGTATGATTCAACAGTACAGTTCTAAGTTACCATTCGTTGGATAATCAAAATACTGACTTCTCGGAAATAACAAATTAACAAGTCGATAAAACCAAAAGCAGGTATTGTTTTCTAAACATTCCTCTTCCTTTTATTACAGCTACATTAAATAAACCTAACCCAAACCACTTACCAAAACTACCTGAAATGTATCCTTTACCAACAATAACAGCCTCAACCATAAATCATTCAACCAGCCAAACAAAAAACCCACTCGCCCATCAGACAATAAAAGAAGGGACATATTCGAATGCAGTAAAAGCAAAGCACCAAATGAACAAACATCTGCAAGCAGTTTCCCGTCAAAAGAAAATGCGATTATATTAAATTCATTGCCAAACACGAAGTTAGAAGATTATCTAAATGCAATCACGGAAATAATAGATCCTAAAAATATAACCTTTGCATCAAGAATAGCAAACAACCGGATCTGTATTTATTTATCTACAAAAGAAGATGCTGACCAGTTTGTAAACAACCATCCTAATATAACAGTAAATAACACAGAAGTGGAAATACGTAAATTACTAACGCCGACCATAAGGGTGGTTATTTCAAATGTTAGCCCATCCATACCACACAATGTAATAGAAGACGCACTTATTAAGCTAAATATAACTTTAACAGGCAAGATGTCATTTATAAAAGCTGCATTATCAGAAATAAAATTTAAACACATACTTAGCTTTCGTAGACAAATCTATGTTAAACAAACTGCAAATTTAAACATCCCAGAATCAATAATAGTATTATTTGAAGAAACCCCCTACAGACTATTTTTATCTACAGAAACATACTCCTATACATGTAAACAAACCGGCCATTCAACCTCAAGCTGCGAGGAACATAATATACAGAGTGAAACAAAACAACCTGAACAAATAACAAACCTAAATGAAACAATAAGAAATAAAAGACCAAATCAGTCACCTGAAAGTACACCTACAGAAGAACTAAATGAAACTTACATTGAACATCAAATAAGAGAAGCAACACAAAAGAAAAAACAAGAAACCAACCAAGAATCAACCCTGTCGAATTTATCACAAACCATACGGACAAACAAAAACAAAAAGGATCCTACAATTAAAAGAAGAACTTGGAACAAACTGAATCCCCAAAACACAATACAATAAAGGAAATCATAGAAAGTGATCCAGCCAAATACATTATCTCATTCGGCCAATTTCAGGACTTTCTAGAAAACACGATCGGAACAAAAAATACTAGAATTAAGTAAAAACTATACCAAAGATACAAACCAACTCATACAAATGATGCATGAAATCCAAAACAATACTGATGACAAAAAATAAAACAACAATAACAAGAATAACTAAAAATGGAGGAACAACAAATTGAGTCAGAAATGTCTGATTCCTCAGTCGATAATCAATAACATGAACATCATTCAATGGAATTGTAATGGACTTCAATCCCATAAAGCTGAATTCAAAACTAATTGAAGAAACACAACCTCATTACATATGCTTACAAGAAACACACTTCAAAGAACATCAAAACATAGCTCTCGTGGACTCACCCTTTTCAATTATTACGCCACGATTTGTGGTGGAAAGATGCATCTAATTTAAATGATGTTTGTTTTAACCTCAACTATTCTTTTGTTCCTTTGAGTGAAGTACCTGAATTAAAATCAATTACTACACTACTGGTTGCATTAGAACAGTGCGATTTTGCTGAATTCATGGGAAATTTTTCTTCTTTAAGTCGCTTGCAATATGCAACGGCATATATTATTCGTTTATTTATAATTGCCGTCACCCCATGGGAAAAATTCTAGGTCCTATTTAACGTGATGAATTACATAATGCATCACAAACATGCGTGAAACTTGTTCAACAACAATTTTTTGCAGTAGAATTGTTGCAAATAAAAAATAAAAAACCTCTCTCCGCCTCTTTTAGAAAATTATCGCCGTTTATCGATGCTCTAGGTTTGCTTAGGGTGGGCGGTCGCTACAGCATTCACAATTGAACTATGATAGCAAACATCCTCTGTTATTGCCTAAAAGGGCAGCTTTATCTAAACTTATTTGCGACCACTATCATGCGTTATCTTTTCATTCCGGACCTCTTACCACACAAGCTCTTATTCTAAGAAAATACTGGATTTTAGGATCACGATCGTTAATACGACAACGAATACATCAATGCATACCATGTTTCCGATTTAATTCCAAGCCTTCTCAACCCATTATGTCTAATTTGCCTCCGTCCGTGTACAATTAACTCGTGCCTTTACTCATGTTGAAGTTGACTTTGCAGGACCGTTGCTTGTTAAGTCTTCCATTCGGCGTAATGCTTCTTCTTTCAAATCATATCTTTGTGTTTTCGTGTGCATGTGCACGAGAGCAGTTCACTTGGAATTAGTTTCCGAACTTACTACTAATGCTTTTATGGCGTGTTTTGACCGATTTGCTTCTCGGAGAGGTGCTCCTGACACTATCTATTCAGATTGTGGAAAGAATTTTATTGGTGCAGCCCGTATGTTAAAGGAAGCTAGTGCGTTTCTTCATCAAAACCAAGATGAAATATTTTCCGCATTGGTTTCCCGCCAAGTTAAATGGCAGTTTAATCCGCCATATGCTCCTAATTTTGGGGTATGTGGGAAGCATCGGTAAAATCTGCAAAATCTCTATTGTTACGCACTCTTGGCAAACAACCTCTTACTTTTGAAGAGTTGTCTACTGTTTTCACTCGCATAGAGGCCGTATTGAATAGCCGACCTTTGTGTTTCTTTTCCTTGGACACTAAAGACAACCCCGATTATTTGACTCCCGGTCATTTCCTTATTGGAGACCCTATATTAAGTATGCCAGAGATAACTCTGCCAGAAAATATAAACTTGCATTCGCGCTGGCTACGACTGCGCCAAATTACCCAGTCGTTCTGGCGGCGATGGTCCAATGAATATTTGCTCACTTTATCTCAACGACCCAAATGGAATCGTTCCTCCGATGTACCCAAAGTGGGTCAAGTGGTTTTTCTTCCCGGGATTAAAACTTCTCCTCTATCGTGGCCGTTAGGACGAGTCGAGCAATTATTTCCCGGTAGCGATGGTGTTGTTCGCGTGGTGTCGGTAAAAACCATCCACGGTTCCCTCACTCGGCCGGTAAATAAAATAATACCTCTTCCTTTAGAAAACTAATTTTTTTTCTTGTTTCTTTCTCCAACTTAGATTTAGTTTTTTTTTTTTATATATAAAAAAAATCGCGTTCTATTTTGCTTTTTTTTCTATCCCGAGCATCGGCGGGTAAACCGTAGCCCACTACTGGGAGGAAATGTCCAGTTCTAATACAATTTTCTTTTCAAGTTTCTAATATATTTCTTTTCAAAAAATGTTCATTTTTGGTGGGCGGTTATGTTCGCGCCATTTTCGCTCTCCAACGTGGTATTCGTTATCAAGCCAGGCGAGATAAGGAATACCATAATTTAAAAGAGTCTATTAACAACCATCCGCGAACGCGAACGTGTTTATTCAATTCTAAATATTACTCTCTAATCTCTTTCCTAAAATAACCCTTTCCTGACTCCGTTCCTATTTACCGCTGGCCAGAAACAGTACTGAAAGGTGCCGCGTTAGTGCTCCAGATGTCTGTGCTTCGGTAAGTGCTTTAAGTATTTATGTGACTTGTATTCAAATTCTATGTTTATTTCCTTCTAACCTATACAGTCCACTGTCTACCTTACAAACCCTGGTTTACTGCCTACTGCACTCCAGGCAATTTCTAATTGTGCCCCTTGACGTTCCAAGAGGCGCATACACTGTCATGAACAAATTTTGATGTGTATTGTTTATTAAGCCAGAGTACCAGTACATAAAAATTTGCTAAAGTGCAGAGTAACTTGCTCTTTTGAACATTTTGAAATTTGGGCTTTTTCTTGCCAAAGAAAAAACAGTTTAGATGCAATGCTTATGTGTGTCTGCACTTAAAAACTGTAATGTTAGCTTTAGTCATAGTATATATGCTAGGCGACTTGTCGCATTTGTTTTAATTTTAGTAGTGTTTCGTGCTCTCCAACAAATTTGTGCTGTCGATTATAACTGAGCCACATTAAAGACCCGTGTGTGCATTTATAAATGTAGTTCATAAACAATGGGGCTACACATTCCGTTTCCTGATAAATCGAAAGACGTGTTATCGGTTGAAAAAACCAGGTGGCGCCTAAAATAAACATTTTGTAGAATTTAAGTTAGGATTTAGATTTTAAGCTCTTACTGTGCTAACAGTCATTTTCTTTTTTTAAGCTTTTTTTCTTTTATAGCTTTGTCGCGATTGTTACATGCCAAAATTGGTATTTTACAGTTTTAAATATGTGACGGAATTCGCGCCAATATTTTAAAAATAGACTTGTTAAATTTCCGCCATCCCGGACAGTTGCGTCGGCGCACGAGAATGCGCAGACGTGGAGTGAAGAAGTAAGTGCGCGGTTTCCGACACGACGATTATTAGCCAATGAGACTTCAAACAGTGAAGTTTACCTGTGTCGTGCCTTTGTCTTTTCTCTTTCAGATAATGTAGGTTTCCTTTTATCTCTTGCCCTATCGTATCTCTACCTTCACCTTATTCCTTCGTCCTGCCTACAAACAGAAAAAGAGGGAAAACGATAAATCTGGCTTCAACGAGGACTTGACGTACCCAAACAACACCCAAGGACCCTGAGTTTGAGCTGAATGGAGAGTTTTAAGTGAGTACCTCAATTTATTTATCCTTTTGAGTGCCAATGGTATCATTATAAACATATTTGGCATGTGATACAATTTGGCAAATTATGACGTAATATTTTGTTGTGCAATATTGAGTACATGGTTAGTATGTATGGCCAACTGTCGTAGTGGCTCAAAACAGTTGCACGGGATTATAATCAGTCAAATTCAGAAAAGAATACGCGATAGAAATGCTTAATTACAACAGTAAAATTGAAAACATTTTAAGGAACATACAAGATAAATTTTAGCTACATTAGAAAATGCTGTAACATTGGTAAAACTAACCACATTACACTCTAGTATTATAGAACCAATTAACTTATTAAATGAATTATTAAGAATTAGATCACTAATAACTAACAGTAAACTACCCTTTGAAGTAGTAGAATCAAACATACTCACATTTGAAAAAATAGCCATAGTGAAAGGTTATGTAAAGAATAACGAAATCACATTTTTAATAGAAATCCCCATAGTAGAAAGTAACACATAATTATTATCATTTATTTGCTTTCCCCATGAAAGTTACTAGTAGGTATCAAGTTATTATCCCTAAAACCAAGTTCCTTTCCCTAAACGAACTTAGATATGGCTATATGAACGAAAAATGCAAAGAAGTAGCACCAAGCCAATATTTATGCCAATCAATAACGACAACATCTATTCAAGCAGATAGCCCTTGTGAAGTACACTTTATAAGATTCTCAAATCAATACAACAATTGTGAAGCAAAACCAGTACAAATCACCAACATGAAAATTCAAAAAGTTACGGAAAATAAATGGATGGCAAGTAATAGCAACAGCTCATTGCAAACAAGACGAAAACAATTTAGCATTAATTGGAAGTAAACTAATCACCATTAAAGAAGATTGTTATCTAAAATTGAGAAATGAAATTATTGGAGTATACCAAGACCAAACAGTAACAAAGAAATTCGCAAACATACCGGAACTACAGTTCAAGATTACACAACCCAAAGACGACAAAATCAGCAGGAAACCAATGCAACTAGAGCACCTAGACCTAGATGATCTCAACCAAGTCATGATGTTAATGGACAATTACAAAGAACACTTAAGTGAGTTAAAAGTGCCAAAATTACATTATGATAACGTAAGTGTTTGCACAATTATATTAATTATTATAATCATTTTACTTACAATGTATTTATTGTACAAAATGTATCTTAGATATACGAATTAAGAAACGAAGTTTAGTCATAAGAAACAAGCAACAAAGGTAAATAAAGAAACAATAAATATACCCTCAGGGACAATGAATTTTAAAAATTAAGCAAAACCCTTAATCTTCATCTATGTCAGGAGGAGTTACATATCCTCCAAATCAAATATAGGTATAATTAAATGGAATTATTGAATCTTAAGTTAACGTGCAACATTGTATAATCCAAGGATAGATAATAAAAGGTTAATAGAAGTCATACAGAAAACAGGAGAATGAATGTGAATACGTTGTATTCCAAACACAACGTGACACTGCAGGTGCAGGTCACAGTAGGTTATAAAACAGAAATTACTAGAATTAAGATTGTTACTGTGTATTGTATAAATGAATAAAGAAATAAGCAGACATGAGCCCTGCAGTTCCCACAAGAAATGTGAGGGGTAGGGACAACATAAATACCCTAGAGAGCCCAAAATAGTCAGTCAGTCTTGAGCCTAAGAACTTTAGCATTGTTGGTTGTTTAGGCTACTCGCCCTAATTTAGTTCATAGT
This sequence comes from Platerodrilus igneus, assembly GCA_036346225.1. Lineage (NCBI taxonomy): Eukaryota > Metazoa > Arthropoda > Insecta > Coleoptera > Lycidae > Platerodrilus > Platerodrilus igneus. The sequence continues at coordinate 789,332 of JARFIW010001778.1, read as the reverse complement.
AATTTCAACTTAGAATATGTTTTGATACAGTACTTGTAAATTAAATTTTAATTGTAATTCAGTTTAAATAAATTTGTTAGAAGAGTTTTTGGAAGAAGACTTTTAAAAAGGCAACTCCCAATGGCCAAAACCTAACTCACGTACTAAAACGTGCATGTCGATAACATACGATAGTTGACGCTACAATGCTTAAAACGTGGCGTTCTCATGAACTTGTCATTCCTACCAAACATCAAACATTTTCATTAGTTAGCGAGGTGACCACACATTCCTTTGGACATGAGAAAATGCATGTTTGATGAAATACATACAATAAAATTGTAGGTTATTCCCCTAAAATACGCGAGAACTGAAAACCACACTTGTGTGTGCAATAACTTAATTTACAGTACTTAAAAGTATGATGAAAAAAAAGATTTTCCTTTTGGATTAAAAACATTCCTGTACCTAATATTAAAACAAAACTTTGTGCAGCCAAAGATGCGTAACTATATAAGCATCAAATAGTATTTATAACGTTACATATTTGTGGCTGAGCAGTCAGTGATGATGGCTTGTGATTCAGAGGTAGCATTTTCGATCCCTGCCGGCAGCACTAATCTTTTTCTAAGTAACATAATGTGGTGCTGTCAGTGGTTCAATTTTTAGGAATCAACATCCTTCCAAATTTACTAAAAGACAGTGAGTTGAGCATGCACCCAATTTTTAAAACCCTAAGAAAATTCGGGAAATTGATCTACTGCTACCACCCAACTTATAGGACCTACAAAAATTCAGGAAACGGTCTCCCCCTTCACCCGTCAGTACAATCATAGGACCACACCTCGTGAGGAATTTTCTAACAGCACTAAAAATTTTACTAGGTTGAAGTGTCCCAACACCTACTAAAAATCTGTTCAAAAATCTAAGACAAGAGATGAAAAGACCTACAGAAATTTTATCTTAATTTCTATCATGTTCACTATTTTTCTACTTAATTTTTAAATGCTTTGTTTCGTATTCCAATTACTGAATATGTTATCTTACCTTAAGATTAAACCTATATCCAAGTTCCTGCAGATTTTTGTATAAATCGGCTGATTTTATAGGTTCATACAACAAAATTTTTTCTCTAAGTTTTGGATTAGCTGACACTAAATTATGGAAAACAATATGAAATGGAATCTTGCACGATGGTATTTTCTTTGATTGAAATGTTTCAAATATTAAATCGTCTGGATTCCTGCAACAAAATCCCTTAACAACGAGTTGGTAAAATACAAACTTACACTCCCACATCAGGATTTTCCAATATTTCGACATTCTGATTACCAATAAAATTAAATTCTCTAGAATCTGCCAATGTTTCTTCAGGTAAATCTTGCATGTCATTTCCAAAATCCAATCTTTTAAATAAATAAAAAGGTTTAATACATGGCTCACTTTTGTGCTTTTTAAACGTTCTTTTCTTTTTTAGGCTATTTTCACTTTTTCGTTTGAGTACCCTTGCATCCTCATCATCACTCACAGTACACAATTCATTTAAAAGGGGATGAGTCGCTTCATATATATGCTTTAGAATTTTTACTCCTTTATGACGGTTGAAAGGTTTTATACCAAACTTTGTTAACTCTTCCTGAATTTTAGGTGTAGGCATCTCATTAAAATTCATCATTGGTGTAACATTCGTTGTTTTAATTGTAATTTTGTTTTTAGGTGTTGTAACAATGGATCCTGACGAACAACCGGGTTTACTATTTTCAGTATTAATATGGATTTTTGTTTCTTTAGAAGAAGCATTAAAAAAATTTGATGAAAGAGATTTAGGTGTTTTGTCATTCATGCAATGATCACTCGATTTAATTAATCTAGTATTGCATTTTCTGAGTATATCACCATCACTAATTGTAGTATCTTTTTGATTACACTCAGAGAAATTTATACCCGTAGAAAGCGAAGATTTGATATTGCAATCTTCTTTAGAGGTTGTTAAATATAATATAGTATCATTTTGATCGTCAGGAAGCGCATGCTCTGGTGAATTTTGGGTTAAATCAAGAACCTCTTTGTCGTTTAATTCTTGTTGCTGACTAAGGAGAGAATGAATATAATCTGTGACATTTAAGCCTGTACTTTGTCTAGAATCTTGGTTGTAACTATCCTTACTAACTGTATTAGTTGAATTCAGCTCCTCGTCCGATGAGCACGTCAAGTCCAAAATGTCAACTACACTGTCTTTTAAATCACAGTGAATTTTATCTAACTCAAGCATACTTTCAGAAATACCTTCGTTAGATGAAGCAGTTCCTTTCACCATATCAATAACAATATTAGTAGAAGGTGATTTAGTAGCAACTTTGAATAGTGAAGGTTGCAAGTATGGTTGATCGGGTAATTCACAATTTTCTGAAGACATATTAGACTTGCTATTTACATCAAAATTTAAATTATACTCATCTTGTAGAACATCTACGTGTGTAGATACCGATTGTTCATTGTACTTTGACAATTTACTGCCTGTCAACAATGTTTTAGATTCTTCAACAATTTCTTCATCATCCGTTTCAAATAAATCAGGCGAAATGCAATGATAATCATTCATATGATCACGTTTCAATGATCCATCCATTTTATTTTCTAATTCTGCATCGCATATGTTACTCACAGTTTCAGGAATAGTTTTTATAGATATTGGCGACAATGGCCTCCCAGGAATAGTATGCCAATCTCTTAACAAACTACCACATTTTGTTGAACTCGGTGATATAGACGCTAGAGTTTTTATATAAAAAATCTGATTATCTTGTGTGCTAGGAAAGTCCAAAGCACTCAACTTGAATAAATCAGCATTTTTATTCCGGTAAGTTTCTAAATTATGACTTAGCAAAGTCTCATCACAATCTTTATCAAATGTACTTGCAACGCTAGCTGTAAAGTTTTCACTTAAAATCGATGAAACCTTTTCAGATATTAACTGTTGTCTATCGGCTTCTGTTCGTATGAACAATGTAGGTGTTACAAACCGAAATTTGGATGTCTTTTTCTTTCTCTGAAATAAAAACATTTTCATTATTGGATTAATTTTTATGTATAATAGCAAAAATAATCTCAAACCAATTATAACAATATAAAATGATGGACACACCAGTTTATAATAACATCAACAAAACTTTTTGTTTAAATTCGTAAAAACTTTAGCTACAACTTACAGAGACACAGTCAGGAATAACAATAATTTCATATTTGAACCATATCTTCTTTGAATCCAAGAAGCAATTAAATATGAATAAACTTGTATGGACTGAGCGTCAGAATGGGTATTTGTATGGGTTTGGGCAGTTGAGGTCGTTATGTAGAGATGCTTAAAGTAAGGGAAACACAATAGCTGGCTTGGCCCGTGCTTTATTTAGTAGCCATTACAATGAGTGTACACGACCTCTATTGAGCAACACATAATTATAAAGTTCATCGTCCGTGAAAACGTGAAACCAACCGAAATTGACTGCAGACTGCATACCCAGTTCGGAGAAGCTACCCTTTCATGGTCAAGAGTGAAAGGTTTGGTGCACCAAATTCAAGCAAGGTCGTAAACATATTACAAATCAAGTACATCCCCGTTAACACCATGCAAGTGCGACTAATGAAAACATTACACCTGTTCATGAGCTAATCGACTAGTATCCACGCTTCACAGTGCTTCAAAGTTCGGAACAACTTGGTATCAGCTATGGAAGTGTCCAATCAATCATCAGAAAGCAGTGGAGCTTCAGAAAAATCTCAGCTCATTGGATTTCAAAGTTGCTCAATAATGATCAAAAAGCTGCACAAGTTCGCATTTCTCAATTGCTCTAAACTCCATTTGAAAATGAGGAAGCTTTTGCATAAAAGTGTCACCTGTGACGAAACGTAGGTGCTGTTTAGGATGTAACATTTTGTAAATTGTAAAATTGCACGTGTCTACTTGTCCGCGAATAGACCTGTATTTCAATTAGTGAAACCACCACCAAACCACCTGCTGTCACCCTTGTTACCTGGCTGCCGGAACAAGGACAATCAGTGCTGTTTGCGGCGATCCTTCATGAAGAGAAGACGTGTTCTGTTAGTTCAGGTGAGTGGTAATTAGTTAGTGTTATACATTGTTATACTTGGTCTCGTTTTCGTATATTTACTTCATTTTTGTGGTCCTTCGAGCCGGATTTTGAATTAGTCCAGTGGATTTATAGTTCATTTAAAAACACGTAATTTTGGCTTTTGTGTGTTTTTATACTTTATTGCGTGTTCTAATTACCGCGATCATGAGTGTAAACCGTTAGTAAATGGCCGCAAATTTCATTAGAAATTATTATTTTAATTAACTTCAATTAATTGAATTGATTTTACCGCTCACTAAATCACATCTGCAGTAATTATTAATTATTATATCTGTGCTTATTGACTTTAAAAATATTGAACGCATCTAACTACATACAGCTTTTACTTTAAATTATTTTCATAGATTTAGAGGTAAATGTATTTCCTTTAACTAAAGAGTAGAAAAATAAACCCGTTTGGGTTTAACGACTGTAGATTTCAGAATGAAGGATTAGTCATCTTTTGTCTGTTGTTACCTGCTCTAACGCAAATTTAACGATCCCTTTCTAAATACTTTTAAACTGCATGGGACCGCGCCGCATGTATTCTAATTGCATTCCATTGAATATTGGTTGGAACTTTTTAAATTTAGAAAGTTTCAATTTTCTTGGTATTTGAGGCATTGAGTAATTGCGTGTTGCATTCTTTGTGTTTGAGATAGTTACTTCATGGTGAGCGGGTCCATTTTGCGTGTTATTTAGGATTGCCGGCAGATAGAATTGTCATAATTTTGTTTGGTGATTTGAAATAACTATTAAATGCATGTTAATAGTTTTTGGTTCTAGTTCATAAAGTCCTAATAACTTTATTTTTGTAGTTGTATAATTTGTTTGTTAGATAAACATTTATTTGTAAGCAGATTACTGTCATTTGTTCTTTATCCATGTGATTTACGTTCTTCTTGTTCTCCATTATTTGTGACAATGGAAATTGAAAAATTGTCAAATAAACGAAACATGTTATTGCATAAGGCACAAGCCTTACTAAAGTGTGCTGAAGTAGCACAATCTCATTCTGAAAATAAGTTTGTTGTCTTTGATGTTCGTTTTGATGATTTACCAAATATAGTAAATCAATTTGAACAAGTTCATTACGAAATTGTTGCTTGTGTAGATGTCGATGATTTAGATCAACAACAAGAGATTGAAGATCGTTTTGATGAAATTCAATACTCAATCAAGATTATTCACCGAGAATTAGCATGTAAGAGATCATTGCAGTCGCATCCTCATACTGAACGTTATATTGTTGACCCGTATCACTCTGGTGCTCCGAATAAAGTTAAGTTGCCGAGAATTGTCATACCAACCTTTGATAGTAATTATAAAAACTGGAGTTCCTTCTACGATTTGTTCCGTACACTAATTCATAAAAATGAAAGCTTGTCTAACATCGAATGCTTTCAGTACTTAACCTCATCATTGGTCAAGGAGCCTCTGGCAATTATTAAAGGTCTTCCATTAAGTTCCGATAATTATACCATTGCTTATCAACAATTGGTTGATAGGTATCAAAACTAACGTTTTTTGCTCACTAGCTATTGGCAGGCTATTTGTAATGCATCGTAAGTTAGTTCAGATTCTGCGTTCTCATTATGCACATTATTGTCTCCATTTTCTAAAAATTCTTCAGCAATTGCGCAAGTTAATCACAACATGAGGGATTTTACTCGTTTTAATCTATTATTACAAAAATTGGACAACTCAATTAGGAAACGGTTTGTAATTGAACTTCATGATGTCAAAACTCCCAGCTATGAAAATTTGTACTTATTTGTTTCTAAACATTGCAAGGCATTGGAGACAAACCTAGTTGTTGCAGGACAACCAGCTCCTGCAAATGTCCCAAAGCCCACGGTAGCTCGACTGTATCCTGTTTTTTTTAAACCAAGAGAATCATTAAGTTTTGTTACCACAGTTAAGAAAACCAATAATACCTGTTGCATTTATTGCAAAGCTGATCATTCTGTTTTTAAATGTGACAAAATTCTTAGTATTAGAACCTTCCGCACGACATAAATTTGCAAAAGCTTCAAGCTGGTGTTATAATTGTTTAGGAACCAACCACTCTGTTGGTAAGTGTCCATCAAAATTTAGTTGTTGGGTGTGTGATAAAAAACATCAAACATTGTTGCATTTTCCAATTCCTGCTGTTGCTTCAGACAAAGGAAGTGAAACGTCGGTGACAGAATTTCCTTCCAACCCAGAGTCTTCTAATAAAGTTACAGTGATGACCAGCACTGTGGCTAGTCAATCTATTGTTTTGTTGTCCACAGTCTTGTTGCAAGTACAAGATGCACACGGAAATTATCAAAATTGCCGGTCACTACCTGACAATGGTAGTCAAGGCAGTTATATGTCCCAATCCTGTATGAAAAGCCTAGGATTAAAATCGTCCTCATCGTCAATATCGATAAACGGTTTAAATCAAATGAGCACCTCTAGTTATGGTCTCGTTACATCTTCGTTGTGGCCATATCAAAAAGCCAACCCTACATTTGTTGTTGATATAATTGTTATTCCTACAATCGTTATGACTTCTTGAAGGTCTAACATTAGCAGATCCTTACTTCGGACGTCCTCGTGAGGTAGATTTATTGTTAGGAGCAGATATTTTTCTACTGTTGTTCAGCCTGGCAGTAGACGTGGTAAAATTGGAGAGCCTCTTGCCCGTAATACTGTGTTTGGTTGCATACTTATTGATAAAACAAACTGCCAGTCATCAGCTCATGTAAATTCATTTTGTACATCGGTTAGAAATGCCCCATTGGATATTGTTTTAAAAAATTCTGGAAAATTGAACAAATTTCAGAAACTCCTACACTTTCGCCTGGAGATATTCAATGTGAAACTATCTTTCTAGAAACCCATCAAAGAAAGGAGAATGGTAGATATGTTGTTAATTTACCCTCTAAGGATTCTTGTATAGAACTGGGCGATTCTTATTCCACGACATTGCGTCGTTTTGAATTATTAGAAAATCGTTTGTTGAAAACTCCTAACCTACATAAGGATTATTCAAATTTCATGAAAGATTATTTAGAGTCTGGACATATGCCTGCAATTCATGAAACTCTTACACATTCGTCAACGGGATACTATATTCCCCATCATTGTATTCAAAAACCTGATAGTAGTACCGCTAAATTGAGAGTTGTATTTGATGCGTCAGCTAAATCATCCAACGTCTTTAAATGATGGTTTACCAACTGACCTTAAACTTGAACAGGATTTGTCAAGCATTTTGTTAGGTTTTAGATTACACAAATTTGTTGTAACAGCTGATATAAAGCAAATGTATCGGCAAATTGAAGTGGCAGATCAGCATCGATCGTATCAACGCATTCTTTGATGAATTTCAAAAACCGATCATATTGAAGAGTATCAACTTAATACTATAACGTATGGGGTATCGTCATCTCTGTATTTAGCTATTCGTGTTCTCCTTCAATTGACAAAAGATAATATTCAAAATTATCTATTAGCCGCAAAGGTTCTTACAATTTAAAAGTTAATAATTACAATCCCGCAAGCGCGAGATTACGTAACGCACCTGCAGATGGTAACCCTTATCTTGGTTACAGATTTTAGCGTGCCCATCTGTCAATGACGTCACACAACATGCAAAATTAAATGCGCAATTATGCAATAAATAAATGTTCGAAATGCAGTATAAACAAATAAGGTACTTACATAAATAGGTACAGCTTCCTACAGGTTAAATAAAGATGGCATCAGCACGTCCATCAGGGCTGCTGATGGCCCCCTTTAAGATATTTACCGGAGGGTACGCCCAGCATCCTTCCAAAGCGCTCCGACCAGCTACGGCAGTCGCAGTTGCTACCAGGACTAGTTCATCTAGGGTCGTGGACGACGGTTCGAGCAGGCTGCTTACCAATTACCTTCTACCTATGTAGGGAAAGGGCAGGAACAGGTTTATCAGGACGACAAAACAAAGATAAACAAAGGCAAGGATCTACATAAATAAAAGATAACGATACGTTACCGAAACCCAACCACACTTCTGGAAGTCTAAGGCAAAACAGCCACGTTACAGAGTCTCCCGGAAGAACTTCCCCACTTTTCTTCCGCCACTCGCGTCAGCGCGAAATTCGTCCAACCCACTTCTGACGTGACAGAAATACGCGCACCGAGTCTTTGAAATTTATGGCGCGAACTCACGCACAGCAAGACTAAACTAAAGAATGTTTAGTGCCAATTTGGCACGTAACAAGGTTCTTACATCTGATACCTATGTTGATGATGTAGTAACAGGTTGTGCATCATTGGAAGAAGCATTAAAAATCCAGCGTCAACTTGTTTCGTTATTGTCAAGTGCAGGTTTTGTTCTCAGGAAATGGGCAAGTAATCATCCTGAATAGTTGTCATTCCCTCCTGAAGCACTTCAACCATTTTCCTTTAATGAAGCTGACTCGCTTTCTTTAAAGGTCTTAGGTTTACAGTGGTGTCCCACAAAAGGCTGCTTTCAGTTCAAAGTTGATAGTACTGTGCGTCCTTGCACCAAACGAGTAATACTCTCAGACATAGCAAAGATATTTGACCCGCTTGGTTTGTTAACACATGTAACCTTCCTTCATCATCATTAGGTCTTCAGTCCTAGAACTTGTTAGACGCGTACCATCATTGTTCCCTATTCTGAACTAACCTACAGATTTCCCTGAAATATGCACAGTTTGCATCTATAACTGTCTGATCTAGGTCTACATCTACCTCTTTTTTCCTATCTCTGCTTGTAATATATCACATACTATTCCCCAAAAATGCCTTAGAACGTATTCCGCCCAACTATTTCTCTTTTTCCCCAGATATCCTTGTTCCCCTACTATTTCTGTACTTTATTTGTTATTATCTTTGTCTGTCCATGCTATCGTCCTCATACATCTGAAGCACATCATTTCAAAAGGCTGCTACCGTTTTCTGTCTGCGTTTCAGACTGCCTGTATTTCATAGGCATACTGTGCTGTGCTCCACACATATGCTTTCAATTTTTTTCTCCTTATTCTGTTTGTTGTCTTTCCTCATAGGCGATGTTCTTTCTTATTAGATGCAGTTCGGTCACTTTCTATTGTTTTACAGTTATATGCCCTATTTCTCCGACCTTCAATGGTTGTGAAGGGAGGTAAGCAGTCTGTGGCTGGCAAGTTCTCCCAACACTTAACCATTTGGCGATTTAATATATTTTCCAATTTATCTTTTCGCACAGTCAACATTAGTTGCAGGTATTTCGCAGCCATTAGGTTTTCCGTCTCAAAACTGGTTGGACACGTACCTGCACTTGTTTATATTCTGAGCTAGCCTACATAGTTCCCTGAAATTCTCACACAGCATGTGTATTCAGGTTAATCTTCTTTGGGAATTAAACCACTCATAGCTTTTAAAATCAACTTTATTTACGTTTCGATCCATGACCTAGGATCGTTGTCAAAATAATAATAAAAACTTCAAGTTTGACATTTATGACATAAATTGAAGGTGACTTTGATTTATTGATGTTTGAAATATTTGGTTTGAGTATACTAAGCAAAAATTTTTTAAAGTTTAACAAAATGATTGCCTTCAATTTGTGTTGCGACTGGGATCGGCTTTCTTTAGGTAGCCAATACGCTTAACGTGAAATCAGCTGATTAATTTTTATTGGTGAATTTTATATAAATTGAATAACTTGGAATTGGAAAACATTTTTTAACATGTTTCTATTTATACAATTGGGAGGATGGTTATTAAAGAAGTGTGCGATTGCATTATTGAAAGGCTTAAGTAGTCGTTTTTTTTTTATATTTATTTTGAGGGGAAAAATTCATTATGATTTAAGTTACCTCTTTGGTAGATTTTAACATGGTTCTGAGGCGACTCTATGGCGGGTATACACTTGTCAGATACCAATGTTGTTCTATGAAAATTGTATATGGATCTGAGGTGACCCTATGGCGGGTTTACACTTGTCAGATACCAATGTTGTTCTATGAAAATTGTATATGGATCTGAGGCGACCCTATGGCGGGTTTACACTTGTCAGATACCAATACTGTTCAACGGAGATTGTATATGGCTTTGAGGTAACCTTATTGTGGATTTATACTAGTCAGATACCAATGCTGTTTTACAAGGATTGTTAATATGCTTATTTTTATGTAATTAGTTATTTTATGTATAAATAGAAATCATGTATGTAGGCTGTATTTCATGTTAATATTGCAAGGAAAACCCAGGAAAAACTTGCAATGCTACCTAGATATTGTGGGCATTTGATTTTCATTTGTTATATCTTTTATTATTTCTTTTAGTAATGGAATCCATTGTTTACTGAAAGTCACGGATTCGTTTGCAACTCAGTTATTTTTATGTAGGGTTATATAAGCAGCTACTTTGATTTTTCGTTTTTGGTGGTTTTCTTCTTTTCAGGGAGTATGTGTATTCAGCTCGTTCCCTTTCTATTGTTTTCTAATTTTATACCCTATTTTACCGAGATTCAGTGAAGGAGGTTAAGCAACTTGTGGCTACCAAGATCCCCAACACTTAGACATTTGCGAAATAATGGTTTTCCAGTAAATCCTTTCACACACTTAACATTATTCGAGAATATTGCCCAACCAATTCTTGTAGTTGCTTATAATAATCATCATGTTTAAGAACAGTTATCTTTTCGTCATTAGTTTATCCATCTTGGGATTGGTTGGATGCGTACCTCCATTGATTTCTATTCTGGGCTAGCCTACACATCTCCCTGAAACCTCTACAGCCTACATCTTTTACTATCTGTGTGCAGTAGTCTAATCTAGGTCTGCCTCTTCTTCTCTTTTTTCCTATCTTTGCTTCTAAAATATTCCGCACTATTCCCTCATGTCCTAGTATGTGGCCTATCATCCTATCTCTCCTATTTTTTACCGTTTTCCACATATTTCTTTCTTCCCCTACCATTTTTAGTACCTCTTCGTTCTTAACTTTGTCTGTCCATGATATCTTCATCATACGCCTGTAACACCACATTTCAAAAGCTTCTACTTTTTTCTTGTCCGCTTCTCCTACTGTCCAGGCTTCACAGCCGTACAGTGCTGTGCTCCACACATATGTTTTAAGCAATCTTTTCCTTGTTTCTATGTTTGTGGTCTTTGAGCACAGTAGTTGCTTTTTCTTGTTAAATGTAGCACGACCTTGTGCTAATCTTTGTTTTATATCTTTTGTGCTTTTCCCATCTTGCATTATTTGGCTTCCTAGGTAGCAGAAATCCTTAACCTCTTGTAAGTTCGTGTTACATATTTGTACTCTTGTTTTTGATTTATTTTCCCCACCTTTGCAAACTAGAACTTTAGTTTTAGTTTTGTTAATTTTCATACCGTATCCCTCTGTTAGAACCGTTTCCATTTCATTAAGAGCAGCTTCTAACTCTTCCTTGCTAGATGCTAATACCGCTATATCATCTGCAAATCTAAGCATATCAATTTTTTGTCCCTGCATAGTAATTCCAAATGTCTTCCTGCATTTGACAGTATTCATTGCCTCCTCTATGTACAAGTTAAAAATCAATGGGGATAGGGCAAATCCCTGTCTCACCCCTTTCCTAATGTTTACTTCTCTACGTTCCTGCTCTAATTCTATTACTGCTGTTTGCTCTTTGTATAAGCTATGTACTATTCGTCTATCCCTATAACTCATTCCAATCTTTTGAGTATTTCAAACATTTTTTCCAATTTACATTGTCGAATGCTTTTCCAGATCTACAAACCCTATATACATGCTTTCCCTTTTCTATTGTTTTCTCCATTATCACTCTCAGAGCTAAAATAGCCTCCCGTGTTCCCCTGTTTCGCCTAAACCCAAATTGGTCTTCTCCTAGTATTTCTTCAGCTCGTTTTTCCATTCGTCTTTGAACAATTCTAGTTAATATTTTTGACACGTGTGCTGTCAAACTTATTGTTCGAAAATTTTCACATCTATCCGCGCCTTTCTTTTTTGGTATAGTTACTATGATGCTACGTTTGAAATCTTTGGGTATCTCGCCTGTCTCATACATATAGCTTACAAGTTGGAAGAGACGTTCTGTTACTGCTTGTCCAGCGGCTTTTAGAGTTTCTGCTTGCACCTTATCTGTACCCGGCGCCTTACCATTTTTCAGACTCTTTAATGCTAATTCAAACTCGTCTCGAGTATAGGATATCCCAAGTCATCATTTTCAATGTCTGATTCCTGTTCTAATGCAATTAGTTCCTCTCCTGCATATAAATTCCCTATATATTCTTGCCATCTACTCACTTTCTCTGCATTTTCTATAATGACGTTTCCTTGTGCGTCCCTTATATTTTTGCTATACGGTTTTATATCCCTAAAATTCATTCTAATTAATTTGTATGCTTTGTCTGTCTTTCCTATTTCCATCTTAGTTTGTACTTCTTTGCACTTTTCATCAATCCATTGTTCTTTAGCTTTCCTGCATTTTCGAATAATTTCCCATTTTATTGCTTTGTATCTCTGTTTTCCTGTTTCGTCTGATTTATTTTTGTATTTTCGTCTTTCTTCTATTAAATTCACGATATCCTTTGTTATCCATGGTTTCTTATTTTCTTTTTGTGTATACCCCAAAATATCTCTGGCCGCCATGTCTAGGCTGGATTTAATGTTATTCCATTCTGTTTTTACTTCCTTAGTTTCAGATATTTTCCCGATATCATTCAGCAATTCATTTGACATTTTTTCGAATCTTACTTGAATATCTTTCTCTTTTAGTTTCTGTAGGTCCAAGTGCCTTTTTCCGTTCCTTTTTTTCAGATTTTTAAATTTAAGTGTGGCCTTCATAATTACGATGTTGTGGTCAGTATCTATATCTGCTTCTGGGTAGCTTCTACAGTCTTTTACTTGATTCCTAAACCGTTGTCTAACAAGAATGTAATCTATTTGATATCGTCCTATATCTCCTGGCATCTTCCACGTATATCGTCTTCTAGCATGATGTTGAAATAATGTGTTTGTGATTATTAAATTGTTCTTGTCGCAAAATTCTACCAGCCTATTTCCCTGTCGTTTCTCGTGCCTAAACCAAATAAACCTACTACCCTCCTTCCCTACCCTCACCTACCACAGCATTAAAATCCCCGTAATTATTAAATTTTCATGTCCTTTACGTATCTTAATATGTCTTCGATATCTTGGTAGATGGCTTCTACCTCTTCGTCACTGTAGCTAGAGGTGGGCATGTATACTTGTATTATTACTGTGTTTACCGGTTTAGATTCTAATCTAAGCATGAGTACTCTTTCGTTCTTTTGTAAGTAATTTTCTACACAGTATCCTATCTTTTTCCGCATAACTATCCCCACACCCAAATTTCCTTCCTCTGCTCCTGTATGAATTACCCTGAAGTCTCCACTCCCCGCCTCTGGCCACCGAACTTTGCTGATCCCTACTATGTCTAGTGATAACCTATTCATTTCGATTTTTAGGTTCTCTAGCTTACCTACTTGCTTCATACTTCTAACATTCCACGCTCCGACTCGCAGAATGTTCCTGACTCTTATTCCGGAGATCCGAATGGGGGACTATTTTAACTCCGGAATCTTTTACCCCAGAGAATGCCATCATTTTATTATAATTTAGGTACGCTGTGTACTTGGGAGGTAATGTGGTGGTTTCCCGTTGCCTTCCACATCGCGGTAGTGTGTCTTAAACTGCCATACCGACCCCTATGGTCTCTGCCAATCTAAGTACCGAAAGAGCCGCTGCCGTCTTTCGGGGACCTGTCTTAGTCTGGTTCCTCACTAACGACCCTACTACTTTGGTTGGACCTGTAGTTTGGCTCTTTAGCTCATTAGAACACGCAAGCCATTTCACCTGTTCTAGTAATTTAGAACTTCGGCAAGGTGCAGGTCCATTCGAAATGGAACCTTCCTTATGAAAAATTTAATGCAGCAGTTATGGAGTTTAGGATTGGATCAAGATGAGGTGCCTCTTTCAGATGTTGTGGATTGTTGGTCTGCGTATAAACAGCAGCTGCCTTGTTTAGCTACTTTGTCCTTACAGCATTGTATTTTAGTTGACGATACTGTGTCATTGCAACTTCATGGGTTTTGCAATGCCTCTGAGGCTGGATATGCCACGGCTATTTATATTCGTTGTGTTTCAAAAGTTGGAACAATTTCTGTAAATTTAGTGTACGCTAAATACAAAGTAGCATCCTTAAAACGTATTTCCGTGCCACATTTAGAATTGTGTGCAGCTGTACTTTTAAGCAATTTGATAGAATTTGTAAATAAAGTTTATGAACCGTTCATAACTATTGATGCAATTCATGCCTGATCTGACTATACAGTTACTTTATCGTGGATCAAGTCCTCTCCCCACAGATGGAAAACTTTTGTTAGCAACCATATTACTCACATCCAAGATAGAATTCCTTCTAGCTTATGGCACCATGTAAGTGGCAAATATAATCCTGCTGATTGTGGTTCTAGAGGTTTATTGCCTTCCGATCTTATATCTCATGCCCATTGGTGGTCAGGTCCGAATTTTCTATATTCAACTACTATATATTGTGAAGATTGGGGCTTGTTCCGGTAACTGTTTAGAATTAAGGATAGGTTAGAACATGAACATAGTAAAGTTAGATCAATTAAAGACAAAGACATTGTAAATAAATACCAAATATAAGAAATGTATAGCAGAAATGAACAATATAAAAAGAGAGACAATAAAAGTTAGTAGGCGGTATAAAAGAATGTAAAGTAGGTAGTGATAAAAAATTAAGCTATGAAAGGTTAACTAGGAGACATAGAGAAACAGAGTAAAAGATATAAATAAACCTTTTGACGCGAGTACATGTAAATTAATTTTATCGTGAAATTTGTAATTAAAGCATTTTATAATTGTGATTCGAAGTGAAGCAATAAATATTGAGCGAAGAAACAAATATTGTATCTAGAAGTTAATTAAGAAGTTATAATTTGTGAAAGAAGAAAAATAAAATACTAATCAAAAATGCCAAATTGAGCATCACTCATTTTATTAATCAAAATAGGAAAAGATAACTGTCAAATTTATTACAGGTGTCAATAATACACCGACAAAAAATTGGAAGAAGATTACCCAGCGTTGGCATCAATAAGATAAAGTTAAAAGTACGTACAAGTAGAAAGAAAAGATTTCAACAAACAAGGCAGAGCCCAGGAGACCATAATAAAATCTAGAACTTCATACAAGAAGAGGATAAGAATACCCAAATTAACCAAGGAAGTGAATACTTGTATTTAATATTTAGAACTCATATAGAACCTTAGCATTTTATTCATTGTACGTAATCTTAATTTCATTTAGATCCAGGATCTGGAAGAAGCTACAACAAGTTTATTTTATTTGAAAGAATTAAAATTTCAACATTATTTTGTATTACTAAAAATTTACATTTATTTATCTGTCAATTATTAATTATTCAAAATTAAGTGACAGTTACACATATAAGTGGAAGTTTTAAAATTTAGTAGAATCTCAATTAATTTCAGAAAGAAAAAGCTGTAAATAAAAGAATAAAAATAAGCAGCACGCAAGTTTGATAAATAATTTGGATAGAATTAACAGTAACACTAAAAGCTGAGAAACCAGACCCAAACTGTATGTCTTTACAATTATATTATTTATTTTGATTTGATTGCATTTATTTAAAATATTGAAGCGATCTAGAGTTTGGTCACGAATAGATAAACAGATATTAGCTTAAAAGTAGTATTGAAACTGAATCCCACTTGAGATCATTGTTCAAAAATAGTCTCAATTAGCTGGAGAAAAATATTTATAATTAACCACGAAATAGAGTCTCATAATTTAGATACATATTTCTTACGGGCATATTAAAAATACATTACAATATCAACCATTTAATCAATCAGTCAGATTCCACCGTTGAATGCGTAAAACGTAAAGTTGTCTTAGTATCTACAGTGCCATATGCGTTGATCAATAGTTTGCTAACTCGTTTCTCATCACTTCGTAATCTGCAAGGTGTGGTGGCTTCTTGCACATGATTCATTAGAAATTCAAAACTCAAAAGGCATGAAAGGAAAAGTGGAACAGTGGATGGGTTGTACAACACCTTAATTTGTATTGTAAAGGTAGTTCAACGTGAAGTGTTTCCTGACGAAGTTGATTGTATCCAAAGGGGTAAAGTTTGTAAAAAAGCTATTCAGAAATTAACTCCGTTTCTGGATTCCAATAGTGTAATTAGGGTTGGTGGTCGTTTACGTCATTCTAAACTTTCCTACGATGCTAAGCATCCTATGTTGCTTCCTCGAAAGCACAGATTAACAGAATTGATAATTGAAAGTATGCATCATAAGTTACTTTATCCTGGCCCCCAATCGTAGGTCTATTTTATCTCACAACAATGTTGGATTTTAGGAGTTAAAAGTGCAATTAACCATGTTTTTGCCAGGTGCATTCGTTGGTTCAAGATTGATCCCCCATCAGTTGTTCCTTTAATGGGAGATTTACCCTTTCCCAGAATATCTCAGCTTAAATCGTCTAGTCATGCTGGAGTGGACTTTGCAGGCCCTTTCACAATCACGTTAGGGCGTATTCGTGGTGCAAAATGCACCAAAGCCTATGCGTGTTTGTTTGTATGTATGTCCACAAAAGCACTTCATATTGAACTGATGTTGGATCTCACTTCTGAAGCTTTTCTAGCAGCATTTCGTCATTTCGTTGCTCGTCGTGGTCGTTGTAGTGACCCGTACAGTGATCAAGACAACCAATTTTGTGGGCGGTTTTCGTCTTCTTGCATCATATGCAAAAGAAGTTGCAGGTTCATTATGTATGCAATGGCATTTTAATCATCCTTCATCACCTCATTTTGACGGTTTATGGGAGCGAGCAGTTCATTCTGTTAAATCCCATTTAACTAGAGTAAGGTGACCAGATTTTTAGATGGACAAAGCGGGACAATTCTGAAGGAGGGGGGGGGATCAACAAAATTTTCATACAAAATAAAAATAATATCGTAAATTTTTTTTATTTTTAACATAAGTACAATTTATAAATATAAAAAAATGTATAATATTTTATTCCTTGACATATTTTTTATTTGAGTGAATTTGTTTCAGTAGATTGCTGTCATTTTTTAAAATATTGCAAAAATCTTCAAAAGAATTTGTCAAATTATATTTGACACATAAAATGGCTTTCAAAGTTTCAACACTTAATTTTGATTTTTCTTAATTCTAAAAGTCGGGACTTTTGAAAAACGCCATGGGACGCGGGACAAATTGTGAAAAATCGGGAGTGTCCCACCAAAAGTGGGACGTCTAGTCACCTTAAACTAGAGTGATTGGTAAGCAAGTCCTTACATATGAGGAACTTCTAATGGTTCTCATTCAAATTGAGGCCATCTTAAATTCAGGACCCTTGTATAGCATGAATTCCAATCCTAATGACATATCAGTTCTTACACCCGACCATTTCTTGACTTTGGAGCCGTTAACCACCAGATCCTGACATCACCAATTTAAAAGTAAATCGTTTAAACAGATGGCAACTTGTCCAAAGACTACATCAGGATTTCTGGCAGCGTTGGTCCACAGAGTATCTTCACTCTCTGCAGCAGTGCAACAAGTGGACACTTTCACCTGCAACTCCCTGTGTAGGTAAACTAGTTCTTATTAACGATAACAATCTTCCGTCTTTAAAATGGAAGCTTGGCCGCATAATTACACAATTTCCTGGTCATAATGGAATCTCGAGAATCACCCGAGTCAAACTAATCATAGTGAATTTGATCGTACCATGATAAAATTATGTCGTCTTCCAATTGCAGAATAATTGTACACACCCTCATATAGCAAGTAGTTTTAGTTGTAGTTAATTGTTCAATTGTTTATATATTAGTTTTAGTACATTAATTTAAATAAGCATAGCTTATTGGTGAACGGAATGTTTAGGATTTAACATTTTGTAGATTGTAAAATTGCACGCATCTAGTTGTCCACGAATAGACCTGTATTTCAATTAGTGAAATCACCACCAAACCACCTGCTGTCACCCTTGTTACTTTGTTACGGTTTAAATTTTCATTACACTTCAAATTAATTTTATTGCAAACACTTATCTTACCTACATGTTATTTACAAGAACTTAATTCATTTTGGCTTTGGTAGTATAAATTTTTAATTGTGTATTTCTTATTTGAAAATATAAACAGCATTAATTACAATAACTTTCATTCTGACCAATTGAATTCATCTAGTAATTTGTTGTTTTGAAACTTCATCTTAATTGAAATAATATCTATTATTGATTATTGCTTATTAAGAAAATAAGTTGACAGTTTTGATGTGATTGATTTGAAAGAATAAACACAGGTCTGCATTCAGGGAATTGATAGTTATTTAGAACTTGAATGCATTACATTCTAATAAATATATCTCAAAATAAAAAAGGATATATCATGAAATTAATTTTAAATGTTATGGAATTGTCACATGTACCTAACAAGAATTCTTTTGTTTTTAAAAAGGGAGTTACTCAATGTTATAATTGTTTAGCATGTGAAATGCTGCCCTGTCTTATTGATTTTTAATTATTGAAATTTAATCTCTTTATATTGCATTCCTGTTTTGATTTGGATTATCTGAGAAGAAGGTATTTCCTTTCTGATTGTTTTGTGAACAGCTTGGTTAAAGCATGGTGTATGCTAGTGCGAATTTTCTGACCATATCAGAGTAAGAGAAAGTCATCCAAAATATTGGGATTTATCGCCTGGCATAACGAGAAAGAATATTGCTGAAGAGTAGAATATTTTTTGAAACAGTTGAACTGGATTTTATATTTCAATCTTGCTTGTTTGGTAGCACATGGTTGCGTGCATTATTTGTTATATATTTCTTTCATCCTGGTTTCCAGGGTAAGTAAATCCTTAAGTAAATTAGAAAAATTAAACACAATTATTATTACAGATTTTTATTCTTATTTTTATTTCATTTTCATTTTTTGTTTGGAGTCTTGTCTTTGTCTTGGGTATATGTTGTACAATAAGAAACCATTTTGGACTGGAGTTTAAAGGCTGCAAGTGGTGGTTGCAGAAAAGTTAAGGATGCTGATGGCGTGCCGTTCCATGTCATGTGTATCTAGATGAGTATAACTAATTAGGATTAGTAGTTAAAGTGTGGATCTCTAACCCGTAAATGACTTATTTTTGTGGAAGTTAAATTGTGATTCAGGGTGTATTAAATTAGTTTAAGTATTAGAATATCGTTCTGGTTCAGTTAAAACGAAAACGAATTAATCTATATATTATATGTGATTTATATGTCAATTGTGAGCTTCGAGCAATTGCTTAAAGTGGAACAAGAAAAAGCTTCCTTAAAATTTGTGTTAAGACCCGTAAACCAAATTACGTTTAATTATGTCATGCATTTATTTCATTTTTATCAATGTACAAACAGTAATTGGGAATATTTTACAATAGAGATCATTGAGTTAGATTGACTTATTTGTAGATTATCTTTTGCCATTAATTAGCGTACACTTAGGATTGTGGATACCTCGCTATATTTACTGGTTGAGTATATTGGCTAATTGAGGTAACATTCATTCAGTTATAACGCAACGGGTAAGTTTGCTGGATTCAGTTACATACTCTGTGGTGGCATGTTGAGTCTTATCCCCTCTACAAAGTGTATAAAGAATTAAATTACGTTACTGAGTCTCATGTCTATATTTAAATATTATAGCGTAATAAAAGCCCGATAAATTGTGATTAAAAAAATATAGTGTAATAAATTGGCTGCTGGAATAAGGACAATCAGTGCTGTTTGCCACGATCCTTCATTAAGAGAAGACGTGTTCTGTTAGTTCAGATGAGTGGTAATTAGTTAGTGTTATAAATTGTTATACTAGATCTCCTTTTCGTATATTTACTAATATACTGGTCCTTCATCTATCGATTATTATTACCTATTGAATTAATTTACTTCAGGTGCATTATTACATACCCAAATCAAAGCGTGCAAGCACAGAGTGGAGAAGAAAACGCGACGGAAACCTCGAGAAAGCCAAAACTCGATTATCTGCGTGGAAAGTGTTGGCCATGGCATTTGGGACTGGAACGGGTCCTACTGGATTATTTATTACATGGACGTCACACCATCAACGCAATGTAATATTGTGATCTCTTTGATCAAGGTAGGCTTCAGTATTGATGCAAAAGACGAGATTGTCCAATGCGTGCGGTATACATCTTCCACGACAACGCCAGGCCCCACACAGCAGAAACGGACGGAAAAGCATTGGAAAATGCTTCCTTCATCATCTACTTTACACCCCATACTTATCGCCGTGAAATTTTCAAAGAAGCTCTTGGCAGCAAGCGATTTGAGACAAACGAACAAGTGGAAACATTCGTGCAAAACTGGTTAGATACCTACCTGTCCAACTTCATACTATGAAAACTGAATATAAAAATTAACAAAACGTTGGAAAAAATGTATCATAAAAGAAGATTATTTAGAAAAATTTGTATAAATGCAGACGTTTTCTATAAAATATTTTTTGTTTGAACAAAAGACTCATTTATATTCGATTCACCCTCATATAAAAAGTTGACATTTTCCTGCTTAGGGTAAACTATCAAATTTATAGCATTTAAGAATGGCAAAACTCGTACATTAAAAATGTACTACTAACATTTATTAAATGTGACCACTGCAGTTTTTACAAGGTAAAACAGCATTCACACCGTTTAATATGAAGATTTATAGAACCAACTGTTCCGTCACCTCTCCACAAACCTAATGTTGATCTTCAGTGATTTTCTGTTGGAAAATAAAGAGTGATCAGGAATGAGATCTGAAAGCCAACATAATATCAGGACAAGCTTGTAGATTATCAAGACTAAGTTCTTTTTTTCAAGAGCTCACTTCTAAAAATTTCTGTGAAAAACTTTATTCTTGCGCAACCATATTTTTTTAATAATTGGAGAATAATTGTGGCACTACATGCATATGAGATGGTCACACAATTTGAATAAAAAGTAATAAAAAAAAATTTCACCTAAGTAATAGTAGATTACATACCAAGGTGAATAAATAAATAATTTGTTTTGCATACATTATTTTATCAAAAATATTCATTATTTAATTTATGTCACCGAATGGTGAAAATGACAGAAACTGCGTACACTAACTTTTTTTTGTCCTATATAAATCAGTTTGAAAACGACATAAACCCTATTTATAATTTAAGCAGTCCCCTAAAAATGTCCTATCATGTTGTGATTATTTAGGGTACCAAAACTTTAAAAAATCCTTTTAAAATTTATTGAGATCCAGCCTAATAGATTTTGCAAAATCTTACTTTTAAGAAAAAACAATGTTTTGAAATTTCTGACGAAAATATAACTATTACTAATAACATGAAAAGTCGTTAGATTTCAAATTTTTCTCACAATTATACACCAATTTAGGAGAATTACAGTCGCTTACTTTTCTTTTCAAAACTTAAATACCTTAAACACCTATTTCTAAAAAATTTGAAATAATGTCCTAGGACTAAAAATGATCAACTGATTCTAAAAATGTACAAAACTATAGGGTGTGTAGTTTATACAGTACTTTTCACTTCTAGTCAGACCTTAAATAATTTGAAATTCACAATTATTTCAAAAAATTTGTACTCCCGCTTTGTCTTGTACAAGCCTTTCAAATTTCAAATATTTATCTGAAATACGGAAAAAGTTAGAGTATACTTACTTCCTGTTGTCGCCTGGTGTAAAATTTCTTTTATTTACATATTTACATTTTTCAGATGGGTAAATATAAGAAGGTGTATAACCAAAATCCAGGTGGTACCAGAAAACGATCGTTCAAGTCTAAAGCAGCCCGCTTAAGATGGCTGAAAATGCAACAATTACTGCTGTAAGTTATAATACAATCAGTAGTGCAGCTATGATATCTTTATGTGGCTGTTTATTTTGGAATATAAAATCCAAAAACAATAAAAGTATACCTATTTAAATGTCGCATATCCACCCACAAGAATTATACATTCTTCAGATGCCTTGAGAATAGAAAACCACAAATTACCCGACTCTCCACTTCTGACTATTTGGAATTTATAAATATGATAATGCAAACTAAAAATATACGTGTTTTCGCATTCTTCATAGAACTAAGTTAGTGTGATTGCCCTGAAATTATGACGTAGAAAAAAATTACTTAGTATTTTCTCAATGAATAGTTTTAAATGTACGTCAGAATAGCACATCTGTACTGTATTAGAAATACTCATCAAATTTGTAGGGTACATACATAACAATAACATTTACGTTTTTACCTCGTTGAATTTTGATAACTGTGTTTTACAAAATATTATTAATTTTTTTGTAAAATTCTATAGGATTTCATAAGCTTTAAATTTTTTTTGACAACAATGCGAAGAATTTTTGTGCTATTTTGAACGAAGTAAGCTCTCGGATGTGTCATATGATTTTTATATAATTATTAAGTACTGACACTAAAAATAAGTAATTTTGCCTCACCTGCAAACAATGGTTCAAGCCTTCTAACTACACTGGTTATGCCCCTGTTACATTATAATTTCACAAATACACATATTAACTAGATGTCATAATAAAACCCAAACTTTTTCAGTTTGAAATCCACATCAGATAACTTAGACAAGCCTGGCCCATCAGGTTTGCAAAGATCACCTGAGGTAGTTAGTAATCCAAGTGCTTTTTCTGAAGAAACTTCAGAGCCAGAAACAATGAAGTCGCAGACTGAGACAAAGTATGCTAATTTGTATAAATAATCTAAATTATTATATCATTGTATTTCATATTTAGAGAACTGTGAAAAATCAACCGAGGAAAGGTCACATACACTTTCAGATAATTGGTCATTTATACCAGAAGCAGATTATAATAGGTAATACAAATTGTTATTTGTATTTCATATCCATGTCGGAAACTATGTATAGGTAGGAAATTTATCTACAGGGTGATACATTTAGTATGTCAAAATTAGCTATAATGTGTTGTCCTGTATATATGCTAAATTGTGGGTTCCTAAAAAATCTAATATTTTGTTTTGTTTTTCAGAATAGAGGTTCGTGAATTATATTTTGAGATACATCACTCTTATAAAGAACCAACTGTTAGTGGAAACCGCATTGTGAATTTGCAATATGTATTAAGTTGGTCCATAGATCTGCAATACCGACATTCCCAAATTTGTACTGGTGGAAAACTATATCTGAAAGAGGAATGTAACAGAGGATTAGGTCTAGTAAGCTGCCTTATGTTTGCATGCACAATGTGTGATAAGATATACAACCATTACACTGAAGATATTTCGCAAAAATCAAAAATTAATTATGAATTTGTTTGGGGTACTCTGGCAACTGCCAGTACACATGGCCATTCTCAGGAACTATTTTCAGTTATGGATATACATCCCATGATACTCTACCAATTTAAAAAAATTGAAGCTGAATTAGGCGCTGTAAGAAAATCTAATTGTTTAATATCTTACTTGACAGTTTTAGGTATGGAAGGACAATCTTATGAAAGATTTGGAAGAAAATGGAAAAGTAGAGTTAGAGTTGAGACAAAACCTTGATGTCGATGCAAATGGAAATCCTGTCAAATCCTGTTAGCGATAGATAGATGGATGTTAAACAGACATATGACTTTAATTATTCATTGCGGTTGGCGACTTTTGTTGATGAGAAAGTCGCTGGGTTACTTATTAGTGCTAAATACAGAAAAACTTAATTCACAAAGTAGGTTTGGTACAATTTTCTATCTGAACATAATTTTTTCATGATATATTTCTAGATTGGTAAAATTGGTACTTGTGGAGTAGCGATCAGGTGTGGTGTCTATTGTACTTCAAAATTGGATCACGCCTATGAAAAAGAAGGTATATTGGCCCCTTTACAAGGAGCAAACCAAATATGATCAAACGTTGAAAGACGATAAGGAATATAATAAATCCACTTGGATACTACATCCTGTGAAACGATGTATGTACGAGACAGATGCTGAATATTAATACAACTTGTAGAACATCATCAACAACGATACCATACAGTTAGTGCAAATGTAAATGCCACACTGTCTTTATTTACTGAAATTTTTTTTTATTTACATTCTTACAGCATTGTAACCTCTAGTAATTTAAATTCCTGTAGCATAGTTGGTAATAAGTAACAGGTATATAGTAGTTATAGTTTACTAAGCATGCAGCACATTATACTTAAGTTGCTGATTGTTAGAATACGATAATTTGTTACGTTGGAGATAGCCTCTTTGCATTTTTCTTTTTGCTCCATTTTATTTAGCTACAAGTGCTTTAATTTTTTGTATTTGTTTTGTTTAAATTAAATTAAAGTAAATTAAATAGTTCTATTAGGCTAGTATAGTTGTTTATAAATGAAAATTGCTCATTTAAATGTGCATTTTGATTTTGTTGGTGTCTCTGAGACATGGCTTACTTCATACGTCCCCAATACCTCTGTCAATATAAATGGGTATAATTTTTTTCATAATGATAGAGAGGGTCCAAGGAGTGGGATTGGTGTGTATGTAAGGAAGGAACTTAAATGTCAGGTTATTTTGTTTGGTTTGTAATTGACTCTTATACTTGAACATATTTTGGATAATGTTTAAATTAAATCGCAAAACTTTTACTGTAGGCACAGTATACAGATCCCCAAACTCTAATCTGCTTAGTTGTGTTGATGATCTAGATAATATATTATCTTATTTAGCACCAATGATGGATAATATAATATGTTTAGGTGATGTCAATGTGAATCTTTTCAATTTAAGTAATATTATCACACGCTGCATTGATTCTTATGGATTCATCTAAGTAATAAACGAACCTATGCGCATAGCAAATAACAGCAGTACTCTTTATTGATTCCATATATTTATCAAGTGATGAATTATTTGTTCGTGCAGGTGTACTATTGATGCTGATATTGTTTCGGATCACAGATTAGTTTTTTGCGAAATAAATGTTTATTTTGATACCACAAAACCAATAACTGTAACTATTAGAAGTTTTTCTCGATTTAATCATAAAAGATTCTTTGCGGATTTGATTAGACTATCTTGGACTTATGTTCTATGGGAATGGAGTATTGATAAGAAAATAAAAATATTCAACTCCTATATTATAAAATTGCTTACAGAGAATGTGAAACAGGCTATGTTCAAAAATACCTACATACACATTATTGTAAATGTTACAACAATTGAACCTATTTTTATTTTCTTAGTTATTCATTAAAAATAAAACATTTGTAATAATTTTGTTTTAATAAAGCACACTTTACAGGTAACAACTCAAAGTTTTTTTGTATTGGAAATACCTTTTTCGATATTAGCATTTGATGAAAAATATTAAACCGAAGACCCCAAATATTCTATTAGTTTAAAATATTTATTGAAATAAAACGTTTAGTCGTTTTTGACAGAGTCAATTTAATGTAACAAAATAGCTATTTTTTGACAGAATAAACCAAAAAGGAATTCCTTTATGGTTTATTTCTAATGCCTAATGTTAGGTCTAGTTTCGTAAATTGTTTAATCCTAACTAAACTTTTACACTTTTATTTTTAATTTAGCCTAAAATATATTTCATAATTAGTGGGAGTTTTGAAGTTTATTGTTTATTATAATCATTTTTTGCTGGCATTACAATTTGAGAAAAAGTTATCACATCTATTTGACGTTACTTGTGAACTTTGTATGACCAAAAAATGACGGAAGTCTGCTACGTGGTGGGGGGGAGCGGGTAAAGAATGGGAACACTAATAAGTTGCCTAAATATTTAAAGCTGATTTTGACACTTACCGTATTGAAAATATAATTACCATTGCAGACCCCTGGTGAAGATACACAAGACAATGAACGTCCCCAAAGTGAAGTGTAAAATGATGTAGGAAAAATTATCGTTTTTTGAGAACGTCCTCCCCCAGATCGTTCAAATTTGTAAATCATTTTGTTGAGTACCAAACTCGCAACCTAATTTGTAACAAAATGTATCCTATTTCCCTGCGATGGTTCCACTAAGATATTTTAATAAACATTACTCTTGCTAATATGATGCAATTTTTTGCTTATATTGAATATTGTAGAATATCTAGTTACGTTTTGGGATGCGGCACACTACCCTTTTTTAAAAGCTATTATAACATAGTATAAGCTTCACAAAGTAACACTGCTGTAATAATTTACTTATCGCTTGTAAACATAAACATGGAAGTTTACAAACAACCATGGATGTTGAGGTTATGTCATATTTGGCTTCATAAATAATCGCAATAATCCAATCATTATTATATTACACTCATCAAAAGGTAATTCACCATATAGTATTATAGTTTACTTCATTTCAATGCGACAAAAACAAAGTCCAAAATAATTCAATTTGAAATATTCTAGTTTTAAACCTTATTCTACACATCATTAACAGTGCCATTTTCGGCGAAAGTCGTGAACAACTTCTATTAAAATGGCGTACAATTAATATAATAATTCAATAAAATCCATTCAGTACACTACGACTATCATGATCAATATTTTTGAAATTTTTGTTAACAGAACGATTATATATGTATTCTGCTATCCAACAAATGCTTTTTTTATATACAAATTGATTCTGTTAGATGTAGTAACTAAAATAAAGTAAGTGAATTTTAACATTACTTTTAACAGCTATTTCTTGCTTATTACTCCACTTTAGAAAAAAAAGCAAACCTTCGTTAAAAAGTACAAAGTTTTGTGAGTCTAATGGTAAAGTTACATTTTGCATATTTTCAATCCAACAAAAGTTATTTACCAAACAGAAAAACCTGTTTTTGATGGATTTTAGGCAGCCAACCATACACCCGATCGCGCCCTTAAAAAAAGAAATTCAAAATATCTGCTCGAAAAGTGTTGTCCAAGCTTATTTTATGACTTCCACCAAAAAGCCATCAACCCTATGCCTGACCTATTCGATGCTATGAAATGCATTAAAATAAGATTGATATTTCAAAATTTTCAAGACTATTAGCATTTTTAAAAATCAGAACATTGGTTGCTGCCCTAAGAAACCAAATGTCTTCAATTAGGACATTGATAATTTTTTGAATTGTGCCATCTTGAATTTACTTCCACAAACAGTAAGAATGTTAGCAAAATTTTTTTAGCCTCACTTTGTGAGCACTATTGTAACCAATTAATATTTAACACCAACTCGGGTTCTGCGATGCGATGCCAATGTAGCAGTTTCTTTTTCTATACCTATAGATGGTGCATGTAAATGGTTATTCGTTTCGAGCTCCAAAGCGATGGGAATTAGTGTAGTAATTGTATTCTTCAGCTCCTAGGGAGCAATAATTCAAAATTTAAAACGACAAACTTTTTACACGTGTGACTTGGAACTATAAAAACTTGCTGTGCCAACGGCTAGCTTGGGTGATATGAAAAGGGCAGGGTTGAAATATTCTTTGTGAAACGGAAAACTAAATAAAGTGCAGTTGGACGCCACTATATCTAGCAAGCATTAAGAAGATGTGAGTTCAGGGCAGATACAGAAACAATATTGAAGTGGATCATTCAAAATTTTTAATTTACCAGTTTTAGAAAATTAAACCTGTTAAAATCAGAAAGCATCTACTGTATAACAAATAACTTTTATCTAATAAAAAATTAAATCAATTCACTAGTGTAGTGATATAAAAAAAAGTATTATTTAAACAACATTTTGTATCTTATGATTTAAATGAGCCTCAGATCTGATAATCACGTACATACAATTGTTATTACTGAAAATTCCAAGTATACAAAATTTGGAGCAATTATTACTTTGGACAAAATGTTTACTCTAAATAAAAAAATTTAAACAGTTAGTATAAAATTATTATGCCTCACAATAGGACGCTAAGTCTTACAGACTGAAACTTGGTGGCTCGGAACATAGCCATAGTGGAAAAGGGGGTTGCAAAAACAATTAATATATCCTTCTGGGGTCCACCAAAGGTAACACACTTAACCACTAGTTGGTGGCAGCTACATTTAGTCTGGTTAGGCACAGGTTCCAGCTGGATAGCCAAAGACGTCGGACCCAGACTAATGTGGTATGTGACAGATCTGCTTTAGGATTTCGAAAATGTTGGTCGGTTATAGGTTATCCGAAAACGAACAAGTGGCTTCCGCCTCTACGGCCTATTGTGTGGCTCTCACATTACCATGGTCGACACTATAGGATTTTGTGGTTGTTTATCCCATTGAGGGTTTGTGCATCAACGACTTTCCAACATGCTTGCCTTGAAGATGTGGAAGTGAGCGGATTTAGAAAATTACTTGCCAGGACAGTTCAAGCAAGGGAAGTCTTATCAGAAAAAATTTTTAATGCCTATGCGTCGTGTGTATGAAACAAGTTTGAACCCGTGAACTATTTATTGAACAATAAAGTGTTTACACGACTTTTTAGAAGATTAAATTGTTATTTATGACTTTACAAACCAGGTTTCATAACAACTGGATTGTTTTCTACAGGATTGTGAGCACAAAATGTTGAATGTAGTCTTGTAAAAGAACCAAATTAGAAAATAACAACTAGGGCTGGGTCGGCGTATCGATATATCGATACGTATCGATACGACCGCCGTATCGACCCCCCCGATACAGCGAAAAATAAATATCGATATATCGATACTCGATATGTATCGATACGTATCGATATGTATCGATACGCATCGATACATATCGATACGCATCGATACGTATAGATACGTTTCGATACATATCGATACGTATCGATACGTATCGATATAGAATATGTATCGATATTCGATACGCAAAATCCCGTATCGCCCACCCCTATATATATATATATATATATATATATATATATATATATATAAAAATCAAATTTACGGACGTGAAATTAATAAAGTAATGTTGATGGAAAATCGTTATGGGATAAAGGCGTCCGAATAAAATAAATTATTGAATAATCATTTATTGAACATCAACGTTTCGGATAATATGAATCCTTAATCATGAGCTAAAAATTGCAATTAACAAAAACAGGAAAATAACATTATATACGGTACTTACTTTCAATGTGATTAATAACACTAATTCATAACAAATATTGACTAGAATATTAAAGTGTCAGTTTGACAGATAAAACATCAAGTAGTGTTTTAAATAAGGATAGACAAATGATTGATTTGGATAGCCAAATGATTGATTTGAAAAGTCACAAAATTAAAATATAACTACCCAATAAAAGAGTGCAATGTATCGATCTACTAAAAATTAATCTGTTGCATATGTTTCAGGTTGTAGTTAAAATATCTAAAAAGCAAAAGCAAACAACTCTAAAAATTCAAAACTATTAGGAATATTGATAACTATTGTATGGTGTGAAAAGGATTGAAAGGGTTTGTAGAACAAGAAAAGAATTTTTTTTTTTTTTTTTTTATATATAAAATAGAAAAATAATAAATAAATAAATAAACTGTTAGGAATTATTATTATTTATAGAAAATAAAAGAGAATAAACTGCACTTAGATGCTGAGTGTCTGATTTTCCATTAAGGCCATTAGTTTGTTGTTGGATATGTAACGCTTCAAGAAATAAACGATTTTTGTATTTAGGTTCCATTTCTAGGATTTT
Organism: Platerodrilus igneus; assembly: GCA_036346225.1. Lineage (NCBI taxonomy): Eukaryota > Metazoa > Arthropoda > Insecta > Coleoptera > Lycidae > Platerodrilus > Platerodrilus igneus. Next base: position 759,547 of record JARFIW010001778.1, on the reverse strand, counting down.
GTGTCGGTGTAATTCGGTATATGATTCGTATTATTTACATGCTCTGATAAGGTGCAGGTGGTCTTTTGTAACTTGGCGTCACTTTTGTGTTGGGTGATGCGATTTTTAAGCCATTGACTAGTGTGGCCCACATAAGTGGCACTGCAACTACAAGTAATTTTGTATACTACATTACTCAGTGACATTTTATTGGTTGGGTCTTTAAGTTTAGTAAACAAAGAATTAAGCAAATTATTATATCGAAAAGATATTGTAGAAGAGGGGTTAGCAAGAATTTTTTTGAGTGTGGGTGTTAGATTCTTAATAAACGGAAGTGATTTATATATTTTATTTTTTGTTGTTTTTGGGAGTGTTGTAATAGAGGTGGTATTAAATAGAAGTTTTTTGATCAAAATGGTGGGATAAGCATTGACACTTTAATATTCTAGTCAATGTTTGTTATGAATTAGTGTTATTAATCACATTGAAAGTAAGTACCGTATATAATGTTATTTTCCTGTTTTTGTTAATTGCAATTTTTAGCTCATGATTAAGGATTCATATTATCCGAAACGTTGATGTTCAATAAATGATTATTCAATAATTTATTTTATTCGGACGCCTTTATCCCATAACGATTTTCCATCAACATTAATCTATATATATATATATATATATATATATATATATATATATATATATATATATATACACTAATGTCACAAATATTAAACTTGAAACTTTAATTATTTTGATAACAAACAATCTTAAGTGAAAGATCGAATTGTCAGTAAATACATTATTTTAAAACGATCTTGTGATTTTATTCCCAAAGAAAGAGTAGATAAATTATCGATGCGTATCGATTCGTACCGACACGCATCGCCACGCCTCGATATGTATACTTAATCTACACATCTAAACGTTCCGATACGAATCGCTATATATATCTATACGTATCGATACGAATCGATACGCATCGATACGTATCGATAAGTATCGATACGCACCGATACACATCGATACATATCGATATGTATCGATACGTATCGATACGCATCGATACGTATCGATACGTATCGATATATATCGATATTCGATATATCGATACATATCGATATAGAATATGTATCGATATTCGATACGCAAAATCCCGTATCGCCCACCCCTAATAACAACCCGCATGTTATTTTCCATATGAGACCAAGAACTTGTTAAAAATTGAGAATCAAGCTAATTTGGCAAACAAATATTTTTGGCAAATTTTTTCAATTTTTTTTCTCTTTCCTGTGGATTTCTAATTTGTTTCAATTGGCAATTTATTCTTTAAAAAAAAATTGTTACAGCCATTATCTGCATCATTAGTAGTATTTAAATATTTTAGACTGCTCTGGTTATTGCGATTTTAGATTTCTTGAAGAGTGAAGGATTATTTAAAATTTATTTATTTATTTATTATAACGACTCACACAGATAACAAGATCCAATATTATGGAGTCACGGAAATAGTATTACAATAATAAAACCATATAAATACAATATAAATAAAAACAAGGAGGAATGGATAAAAGTATTATTAGCATAGCAGAAGAAAGATAAATGAGAAAACAGTGATAATGTTAGCTTGGGTACTATTAAGCTTTATAAGCTTTTTTGATCGAGAACTTCAGGTTAGCACGAAGTTCCTTGAATTTGTGGTCGAAAATTTGAGAATAGAGACTATAGTTATGATTACGAGCCAGAGAATGATATAAACTTTTCTTTTTAAGGCCAATAATAATTTCCTTAGTGTACCATATTGGATAAGATAATTTGTAACCTTATGTCTTAGGGACGGTAGTCGAAAAAATATGAGATAAATTAATTACAAACAAGTCTGTTGCTAATTGGGGATCATTACTAGAGAGAATGTTTTGCCAAGAGGATTTCCAAATAAGATCATACATAAGACGAAAGTTAGCTTTTTTAAAATTAAATTTAGAAGAGCGTGGTTTATTGATAAATGACAAGAAGTAGAGTGAGTGGTACATAAAGATAACGATAAGATAAACGTTGGATGGCGAGGGTCGTCAGGGACTAAGGGCGTATTAGACCTGACAGTGTTGGCAGATAAGTTGGTTGAGAGAAGGCGCACGAATGAAAGATCAAGCATGGCGCCTCTATGGTTAGGAATAGAATTTATTTGATCAAAGTTATGAAAAGATTGAAAGTCATGCAGTAGTTTTGCATTTTTTGATACAGTCGAATTACCACTATTGATGTAATCGAGCACGTTGAAATCGCCTGTAAGAATAATATTGTAGGGTATTTTACTAATAAGGGCATCAAGGCATTCAAGCACAGTACTGAGAAAGAAAGAAATATATGGCGGTAGGTAAAGACAAATAATTACATAGCAGCGATTGAATAGGGTGATTTTAACAGCTAAGATATCTACAGCCGGATGTCCAAAAAAAGCAGTTCCAAGATCAAAGAGTGAGGATGTAAGTTTATTATTACAGGAGAATAGTACACCGCCACCTCTGATGTGGTTACAACTATGAAAATCACGGTCTTTTCTATAGGAACTGAAGCATTCATTGAAAATCTCAGCAGAGCATATATTCTGGTTAAGCCACGTTTCAGTCTGAAAAAATTTTTTGGCATCGAGTAGATTGGCGGTAAGGTAAAGAGTGTCCATCTTAGTACCAAGACCACAAACATTTTGATAGTATATGTTACAAAGATGTTTGCTATTTATTTTACTGGGAACGAAAGAAACATGGGTCCTGAATGATACCTGTCGAAGTATTTTTGTGAACCGAGTCAGTATTTTTTGTTGGTGCGGACATAATAGGCGAAGTCTTGATAAATCTTAGAGGTTAATAATGAGAGTATCAGTTTAGTTTGAATACTGTATTTGTACTTAGTAAAAAGAATTGAGCAGACCAGAAAACTAACCTTATGGTGAAGTAGTGATTTACCTGAATTATTGATGTGGAAAGCATGTTTGGAATAGTTAAGGTCGGTCAAGATATCCAAGGGATCAATAAAGGATGCACTAGACTTAAAGATGGAGTATAACGACAGATTATTTTTGAAGATAATGTTATTGATCTCAAAATTATTATGCCAATAGGGAGGAAAAATAAAAATAACATTTGTATGGGTAAAGCGGTTGCATAAGATACTAAGAAATTTCCTGTTTAAGTTGTTACCTCTTAGGGCATCATTAGAGCCAGCAAAAATAACAATAAAGTCCTTAACTGAGAAACCTATTGATAATTGGTCAATGTCAGCGACAACTTGTTCAAATGATGCATTAGGTTTAAAGAAGGCAGAAATATCAAAACGCATCTTATTCAGCAGATTGTGAAGTAACTGACCACAATTACGACCTTGACTGTCACTTAAAAACAAAATTTGTGGTTTAGAAGATATGGAAGTAGGTAAAATTAAATAAAAAACCCTTAACCACAAACAATATTTAAATTAGTAAATACGTATTTCGACCACTATGTGGTCATCATCGGTAGAAAACCTGTAATTAAAAAAAAAAAAAATTAGCTGTTGTTCTGGAACACTTCAGAGGATATTCATTTACTATATTGTTGCTTTAAACACTATCGAGGATATTCTCCTCACCCGCAGGCTGGTGTTCTCAACAACAAACAAGTGAATTGTGACATTATAACTTAAATCAACTTAATTTATACTAATTCTAAATCTACTGAAGCGGAACCAATTTAATCTTGCTTTCTCATTGGTTGTTGACCGATAGGGAAAGCAAACCAGATGACTCTATTGGCCCTTTATCGGTGTTTAAGAGGGGTCCTTTATGTTTAACAATTTTAATTGATTCATAGGCATTTAAGGAGGAAAACGTTGGTACCGCTTTTAACAATTTAACATTTTCTAGTTTAACGGGGTGGCTGGTTTCAAATATATGTTTGGCGACCTGAGACCTTTCATATTTACCATATTTGAAGTGAGCAATGTGTTCTTTAAATCTTGTTGTTATATTCCTCTTGGTCTGACCAATATATTTTGAAAACACCCTGGCCCTGCACAACTAATTTCATAAATCCCGACTTTTGCAATTTTTCCCTTGTCTTTTGGATTACCTAGCAAATCTTTAATTTTATTAGTATTAGTGAAAGCAATTTTGAAATTACACTGTTTGAATATTTTATCAAGACCCTTTGTGGTTTTGTGAAACGGAAGTTTAACATATTTAACATTATCGTTAGAGGTGGTTGATTGCAAAGTCGTTGATTTACGGATGTTGATCCTATTTTTACACTTTCTAAAAATACTATCTATAATATCAGAAGAGAAATTATTGTAATTCGCTATTTGTTTAATAAGAGCAAATTCCTTATTAAATCTGTTTTTATTTAAAGGGAAATTCAATAATCTATTAATTAAAAAGTTAAATGAAGCCAACTTATGTTGTATGCTATGATTAGAGGAAGACAAAATAAAGCGATTTACATTGGTTTCTTTTCTATAAATGTCAAATTCTAATTTATTACCATTTCTAATTACTAATGTATCTAAAAAGGGTAAGTGTCCATTATTCTCTAGTTCATACGTAAATTTTATGCTTTGAAATTTTGAATTCATTTCTTTAAGAAAATCATCAACATTTGATTTAGAAGTGTCAAAACTGCAAAATATCATCCACGTACCTTAACCATATTCTTGGGAAGTATTTGAGTTTTCTTTTAACTCGGTTTCAAAACGAGACATAAATAAATTTGCTATGAAAGGTGATAAGCTATTTCCCATTGCTGTGCCTTCATGTTGTTCGTACAACTTGTTGTTGAATTGAAAACAGTTCTGGGACATGCAATGCGAAACAAGCTTGATATAGTCCTCAACTTTATCATCATCAATATAACTATCTATAAGAACATCCTTTAAATATGTTAAAGTACGTGGTATTGGAACACTAGGGAATAATGAACTGACATCAAATGAAATTAAGATTTCGTTCTCTTCTAATGTGATATTTTTAATTTTATTAATGAAGTCTAAAGAGTTTTGTACAGACAAACTATTAAACTTTAAATTCTTAAATTCATTTGACAGCCATCGTGATAAATAGTAAGTCGGTGAGTTGATACCTGAAACTATTGGTCTCATCGATTTATTATTTTTGTGAATCTTTGGTAAACAGTAAAGTTTTGGCATTTCAGGATTTGAAATTGTTAATTTTAATTTTAGTGTGGGCGAAATTAGGTTTGGACATTCTTTCAAAACGGACTCTGTTGATTTAATCATTTTATTTAAAGGAACTTCATTTTTACGTTTTTTGACTATTGGTCTGTAAGGACCCTCAGACAGCAAAGTCTCTACTCTATCAACATAGTCTTGTTTATCCAGAATATTATTTAAAGGCTGATAAGGGGAATAGGTTGGTTATTCTGGATAAACAAGACTATGTTGAAAGAGTAGAGACTTTGCTGTCTGAGAGTCCTTACAGACCAATAGTCAAAAAACGTAAAAATGAAGTTCCTTTAAATAAAATGATTAAATCAACAGAGTCCGTTTAGAAAGTGTAAAAATAGGATCAACATCCGTAAATCAACGACTTTGCAATCAACCACCTCTAACGATAATGTTAAATATGTTAAACTTCCGTTTCACAAAACCACAAAGGGTCTTGATAAAATATTCAAACAGTGTAATTTCAAAATTGCTTTCACTAATACTAATAAAATTAAAGATTTGCTAGGTAATCCAAAAGACAAGGGGGAAAAATTGCAAAAGTCGGGGATTTATGAAATTAGTTGTGCAGGGCCAGGGTGTTTTCAAAAATATATTCGTCAGACCAAGAGGAATATAACAACAAGATTTAAAGAACACATTGCTCACTTCAAATATGGTAAATATGAAAGGTCTCAGGTCGCCAAACATATATTTGAAACCAGCCACCCCGTTAAACTACAAAATGTTAAATTGTTAAAAGCGGTACCAACGTTTTCCTCCTTAAATGCCTATGAATCAATTAAAATTGTTAAACATAAAGGACCCCTCTTAAACACCGATAAAGGGCCAATAGAGTCATCTGGTTTGCTTTCCCTATTGGTCAACAACCAATGAGAAAGCAAGATTAAATTAATTCCGCTTCAGTAGATTTAGAATTAGTATAAATTAAGTAGATTTAAGTTATAATGTCACAGTTCACTTGTTTGTTGTTGAGAACACCAGCCTGCGAGTGAGGAGAATATCCTCGATACTGTTTAAAGCAACAATATAGTAAATGAATATCCTCTGAAGTGTTCCAGAACAACAGCTAATTTTTTTTTTTTAATTACAGGTTTTCTACTGATGATGACCACATAGTGGTCGAAATACGTATTTAGTAATTTAAATATTGTTTGTGGTTAAGGGTTTTTTATTTAATTTTATTTAAATCGTGCCACAGTGTTCCTATAGATTATTATTGGAAGTAGGTAATTGTGGAGTAATGTCCAAAGCCAGTGTAGAATTTACGACAGTAGAACTTTTAGTATAAATGGGCGAATAACCAAACATTATTGAGAACCACTCATCAGAAAAAGATTTATTAGAATCACCAGTTAAGTTAGGAGAGAGAGATTTTGTAACTGAGTTAGTGATACAGAAATGACAGAAGAACGAATCATTATCATAATTCCAACACGAAACTTACCGTTCTTGAAGTTTTGTAAAAACAGATCTACAATGGATTGCTATATTAAAAGAATATATTAATTTATGTAAACATGTAAACCAAAGATTTTTTGTGCAAGTACGTCATGGAAAAGTTACCCGGTGACCCCATGGACATAATTCAATCACACAATTTCTTAAGAAAATAGCAATGTTTTTAAAGTTGAAAGACATTAACAAAAATATCGAACATCGCTTTAGACGGACAGCAGTTACTTTACTTGCTACTACTGGAGGCGATATTTTTCAATTAAAGAAACTGGGTGGTTGGAAATTCAGTTCTGTAACTGAAGAGTATGTGAAAAATTCTCGGGAAGGTGAATTAAAAATTGCACAAATATAGTCTGTAACCACTAAATACGACGTACATGAATCATTGACTCAATCCAGTTCTCCTAAGGGGCCAATTTCATATCAACAGTTTAATATAAGGTCCAGAACCATAGATAACATGGTTTAAAATCAATATCAATGATCATGAAAATTCCAACACAACAATGAATTTCTACCTTTCCAATCTCTAATTACTATTTTTTTAAATTTAATTTCAGTCATTTGTAATTTGTGTTAATAAATAACCACATTTTCTACATATTATATTTCCTGAAAGTAATGCAAAATAGAATCATCCCTTTTAGGGAACAGAAAGTCACTGAACGGAAAGAATTTTAATGAATTAGTTAAGAAAAATAGGTTGGAAGGAAGCCATTTTCTGACATGAAATAGCAAATCACTTCAATCATTAGATGGCGTTTGAATTGTCAACTTTTAAACTCTTTACATTTGATTATTGTTTAATATTGTAAATAAAATTTATTTACCAATACAATAGGAACTCATCGGGAACTCATTTATTATAAACTACTAAAACCATATTTTACAACAGATTATAGCAGACTGGGAAATATCCAATTCGTTACGTTCAAACATAAAGCAACCACAATATCCAAGGTATAAAAAAATAGATAATTGTACTAGTCCATCTTTTCAGTAGCTCGCATGCAGAGATAGCATGCACACTTAAAACATCCCTCAAAAAATAATGAACTCGTCTGACAAACCCCGAATACAAAATAGAACCTTCTGAATGTACAATACAAACAAACCCACGGTATAAGGAAAGCTACAAATGCCAGAGTAAAATACTTCTTAATTGTTTTCTCTTTAAGGTAGTCACCAAACTTCTTAGAGGGAACTTAAGAATAGTGCAGGACAAAAGTCACCAAGCTCCATGTGCACTAAGGGTTTTCCTTCGTATTATCTCATAGTGTCCACCAAATCTAATGGGATATAATGAAGTGAACTCTTACAACGCTGTGGACAGCACCACACTATCACTTGGACCGATCCACCTCCGCAGATATCAGGACCACCTCCTACAGCACGTGATGCCAACAAGCACGCCAGGATTGGGAACATTCCGCCATCAGCTTGCTCTAATTTCTACCAACTGAGGATGTTGCCAGGATGCCAGCAACTTTGTTCACGAGCCGCAAGGTACCGAAGCATGAAAACTCTATGCAACATCGCGGCTGAGAGCAATATTGCATTCAGTGTGACCATAGATATCATCCTCTATACAACACCAGATCCACATCTTCGTCGTGAAGCCACAACATTCCATTCTTTAGCATAGAAACTCATTCTGCAGCTTTACACACTAAAGGGCTAGTCTTAAAAGACATGTGCGATGTAGTTACTAACACAAAAATGTTTGTACATATTACCTTTGTGAGCCGTTTCTTTAATGAATAATCAGTTAGTATTTTAAATTTGTAAATAAATGTTATCTCTGTTGCTACGAAGCATTAATAAGAAGGTCCCCAGATAATCAGAAAGCCATAAATCTAATATCTATATAAACTTATAATGCAATGTTACTTTTAGATGTTACCGTACGATTTGATTTAAAATTCTCATTTATAGACCAAAAATTCTGCTTTTTAATTAGAAAGCTACGTCTTTCTGTAGCTTATATAGCGTACTATGCATTAGAACAAGTGAGCACTACTGCAAAATAAACGCGTTTAACTGAAAAGCGTGTGTCTTCGAAATGCTATCGTCTTCTGTACTTTTGAAATCAGTATTTTATTTCTAATATCAGAAGGAACAAACCTCAAAAGGTGGTGCTGATATAAAGCAATAATAATTTTGAAACAATTGACACATTTATGGATGCCTTTGACAACACTAGTTTTGAATCAACAGATGGGCGGTTTTGAGAAACACTACCAATTCCTTCAAATTAAAATAGCAATTCTGTGGTATAAAACCTTAAGGCATTTTTACCCTCTCGCATTATTAGTAAGAAATAAATATTTTAGTACAATTTTGAGGTTATGCTACATTATCCTTATTAGGTTTGAAAAATAAAGCGTTTTTCACTGTGCAGTAATATAATACAGCAAGGCTACTCTAAATAATATAAATTGTCTTTGCAGTAAATTATAAAAGGCTTACCTCAATTGGAAATCGTCTGTGTTCCACATTGCACTTATTGCCTGCAGTAAATCCAAATTGCTCTAAAGTTTGACTAATAGTAGACTTGCTAAGATCTATTGTTTTATCTATTTCAGTTTTAAATTGATCATATTGCGATTTTGATAATGCTAGGGCTAATTGCAAATGTTCAAGATTAACATCGGACGATTGTAGGCTAGTTACATTTCTAGTAAAAATCATCTGATTATGCCTACTCCTTTTATCAACCAATTTTCTCTTTTTATTGGCTGCCATACTAGCTTTCCTAACCTTAACATTTTTATGACAAGGCGACTTCAAAACTGTTTGCCTTGTTACTCGTTTAGGTGTCTTAAAATCGTTATCCTCTTTTATGATGTTATCTATTTTTACATTATCAATATTAACTAAAAAACTTTTGTAAGGACACTCAATTTCCACATAACTTTGTTCATTTTCTTCTTTTGTACCGTTTAAAGAATTACTTGTGCTTGGCAAATCACTGGCGTCTGGCATAGTAGTTTGTGTACAATATTTGGATATTACTTCAGCACTAAGAAAACAAACACTAATTATTCCTTTTATTTACTTTACTACAATTTAATTTATAGTGCAACTACATAGTAACTAACCTATGACTATTGTTTGCTTTAGATTTCAGGGTTAGTCCTGAAATACTTGACAATTTTTGGCATCGGTTCATTTGCTTCTTCTTTCTTTTCCTTAACGGCGTCTAAAATTCGTCTCATGCGAGGATCACGTGAACCTATTTGAAAATCAAGGATTTGACTTTGAAGTTCTGGAGAATAGCCAAACTTATTTTCGCCAAGATTTTTTCTTAGTTTTCGAGCTTCACTCCAATATCTACATATATACTTATATCATAATTTATTATTATTAACGACTAATTACGTGAATAAATATCCTATAGAAAGGCCAAAAGCAATGATTCCAAAGGTGATCAGATTATTTACTCGGTGGGAAGGTGTTCCCTTAGTACGTCTTGGTTTACGGAAAGTTTCGTCTATATTTCTATCTGCCATAATTTTTCAAAAAAAGATAATTCCATGAAAAATATTAATCACTAAGCAACATAAAAAGGCATAGGACAAACATTGAAAATTTTAGGTGACACTATAAGACTGCTTAACCTAACTTTTATTCATAGTTCGTGTCTCTATGTTTACCTCCGGAATATATAACGAACCCAATAGATATCAAAGGTAACATTATTTGTAACTGACCAAAATGTGCAATCACACAGTGTTGTCTAAAATTAAAAATTATTTTACATATTCTAACAACAAAACTTCTTAAACAATTAAAGTTATTATTTAAAAGAGATATCACACATTTAAGTTTAAATTTTAGCATTCATTAAGCTCTACATAAATAGGAAATAGTTTCCATTAGGTACTGTACTTAGGTAAACTTCTTAAAGAGACAACCTTTAATGCAGCATAAATTAACCAAAAAGGTAAATTTATTAAATAATTTTCTAAATATGTACACATAAATATTGTGTGAAGAGTAAACAAACATTAAATATACTTCGTTACTATTGACAAAAACGCAAAGATTAATTTATTCATGGAAATTGATTGGGGTTTATTTTTGGCTCTATGATATCAATAGGTTGATGTGTCTTGTTGAAGGACGTCTGAAGTCAATTTTGTCATAGAGCGTCTTAAGGAGTTCTTCCTTATAATCAGGTAGTACGCGTACGAATATGTGAATGTTGTTCTCGATCTTGACCCTCTTAGGGTCACTTTCCTTAAACGGTATATAATCTAAAGATATTGGCTGCGTCGTCGTCATATGTTATTTTAGAAAAATCTTTTTAAGCTTTGCCTGGTAGATATGGAGAGGGAATAACGAATAGTTCTGGTTGATATGAATTGGTAGCTTTTCGATTCCTCTCGTCGGTCGCTTTCCGGATTGGTGATATCCAAATCCTGGGTCTGCTAGCATGTGGTTTTTATTCAAACACATGCCGTTCCATAATCAGATATCGTCGTCAAATAGGACTAACAGATGTGCTCCCCCTGTAACTTTTCTGGTTCACCATTCCCTGGAATCCACATTGCGGTCTCCTTCCTCAGAGTGCTGCCGGTCCTGTTCCCACTCGCGATTCGCCCAAAGCAAAAGAAGGAAAGGTTGATCCCGTAACCGTCGCGCTACCTCTAAAAAGTTCGCCGTCGGAATTCCATCTTGCGTGAGTGTGTTGGCGATGGTGTATTTATACGTGAGTAGTTTGTCAAAATGTGTGATTGTGCTGTTGGCGGTAAGTATGATTATTATATTGTTAAAACATTCAATTGTCGTAGAGAAAACCGTATTTCACTAGCTCCGTTATATCGAGATCTAAATCGCTTTTGATATTGACTTTAGGTGATTTTTCAGCATGAACAGATAATTCGGGCTAAGAAAGTAAATATTGTTGCGAGCTACTAGTAGGCAACCCGTCAAACACACAAACGCCGTAAGCAACGTATATACTACAGAATTTTCTAGCATTATACTGGAGAATGAGTCATCCTTTTAATTCAGGGTATATATAAGACCGCTAATAAATGTAAGAGTTTAGTCTATATCAGAATGTCGAATATAAATTATATCGTGTAAGGTTAAATAGTTGAGATTTTGGGAGTCCAAGAGTAAACATAAATGTTATATTATGTGAACGTGTCTAATGTACATGCAGCTTGTAGAATACATCAATAGACAAAAGTGTAATAAATAAATAGTTGTGTTAGTGTTGCTAATAGACCTATGGTTAAGAATTTAGTTTAAGAAGATATTAGTGCTTGTAAATTCATTAGCAGGATAGTGCTTCATTGTTAATTGGACTGAAAACATCTATAAATAAGGCATATACTGTCAATTTGACTTGTGAACAGTGAGTAATAAAAACTCTTGTTATTCCTTGTTTTAAATTAGCTGAACGCGGTATTAGTAACCCGCTACTCTAGTGTCAGGCCTGTGTGGGGTATATTGTGATTAATTTAAAAAGGAAAAACACACAAGTCTAAAGATATTTAAGTAGTTTGTATATGCCTGTAACAAGAAACCAAAATAAGATGGACGCAAAAACTTTAATGAATTTCCTTAAGGATTTTAAATCCGGTATGGAAGAAAAGTTAAGTGAAAATACTGCGAAAATGCAATAGAAGGTAAGTGAAAATGCTGCGACAATAGAAGAAAAGTTTAGTGAAAATGTTGAGAAAATGGAAGACAGGTCGGCTAAACTAGAGATGACACTCAGTGAAAACTTAGTGAGGTCAGTTGAACTGGAATCGACCCTTAAAGAGTTTAAATACGGTATAGAAGAAAAGTTTAGTGAAAATGCTGAGCAAATAAAAAGGTTAAGTGAAAATGCTGCGAAAATGGAAGAAAGGTTGAATGAAAGTACAACCACGTTAGAACAAAGATTAATGGAAAGCTCCATTGCATTGAAAGAAGATTTCATTGAACAGGTAAAAACAGTTGAACAAAAGTTGGACAGTAAATTGGTAAAAATGGAAGAAGATGTGAAGAGGCTGCAAGAACAAGTGATTTCACTAACAACGCGGTCACTTGAATTAGCAAACCAAGTTGTAAATCATTCCAAAAATAAGAAGCATGGAAAAAAGCGAGTCAATACCGTCTAAATTTAAAGTGAAACCACCCACATTCGATGGTAAAACACCTTGGCCCACATATTTGAAACAATTTGAAGCTGCTGCAATAGCTAATGGTTGGTGCAACAAAAAGAAATCTATCTCCTTAGTGGCCCTACGGGGGGGAATCTCTTAACTTTTTGCAAACGATTTCCGATCAACAGCAAAATGATTACGGCCTCTTAACGTCGAAGCTTGAGATAAGATATGGAGACGCTCATCTTCAACGAGTTTGCCATGCACAAGTTAAGAACCGCTCGCAGAAGACAAATGAAAGACTGCAAGAATTCGAAGCTGACATCGCCAGATTAGTTACATTGGCATACCCAACGTCACCACATAGCTTTCTCAAACGGTGATATCCAGCAAACGCTAAGATTAGCACGGCCAAAAATGTTAGATAACGCACTGGCTCATGCGCTTGAATTTGAAGCAGCTAAACAGACATCACACATGATGAGTCACAAAGTGCGGTCTGTCTTAGAAGAACCTGGCCAATCGCAGAACAGCATAGAAGAAATAATTAAACGTGTGGCGGAAAGGCTGGAAAGATAACGACCGCGGAGATGGCGTCTGCGATGCTGGAGCTGCAGTGAAGTTGGTCATATGCAGAGCCGCTGCACTCAACCAGTAAAACTACCGGTTGAGCAGCAGGAAAACTAAAGCAAGTCGACGTATGGAGGCGAACGTCGACAGCACAACGTACTGCTTCGGAGATTATCATCCGTGCACCATCGTTGATAGGAAGTCTGGACTGCTTTTACATCGCTGGTGAAATTAATGGTAGGGTTGTCCGATTATTCGTGGATACAGGAGCAACAAGGACTATTGTGAGACCAGATTTGGTTGGTCGTGGAAAAGTGCTACTTGCATCGGTGTTTCTTCTAACGGCAAATGGTGAGAAAATTCGTACTCACGAAGAGACTGCCGTTACGTTGGCAATTGGGGACACACTAATGAATCATCGGGTGTTGGTAGCTGAAATGTGATCTTGGGAATGGATCTCATGAAAGAATCTGGGTTTCATGTTAACATGAAAGAAAATGTGCTTCGGATAGATGATGATGAGATTCCATTTCAAGGGACGAGTAACCAGACGATGCAAGTTCGAATGATTTGTGATATGAAAATACCTGAGAAGGCGGAAATGATAGTAATGGGATGCCCGGATGGTACGCTCCGAGGAGAACAAATATGCATGATGGAAGCAACTAAATCGGGAATGGGTCAGGAGGGATTACTGATTGGAAGAGCGCTGGTAAATTTTCGAAATATGATACCAGTAAGGGTGCTAAGCATTAATCCGCATACGGTGACCCTGAAGAAAGACATGATTATGAGAAGTTGCATTTCAGTATGCTATACTAAACGTTGTGTAGACGACACGAAAGATAAACCAGCTAACCGTTGCTCACAGAAGTTGCTGAATATGTTGATACCTTCGTGTCAAGGATTAAACAGCGACCAACTGGGAAAGGTAAAAGAACTGGTCGGACGATATCAAGGCGTGTTTACACTGGATGATAGTGAGAAAGGAAGGACATAATGTTGTGCAACACAAGATCAATACTGGAGATGCGCAACCGATAAGACAACATCCCAGGCGGCTTCCTTTGGCAAAACGTAAGGAAGCCGAGCAAATTATCACCGACATGGAAGAACAGGAAGTGATTGAACCCTCGAATAGTCCATGGACATCCCCGGTAGTGCTTGTCAAGAAAAACGATGGGTCGACAAGGTTTTGTGTAGACTATCGGCGGCTAAACAATGTAACAAAGAAAGACAGCTATTCTTTGCCCAGAATTGATGACACCTTGGATATTCTATTCGGATCTAAATGGTTTTCAACCTTGGACTTGAAAAGCGGATACTGACAGGTAGGCTTGGAGCCAAACGATACAGAGAAAACTGCGTTTACAATTGGAACTGGATTATGGCCGTTCAAGGTCATGCCTTTTGGATTATGCAATGCCCCTGCAACTTTTGAACGTTTCATAAAATCGATATTGCGTGGACTGTCCTGGAAAATATGTCTGGTGTACCTAGACGATGTGATAGTGTCAGGCGGGTCTTTTGAAGAACACCTTAAGAACCTAGAGGAGATATTCAAAAAATTACGCGGAGAAAACCTTACATTGAGCCCCAAGAAGTGTCACATATTTGGAAAAGAGGTAAAATACCTAAGACATGTCGTTTCGGAGACCGGAATAAGAGCTGACCCTGACAAAAAACCGATACAAGAGTGGCCTGCACCAGCAGATATACACCAACTACGCAGTTTTCTAGGATTGTGCACGTTTTATACTATCGTTTGCGAACACTGCCAAACCGTTAACGAACTTAACCGAAGATGGTCAAAAATATGATTGAAATGACGACTGCCACAGTGAGCAACTGAAACGGCTACTAGTTACAGCACCAATTTTGAGTTATCCACGGATGGCGGGAAAATTTGTGTTGGATACCGATGCCAGTAACACAGCTATAGGAAGCGTTCTTTCTCAAGTGCAGAACGGACAAGAAAAAGTTATTGAGTATTTCAGCAAAATCTTGTCGCGGTCATAAAGGAACTATTGTGTGACAAGAAGGAAGCTGTTGGCCGTCGTCAAATCCATAGAGCACATTTATAAGTACTTATACGGCCGTCGTAAATTTCTGTTGAGAACAGACCACGCTGCAATAAAATAGTTACCGTAGTTTTGAAATCCTGTTACAACCCCGGCGACCGTGTTTAGAGCCACTTCTGCAGTTAGCAACACTGATATTAACCACGTTCACATTATTACACTACAAAGATATTACGCCATAACTACGTGTCAAATTGTATCACATGCCAAATATGTTTACAATGATACAAGTAGCACCTTAAAAAAAGATAAAAAGTACTCACTTAAAAATGTGGAACGCTTCATGATTTTGCGGTCATCCTTGCGCAGGGGCCATGCTGATTTCCGGGTATCTCGGTTGTTTAGGCGTTGTTTGGGGTGGGTTACGTCATGCCATCGTTGAAACCAAATTCGTTTGTCTTCCCTCTTTTTTTGTTTGTAGCGGTACGATAGGATACAGGTAGAGAACGATAGAAGGTAGAGATACGATAGAGGGACCTATATCCTGAAAAGGGAAAAGACAAAAGAACGACACCGGTAAACGTCACCGTTCGACGTCGCGTTGACTAATAATGTAGTGTCACACACCGCTCACTTGCGCCATCACTCCGCGTCTGTGCATTCTTTTTGCGCAAACGCAACTGTCCGAAATGACGGAAATGCACAAGTCTATTTTAAAAATAATGGCGGGAATTCACTCACAAATTTAAAAGTGTACATGTCCAAATTTGGAATGTAACAATCCTGAAGGGCAAGTTGCAAGGTGGATAGAGCGGCTGCAGGAATATGACTTTGACACAGAACATCGTGTAGGAATTAGCCATCGGAATGCAGACGCTCTATCAAGGAGACCTTGTTCGGTGGATTACAATCATTGCTTCAAGATGGAAGAGAAAATAAGTGTCATCCATAGAATGACGGTAACCGATGATACTTGGCAACCCGAAAGAATACGAGAAGACCAGGAGGATGACGACGTATTGGGACGTATTATTGAGTGGAAAAGTAGAAGACAACGACCAGCTTGGGAAGAAATTAGTATTTCAAGTAAAAGCCTGAAGGCATACTGGACACAGTGGGACTCCTTGGTGATTGGAAATAGAATCTTGAAACGACGCCTGGAATGTGAAGATGGCACCGAGAGACTCCAAGTGATAGTGCCAAAAAGCAGAGTGCCGAAAGTGTTCCAGCCCTTGCACGATGGTATTTCATGAGGGCATTTTGGCGTGAAAAGAACTCTCGAAAGAAGATGTGAAGGAGTGGTGCCGGAAACGTGAGTTGTGTGCTTCTGGAAATGGCCCGGTCACAAAACGAAAAGCTCCAATGAGACAGTATAACGTGGGAAATCCTTTTGAGAAAGTGGCCATTGATATAGCTGGTCCGTTTTCTGAATCAGAGACAGGAAATAAATGCATCTTGGTTACAATGGATTATTTTACAAATGGCTGGAGGCGTATGCTATACCTGACCAAGAAGCCGAGACGGTTGCAGATGTACTAGTGAGGGAGTTGTTTTGTCGCTTTGGAGTTCCGTTGGAATTACACTCCGATCAAGGTCGGAACTTTCGAATTAGCGCTGTTTCAGAACGTCTGCAAGCATCTTGGAATCAGAAAAACTAGAACCACGCCACTTCATCCCCAATCTGATGGATTGGTTAAAAGAATGAACAGCACGTTAGGAAAGTACCGAGCCAAAGTTGTCTCTGAACATCAACGAGACTAGGACCAATATTTACATTTGTTCCTACTGGCGTACAGATCTTCGCTACATGACATTATAATTTGAATTAGGGCCGCTATACTTGCGGCCACGTCCCCAATGCTCCACCCGGAGGTACTACATTGGGTTTAAACGCGAAAAATAAACGTGCTTCTTATTAATTCTAACTTCATAATTAATCCACCCTAAATAAAAATCTAACTAAAAATCTAACAAACTAAAATAAAAACTAAAAACAGGGTTTAAATAATGGTATCCCTAGCGTTGACTTTGGAGTGTGTCCGATCAACAAGACACAAGCAAAAATGAGAGGGGGAGGGATCCGTAATACCGGATAGCAGACGCCGGCTCTGCTTACCAGTGCGACCTGAAGGGTCGACTTAAAACTATCCCAATCTAGCTAGCTAATTTAAAATGGATTCAAATTTTCTAAACAGTTGCCAAAAGTATTAATAGTGAATCCAGCTATTTGCCTGCTCTATAAATTTACAAATTCGTCCTCCATGATCTAAGTGTTTTATCCTAAATTTGTCCCTAACGTTCCCTATCATTCCCTAACAGACATAATATACATACAATCTTCTTTTCTATATATACTGCGGCCAAAAATTGGCGACAGAACGTCAAACGAATCAAGCAACAAAACAATACAATACAGGCAAAAATATAAGTGTAAAATAAATATAAATATAATATAAATATATAAATAAACATATAATAAATATATAAATAAATTTCTGAATAAGCAAAAGCATGTAACAGTGCATATATCAGCAAAAGCAAATACATTATCTGGTGCACTCGCATGAGCATTATATCGACTAGCGCAATTACACAAAAAACGCGCTTGTTAGATTATTTCAAAATCTGTTTAAAATCACAAATCCATGCTCATGCGAGTACAGCCGCCACAATTTTATTCTTACCTTCAATATAATTTTCTCAGCATCTGAAGATCTGGTCGTCTACCTATATCTATTGATTTCCTACCTTTATGTGGGAGTTGGATATGCACTGTTAAAGTCCTGGTGGATATGCACTAAATGTTCTGGGGGGATTACAATCACTAACACTTCACTTTTAAGTCCTGGGGGGATGCGCGGTTTCACTCTATTTTATTATTTCTTTATTTATTACACTTATTTAAATTAATGAGGTTTACTGATTTAGTTTGTTGTTATTTATTTGTTTTGTTTATTCCCGATTTTCTGCGCGTAGAAGGTGGGACAGTGGTTGTTTTAGTGTGTGTTCGTCGTGCATATTAGAGTTTTGGGTATACTTATTTAATTATTATTATTATTGGTGTTCTTTCTTTTTTTTTTTTTTTTTGTTTTTTGCAGGTTTTGGTTATAATGCTCTTATCATGTCAAAATCACGCCAGGTCGAAATCTATAATTTTTCAATCCTCCCACTATCCTCTCCCGATTTACACACGATTATCACCGTCTAATCTCGCAACCCTTGCTGCGAACTCTCTAAAGGCTGTCCAGAGCGCCTTCTGGTTAGCCACTTCCCCGACTTCCTCTAGGCTCTTTGGCCATGCTAGACCTCGATAGCTAATTTCGTATCAGCCAACCCTCGATTTGCCGCTTCAAGCGGGCAGTCAAAGAGCACGTGCTTTGCGCTTTCCGCACCCTCACCGCATTCACAGCGGTCGTTGTTGGTTAACCCGAATCTATGTAAATAAGCTTTCAGGGCGCCGTGCGCTGTTATCAACTGAACCATTTTATGATCGAGTTTTACCTCGATCTTGCCTCTAGCTTCTAAGCTCGGTATGAATTTGTTGGTCAACCTGCCCGTGGCAGCGTTGTTCCACCTCTCTTCCCATTGTCGGATTGACTTTTCACGCAGCTTTCTTTTAATCAAAGACTTCGGTATCGACGAATGTGATATTCGAAAGTCTCCCGTCGCGGCCTCTTTAGCTAATTTATCAGCCCTATCGTTTCCTACGTTACCATTGTGCGACCTAACCCAACAAAACTTTAAACGTCGCAACTTGAGCGCCGTACGCGCTATTCTCCAAACGTCCGCTTGGAAGTCTGTCGAGGTGTTCATGTTTGTTAAAGCCGTTAGCGCCGATTTACTATCACTGATTATATAATACTCGTCTCTGCCCGTATGGTTTATTACGTAATCGATAGCCTCTCGTATGGCTACCAATTCGCACTGGAAAATTGTGCTCCAGTTCGCGAGTTTGGTTTGAAACCGAAACACCTCCCTTTCCTGCTTATACACGTCTATACGTGAACCGTCCGTATAAATTCTGATACCCATCGCGTCCTCATCACCTTCGACAAACTCGATTCCTCTAATATCAGCCGGGTGCCCCAACTCAGATACAACGATCTTTCTTGCAATTTCCCTATTACCAAGATTAAGATTTTCGTTAATTTCGCGCCCTTTTCCTATATTTATTAATCGCCTATCTCTAATCTCCCTTACGACATATTCGATAGGGAGAGTCATACTGATCACCAGGACCGCCTCCATGGAGGTGGTCTCAGCGATTCGCCCCTAAAACCCCACTTGATTTTAGCCGCCGCCATCATTTTATTTGATATTTCGCCGCCCTTACTTTTTACGTATTGTACGTGCGCTTTCCAATTTAATTTATCGTCGATCTTGACGCCGAGGTAGGTAATACAATCTTTAAACGGGATTTTCTTCCCTTTTAGCTCTAGCCTAGGAGGTCTCTGTCCTGGTTTCGTGCCGAAATAAAGCGCCTCTGACTTCGCCGTGTTAAATTTTAATTTTACCGTCTGCGACCATTCGTGTAATTTATTAAGCGTCTCGTTCGGTTTTGTTCGCATATCCATTAACAATCTTGATCTTACAATTAAAAGCGTCTCATCCGCAAACCCAACGATTGAGCATCCTGCGGGCAACTTGACCCTAAAGATGCTCTCATACAACAACTTCCAAAATGTGGGACCAGAACATGACCCCTGCGGGCATCCCCTTTCCACCTCACGCGACAGAACTTCACCCGGAATTTCAACCTGTGCCAATCGCCTCGAGAAATAACTCTTGACCAAGGACATCAAGTTTCGCGGACAACCCCTACGATCTAACTCGCAAACGATTAATGGCCACCAGGCAGTATCAAATGCTCCTGAAATGTCCAAAGCAACAACGACACAGTACTCTTTAGCATCTCTCGCCTGCTTTATTTCCCCGACAACGAACTCTAATGCGTCGATATTCGACTTGCCCTCCACGAAACCAAACTGTCGGTTATTAAAACCGCCGCTGTCTCGCACTAGGTGCTCAACACGCGTAGTCATAACGCGATCTAAAACTTTCCCCAGCACCGGTAGCAAGCTAATTGGACGATAGCTGCCCGGATCTGACGTATCCGCCTTTTTAGGTTTGGGAATAAATTTCACGTTCTGGATTTTCCAGCAACGCGAGTTATGTATCCCCCAATTACCTATATATATTGATATATTGAATCTAATAAGAATTATTAGAAATTATTAAGTAAAAGTATAAGTTCAATGCAACATTGTAACACAAGGATAACCCAGAGAGGTTATCGACAGTTCATGTGAACGGACATGCAACTTTGCATCCGTGAGGGCAGTGATACTGCAGGTGGCAGGTCACAGGCGGTCAACAGACCGCAATTACTTAGAATTAAGTTGTTACATTGTAATAAAGTGTACAATTAAAGAGAAACGCAGACATGAGATCTGCAAGTTCTCACAGCCGTGTGAAAGGCAGGTTATTATAAAAGGCCCGGGAGCTCAATGCCCGGCAGTCAGTCTTCGAACTCCATACTTCGTTGTTCAAGCTACTCACTAGTACAATAATTAATTTTTAGTATTATGTGCAAGTTATCTAAATTTTAAACTAATAAACTTTTTGTTAAAGTATCAATGTGTTTTTAAAAAACCAGCTCCAAAGACCCGAACTTTAACTGGCGCAGTCGTAACGGATGTCAAAAGGGCACTGAAAATCCAAAAATCGGAAGATTGGTGACCAAGAATTTTAATTCGAAATTTTGGCAGAACCCAAACCAAGTTGGAGGAAGAACAAAAATCGTCTAAATCCAGCAACAAACCAAGTTGGACAAGGAACAAGAATCGTCTAAGGCCAACAAAACAAACCAAGGTGGACAAGATACAGAATCGATCGAACCCACCAAAGAAACAGATGAAATTAATGTAAGTTCATTTACATACCTCTTTTTTTTATTAACCAAAAAATATAATTGATATATGCTAGTATTATTATTTTATTATTATTGTTTTATGTATTTTATATTATGAACATTTTTTGAAAATAGTTACAAAGTGAATTATTTTCAAAACGAGAAAGTATTAACCTATGAAACTTGAATGTTAAAGAGATATTTTTCTTTAAAAAGCAAATGAGACTTGAATTTTAAAAAAGAGACTTTCTTTTAAAAAGCAAATGAAACTTGATATTTAAGAGATTCTTACCACAATTAAATAGAACGAACTCAAAAATAATCCAAAAATAAACAGGCGCACATTCACTAACACCAAAATAAGAAACATCAACTAGCGCGAATCAAACCCACGTTTTCAATCCGATAAAATAAAAACACAGAACGCAAACTTAAGTTTAAAGCTAATTCGAACAAGCAGTACAGAACGATAATTAAACCATTGACCTCTATAATACTGAATAAATCACAGCAAAAAACACTCTGCAATAATTGAAACTACGGTAACTTAAAACCACCTAAGATAAGCAAAATACGCGACGAAAGCATCCTTTATTATACAATTAAAAACTCAGATAAATCGCTTTCAGAATCCCTGCACAGTACTAAAGTTTAAATTTCAACAACGCAATTCGCATCATCACGGAATAATAAAAGCGACGCAGTTTTTGCATTTAATACCTACAAGTAGTTAATCCATAAAAGCAGCATTATCCATCACGGAATAATGAAAGTATAAAATTGCAACCAGTATTTAATAAGAAATTACACCCAGCATTCACCATCTATAAATAAAGTGCATTATTCCAATACGAATACAGAATAACGCAAAACGGTCATCATAAGAAGCTTTAATTAAAACGCTGAAAACTAACATTACGGAGAGATTCAATTACAAGTCGTGAACACCGAGATATTTAAAATAAAACTAGACGTAACACTTTATGCAAAAGCATTAGCAAGTAAATTAGTAATTCCTATAAACTGAAAATAACACCTGTAAGTGCAATTACCTCAACGTACGTGACAAAGTAACAAAGATTACATCCTTTAGTATTTAATTTCAACAATAAGGTGCAGACATAATTAACCTCAGGTCATAATTACGCAACTCAGTAAAACCCACGGAAAGATTATTAGTTACGAGTTAACAGAACTAAAACAACGCTAAACGAGAATAAATCCATCCATTTAAGATTCTTTAAGAAGCAGGAACTCAAGACAAATTAAAAGCTGCATAAAAACAATTAATCCAAGACTACGGTAATAAATTCAACACTATTGAATACAGATCTCACAAGTACACCACCGCACTGTGTAATTAAATATAAATAACAACGACTACGATTTAAAAAAATAACTCGACGCAATCTAAACTTAAAATTAATAAATCCAAACCCAAAATTAATATTACAAGTACGAAATTAATCTCAAATTTTTACCAATTTTCATTTCCACAATCTAAACTTAAAATTAACAAATCCGGACCAAAAATAACGCTGAAAAATAGCATAATAAATCCCAACCTCTACAAAATTTAAAATTACCTAATCTAATTGAAAATTTAATAAAACCAAAGCAAAGTTAACATCACAAATAGCAAAACCAACCCCAATTTTTACAAAATTCGAAATTACTTAATCCAAAAGAAAAATTAATACATCCAAAGCATAATTAACGTTACAAATAGAAAATCAACCCCAATTTTTACAAAATTTGAAATTTCACAACCCAAACGGAAAATTAATAAATCCGAAGCAAAAGTAACAATACAAATAGCAAAATAAAGCTTAATTCAAAAAAAAATTTTTTTTTTTTAAATTTCCCAAAAATCGAAAACAACCCTTAACCAACATGAGTAACACAGACTTGCGTCTCTATTTAGAGACAATACAGACATTTGATGGCACGCAGGCCCATCTCTCAAATTTCATTGGAGCATGCGAAATGTTCCTAAAAACCTTCTACAAACCCGGAGATGACCAAAGAAATTCATTGCTTATACGCTTGGTAATAAGTAAGCTAGCCGGAAGGGCACTAACCTTAATCGCCAGTAGGGACGATTTACAGGAATGGGAACAGTTTAAACAACTACTAATTGCATATTTTGGGGACCAACGTAATATAAAATGCCTGGTACGAGACCTAATAAACCTTAGAATGGAACACAATCAATCCCCCTACCAATTCGGAATGAAATGCCAAGACGTGAGAAGTTTAATTTTAACAAAATTAAAAATCGAAGAAACCGATCAAAACGTTAGACATTTAAAACAAAATGTATGACGAAATGGCACTAGACACATACATAAACGCTTTACCAGAACGACTATCGGATAAAATCAGATTCCAACGACCCCAAAATGTAGAAGAAGCTATGAGCCTAGTAATAGAAGAAGAAAATGTAATGTATTACCGCAACAGACTATACAACCCCAACGCGAATAAAAGCTATTCACCAATAAAACCATACAAGCCACAAGACAAACAATCCTCAACAAAATTCACACCCTTTAACGCACAAACAAATCAACCGCGAAGTAACAACCCAAGTTTTAACAATACAAATTTTAATAATCAATATAAAAATTTTTCAAGAACAACATTCAACCCAACTTTTACGAAACCCGCATTCCAACCAAGATTTAATCAAAACTTAAACCAACCAAGACTAGCATTCAACGCAAACCCCAATAGAAATACACCAATGACTAATAATAATAACAATCCTAATAATTATTACAAACCAACACCAATGGATACCTCATCTGGTAACACCAGACAAAATACAAAAATAACACATATCCGACCAAACCCTCATCAGAAACGTAATTTTACATCGGAAGAATTATTCCACCAAGAAATAGAAAAATTTGACACTGACCAGAATAATGACATCGAGACACCTACGAACAATGAATCAAATCATGCAGAAACTTACGAACGTGACGAACAATACGAAACTTACGAGGAGTACGACGAAGAAAACTCAAACTCAAATTTTCAAATGGACCAATTCATAACCGACCAAACTTAATAAACTTAAATAATATAAATCACTTAGTATTACCATACATAGAAATACCCCACGCCAAATTCAAACTATTAATCGACACCGGATCCTCAAAAACATTAATTAGCCCCAGAACCGTACAAAAACATTATTTAGATTATGTAGAAAGAGAACCATTTAAAATTAAAACAGCTCATCAAACAACACTACACCAATTCGTAGCCAATATACCCTTACCAAGAACATTTAATGTTAAAATGAAACATAAATTTTGTGTATTCGAATTTAACGATAAATATGACGGATTAATCGGAATGGACCTTCTAAGAAAATTAGAGCCAACATTGACATTAAAAATCGCTTATTAAGGACAAAATACGGAAAAATCCCAATTAAATTTCAAAACACACAAGTTGAACAAAAATACACTATAGAACCCCGAACGGAAAGAAAATAAAAATCCCAGTAAAATCTAACAAAAATTTAGGAATAATAAATCATACGACATTTCAGCAAGGAGTAGAAACCCCAACCGCCTTAGTGCAAATAAAAGATAATTATGCAACCACAACAATATTAAATTCAAACGACTACCCGTAGAATTATCACTGACAGACCCAATTAACGTAGAAGAACTAAATTTTAACGAAATGGAAACAGACGAAAATTTAGAAAACAATTACAACCCAATAGAACATGACGAAATGTTAAGAGAAAATTTAACTAACATCCGCTTTAACACCGATATCAATCAAGAAGAAGAAAGAGCAATTAAGAACTTATGTTTCGAATACCGCGACATATTCCATTGCGAAGGAATACCATTAACATTCACCAACACAGTAAAACATAATATCGAGTTAACAGACAATAAACCAATCTTTACAAAAGCATATAGACTACCTCATGCAAGCCAAGAAGAAGCTGACAGACAAGTAGCAGACCTATTAGACCAAGACATAATCCAGCACTCCAATTCACCATGGAGCAGCCCCGTGTTAATAGTACCTAAGAAATTAGACGCAACCGGAAAGAGAAAGTACAGAATGGTAATAGATTATAGAAAGTTAAATGAAAAAACGGTAGATGACAAATATCCACTACCAAATATTACCGAAATTTTAGACAAATTAGGCAAATGTCAATATTTTACAACATTAGACCTAGCATCAGGATACCATCAGGTAGAGATGGAAGAAAAAGACATATCAAAAACAGCCTTCAGCACACCTAGAGGACATTACGAGTACAAAAGAATGCCATTTGGACTAAAGAACGCACCCGCTACTTTCCAGAGAGTCATGGACAATATACTACGAGCAATACACAATGAAAAATGCCTTGTATACCTTGACGACATCATAGTTTATTCCACCTCATTGGTAGAACACATAGAAAGATTGACAGAAGTATTCGAAAGACTTAGACAAGCACATTTTAAAGTACAATTAGACAAAAGTGAATTTTTACAAAAAGAAGTATCATTTTTAGGACATGTAATAACACCCCAAAGAGTAATGCCAAATCCAGACAAAACAAATGCAGTTCTAAATTACCCATTGCCAAAAACAAACAAAGAAATTAAAGGATTTCTAGGACTTAGTGGTTACTACCGCAAATTCATTAAAGGTTACGCTCAGATAACCAAACCCCTGACAAACTGTTTAAAAAAGGGAAACAAAATTGAACACACCCCGGAATTTATTAAAGCCGTAGACAAAATTAAAAACATATTAACAAATCACCCTGTATTAGAATACCCAGACTTTACAAAACCATTTATACTGACGACAGACGCATCGAATGTAGCATTAGGCGCAGTATTGAGCCAAGGAAAAGTAGGTAGCGATAAACCTATCAGCTACGCATCCAGAACCCTAAATGAAACCGAACAAAATATAGCACTATAGAAAAGAGTTATTAGCCATAATTTGGGCAACAAAATATTTTAGACCTTATTTATACGGAAGAAAATTTTACATATACACTGACCATAGGCCACTAGTATGGTTATGTAAACTGAAAGAACCGAATTCAAAATTACAAAGATGGAGAATCAGACTCGAAGAGTATGATTACGAAATTATATATAAAAAGGGAATTTATAACAACAACGCAGACGCTTTAAGCAGAATTCAACTCAATGCATTAGAAACGGAATCCATTATAGGAAACGTAGACGATACAGAAATAAGGGAAGATCCAGACGAGATCGACACAATACATTCGACACAAAACGAAGAACCAAAAAACGCGATTAAAATCTTAAACGAAGCAATCGATATGAAACCTAACCAATTTATAATAACCGAAGTTTTAAATAACCCCAATCCAGTAAAATATACAAAAGTAGATAACAAAAAGACATATCAAATTCAAATAACTAAAGATGACAACGAAGAACAAATAATTAAAATTTTAAAAGAATACACCCCCGAGAAAAAACGATTTTATTTTTATTTCAACACCGAACATTTATACCAAAGATTTTCAGAATTATACATTAAACTATTCAACAACTCTGGACCTGAACTCATCAGATGTACTAGAAAACTAATAACACTAGACGACCCTGACGAAATAAACGATGTAATTAGAAATCAACACGAAGGAAAAACCAACCATCGTGGAATTAACGAAACAATAAAACAACTTGTAAGACGTTATTATTTTAAAGACATGAAGGACTTGACCACAGATTTCATTAACCAATGCGAAGTATGTGACAAAGCGAAATACGATAGGAAACCCCCAAAGATACCCTTAATGTTAACCAAAACACCCGACAAACCATTTCAAAAACTACATGCCGATACTCTAGTAGTAGAAGCACAAAACTATCTAACAATTATAGACGCATTTACAAAAATAGGCCAAGCAATACCAATCACATCCAAAAATAGCATTGACGTGACCCAAGGATTTTTGCAATATTTCACATTTTACGGAACACCCGAATCAATAACCTTAGACAATGGTAGCGAATTTAAAAATGAGACAATTCAAAACACGTTAGAACTTCACAAAATAAAAATTCATTTCATAACGGAAAACCACCCCGAATCAAACGGACTAATTGAACGATTACTTTTAACCTTGTTAGAACAAATTCGATTATTAAGAATAAATTATAAAAAGGAACATATAACCAATTTAATGTCATACGCACTAATCGCCTATAATAACACTATTCACTCATCAACAAATTTTACACCCTTAGAATTAACATTAGGACATTCAGATTCACGAAATCCCTATGACATACACTACAATAAAGAAGTATATCAACAATATGCGAAAGATCACAAACAAAAACTAAAAATAACTTATGACAAAGTAAAAGATAAATTAGAGAACGATAAAGAACGTATCACCACAACCCGAAATAAAAATACCGACTCAAATAAATTTTCAATAGGACAAACCGTGTACGAGAAAAACTTTCAAAGCAAGCGTCATAAAACAGCACCCAGAAATTTAGGACCATTTAAAATTAAGAAAATATCAGATAAAAACATAGCAGTAGTAGACAACGGTAAAATAACAAAGTATATTCATTTGAAAAACCTAAGACACCCTGTAATTTCAGATGGACAATCATCACCCTTACCGTCAACCTCCGCCCAGATAGAACGGACAACCCAATAACAATAAATAAAGAACAACCCCGGTATACTACCAATAAACTAGGCAGTGTACAAAATACAACATTTACTCAAATAATATCCACCCTTACTTTTATGCAACAAATTTTAGCAACATTAAGAATAACGAAATAATATTTTTGATAGAAATCTAGATAGTAGAAAGTAACAATTATCAATATTATCATTTATTTGCTTTTCCAACAAAGGTTACTAGCACATACCAAGTAATCATACCCAAAACCAAATTCCTATCCCTAAATGAACTGAGATATGGTTATACAAACGAAAATGTACTGAAGTAACACCAAACCAATATTTATGTCAATCGATGACGACAACAACCATTCAAGAAGACAGCCCTTGTGAAGTACAACTATTAAAATTCTCAAATCATTACGAAAACTGTGAAACCAAACAAGTGCAAATAACTAATATGAAAATTCAAAAAGTTACAGATAACAAATGGATAGCCATTTTCCCAACAGAAGTAATAGCAACCACCCACTGCAACCAAGATGAAAATAACCAAGCATTAATCGGAAGCAAACTAATTACCCTCAAAGAAGACTGTTATGTGAAATTGAAAGATGAAGTAATCAGAGTTTATCAAGACCCCATAGCAACAAAGAAACTCGCAAACCTACCGGAACTACAATTCAAGATGCAACAAGAAGACGAAGAAATAATTAAGAAACCTATGAAGCTAGAGCATCTAGACTTAGACGACCTCAACCACGCCGTGAAATTAGTGGAAAGTTATAAAGAACAATTAAATGAACTCAAAACGCCAAAGTTACATTATAATAATATAAGTGTTTGGACAATTGTATTGATCATTTTAGTAATTTTTGTAATCATGTATGTATTATACAAAATGTACCTTAGATATAAGAATGAAGGAAACAGTTCTAGATTTAAGGAAACAAAAGAAAATAAAGAAACGACAAGTATACCTTTAGAAATAATGAACTTTAAATGAAATTGAATAATGTATATTATGTATTTAAAAATTAAGAAAAACCTTAATTTTTCATTTACGGTGGGAGGAGTTATGTATCCCCAATTACCTATATATATTGATATATTGAATCTAATAAGAATTATTAGAAATTATTAAGTAAAAGTATAAGTTCAATGCAACATTGTAACACAAGGATAACCCAGAGAGGTTATCGACAGTTCATGTGAACGGACATGCAACTTTGCATCCGTGAGGGCAGTGATACTGAAGGTGGCAGGTCACAGGCGGTCAACAGACCGCAATTACTTAGAATTAAGTTGTTACATTGTAATAAAGTGTACAATTAAAGAGAAACGCAGACATGAGATCTGCAAGTTCTCACAGCCGTGTGAGGGGCAGGTTATTATAAAAGGCCCGGGAGCTCAATGCCCGGCAGTCAGTCTTCGAACTCCATACTTTGTTGTTCAAGCTACTCACTAGTACAATAATTAATTTTTAGTATTATGTACAAGTTATCTAAATTTTAAACTAATAAACTTTTTGTTAAAGTATCAATGTGTTTTTAAAAAACCAGCTCCAAAGGCCCGAACTTTAACTCGCGGAAAAACGCCCCTTTCTAAACAAAGATTAAACAACCCGACAAAGACACACGGGGCTAACAGGCACGCCTCCAGAGCTGCGTCTGAAGTGATTCCATCATGCCCCGGTGCCTTCTTAGGATTCATCCTCCTAAGAGCCCTGACGACCTCGTGAACTAGGATTGCCTTATCGGCACCTGTTCCTTGCGCCTCTACAGCTTCCCGACGTACTAAATCGTGCGACCCTTCATCCCCCTCGGGATTATCCGATGGGAAAAATTTCTCTAGTAAATATTTCGCCGTGGTTTTAAAACCTTCCGTGTATTCGCCATTTGTTTTTTTATATTACTTAGCGCGATTTTTTGTTGTTTTCCTTTAATTACGCGGTATGCGGTTCCCCAGGGTTCATTCTCTGAGTTTCGCGTGCAGAATTCTTTAAATTTATTCGTTCGCGTTTCTTCTATTAATATTTTATATTCGCGGTAACTTTGATTATATTCTATTCTCCGTTGTTCTCTTATATCTCCTGCGGCGCGTTGATAGCGGCGCTTTAGGTTACGCGTTTCTGCCCGCTTGGTGGTTAGTTCCCGGGTCCACCAGGGTACGCTGTCTTTAAATGTTATCTTTTGCGGCATGAAATACGACGACGCGTCTACCACCGCGTCGTTTAGTTTTTCGCGAGTGTTTCTACTTCGTCTGCCTCTCGGCAGTTAAATAGCTCATTTTCGAGCACAGGGATACTTTCGCCAAATTTTTGTTTAAATCGCTCCCAATTTGCTTTTTTATTACAGAACCGCGGAAATATAGTTAGCTGTTCGTTTGCGTTTGTTTTGATTTCAACGTCCCATGTTATTAATTTATGGTCAGAGAGCGTTTCTTCGTCCGACCTTAATTTCCAATGACAAATCGTTTCTAACATTTCGTGCGAGACTGCAGTAATATCTATAAAACTGCTGCCTCTATGCCCCTCAAACGTAGGTGAATCATTAGTGTTTATCACACTAAGGTCCCATTCCGTAAAAAGATCAGCAACCTGCAAACCTCTATCGTCTTCGATAGGACTGCCTTATGGTGGCGACTTGGCATTAAAATCTCCCCCGATCATTAGATTTTTATTTCTGCCGATTTTACGAATAATATTATCTACTTGATTTATCAAGTCCTCGGTTTGGGGATTTTCCCGCCGGGAATCGACCGGCGGGAGGTACGCGCTTATTACGTAGAACGCATTTCCCCCTGATTTGATTTCGGCCGTCGTTAAAAATTCGTTCGATAAATTATTTAATATAATTCCGGCGCACGTCCCATTATTTATTATTATCCCGCTACGCGGTAGTTCACTAATCGCGTTTAACACGGTAACCCCCCTCCCAAAACCTGTTATTTTGTGGCTATACAGGTGCGGTTCCTGTATAAGCCCGATGTCGATATTGTTTTCGATGAATAACTTTATAAAGTTATTTGTTGCCCCTTTACCTTTCCCGAGATTTAGTTGCGCGCATTTAATCTTCTTGCTTCTTATGGACTTTGTTTTATCTTCACATTCCATAATCGATGATTCGTGTGATTGCGTTCTTCAGACGCTGCATCGTGGGGCATCTATTTGACTTGGCGTCGTGGCGCGTATCGACTTTCGCGCCACCGCCAGTTCTGTCGTTTGCCCTAGCGCAAACCACACAGCAGGGGACTGCCTTCCGGCAATTCTTGAATTCATGCCCGACCTCGGCACAGTTACCGCACCACTGTACCTTCTCCCTGCATTCCATCGATCAATGGCCGTACTCGTAGCACCGGTAACACTGGGTCATCGAGAAGTGGTCCCGGGCCCATACTCTTTGCCACCTGAGGTTAATAGCATCAGCTAATATACGCCTTCGAAGTGTGGGGGTCACTTCGAAGACTACGTTGGCGAAGGGATCCCTAGTGCCCTTTCCGCCAAACCTGAACTTCTCTCTCAGGTGGTCTTCTAGCTTCAAATCGCCGAAGCGGGGATTCTGGCTCGCAATCAACCGCACGAGCTCTTTAGCCTTCAGCGTTTCTTCTCGATGGTCCTCGCCACGAGTTCCTTGCAGTTCCCGCCGACCGTCAACTGCAGCTTCTTGGCGTCGTCGCGACCTGCGCACTCCACAACGACACCACCCCGGCGCGTCCTACGAGCTCCGACAACAACAGCTGACCAACTACAGACAACGCAAGGCGACATACGAACAGGAACTATACAACATGAAACGAAAATCCTGGGACACTTTCGTCGAAAGACATTTGCAGACGGATGCTTGGGGGGTACCGTACAAGATAGTATCAGGGAAAATTGCACCACCGACAACGTACTCGACTTTAACCAAACCCGACGGAACAGAAACCAAAAACTGGATTGAAACCGCGACATTACTACTACATACACTCCTCCCTGATGACAACTGGGAAGAGGACACACAAGAACAAATACGCAAACGACAAAGAGTCACCGAACAAAACGCGAATGGAAATACACCATGGAATAGAACACGGGACGACGTAACACCTTTCACTAAAGACGAGATTAGACACGCTATCCGTTCAAGTAAAAACAAAAAAGCTCCTGGGCCAGACGGGATCCAGGCAGAAATCACAAAGGCACTAGACACCAAACTCACACCGAAACTTACTAAACTGTACAACGAATGTCTAAGACAAACAAAGTTTCCAAACTGCTGGAAGCAAGCAGACGTAATCATACTCTCTAAAACCGAGAAAAGACCCGAAAAATCCGGGTTCGTATCGCCCCATCTGCCTTCTAGACTCGCTCGGGAAAACTTTCGAGCGACTACTGTGTACGAGAATGCAAGAACATCGGAAGACGAAAGGCATGCACCCGGCGCAGTACGGATTTAGACAAGGACGATCAACCGAAGACGCCGTAAACAAAGCCATAAACTCTTCAACCACTTCAAATAAAAAATATGTGGCCTTAATCATGATAGACATAGAAGGAGCCTTCAACAACTTATGGTGGCCAACACTGTTCCATAGGCTAATCGAAATACAATGTCAAAAACAACTACATCATACCTTCAGAAGCTATTGCCAGGATAGATTTGTAACATTGTCTGGTACTAAAAACATCACAAAATCAATCACCAAAGGATGCCCACAGGGGTCAGTCTGCGGTCCCATATTTTGGGACATTGCGACTGAGGAGCTTTTGGAGCAGCTAGAAACCGCAAATGAGGTGAGGTCCGTAGTAGCTTATGCGGACGACATCTTGTTGGTGGTGGAAGGAGGTTCCAGAAATGAACTACAGCACAATGCAAACACCGCATTGAACAAAGCCCTAGAATGGTGCAACGCAAATAAGATGACGATAGCACATGACAAAACAACTTATATGATAGTTAAAGGTTCTCTAGAAAGAGACCCTATCATTAAACTGAACAGATGCAGAATACGAAGAACACCGGAGGCCAAATACCTAGGGCTAACCCTTGATAAAAAACTGAACTATGAAAAACACATTGCCACAGTGACTGCAGGTGCCAGTAAAGCTATGCAATGCATAGCAACTCTTGCACAACGTTCGTACAATATTCCCCTAAACTGTGTAAGATTATACTTATCCAGCGTACTTGCAGCAATAATAAGCCATGCAGCAAGCACCTGGGCAACCAGATTACATCTAGTAAAACCCAAACAAAAAGTCAACAGTATCCAAAGGGGGGTACTAATAAGACTTACTGGAGCATACCGGACCATATCACACGACGCCCTCTATGTGATATTAGGAGTCCTCCCTCTTGATCTGTATATCAGGAAGAGAGCGGCGACATACTGGTTAAAAAACAACGAACCAGAAAAAGTCCGGGAAATCCTAAAAGTAACATCAGAAATTCGGATAAAAAAGCAAATTCAGGACACAATACTAACCGAGTGGCAAGATAGATGGAACCAGAGCACAAATGGGAGGAGGGTATACGCACTAGTCCCAAACAACCGAGACAGACTAAACTGTCACCACTTGGTCCCCTCACAAGGGCTCATTCATTTTCTCACGGGGCATGGCCCTTATCCAACCTACAGGAACCGCTTCGACTTCCAAGACAACAACAACTGCACATGTGGTGAGATGGGGACACCGGAACATCTGGTGTTCCATTGCACCGAATTGCAACAGGACCTAGGAATGGACAGGACAATCCTACGGGACATACCCCTGTCGGACATGCTCTGGAACGAAAACATATTTCCTTACCTAAACAGAATCACTCACCAAACTACTACTATACTACACCAAAGGTACACAAACGGACTCTGACAGGACACACACAAACACCATACAAACCCCACACATCACAAATACCACAAACACAGATCACACGAAACACAGAAGTTTGACGTAACGCATCGAACGTGCAATACAAAAGCACAATTCACCCAACACACATGGGAACCGACAACAAACAAGTGGCATTCTCCCAACGACACACCAGGAACCACGTGTCTCCTGAAGATCTACCAGAAGGCTCGTGAATCCTGACGACCGGGAGTGATACCAGTGAAAACTAAGTGAAAATAGTGAAAACGACAAAAGTACGGCAAACGTACCTCAAACACAAGTTTCCCCCAGAACACTTATTAGCATTAGAATACTAACACTAGTAGGATAAGGACTCAATACTAACCATCTAACCATCTAAAATAAAAAATACAACTAACTAAAATAAACAAGAGACAATACTAACCAAATTTGTAATTGCTTTAAGAAATCTAACCCTAGCTTCAGTAACGTAATGTTTATATTTCCAATGTTGTAGCGCAACTAAAAATTACTACAGGGGAAATATTCTGACAACATAATTACAACACATCAGCACGACAAAATACACACAAGCACACACACACACACACAACAGAGACTGTACGTGGCCCGCCTGGTTTTCGGCTGCCGATGGCCAGGACACGTACAGGAACGCGTACTTCTCGGTTTCTGATTTCCGGCTACCGGCGGTTGGAAACCGGGAGAAGGAAACAGTCCCAAGGACCTCACCACAGACATAAGCACACGCACACACAAACATGAAAACAATAAACACACACACCATTATAGCACACTGGCACGACAAAACACACATACACACACCAAAACACACACAAACACGCACGTACACGTACCTGCACGCACACGCATACGACACAGATATATACGCACACGTGCACACATCACACCAGGGACTGTACGTGGTTCCCTGGTTTCCGGCTGCCGACGGCCAGGACACGTGCAGGAATGCGAACTTCTCGGTTTCTGATTTCCGGCTGCCGGCGGTCGGAAGCTGGGAAGGACAGCAGTCCCAAGGACAACATCACAGACAGAAACACACATACGCACCCTCACGCGCGCACAGACCCAAACACACACACACGCACACATACACCAGGGACTGTACGTGGTCCCCCTGGTTTCCGGCTGCCGACGGCCAGGACACGTACAGGAATGCGAACTTCTCGGTTTCTGATTTCCGGCTGCCGACGGTCGGAGGCTGGGAAGGAAAGCAGTCCCAAGGACATTACCACAGACAGAAACACACAAACACACACACACTCACGCACCCACACGCGCGCACAGACACAAACACACACACACGAGTATTTCCAAACGCAAATAATATAAAACTAACTAATATAATTTAAGGTAGCAAATAATTCTGTTAGATTTCTTAAGAGTAACAGGTTTGCTGTAATTTTTAGGTAGCACACTAAATGTAATGTTAGAATAAATAAAAAAAAAAAAACAACAAACCCATCTCGAGCGGGATCGACCTTCTGCTTCAGGGTCGTCATCACGTCGTCCTTCTGGCCTGGCATGGCCTGGCGTCGACCCTGACAGCAAACGTAGGGGCAGAACCTGAAGCTGCAGCGGCGTAAGAGACCTTGCGCTGCCCCGACGCACCCTGACTCTGGCCTCCTGAAACGACAGAATTTACCGCCGGACTTCCCCCAACAACACTTGCTCTCCCTGAACTATCTAAACAAAGGCGCAGCGCCCTAACCATACCTATCAGTTGGTTCGTTACGTCGCGGATATCATCCACGGCGTGCCGAACCATCTTCCTATCCTCCACGAGGATAGTGGCGGAGGTCGTCGGCACCTTCCCATAGACGGCAGCGTGCGCCTTCCTCACCCTAAACTTCAAAAGTTCCAGCTCATCGAGCTACCGTTGCTGCTAGTCGACATCGTGCGCTGGGCTCTCGAAGTAGAAGGCAATTCTGGCGCCGCAACCACCACGGGAGGCCCCGACACGACCTCCGCAGACACAGGATCCTTCTCTACCTCCTCCCTAGTCTCTAACATGACGTCCTTAAGCACTACTTTAAGCTGTTTCCCCCCAACAGCGCCCTCAGCCTTCGACCTAGCAGACTGCGATCGATCACCCTTATTCCTCCTGGGCAACGGTCCATCGCGGTGGACGACCATGCTGACAAAACTAACAACAAAAAACGACACCTAAAACGCAGCTCAAAAAAACGACCTTACCGTTACGACGCTAAAAGAACGCAAAACGTTGGTCCAATAAAAATATTTTGGTTAATGGTGAACGGTAAACAAACCTGTATTTATTTAAACTTCAAACCGTCCAATTAAATTTCAAATTTAACAAAAATACAATAAACACTAAGCGTCAATAAAAACTAGAACCAAATAAATTCGCTAACCCAACAAAAATATCTCGATTCAAAAAGTACCGTAAAGAACACTATTTATTTATTTTAAAACTTTTAAACCGCCAAATCAAATTTAAATAAGCTAATTACTTCAAAATATCTAATTTATAAATAACACTTTAATTTTAAATGTGTATTTAACAAATAAGGTCAAGCACTATCGGAATGCAGTGCCGGAAACGCACTTTCACTTAATCACTCGGTAACTAGCACGACCTTCAACTGTTACACCACTTAATTGTACCAAAAAATCGTTTTAAAGGAGTCTTTAAATACGCGTGTACTTAAATTACGGAAAATTTATATTAAAATTGTTTTAATATTTACAGTTTTTGAGTTATTTATTTGATTTAAAAGAGCCAAGATTTTTGTTTTTAGGTTATTATTTGATTATACGCGCACTATAAAAAATTCACACACTTTTTGGTTGTTTTACCCGGCTTTTTACTCGATTTACACGGTTTTTGTTTTAAATTTATTAAAAACGCCTTTTACATTTATTTTGAGTATTTGTTTAGTAGATTTTTGTTTTATTAGCCCGAAATTTAGTTAGTTTATTTTAAAACGCAGATTTTAGCTTAAATTACAGAGAAAAACGGGATTTATTTAATATTTATTCGGTTTAAATTTTATTTTTAAATTTTTATTTTACTGCCCGGTATTTAAAATTTGATGCCACACAATTATAAAAATAAAGCAATAAAAGCAAAGCTTCAAATAAAATAATATAGAAATAAATAGCAAAAACCCTAGATAAAAACTTACTTCCTAGTTGCTGAAGCGGAGCTCTGCAAAACACGTCCGCTCCCTTCAAGCGGTAACTAGAAAGTTCGCTACATGACAGCACGGGATTCTCTCCCGCTTGCGTAATGCTAGGACATGAATTGCGACTACCATGTGATCTTCAGTTTGGATTTAAACCTGGAGAGGAGATCGCAGGTGAAGATTATGGTAGTAAGCTTCGTGAAAGATCACATAGCATTCACAAAGACGTCCTAAAGAATATCCAGGCAGCAAGCGATCGGCTGAAATCGCAATATGACACGAGAGGTCAAGAAGGTGGTTACCAACCCGGAGATTTAGTGTGGTTGTATAATCCACATAGAAAGCGTGGATTGTCGTCAAAATTACAAAGACAATGGGAAGGCCCGTGGTAAACCGAAAGTGCTACACTTTGAGCGATTAATATCTTATGCTGGCGACAACCAAGGGGACATGAGTAATGAGAATGTGTTACGGGCCGAAAATCGGCACTAGACATTTTTAGTTTAGTTTTGATGTGCGGGAGTTTCGCGCCATAAATTTGAAAAACTTGTAGCGCGTATATTTCCGTCACGTCAAAAGTGCGTTGCGCGGAGATTCGCGTCAACGCGTGTGGGGGGAAAAGGTGGGGAGTTTCCCAAAGACGCTGTAACGTGGCCTTTTGCTTTTGAACATCCAGAAGAGTGGTTTGGTTTAGGTATCGTATCGGATCTTTATCTTTGTTATGTAGATTTCCTTGCCTTATTTGATTATCGTCCCTATAAACCTGTTCCTTATCGTTCCCGCTACATACAGGAAGAAGATAGAAATTTGAAGCAACCTGGCCGAACCGCAGTCCACGCATGAGATCCATCTTTAAATAATCCGGAAGAGAGCCCCGCCGTCGCTAGCCGGAGCAATCCTGATGGAAGTCGCAGCCGCCATCTTTAAATTATCCTGAAGGAAGTCACGAGCAACCCTGAAGGGAGTGATTCTGTAGGAAGCGGTACCTATTCATGTGAGTACTCTGTTTTTTATAATACCTTTTATGAATTTTGAATATTTCGTCATTACGTGAATAATTTGCATATTGTGTGACGTCATTGACAGATGGGCGCGTTAATCTCCATATTATAGATTAGCGTTACCAACTGCCGTTGTGTCGCGTATACCGCGTCGACGGTAATATAAAGAATCACGTTTAAATGTAAGAATTGCCGCCTCAACGTGGTTTTTAGGTTGTAATATTTCTTTTATAACTATATTATATATTAATTAACGTTACCTATAGCTTTTTTACTTAAAAAAATAAATAAAATAAAAATAAATTATCTAATTTTCTAATATCTATTGACCTTAAAAATTTATGTTGGTATTTTGGAACTCACTAAATTTCTAAGATGACAACCAGTTGTTATAGTAACTTGGGCTATTGAAATTCAGAGCTTATGCTTTTTAAAAATGTTTTGTTAGTTTAATTAATTTTCTTCCAACTTTAAATGTAATGTACATTTTTAACTTGAATTGTGTTAAATGGTTGTATAGTTGTTTTTTGAAATGGAATTAGTGTTTTCCTTCAGCAGTGTATACAGTATAATAATAACCTCACTTACATACATGGTTGCATCATATAATTTTAAATGTAAGTGTTTTTAATTATAAGTAAACAGTTTATTTTCTACCTATTATGAAGGAAAAGTAAATTTTTTTTTAAAAAAATGCTATAAAATGCAGTTAAAATAATCACTTTATTTTTGAAATTTTTCTAACTTATCTCAATCAACTTGTTTTTGGATTAATTTTTAAAGCTACCATTTAAA
Source organism: Platerodrilus igneus (assembly GCA_036346225.1). Classification (NCBI taxonomy): domain Eukaryota; kingdom Metazoa; phylum Arthropoda; class Insecta; order Coleoptera; family Lycidae; genus Platerodrilus; species Platerodrilus igneus. Next base: position 720,798 of record JARFIW010001778.1, on the reverse strand, counting down.
TAACACATATAATGTACCTTTCTATAATTTGGAGTGTCTTTTTGTAACCTAAATAATTACGTATAATTTACAATTACCTTCACCTCGAAATATAGATTTTCTAATTAACTTGAGTTTTTAGTGTGTCTTTTAGTTTTATATCGACCTAACCATGATGTATTTCTTTTATTAAACACTATCTTGCCCTTTTATCATTTTAAAGGTGTTTCCTTAGTGATTTAAACAGAGTAACCTACAAATGCCTTTTTAAAAAAGATTTTGTCTTTAAGTACAGCTAACGAAATTATCTAATCATATCTTTTACCTTTCAAAACGTTGTAATAAACTAAATCTCTCTATATCTGCTTCTTTAAACACTGTAATATTAAAATTGTCGTTAACGTTTTATATTTAAACTCATTTACGATGGTTGTTGCTAATTTCCGCAATATCGAAGGAATATTTGAACAATTTGGAATACTGTTTTCTTTATACATGTATCGTAGAATATTTTTTTTGTGTTTTACAAGATATCTTTCTCTTCTTAAACAATTTTGTCAGTGAATCGAGTCTTGATTACTCTTATCTCTTCACATATCGATTTAAACCTCATTAAATGGCATAAAATTATCTTTAAAATCGTTCAACCCTACGTACATCTAAAAGCTTTCACGTTTTACTTCCTTGACAATGTATCTAATGTTTTTAGCCCCCACCATCAATTAGTAACTTTAATTACTTATTCCCTCTCGTATACAGTATATACCTTCTACACGTTTAACTTACTTACCTTAAATTAGCTCTCTTTTTCCTTTTGGTTCACTTTTCCTTGACCATACCGTTACTTATATATCATTTTATTCTCTACACCCCCCAATATAACTCTGTCGCTTCATTTAATTAACCCTCGAACTTTTCCTACAGCACTTTATTTGGTTTTTAGTATTTTTCTTACATCGTTTAATTGTGTGGTAATTGTCGTAACTTTGGTTGCAATAACTCATTGAATTTTTATGATTGGATTGAGCTGATGTTAGAGTGGATGTTTTTCTTCTTTGGGCTCACATAGGAGACGCGGCCTATGCCATTGTAAGAAATAGTTCATATTCGCAGTTGCAAAAAACTAGGATTTTCTATTCCATATGTTTTTCCTCTAAATTATTTACATTATACTATACCATTATTTGTTTCTTTTCCTACTAAATCACCATAACTTATAAATATTTTTTTTTCATTGTTTTTTGTTGAACTTTGTGGTGAGGTGCTATCGCTTCTTATTGACATCTTATCAAATTCTCGGTTGTTTTAGCATATTGGGACAGTGTCTGTATTTAACTGCTTATAATTAGGCATCTTTGTGTGTTTATGGCGTTACCATCTTTAAAAAAACTATCTTGAAATAGTTGGGTTTTCGTGTGATTGTATCTGTAATGATACTTTTAAGCTGTTGTGTCTTTTCTCTTATTTTCTTATCGTAGTGGATGCACTCGTTAGGAAAATGATCGTACTAGTTCTCTTAAGAGTCTAGTGATTATTTTTAACGTATGATATATTATCTTGTCGGATTAATATCGCAGGTGATCCTTCAGACCGATCTGTGTTTTAATAGGGACAACTCTCTACCTTCTCTCGGACGCTTGTCCAAAAACTCTACTTTTTCTTATCCTACTGTCTCCGTTTCTGCCTTATCTTTCCTTCGGTGGACCTGTTCTCGTCCCGGAACACCCGTCTGCCACATAAGAGTGATGTTCCCTCACTCCGGGCTACTGACTACATTGGCTGGTTGAGTAGCGCTTTGCTATCCACCTTTTTCTGTCTCTTTAGCTCAATGCGAGCCCTTCCTCTATTTTTTTCTACCTGGAAGTGCTTTTTATGCATTCCGAATACCCACCTTCCTCTTTCTGCCGTTCGTATTTCTACTGCCTTTTCATTTCCGTTAGTCACCGTGTGGTTGCGCGGAGGGTTTTCACAGACACCTGGACCACGTCTCTGGGATTCTTTCGTGAGGTCATGCGGTGCCGCTGTCAGCGCATATGGTCGCTGACAGTGAAGGTATGTATGAGTGTGTGAATGTGTGAGTGCATGTGTATATATATATATATATATATATATATCGTTATATATCGTGTGGGTATCGGGTGATTATATCACCGATATCAATTAACGCCGGGTGCAGGGATGCACCCAAATGCCTTTGCCGGTCCCTCGTGCCGTTTATTGCAAACGGGCCTGCTTCACAGGTCGCTCTTTTTAGAGGGTACGAGAAATTCCCATTTAACGGCTCCACGGAGCCACTCTATCGTTATCTTATCTATTATCTTTGATAATAGCTTAGGTTAATATCTTTATCTTATTTATTATCTTTGATAATACCCTTAGTTTAATATCGTTATCTTACCTATTATCTTTAGTAATAACTTTAGCTTAATATCGCGTTACCTTACCTAGTATCTCAAATAATAACTAAAGCTTAATATCGTTATCTTACCTATTACCTTTGATAATAACTTAAGGTCAATATCGTTATCTTATCTATTATCTTCGACAACAATTTGAGATCTTGTTTTATCTTTTTATCTTCCTAACGTTTGGTATTTATGACCAGACGTGGGATTTATTTTTTCTGGATATTAAGTGAAAAAGCTAACCTGATGTAGAAATGTAATTTGTTAGGTTAGTAATGTAAGTATTTAGTAAGGTGGTACGTTTGGTAAATTTGTTGATTCACAACCATGTCATGGACAAGTTTTGATGTATATCGTTATTTAAACCAAAGTACCAGTAACAAAAATTTGCTAGAGTGTAGACTAACTCACTCTCATGAACATTTTTAAATTTGGGCACTTTTTGCCAATAAGGAAATAGTTTTGATGCAACGCTTATGTGCGTTTGCATGTAAGAAACTTTAATGTTAGTTTTAGTTTTAGTATATAGGTTAGGCGACTTGTCGCATTTGTTTTACTTTAAGTAGTGTTTCATGCTCCCCGACAAATTTGTGCTGTCGATTATTAATGTAGTCAAAGACAATGGGGCTACATATTCCGTTTCCTGGTACTTCGGAAGACGTGTTATCGGTCGAAAAAACCAGGTGGCGCCTTAAATAAACATTTTGTAGGTTTTAAGCTAGGATTTATGTAGGGTTGTTAGGATTTAGATTTTTAAGATGTTACTGTGCTAACAGTCTTTTTCTTTTTTTAAGTTTTTTCTTTTATGGCTTTGTCGCGATTGTTACGTGCCGAAAATCGGCACTAGACATTTTTAGTTTAGTTTTGATGTGCGGGAGTTTCGCGCCATAAATTTGAAAGACTTATGGTGCGTGTATTTCGGTCACGTCAGAAGTGCGTTGCGCGGAGATTCGCGACAACGCGTGTGGGGGGAAAAAGTGGGGAGTTTCCCAAAGACGCTGAAACGTGGCCTTTTGCCTTTGAACATCCAGAAGAGTGGTTTGGTTTAGGTATCGTATTGTATCTTTATCTTTGTTATGTAGATTTCCTTGCCTTATTTGATTATCGTCCCTATAAATCCGTTCCTTATCGTTCCCGCTACATACAGGAAGAAGATAGAAATTTGAAGCAACCTGGCCGAACCGCAGTCCACGCATGAGATCCATCTTTAAATAATCCGGAAGAGAGCCCCGCCGTCGCTAGCCGGAGCAATCCTGATGGAAGTCGCAGCCGCCATCTTTAAATTATCCTGAAGGAAGTCACGACCAACCCTGAAGAGAGTGATTCTGTAGGAAGCGGTACCTATTCATGTAAGTACTCTGTTTTGTATAATACCTTTTATGAATTTTGAATATTTTGTCATTACGTGTAATAATTTGCATATTGTGTGACGTCATTGACAGATGGGCGCGTTAATCTCCATATTATAGATTAGCGTTACCAACTGCCGTTGTGTAGCGTATACCGCGTCGACGGTAATATAAAGAGGACGTTTAAATGTTAGAAATGGTGTTCGAAGAATTATTAATCGTGAGCCAAATGTAGATTTTGAGAGTTTTAGGGCGGCGTATGGTGGTTCCGCTAAGGTGAGATTTGACGTTGTTGAAAAACAGTAAGATCTGTTTAGAGCACCAGAAGAGTATTCCCTTGCACATTGCGTAGCTCAAGATTTGGAAATGTCAAAGGGAATAGCTGTTGTTTTCAAGAAAAAGTTTGGATGTGTGGATGAATTAGTACAACAGCAGCCAACTGTAGGAAAGCTTTGGTTCTTCAGGATAAAAATCGTTATGTTTACTATCTGGTCACCAAAAATTCTTCATGGCAGAGACCTAGTTATGGATATCTATGGGAGGCTTTGCTGAATCTTAAAGCTCCGATGATGGAAAATGGAGTAACGAGACTAACGGTGCCCAAGCTCGGCTGTGGACTGGATCGCTTAGATTGGAGGATAGTCCGAAATATGCTAGAAGTAGTTTTCCAGGACACCAACGTCTAGGTCCTTGTTTGTTGTTATCAACTGGTTGCCTACCAAGATCCAAGAAAAGAGTGTTGACTGTTATTTCCAACGACGTGGTGGATGCATTGATTCCCAACGAGGCAGTTCTGGAAAGGAAAATTTCAAGCGTCAGTCTATGAACAACAGAATCAATCGTCAAAGACATATTAACGAGTCAAGAACAGATAATTAGTAAACAACCAATTACCACACTACAGTTAGTACAACCTCTGACCTATGCAACCGCTTCCACATCTTCAAATTAATTTCATAACATGCTCCACCTCTTTTCAAAGTTATAACCCTAAAACCTACTTCCTCTGAAGTATCTTCTACTCAACTCCTAAAAGTCTTTCTTTATCAAGACTAAATATCCATAATATTCGTTTCAGAAAAATAGTTGTAACTATAAGAATTAACACCTCCACCAACTTTAATCTAATTTCCATACTCAACCAAAATTCCTGTAGTTTCCACCTTTAAACCCAGACTTCCACAATTGATCGTATTCGACTTCGACAAAAAAATATCATCCCCGAACGTCCTTAACCTGATATACTAACAGAATTCCCTATAGCATCTCATTCCGGAAAAGTCGATCCGTGCTGAAATGTCAATTGTAGTCCGCCGTCCCAAAAATGAATTGTCGGCCAATCTTATTATAAATGTCTCTCCAAAATTACGCGTAATCCTTACTTTCAACTTACGCGTTTCTATAGGGTATAAATCTTGCAGGATCCGAGACCTGGTAGCGGTAGCTAGGTGCTACAACTGTTAGCGTTTCGGACACTCTGCAAAAGTCTGTCGTTCCTAACAGCTTGCGGTTGTCCTCTTTGTCCCCCCTCATACTACACTAGACTTAACCAACTGCACAATCACCCTGATACAAGCATAGACTGCCCTGTATACAAGCAGCTAAGAACGGACTATAGACTTTAAATCTATACGATCTAAACCCCCCAATAACGAAACCTACTTACACTCGAAACCATCAGATCCCAAATTTACCTCCGCAATGGTAATAATCGATTCTAACATTGACGCCTGTAACATATCCTCCATCCTCTTTTCCTCAAAGAACCACAATTGAACTACATTGGCTATTAGGTAACCTTTTCTTAATCTCCTCTTAGTTTCAATATCAAAACCGCATTAACATATACCTGCACGAACTAGACAACATCGAAAACTACCCCCCCACATAATTACACCAGACATAAACGGTAAATCCACACAATAGTACAATACTTAAACGGGCGAAAGATAATAATAATAATGGAAGACTTTACCCTCACCAACTACATATTCTAAATTTTTCTTCAAATACTCCAACCTGGGAATCTTCTACTCATCAATACAATATAGACATCACCCTGATTTCCTCTTGCGAAATAAACTTCTGAAACGCCAATTGTCAATTCAGATTAGCGACAAATATCATATATCCTTCAATATCTTCCCTAATAGCCCTAAACGCCTTTTCATTAAAATTCCAGTATTTAACATAAATAAAATTAATTGACCTGAATTCCTACGTCTCTAACAGCAACAATAGATTTCTCTTCACACGCATACACTAAGTTAATAATAGAAAACATATAAATTGTCGCTGCTACCACCATCCTGCCTAGATACACCACAACGAAACCAACATCCTGGTAAACAGTTCACGTAAACAATACCAGAAGAGCCCTACTGTTTACTAGACATAGACTGCAAAGAGCACGACGAAAACCCTACTCACTATATTGGACATCCAAGAACGCTAATAATCGTATTCCATGGAACAAAACTAATACCAACACGATATCGAAACGCTAAAAAACGACAATACCAGGACATCATTTCAGAACCAAATGACGACCCTTGGAAAACTTACCAAAGACTTATCAAACCACTAATCGTCTATAACCAAATTTCACGGTTAAACAATCAATTCGTTACCGTAGACAATACACTTTCTATCCTACTTGATTCAGCAATTCCGTCTCGAATCCCAAATGTCTTTAACCTACAATAGCAGAAAATAGTAGACAACACAATAACCCCTCTCACTCCTTCACCAGACACAGAACTACTGATCGAAGACGTAGACCCAACAATAGCCAAATTTCACCCCTAAAAGCAGTCTGTCCTGACCAGGTTATCAATCTTATTATTTAATCATTCTAGCCAGTCTTCAAATCATGCATTCACTTTCTTTTCCGAAAATGTTCCTAATCTTTTTCAAGAAGCAACCATGACACTGATCGTCAAATCTAATAAACCCGCCGTTGGTCCAACTTTCTATAGATCTATAGCACTACTTTCCTCCCTATGGAAGATCCTTGAATACGTAATCCAAAAAAATTGACTCTCACATAGAAAAACACCCTCTCCATCTTCAAACCAACATGGCTACAGATAAGATCACTGTACTGAGAATAAAACCAAATTCCTTAATTCTACAATAAAATCCTCTACATACAAATATGCCCTCACCTTCTTCATATACTTCAAATCCACCGTCGAACTTTTTTGGTGGTCTAACATCCTAAATGACATCAAATAAGCAAATTTCTCATCTAATTTTTACAAAATGATACGTTCTTTTCCTAATACCGACTTACAACACAGTAACCGAACGCCAAACACAAGAATGTTTACAAGGATCCAGTTTCTCCTCCACCCTATGGAACTTAACTATAAATCCCTTCGATCTAAACATCTAAACATCGCTAACACCATGTGCTGTTATAATTATGGTAATTTCGATAGAAATTCAGCGAACTTGACCTTCCCCGGCGTCGATTAATCATGCATGACTCTGACGTAAAAAGGATTACGCTTACAAATTCGGTTGTGTAAGTAACTGTCGCGAGTAAAGTACAAGTTAATACGCGCAACTCAGAAGCATATTTGGTTTTTACTAAAATCAAAGCGGTCTCCTGTTTCTCAGATTCACGTCATGGACTAACGGGTTCTAGGCGTTTCTTCCTGGTGCGGTCCAGAGTTAGCACGACCAAGCACAGGTAGTTTTTAGATATAGAAAGGAACTGACATAGGAAAGGGAATCACTAAGTCGAACTTAACCTCGTGCACGTCTGACCACGTCAAAAACTGATGGTAAGTTCCCCTTTCTTAACAGATTTAGTTCTTACGAGCTTTCACAATTCTATTTTTGTTCATAGTCTCATGGCCAAAACCGTTAGCCACAATTGCATTCTTGTAGCCTGGGAACACAAACGTATGAAGTTTACATACTAAAACTCATAGGTTAATGTCCTGGAATGCGTGAGAAGATATATTCGTGATAAGTACACATTAAAACTTAAATTAAGAACAAGAAGGGAAAGCTTTCCCATACTGAATTTAAAAATCCCCTACATTTAAAATTAAAATAAAATATAAAGCCAAAAAGGGCGCAACATTGCAGATGACGTAACGTTGCTTATCCCCGGCAACTTTTGGTCCTCCCTAGAAATCACGGCTGCATCCTTTTGTTACGTTTCATTTTGTATTTGTAAATTTACCATCTCCCTAATTAGAAATCATCTTAATTTCCAGTTATTTGAATATACGGATTTGCTATACTTTTATCACGTCAGGTTAGCTCAGTTAGACAACCAATGTTGCTCGCCCTTTCTTTAATTCATAAGTTCACATGGTTATATTATACTTTCTGGTTGCTTATCTAGGCATGTGGTTGACAAGTTTCTTGAATGTTGCTAGTTTAATTATAATTAGGTAAGCGGCTGTGTTATCTTTGAAAGATAATAACATGCTCAAACTTATTTCTATTATAAATGGAATTTTCGTGATTATTCTTCCGAAAACAATTTTATAAATACATTGATTGAATGAGTTCAGTATATTTATAGCGTTAGTTTGCGTTGGTTCTTCTATGATAAATAATATAAACCTTATCGGGATGTTATAAAATCCTATGATAAAAATTGTGTTTTCTCTTTTTACGTGACCGGTAGGCAATTGAAGGACGATGTTTTTTTAATGGAAATTTTAATATTTTTAGCCCGGGTTGTAACCAATATGCTTCGAATCTTAACGCACATTCTGAGTCGTAAATTTGACTCAAAAAATGTTAGGTTCTTTGAATTAATGCTTACCTGGCCGTATTATCGTACTACCACACATTTTGTTTGGCTGTCGTTGTATGCAGATTACTGAGCCGAAGGTCCCGGGTTCGAATCCCGACACCATCCGCTTAAAAAATGTTAGATTAGCGTTTTTTTTACAAAAGTACGCCCTCGTTCGCATGAGAGATAAAATGTAGGTCCGGTGTGTGCGTTGTCATGCACTTCAAAGATCCCTATCTTGCTTGCAACTTCAAGGTGCAACTATACTCTTATTTCTTGTTATGAGAGTTAGTAAAGAGAATAAATCAAAATAACGGTTACACAATTGATAACTATAATTACACTAAAAGCAATGAAAATTTATAACATAAACATTCAAATAATCGCACACATTTGCTTCAACTTAATTTGCACAGCAGGAAATCATTAAATTATAATAATAAAGTACTTTTAGCGAGTCTAGAATACAAACTCAGACGTTAACCTGAATTACTCGACCTTCAAAATTAAACATGATGCACTACCTTCAAAAACTTACTAAACGTACACTACTATTAGACTTAGGTTTATTAAACAAATACTAGTATCGCATGCCACGTACTCTTACAACAAATTTTTATAATGTTGCACAATTATCACCGTCAACAAATCACTCTCACAATACACGACCGATCGCGACGTTCTACCAGTAGTGCAACTACATCCTTACATGGCTAACGCCCAAATGACTTCTCTTGCACTCTACGCCACTCTAACTGCCACCTCACTTTCGTTGGTCTTTATTCACAGTCTACGTGCACTAACATCCGTTCCTCCTTAACGACTGGGATATCCGGCTTCCGATGGTCCTGGTCCTAAAGGGGGAACGTAACACGGATACCAACATCACATACACAACCTTCGTACACACATACACACACACGTACACGCATACAAACCTTACATACACAAATGCCTATTCACACACTTACATTACCTTTTCAACATCTGGATTTCCGGCTGCCGATGGTCCGGACCACCTCTCCTCGTACCAAGGCTCTGCCCCGAAGATCGGAGACCGATCTCCTGGAATTCCAAGAGCTGCGCCCTTGACGACCAGAAGCAACAAGATCAAAGCATCAACCCGACTTTGAAACAATCCAACCCCATAATATGTAGAATTCGCATGCTTCTACATATTAGCAACCACGTCTCTAACAAATAATAACTAACAGTAGTAGTATAAGTTAATTTTAAGTAGTAGTATAATTTAATCTTAAGTAGTAGAATAGAGAATTTCAATTTTTTTCCTAACGCTAAATTTTATGAACCAAACCTACACATATCCGAAGTAAATAAAACAGCAAACAAATCCTTTCCTCTGAAAGAACCTAATTTTTTATGTAATAGTATAAGTTCAAACATGTACAAAATTATACCAATTCAATCCAACCTTTTGGTAACCTGGGCAAACATAAACACAAATTAACATTTCAAACACACTTCACACACACACACACACACACACACACACACACACACACACACACACACACACACACACACACACACATAAACACACAAAACACCTCTCAAACACTGTACAAACACAAAACACCATTCAAACACTTACACACATACACACAATCTTCACCCACATACACACACACATAACACACGCCCTCAAGCCCGCGCACATACACACACACACTTTACAAACACAATCTATTCACACACTTACACTGCCTTTTCAACATCTGGATTTCCGGCTGCCGATGGTCCGGACTGATAAAGCAATATCCCGTTGAACTGACGACTGGAATATCCGGCTTCCGATGGTACTGATCCTAAAGGGGGAACGTAATACGGATACCAACAACACATACACAACACACAATCTTCACACACACACACACACACCTTACAAACACAAATGCCTATTCACACACTTACATTGCCTTTTCAACATCTAGATTCCGGCATCGGGATATCCGACTGCCGATGGACTTTCTAGTTACCGCTTAAAGCGAGCAGACGTGTTTTTCAGTGCTCCCGCTTCTGCAGTAAACAAGTAAGTTTTTGCTATTTATTATTGTTTTATTATAGTTTAAGCTTTGCTTTTTATTGTATTTTATTTTTTATTATTGTGTGCCGTTAATTTTAATATACAGGGCATTAAATAAGATCAAAATAATAATTTAATGCGTTAAATACTAAATAAACCACGTTTTAACTTAAATTTTAACTAAAATTCGCGCTTTAAAATAAACTAAATCAAATTTCGGGCTAATATATTAAAAACCAATAACCAAATACCCCAAAATAATTTCAAAATAATTTAAAAAGGCGTTTTTAATAAATTTATTGAGAAATCTAGTAAATCGGGTTAAAAAACCGCGTAAAACAAGCAAATAAATTTGGGAAAATTATATAACGTGCGTGTAATAAAATAACAATTTAAAAACCAAAATTTAGGCCTTTTTGAATCAAACCAATAACTAAAAACCGTGAATTTTAAATAATTTGAATATAAATATTCCATTTTTTAAGTGCACGTGTACTTTAAGTTTCCTTAAAGTCGATCTTTGGGTATAATTAGTGGTGTAACATTTCAAGTTCGAGTAAACAAGCGATAAGTGCTTCCAGTACTGCATTCCAAATTTCAAATTTAAATTTAAAGTCCCGTATTTTATCGATTTGTTTTTGAGGTAACTAGCTAGTTTGCATTTTAAATAAATAAATACAGTTTTGTTTACGCTACATTTTTAATCAAGGTATATTTATTGGGTTTGTGATTTTATTTTGTCTTCGTTGTTATTTTGACTTTAGTGTTTGTTTTATCTTTGATAAATTTGAAACTTCATTTGCTGGTTTGAAAATTTGAATAAATAAGTAAATTTAAATAAATAAATACCGTGAAGTTTACGGTTCATTTTAAATCTAGGTATTTTATTGAAGCAGCGCTTTGTTTTGTACTTGCTGTTGTTTTGTTGTATAGCTGATCGTCTTAACTTTGAGTATTTAGCTTCGAAACGGTCAGGGCGTTTTTGATCTGGGTGTTTTGTTTCTGGTTGTTGTTTGTTTGTTTGATTTTTCAGCATGGTTGTCTATCAAGATAAGGAGCCGCTGCCGAGGAAGAAGAGGGGTGATCGGTCGGAGTCGGTCAGGGGTGAGCAGTCTAAAGCAGGGTCGATTGCGAAGGTCGCAGTGAAGGAGCTCGCGGTAGTCCTTGAGAAGCTGGTGTCGCAGTCCGACGGGGAGGTAATCGTGTCGCAGCTGGGGCCTGGGTCTGCGGTGGTGGAGTCGGAGGGGTCGGCGCCCCTTGTGGGTGGAGCCGGGTCTAAGTCGCCTTCAACATCGAGAAGCCAGCGTCGTGGATCGACTAGCAGCAACGTAAGCGTTGCGGTTAGCGATCTAGACGAGCTGAACTTCCTTATGTTCAGGACGAGGAAGGCGCACGGTCTCATCCAGAAGCGGGTCCCTGCAACTTTGGCGACGATCACCGTCGATGAGAGCAGGTCGTTGTAGGGCGGGGGGCAACAGCTGGTCGGGGTGGTTTCGTACGCCGGAGCAGTGGTTAAGAAGGCAGCGTCGAGGGTCGCGGTCCGTGTCGACGCCAATCCAGGGGTCAAAGAAGACGTCATGGTGACGTTAAAGAAGAAGGTTGATCCTGCCAAGGATGGTTTTGTTGTTGTCGGAGCACGTCGGACGCGTAGGGGTGGCGTTGTCGTCGAGTGTGCAGGTCAAGAGGACGTTCATAGGTTGCAGTCGACGGTAGGTGGGGCTTGTCAGGGTCTGACGGCAAGGACCATCGAGAAGAGGAGGCCGCGCATCGTGCTCCCTGGAGTAGAGAGAGTGTAACGGGCATTTTTGTAGTTTTAACATTTCACGCTGTTTCCCAATTTATAAATACATTTCTACAAATTACTATTTCTATATTTAATATTTATTAACTCGTTGACGAATGTGTCGTGTTATAATGAATAGATTGCATCGTTCTTGTCTTGCCGTAAATATAAATTTTGTTCCTTATGTGGATTATTCGTAAATTACTTTCCAACTTATCGGAAATGATAAACCGCTGTAATTAATTATAGATTGCATCGTTCTTGTCTGGCCGTCGTATAAATTTAGTTCCTTATGTTATTAACAAGTCTAGATAATAGGCGATAAGCGGTTGTAATAGCGACGAGTTGATATAAACAGATGAACGGAGTCGGAGTTCTGTTCTGTGTTCCGATATACTAAGTACGTTAAAAATACTGTTTCCTCTTTGCTTTGACAATAGTGAGAATTAATGCGAGATTAATTTTCGTATTGTTCATGTACGAGCACGGCACGATTTTTAGTTGTTTTCTTGTGAAATAAAAATTGTATATTAACTGTACAAAGTGTAGTTCTAATTCCTTTTGAAGGAAGTATGCTTGATAGGCGAACGTGTTTACTCGAGGCACGTGTGTTTTACGGAACATTTGACGGACGTTTTTATTCCTTACGCGTGCCTACTAATTGTTTTTAGTTGTTTTTCTTGTGAGACAAATGCTTTAAGGAACGTTTGACGGACTTACTCTAGTGATACGCGTACTTTACTAATTTGTGGTTTTAGTTGTTTGTCTTGTGAAATAGGAATCGTAGAACTTGCTAAACTGACCGATTCTTTCTTTAGGATTAATGTGTGTGCGATCTAGTCTAGTGCCCCTTTGTTTTATCAGATTAGTGCATACTTTGGCTTATTTAAATACAGTGGATACTGTAGTTTCTGAATTTTTTAACACCAAAGAATCTAAAATAGATCATTGCTTGCGCGAATTACGTTATTTGCGAAATATAACAGACTACCGGTTTACAAAGGTATTGGTTGAAGTTTCTCACTGCTTTTTGGAGGTTTATGAAAATAATATACATTTGATCTCAGTTGAAATGAAACTAGTGCTACAAAATATTTCGAAATTATTGTCTCAGGAAATAGAATTAACAAGAAATTTATCAATGCTACATAGTTCCGTCGCGTGATGGTGTCTGCTGCTAACCCCAGTGAGATGCGTAGGTGTGATTAGTGTAACGTGTGATAAGTTCCATCAACACCCTCACAGTCAAGGGTGAAGTGCTTCGTTAGTGCAGGACTTTTTGTAAGTTTAACTATTTCCTACTTGTTATTACTTTAAATATCTATCCGTTGCTTTACCATATCTTTGTCGTTCTGATATCTTTTACAATAGACTTGCATGCTATTTTAAAACATAGAGAAAAAAAAAGAGAAAGAAAGAAAAATCAATACTACTAAATTACTCATACCAATTGTGTCTTATCTATTTATCTTTTGTCAACATTTTATCTGATTTATGTTTAATTGGTGTGTGAGGAAACGTTTCTGCTACTCCCCAATATTACCTCACTTTGTACTAAATATTTTTCTGTATTGCTTTTACTGTTGTTATATTATATGGTTTATCTAAACAGTTTCCTTTTTTTACATTCTACAAAGTACTGAATAATTTAGACTTTTCATTGCTGCTATGCTTATTCTTTTTTTTTCAGGTTTGCTTAACTATTTTTCTTGCAGGTATTGTTACTAACTCCTTACCGCCGCATACATTATATGTCAGTCTGCTTTCTACACCCCCCCCCTCTCCGATTGAGCCCGGTCTTTTTTCTTTGTGTAACGCACGGCCACGATTACCGTAACATAAATTTAGCGCCCAACGTGGCTGCCTCGGAAAAAAAACGTAACAAGGGAGATGAAGAAGGAAGAGCTCCAGCAGAGGTTGCTTGCTCAGAACCCCCGCTTCAGGGGGCTTAGGTTCGAGGACGAGGTTAGGGAGAAGTTTAGGTTTGGCGGCAGATGATCCAGGGATCCATTGACCAGCGTTGTGTTCGAGGTGTCGCCGGAGGCTAGGAGGTGTTTGTTGGCGGATTCGATCAGTCTAGGTTGGCGTAGGGTCTGGGCGCGGGATTATTTCTTAATGATCCAGTGTTTCCGTTGCTACGAGTTCGGCCACAGGTCAGCGGAGTGCAATGAGCGCATGCAGTTTTGCGGTAACTGCGCCGAGATTGGGTATGAGTTTAAGAACTGTAGGCGGGCAGTTTCTTGTTGTGTGGTCTCTGCGAGGTCGATACTCGTTACGACGCCAAATCCAGCTAGTGTCCCACGATGCAGCGTTTGAAGGCAGTCATCACCAGGAACATCGACTATGGATCCTAGGCCATTAGATGATGTTCAGAAGAGGTCGTTAATTAAATGTGCGCAAATAAATTTAGGTAGAGGCAAAGGGGCTACAAATAATTCCGTTAAAATAATGAACGAAAATAAAATCGACATCGGGCTCATACAGGAACCGCACCTGTATAGCCATAAAATAACAGGTTTTGGGAGGGGGGTTACCGTTTTAAATACGGATAGCGTGCGACCGCGTAGCGGAATAATAATAAATAATGAAACGTGTGCCGGAATAATCCTAAACAATCTGTCGAATGAGTTCATAACCACCGCAGAAATAAAAACGGGATTGCATACGTTTTATGTGATAAGCACTTACCTTCCGCCGGTCGATTCCCGGCGGTAGAATCCTCAAACAAAGGACTTAATAAAGAAATTGAAGGAATCCTTCGTAAAACCGGTAGAAATAAAAATCTAATTATCGCGAGAGACTTTAATGCTAAGTCGCCATTATAGGGCAGCCCTGTCGAAGACGATAGAGGGTCGCAGGTTGCTGATCTTTTTACGGAATGGGACCTTAGTGTGATAAACACTAATGATTCACCTACGTTTGAGGGGCATAGAGGCAGCAGTTTTATAGATATTACTGCAGTCTCGCACGAAATGTTAGAAACGATTTGTAATTGGAAATTAAGGTCGGACGAGGAAACGCTCTCTGACCATAAATTAATAACATGGGACGTTAAAACCAAAACAAGCGCAACTATATTTCCGCGGTTCTGTAATAAACAAGCAAATTGACAGCGATTTAAACAAAAATTTGGCGAAAATGAGCTATTTAACTGCCGAGAGGCAGACGATGTAAAAACACTCGCGAAAAATTAAACGACGCGGTAGTAGACGCGTCGTCGTATTCCATGCCGCAAATGAGAACATTTAAGGACAGCGTATCCTGGTGGACCAGGGAACTAACCACCAAGCGGGCAGAAACGCGTAACCTACGGTACCGCTATCAACCTGCCTCGGGAGATATAAGAGAACAACGGCGACTCGAATATAATCAAAGTAACCGCGAATATAAAATATTAATAGAAGAAACGCGAACGAATAAATTTAAAGAATTCTGCACACGAAACTCAGAGAAAGAACCCTGGGGAACCGCATACCGCGTAATTAGAGGAAAACAACAAAAAATCGCGCTCATTAATATAAAGAAAACAAATGGCGAATACACGGAAGGTTTTAAAACCACAGCGGAATATTTACTAGAGAAATTTTTTCCATCGGATAATCCCGAGGGGGAGGAAGGGTCGCACGATTTAGTACGTCGGGAAGCTGCAGAGGCGCAAGGAACAGGTGCCGATAAGGCAATCCTAGTTCACGAGGTCGTCAGGGCTCTTATGAGGATGAACCCTAAGAAGGCACCGGGGCATGATGGAATCACGCAGCTCTGGAGGCGTGCCTGTTAGCCCCGTGTGTTTTTTTCGGGTTGTTTAATCTTTGTTTAGAAAGGGGCGTTTTTCCGCGAGTTAAAGTTCGGGCCTTTGGAGCTGTGTTTTTAAAAACGTTGATACTTTAACAAAATTTATTTAATATAATTTGTACATAATAACTTTATAAAAAATTAATTAATTGTACTGGGCGAGTAGTCTAGGTAGACAACAATGCAAAAGTTGTAAACTCAGACTGACTCGGTTAAGTAGCTCAAACAACGAAGTATGGAGTTTGAAGACTGACTGCCGGTCCTTGAGCTCCCGGGCTTTTTATAACAACCTGCCCCTCACACGGCTTGTGGGAACTTGCAGATCTCATGTCTGCTTTACACTTTGTTACAATGTATCAATCTTAATTCTAAGTAACTGCGGTATGTTGACCGCCTGTGACCTGCCACCTGCAGTATCACTGCCCTCACGGATGCAAAGTTGCATTCCGTTCTCATGAACTGTCGATAACCTCTCTGGGTTATCCTTGTGTTACAATGTTGCATTGAACTTATACTTTATTTAATAATTTCTAATAATTCCTATTAGATTCAATATATCAATATATATAGGTAATTGGGGATACATAACTCCTCCACCGTAAATGAAAAATTAAGGTTTTCTTAATTTTAAATACATAATATACATTATTCAATTTCATTTAAAGTTCATTATTTCTAAAGGTATACTTGTCGTTTCTTTATTTTCTTTTGTTTCCTTAAATCTAGAACTGTTTCCTTCATTCTTATATCTAAGGTACATTTTGTATAATACATACATGATTACAAAAATTATTAAAATGATTAATACAATTGTCCACACACTTATATTATTATAATGTAACTTTGGCGTTTTGAGTTCATTTAATTGTTCTTTATAACTTTCCACTAATTTCACGGCGTGGTTGAGATCGTCTAAGTCTAGATGCTCTAGCTTCATAGTTTTCTTCATTATTTCTTCGTCTTCTTGTTGTATTTTGAATTGTAGTTCCGGTAGGTTTGCAAGTTTCTTTGTTGTTATGGGATCTTGATAAACTCTGATTACTTCTCCTTTCAATTTCACATAACAGTCTTCTTTGAGGGTAATTAGTTTGCTTCCGATTAATGCTTGGTTATTTTCATCTTGGTTGCAGTGGATGGTTGCTATTACTTCTGTTGGGAAAATGGCTATCCATTTGTTATCTGTAACTTTTTGAATTTTCATATTAGTTATTTGCACTTGTTTAGTTTCACAGTTTTCGTAATGATTTGAGAATTTTAATAGTTGTACTTCACAAGGACTGTCTTCTTGAATGGTTGTTGTCGTCATCGATTGACATAAATATTGGTTTGGTGTTACTTCAGTACATTTTTCGTTTGTATAACCATATCTCAGTTCATTTAGGGATAGGAATTTGGTTTTGGGTATGATTACTTGGTATGTGCTAGTAACCTTTGTTGGGAAAGCAAATAAATGATAATATTGATAATTGTTACTTTCTACTATCGGTATTTCTATTAAAAATATTATTTCGTTATTCTTAATGTTGCTAAAAGTTGTTGCGTTAAAGTAAGGTTGGATATTATTTGAGTAAATATTGTAATTTGTACACTGCCTAGTTTATTGGTAGTATACCGGGGTTGTTCTTTATTTATTGTTATTGGGTTGTCCGTTCTATCTGGGCGGAGGTTGACGGTGAGGGTGATGATTGAAAATTTATTTGAGTCGGTATTTTTGTTTCGGGTTGTGGTGATACGTTCCTTATCGTTTTCTAATTTATCTTTTACCTTGTCGTAAGTTATTTTTAATTTTTCTTTGTGGTCTTTTGCATATTGTTGATATACTTCCTTGTTGTAGTGTATGTCATAGGGATTTCGTGAATCTGAATGTCCTAAGGTTAATTCTAAAGGTGTAAAATTTGTTGATGAGTGAATAGTGTTATTATAGGCGATTAGTGCGTATGACATTAAATTGGTTATATGTTCCTTTTTATAATTTATTCTTAATAATCGAATTTGTTCTAACAGGGTTAAATGTAATCGTTCGATTAGTCCGTTTGATTCAGGGTGGTTTTCCGTTATGAAATGAATTTTTATTTTGTGGAGTTCTAAAGTGTTTTGTATTGTCTCGTTTTTAAATTCGCTACCATTGTCTAGAGTTATTGATTCGGGTGTTCCGTAAAATGTGAAATATTGCAAAAATCCTTGGGTCACGTCAATGCTATTTTTGGATGTGATTGGTATTGTTTGGCCTATTTTTGTAAATGCGTCTATAATTGTTAGATAGTTTTGTGCTTCTACTACTAGAGTATCGGCATGTAGTTTTTGAAATGGTTTGTCGGGTGTTTTGGTTAACATTAAGGGTATCTTTGGGGGTTTCCTATCGTATTTCGCTTTGTCACATAATTCGCATTGGTTAATGAAATCTGTGGTCAAGTCCTTCATGTCTTTAAAATAATAACGTCTTATGAGTTGTTTTATTGTTTCGTTAATTCCACGATGGTTGGTTTTTCCTTCGTGTTGTTTTCTAATTAAATCGTTTATTTCGTCAGGGTCGTCTAGTTATTAGTTTTCTAGTACATCTGATGAGTTCAGGTCCAGAGTTGTTGAATAGTTTAATGTATAATTCTGAAAATCTTTGGTATAAATGTTCGGTGTTGAAATAAAAATAAAATCGTTTTTTCTCGGGGGTGTATTCTTTTAAAATTTTAATTATTTGTTCCTCGTTGTCATCTTTAGTTATTTGAATTTGATATATCTTTTTGTTATCTACTTTTGTATATTTTACTGGATTGGGGTTATTTAAAACTTCGGTTATTATAAATTGATTGGGTTTCATATCGATTGCTTCGTTTAAAATTTTAATCGCGTTTTTTGGTTCTTCGTTTTGTGTCGAATGTATCGTGTCGATCTCGTCTGGATCTTCCCTTATTTCTGTTTCGTCTACGTTTCCTATAATGGATTCCGTTTCTAATGCATTGAGTTGGATTCTGCTTAGAGCGTCTGCGTTGTTGTTATAAATTCCTTTTTTATATATAATTTCGTAATCGTACTCTTCGAGTCTGATTCTCCATCTTTGTAATTTCGAATTCGGTTCTTTCAGTTTGCATAGCCATACTAGTGGTCTATGATCGGTGTATATGTAAAATTTTCTTCCGTATAAATAAGGTCTAAAATATTTTGTTGCCCAAATTATGGCTAATAACTCTTTTTCTATAGTGCTATATTTTTGTTCGGTTTCATTTAGGGTTCTGGATGCGTAGCTGATGGGTTTATCGCTACCTACTTTTCCTTGGCTCAATACTGCGCCTAATGCTACATTCGATGCGTCTGTCGTCAGTATAAATGGTTTTGTAAAGTCTGGGTATTCTAATACAGGGTGATTCGTTAATATGTTTTTAATTTTGTCTACGGCTTTAATAAATTCCGGTGGGTTCAATTTTGTTTCTCTTTTTTAAACAATTTGTCAGGGTTTGGTTATCTGAGCGTAACCTTTAATGAATTTGCGGTAGTAACCACTAAGTCCTAGAAATCCTTTAATTTCTTTGGTTGTTTTTGGTAATGGGTAATTTAGAACTGCATTTGTTTTGTCTGGATTTGGCATTACTCCTTGGGGTGTTATTACATGTCCTAAAAATGATACTTCTTTTTGTAAAAATTCACTTTTGTCTAATTGTACTTTAAAATGTGCTTGTCTAAGTCTTTCGAATACTTCTTTCAATCTTTCTATGTGTTCTACCAATGAGGTGGAATAAACTATGATGTCGTCAAGGTATACAAGGCATTTTTCATTGTGTATTCCTCGTAATATATTGTCCATGACTCTCTGGAAAGTAGCGGGTGCGTTCTTTAGTCCAAATGGCATTCGTTTGTATTCGTAATGTCCTCTAGGTGTGCTGAAAGCTGTTTTGATATGTCTTTTCTTCCATCTCTACCTGATGGTATCCTGATGCTAGGTCTAATGTTGTAAAATATTGGCATTTGCCTAATTTGTCTAAAATTCGGTTATATTTGGTAGTGGATATTTGTCATCTACCGTTTTTTCATTTAACTTTCTATAATCTATTACCATTCTGTACTTTCTCTTTCCGGTTGCGTCTAATTTCTTAGGTACTATTAACACGGGGCTGCTCCATGGTGAGTTGGAGTGCTGGATTATGTCTTGGTCTAATAGGTCTGCTACTTGTCTGTCAGCTTCTTCTTGGCTTGCATGAGGTAGTCTATATGCTTTTGTAAAGATTGGTTTATTATCTGTTAACTCGATATTATGTTTTACTGTGTTGGTGAATGTTAATGGTATTCCTTCGCAATGGAATATGTCGCGGTATTCGAAACATAAGTTCTTAATTGCTCTTTCTTTTTCTTGATTGATTTCGGTGTTAAAGCGGATGTTAGTTAAATTTTCTCTTAACATTTCGTCATGTTCTATTGGGTTGTAATTATTTTCTAAATTCTCGTCTATTTCCATTTCGTTAAAATTTAGTTCTTCTACGTTAATTGGGTCTGTCAATGATAATTCTACGGGATAGTCGTTTGAATTTAATATTGTTGTGGTTGCATAATTATCTTTTATTTGCACTAAGGCGGTTGGGGTTTCTACTCCTTGCTGAAATGTCATATGATTTATTATTCCTAAATTTTTGTTAGATTTTACTGGGATTTTTATTTTTCTTTCTGTTCGGGGTTCTATAGTGTATTTTTGTTCAATTTGTGTGTTTTGAAATTTAATTGGGATTTTTCCGTATTTTGTCCTTAATAAGCGATTTTAATGTCAATGTTGGCTCTAATTTTCTTAGAAGGTCCATTCCGATTAATCCGTCATATTTATCGTTAAATTCGAATACACAAAATTTATGTTTCATTTAACATTAAATGTTCTCGGTAAGGGTATATTGGCTACGAATTGGTGTAGTGTTGTTTGATGGGCTGTTTTAATTTTAAATGGTTCTCTTTCTACATAATCTAAATAATGTTTTGTACGGTTCTGGGGCTAATTAATGTTTTGATGATCCAGTGTCGATTAATAGTTTGAATTTGGCGTGGGGTATTTCTATGTATGGTAATACTAAGTGATTTATGTTATTTAAGTTTATTAAGTTTGGTTGTTTATGAATGGGTCCATTTGAAAATTTGAATTCGAGTTTTCTTCGTCGTACTCCTCGTAAGTTTCGTATTGTTCGTCACGTTCATAAGTTTCTGCATGGTTTGATTCATTGTTCGTAGGTGTCTCAATGTAATTATTCTGGTCAGTGTCAAATTTTTCTATTTCTTGATGAAATAATTCTTCCGATGTAAAATTACGTTTCTGATGAGGGTTTGGTCGGATATGTGTTATTTTGTGTTTTGTCTGGTGTTACCAGATGAGGTATCCATTGGTTTTGGTTTGTAATAATTATTAGGGTTGTTATGAGTATTAGTCATTGGTGTATTTCTATTGGGGTTTGCGTTGAATGCTGGTCTTTGTTGGTTTAAGTTTTGATTAAATCTTGGTTGGAATGCGGGTTTCGTAAAAGTTGGGTTGAATGTTGGTCTTGAAAAATTTTTATATTGATTATTAAAATTCGTATTGTTGAAACTTGGGTTATTAATTCGCGGTTGATTTGTTTGTGCGTTAAAGGGTGTGAATTTTTGTTGAGGGGTTGTTTGTCTTGTAGCTTGTATGGTTTTTATTGGTGAATAACTTTTATTTGCGTTGGGATTGTATAGTCTGTTACGGTAATACATTACATTTTCTTCTTCTATTACTAGGCTCATAGCTTCTTCTAGATTTTGGGGTCTTTGGAATCTGATTTTATCCGATAGTCGTTCTGATAAAGCGTTTATATACGTGTCTAGTGCCATTTCGTCATACATTTTGTTTTAAATGTCTAACGTTTTGATCGGGTTCTTCGATTTTTAATTTTGTTAAAATTAAACTTCTCACGTCTTGGCATTTCATTCCGAATTGGTAGGGGGATTGATTGTGTTCCATTCTAAGGTTTATTAGGTCTCGTACCAGGCATTTTATATTACGTTGGTCCCCAAAATATGCAATTAGTAGTTGTTTAAACTCCTGCCATTCCTGTAAATCGTCCCTACTGGCGATTAAGGTTAGTGCCCTTCCGGTTAGTTTACTTATTACCAAGCGTATAAGCAATGAATTTCTTGCGTCATCTCCGGGTTTGTAGAAGGTTTTTAGGAACATTTCGGCTGCTCCAATAAAATTTGAGAGATGGGCTTCCGTGCCATCAAATATCTGGATTGTCTCCAAATAGAGTCGCAAGTCTGGGTTACTCATGTTGGTTAAGGGTTGTTTTCGATTTTGGGAAATTTCAAAAAATTTTTATTATTATTATTTTTTTTTTTTTGAATTGAGGTTTATTTTGCTATTTGTATTGTTACTTTTGCTTCGGATTTATTAATTTTCCGTTTGGGTTGTAAAATTTCAAATTTTGTAGAAATTAGGGTTGGTTTTGTTATTTGTAGCGTGAATTATGCTTGGGATGTATTAATTTTTCTTTTGGATTGAATAATTTTGAATCTTGTAAAAATTAGGGTTGATTTAGCTATTTGAAACGTTAACTTTGGTTTTGGTTTGTTAATTTTTCCTTTAGATTAGGTAATTTCAAATTTTGTAAAGATTGAGGTTTATTTTGCTATTTTCGGCGTTATTTTTAGTTTGGAATTGTTAATTTTCAGTTTAGATTGTGGAAATAAAAATTTACACAGTGCGGATGTACTTGTGAGATTTATACTCAATACCGTAGTCTTGGATTTGCTTGTTTTTATGCAGCTTTTAATTTTTCTTATATTCTAAATATAACTTGAGGTTAATTGCTCCTGTACTCTATTGTCGCAATTTAAATACTTAAGTTGTAGTCTTTGTTATTTAATCACGTACGTTGAGATAATTGCACTTACAGGTGTTATTTTCAGTTTATAGGAATTACTAATTTACTTGCTAATGCTTTTGCATAAAGTGTTACGTCTAGTTTTATTCTTAGATATCTCGGTGTTCACGACTTGAAATTAAACTCTTCGTTACGTGCGTTTTCAGGTTTACAATTACGAGCGTATGATAACGTTTAGCGTTATTCTGTATTCGTATTGGAATAATGCACTTTACAAATGCTGATTAATTAATTGAAAGACGTTTAGATTTTATACCGTGTTTGTTGCAATTGTACACGCTTTTATGGATTAATTACTTGTAGGTATTAAATGCAAGAACTGCGTTGCTTTATTATGTCGTGATGAGTTTATTACTTATGATGCAAATTGAAATTATACTTTAGTACTGTGCAAAAGATCCTGAAAGCTATTTCTTTAAGGTAATAATGATATTGCGTTCGCAGACTTCGCTTATCTTAGGTGAGGTTTTGGGTTACGGTAGTTTTAAATTACCGTAGTTTCAATTATTGCAGAGTGTTTTTTGCTGTGATTTATTCAGTATTATAGAGGTCAATGGTTTAATCAATCGTTCCGTGGTTGCTTTTGAAGAATTAACTTTAGCTTTGAAATTAATTTCGCGTTCTGTGTTTTATTTTATCGGATTGAAAACGTGCTTTTGAATCACACTGGTTAATGTTTCTTATTTTGGTGTTAGTGAATGTGCGCCTGTTTATTTTGGATTATTTTGAGTTCGTTCTATTTAATTGTGGTAAGAATCTCTTAAATATCAAGTTTTATTTGCTTTTAAAAGAAAGTCTCTTTTAAAATTCAAGTCTCATTTGTTTTTAAAGAAAAAATATCTCTTTAACATTCGTCTCATAAAATGTTTTACAGTCTCGTTTTGAAAATAATTCACTTTGTAACTATTTTCAAGAAAATATTCATAAAATAAATTCATAAAACAATAATAATAAAATAATAATACTAGCATATATTGAAACGTATTTTTCAAAGGCCTACTAAAACACTACTTTATTAACACCATACTTCAAGTTAGGTGTCTGCAAAACGAAATCTTCCGACGTAACTAGGGTCTATTCCTTGGGTAGAGCTATGAGCAATGGGGGTAAGTCGAAATCTGTGGGGGTCACACTCAAACAAAAACAAACAGGCGCCACCAAGTCCAGATTGATTTATATTAATGGCATAGCAAATTTCTAAGGGCGGACTTGGAGACCCAAAGAAAAAAGATCGCCTTCGCTGACATACAAACTTGTCTTAACAGAATAAGACACTGCTCCTGTAAGAAAGAATATAGTTAAGTTACCTAAAAAAAAGGGAACACTATTTGCGTCCCTCAAGTATATCTAAAATGCATAGAGAATATTTCTTACATAATGGAATCATAAAAATTTAACTCTTTCTGTGTTTTGTTTATCAGGTCTGATCAAACCAGATCAGAATAAAAACTTTAAATGTAGATAATTAATTTACTAGAAAGAATTTTCTTTGTTTCAGTAAATAAAATTTCATGATAATTAAATAAAATAAATATGTGATATTCTTGCAAAATTGTTGTAAGGTTTAACAACTGATCCTTACTCAAATATATAACACTTCAGTGTAACTAACAATATTAAGTTTCTTTATAACCCAACCAGATCTGTGTAGGTCACTTACAAATGAATATATGAAATTTTCTCATTAATTTAACAAAATTAAAATTAGTTTGAAGTTAATAGAATCACCTAGATATTCTCTAATTTTATCAAAAGTGGCAGTACTGTAATGTTAAACATCTGTTAGCCATTATGCAATTGTTGACGGCATTGTTCAAATAAACAGGTGACGTAATAGCAGCTGTTAATTTACGTTGCAGCCATATGTAGTCACATCTTTACAAAACTAAGTGAAATCAAATTTTGATACTGGGGAAAACCAGCTTAATTACAGGTAAACTGAATAACAATTTTGTACATCTAACAAACAAAACGAAATAATGTACTTTCAGAAGGAAGTACTGAGGAAATTCTTAATTCTATTACGAACCCAAATACCGGCTGTCGTCCTTGGTTGCAATGGAAACAACTTCGCAGAGCGGGGCCTGCTGTTAAATATGTTTGTTTTCCATGCTTTATTACAGATGCAAGAGCGAAGCGGATTTCTTACATTGGTTCACGGCATCTTTTATTCACAGCGTACTCCTCCGTTGTCTAATTTTATTTCAAAGTGGTCGTGCGGTTTTCTAATTTATCGTTGCAATTTCTGACGTATTGTTGCTTTTCTAACGTATGGTTGCTTTTTCTAAGGTATGGTTGCTTTTTCTAACGTATGGTTGCTTGCGCTAAATAAATTTTAAATTAGCTAATATGATAACGAATATGCAATATATGGATTAAGTACTAACCGTTACTCAGGAAGTGCTTCACCAAATCAAAGCGACCCGGAAGTCACTCGTCATTCTCTTTGAATGCATCTTCACGCTGCCCTAAACTATCGACGAGTGCGCTCGCCGCGCTCCTGCAAGGTGGGAGGATCATAAGTGTGGTTCTCGAACCTCTCACGCGCGCGCTAGTGGTTTGTGGATTTGCACCGAAATCCGAAACAAATAGACTAGTAATCCTAGATATAGCAATACTATAAAAATTTGATTGTTACTTGAATCTTTATATTAGTTAATAAAGGTATTTCAATATTCATGGTACGTTTAATGAGTATGTTCCTTTACTGCTAAAATAAAATTGTTACACTACCCCTTTCCTAAAAGAAAAAAAATTTTTTTTTTAAGAAAAACTCTAAATATAACAAATACAAAAAAAATTTTTTATAACAATACTAGCCTTTCCTACCTTCCTAACTAACTATGCAATTTTATAAATTTATTCAAATGGGGGGGACAAATATTTACAAATGAGTGTGTTGGTAACTACGCGTACCTGACGTCCATCGGGAGACAAAATCGGGGAGTCACAATCGGTAATAATCAAAATTGGGAGGGGGTCAAATTAGAAAGTCAAACACTCCACGGGACAAAAAAAATTCAAATTTACAATATTTCCTGACTTGAGATTCTTACTTCTAACAAGGCTAACATTTCTTACCTCTAACCAAACACTTACAACTTACTTCTAATTTCAAAAAAAACTTCACTTCCAGGAGCTCATTTAGCTCTATTTACAAAAAAAAGGAATGCTTCCTCATCGAGACAGCATAACTATTCAAAACATCATCACTACACGGTGATAATCAAAAGTAAGACCCTACTAATAGGTCTATATTTAAACACCATCATCACAAAGTGATAATCAAAACAAAGGTGACCTAATCAAAAGGTTACTCATCAAATGCAAATACAAAGTATCATCGCTTCATCGTAAAGAGATGATCAAAACAAAGGTAACCCAGCCATAAGGTTACTTACAAAATTCAAATTCAACAAATATTATCATCACAAAGTGATAATCAAAACAAAGGTAACCTAACCAAAAGGTTACTTACAAATCTCAAATACAAAATATCATCACTTCATCGCAAAGGGATGATCAAAACAAAGGTAACCTAACCATGAGGTTACTTATCAAATGCAAGTACAAAACTGGGCCAGTCAGGGCTGTACTATCCTACACCCTACTGAATATCCTATCACTAATTTCTAACAAACAACTGATCTCATTAGTGATGGACCAAACGGTGAGACTCACCAAACCAACTTTGACCTTATCAAATCAAAGAACTTCGAATGGTCAAAAGGAACAAGGGAAAGAATAATCTAATATTCTCTCTACCTGGATATGTAGAAATCAGGACCAATAATCAAATAGCCCATCTACTTCTACATAGTAAGGATATCTGTCAAAGACATCCTCCAAACACATCTCTGAGCAACGCGCGAGCAAAATGTCCAGCTTGCACACTAAGGCACACCTCAAACCTACAAAACTTACAAAATCTCAAACCACTTACTTCACTTCTCAAACAAAATACTCAATATTAGTGGACCGACACTAAATCAGAATCAGAACAAAACAAAACGAACCACTACGTCATTACTTAATATCAACAAGATGATCGGATCTGAATTAATCGTCAGGATCATCATTTTCATTTGGATATGATGCATCAACTGGTTTCAAGTCCTTTACGTGCCATTTCCTGCTTTTGTCCCATCTTCGTTCTCTAACTCATATACTAAATTGGAATGTTTTTCCGAACTTTACTCATAACGAACTTAGGGGCTAACTTAGCGGAAAATTTATCACTGCACTCGAGAGGACCTTATTAGCTCTCCAAACACTTTCTCCGACTCGGAATGAAATGTCTCTTCTCCTAAGATTGTAGCGTTTACTTGAACGTTGGTAAGCTACATGCAAATTTTCACGGACATTTCCAAAAATATCAAACAAAGGTTGACGATCCAAAACATAAGAAGGTCTACTACTGGAGACGACATCAATATCCTCACCAGGTATAAAATTATCATTATAAGCTTTTCCACTTAACTGCCTTGAGGAGCATACACAGCATTGTACCACATCTCTTGGATCTCGTACCTTGCACACAAAACTTCAAAAACATGTCCAATCAACTGTGGACCATTATCACGAATAACAAATGGTGGTATTCCGTATGCAAAAAAAATACTTTTTCTTCTAAGAACTTCTCAATCAAATGTGCCGTGGCACTACGCAAAGGTTGCAAAATCGAATATTTCGAAAACCAATCACCAACAACTAAAAGTCATTTACCTGCTTATGAGTCATCAATAAAAAAACTAATCATGACAATAGCTAACAAAAAAAATCAGTGTTCAGGTACACTCACACCCTACTACCAATTGAACTGTCGAAACAACTATAAAGCTTCACAACGCCTAAATATGCTAGAGTGACAAACCCTCTACGAGTCTCACCTAGACTAACAATACCAAAAGTTTACATCAAATCAAAAAAAAGATGCAAAAAAAATTCTAGAGCGCCTAACTCACCTCGAGTCTCGTCTTATGTAAAGCCGAGCGACCAACCCTTCCTGAGTCTCGTCTGGACTGACATACTGCTGAGCGACCAACCACGACGACAAGTTCCGCCTAGACTAACTTGCGTTGCAATGCCGATCTAAACAAAATCTGCTAACAAAATCAAAAACGTGCTTATGCACAAGAGCAATTCTCAAATGACACGACGACAG
This sequence comes from Platerodrilus igneus, assembly GCA_036346225.1. Lineage (NCBI taxonomy): Eukaryota > Metazoa > Arthropoda > Insecta > Coleoptera > Lycidae > Platerodrilus > Platerodrilus igneus. The sequence goes on along the minus strand of JARFIW010001778.1, from coordinate 692,654 downwards.
CTCACTCCAATGTACCTTCAAGATAGAATCTCTAGCCTTATAATCAAATTTGGACAAAAATGTTCTTTATTGACTCAAACAAATCAAACTACAGGCTTATCAGCTTCTTTAGCTGACAGTCTTCCAAAAATTTTCCTCAAAACCGGTTTCTCACTCTCTACTGCCGTTCCTCTTTAAGTAGACAAACAATTCGGAATATCCGACATGAGTACAACAGCCTAATGTTTCAATGAAATCAAACTGGTAAATCCAAATGATCTAAACCTTACAAAAATTATCAAAACAAATTGTACTACTAAAGGTAAAAATCACAAAAAAAATGTTTTTGGTAAAATTATTTTTGCCAAAACAATATCAAAAAAATTTAAGGGGTCAAAAAAAATTAAAGTCAAAAGTAAATTTGGCCAGATTAATTAATTGACCGTAAGGGGATTAACGTTACGACCAATCCTTTATTAAAAGCAAACAAACAAATCTAACTGTCAAATAAACTTTAAGTAAACAAATTTTGGAGCAAAATAATCTTTGGACAAATGGACTTCAAAGCAAAATAAATTTTGAGCTAACAAATTTCGAAGCAAATTACTTTTCGAACAAACTAATTTCGAAGCAAAACAATTTTTGAACAAACAAATTTCGAAGCAAAATAAATTTTGAACAAACAAATTCGAAGCTAAATCAATCCCGAACAAACAAATTTGGAAGCAAAAATAAATTTTGAACAGACAATTTCAAAGTAAAATTATTTTTGAACAAACAAGTTTCAGAGTAAAAATAATTTTTGAACGAACGAATCTCGAAGTAGAATTAATTTTGAACAAACAAATTTCGAGCTAAATTAAATTATGAACGAACGAATTTCGACGAATCACTCGTTGAATAAACAAATTTCGACGCCCCAAGCGTTGAACAAACAAATTTCGACGCCCCAAACGTTGCCGGCGCCAGTGAAACGTTTTATTCAAAGGCCTACTAAAACACTACTTTATTAACACCATACTTCAAGTTAGGTGTCTGCAAAACGAAATCTTCCGACGTAACTAGGGGTCTATTCCTTGGGTAGAGCTATGAGCAATGGGTGGGGGTAAGTCGAAATCTGTGGGGGTCACACTCAAACTAAAACAAACAGGCGCCACCAAGTCCAGATTGATTTATATTAATGGCATAGCAAATTTCTAAGGGCGGACTTGGAGACCCAAAAAAAGATCGCCTTCGCTGACATACAAACTTGTCTTAACAGAATAAGACACTGCTCCTGTAAGAAAGAATATAGTTAGGTTACCTAAAAAAATGGGAACACTATTTGCGTCCCTCAAGTATATCTAAAATGCATAGAGAATATTTCTTACATAATGGAATCATAAAAATTTAACTCTTTCTGTGTTTTGTTTATCAGGTCTGATCAAACCAGATCAGAATAAAAACTTTAAATGTAGATAATTAATTTACTAGAAAGAATTTTCTTTGTTTCAGTAAATAAAATTTCATGATAATTAAATAAAATAAATATGTGATATTCTTGCAAAATTGTTGTAAGGTTTAACAACTGATCCTTACTCAAATATATAACACTTCAGTGTAACTAACAATATTAAGTTTCTTTATAACCCAACCAGATCTGTGTAGGTCACTTACAAATGAATATATGAAATTTTCTCATTAATTTAACAAAATTAAAATTAGTTTGAAGTTAATAGAATCACCTAGATATTCTCTAATTTTATCAAAAGTGGCAGTACTGTAATGTTAAACATCTGTTAGCCATTATGCAATTGTTGACGGCATTGTTCAAATAAACAGGTGACGTAATAGCAGCTGTTAATTTACGTTGCAGCCATATGTAGTCACATCTTTACAAAACTAAGTGAAATCAAATTTTGATACTGGGGAAAACCAGCTTAATTACAGGTAAACTGAATAACAATTTTGTACATCTAACAAACAAAACGAAATAATGTACTTTCAGAAGGAAGTACTGAGGAAATTCTTAATTCTATTACGAACCCAAATACCGGCTGTCGTCCTTGGTTGCAATGGAAACAACTTCGCAGAGCGGGCCTGCTGTTAAATATGTTTGTTTTCCATGCTTTATTACAGATGCAAGAGCGAAGCGGATTTCTTACATTGGTTCACGGCATCTTTTATTCACAGCGTACTCCTCCGTTGTCTAATTTTATTTCAAAGTGGTCGTGCGGTTTTCTAATTTATCGTTGCAATTTCTGACGTATTGTTGCTTTTCTAACGTATGGTTGCTTTTTCTAAGGTATGGTTGCTTTTCTAACGTATGGTTGCTTGCGCTAAATAAATTTTAAATTAGCTAATATGATAACGAATATGCAATATATGGATTAAGTACTAACCGTTACTCAGGAAGTGCTTCACCAAATCAAAGCGACCCGGAGGTCACTCGTCATTCTCTTTGAATGCATCTTCACGCTGCCCTAAACTATCGACGAGTGCGCTCGCCGCGCTCCTGCAAGGTGGGAGGATCATAAGTGTGGTTCTCGAACCTCTCACGCGCGCGCTAGTGGTTTGTGGATTTGCACCGAAATCCGAAACAAATAGACTAGTAATCCTAGATATAGCAATACTATAAAAATTTGATTGTTACTTGAATCTTTATATTAGTTAATAAAGGTATTTCAATATTCATGGTACGTTTAATGAGTATGTTCCTTTACTGCTAAAATAAAATTGTTACAATATCAATTATAGTTTTTGGTTTAAAAAAAGGTATGGAAATGAACTTACATTAGTTTCATCTGTTTCTTTGGTGGGCTCGATCGATTCTGTATCTTGCCCACCTTGGTTTGTTTGTTGGCCTTAGACGATTTTTGTTCTGCGTCCAACTTGGTTTGGGTTCTGCCAAAATTTCGAATTAAAATTCTTGGTCACCAATCTTCCGATTTTTGGATTCTCAGTGCCCTTTTGACATCCGTTACGACTGCGCCAGTTAAAGTTCGGGCCTTTGGAGCTGTGTTTTTAAAAACGTTGATACTTTAACAAAATTTATTTAATATAATTTGTACATAATAACTTTATAAAAAATTAGTTAATTGTACTGGGCGAGTAGTCTAGGTAGACAACAATGCAAAAGTTGTAAACTCAGACTGACTCGGTTGAGTAGCTCAAACAACGAAGTATGGAGTTTGAAGACTGACTGCCGGTCCTTGAGCTCCCGGGCTTTTTATAACAACCTGCCCCTCACACGGCTTGTGGGAACTTGCAGATCTCATGTCTGCTTTACACTTTGTTACAATGTATCAATCTTAATTCTAAGTAACTGCGGTATGTTGACCGCCTGTGACCTGCCACCTGCAGTATCACTGCCCTCACGGATGCAAAGTTGCATTCCGTTCTCATGAACTGTCGATAACCTCTCTGGGTTATCCTTGTGTTACAATGTTGCATTGAACTTATACTTTATTTAACAATTTCTAATAATTCCTATTAGATTCAATATATCAATATATATAGGTAATTGGGGGATACATAACTCGCGTTGCTGGAAAATCCAGAACGTGAAATTTCTACCCAAACCTAAAAAGGCGGATGCGTCAGATCCGGGCAGCTATCGTCCAATTAGCTTGCTACCGGTGCTGGGGAAAGTTTTAGATCGCGTTATGACTACGCGTGTTGAGGACCTAGTGCGAGACAGCGGCGGTTTTAATAACCGACAGTTTGGTTTCGTGGAGGGCAAGTCGACTATCGCCGCGTTAGAGTTCGTTGTCGGGGAAATTAAGCAGGCGAGAGATGCTAAAGAGTACTGTGTCGTTGTTGCTTTGGACATTTTAGGAGCATTTGATGCTGCTTGGTGGTCATTAATCGTTTGCGAGTTAGATCGTAGGGGTTGTCCGCGAAACTTGATATCTTTGATCAAGAGTTATTTATCGGGGCGATTGGCACAGGTTGCAATTCCGGGTGAAGTTCTGTCGCGTGAGGTGGAAAGAGGATGCCCGCAGGGGTCAAATTCTGGTCCCACATTTTGGAAGTTGTTGTATGAGAGCATCTTTAGGGTCAAGTTGCCCACAGGATGCTCAATCGTTGGGTTTGCGGATGATACGCTTTTAATTGTCAGATCGAGATTGTTAATGGATATGCGCACAAAACCTAACGAGGCGCTTAATAAATTACACGAATAGTCGCAGGCGGTAAAATTAAAATTTAACACTGCGAAGTCAGAGGCGCTTTATTTCGGCACGAAACCAGGACAGAGACCTTTTAGGTTAGAGCTAGGAGGTGAGAAAATGTCGTATAAAGATTTTATTACCTACCTCGGCGTCAAGATCGACGATAAATTAAATTGGAAAGCGCAGGTACAATATGTAAAAAGTAAGGGCGGCGAAATATCAAATAAAATTATGGCGGCGGCTAAAATAATGTAGGATTTCTGGGGCGAATCGCTGAGGACGGTTTATGCAGGAGCAATTGAGCCGGCAATGCTGTACGCAGCTTCTGTATGGGCAGAAGGTTGTAAAGTCAGGGAGGTGCGTCAATTGACGAGCATACAACGCATAACCGCGGTAAAAGCGGCGAGGGCGTACAGGACTACCTCCACGGAGGCGGTCCTGATGATCAGTAGGACTCTCCCTATCGAATATGTCGTTAGGGAGATTAGAGATAGGCGATTAATAAATTTAGGAAAAGGGAGCGAAATTATTGAAAATCTTATTCTTGGAAATAGGAAAATTGCAAGAAAGATCGTTGTATCTGAGTTGGGGCAACCGGGCTGATATTAGAGGAATCTAGTTTGTCGATGGTGATGAGGACGCGATGGGTATCAGAATTTATACGGACGGTTTACGTATGGACGATGGGCAAGCAGGCGCGGCGTTTGTCGTGAATAAGCAGGAAAGGTAGGTGTTTCGGTTTCAAACTAAACTCGCGAACTGGAGCACAATTTTCCAGTGCGAATTGGTAGCCATACGAGAGGCTATCGATTACGTAATAAACCATACGGGCAGAGACGAGTATTATATAATCAGTGATAGTAAATCGGTGCTGACAGCTTTAACAAACATGACCACCTCGACAGACCTCCAAGCGGACGTCTGGAGGATAGCGCGTACGGCGCTCGAGTTTCGACGTTTAAAGTTCTGTTGGTTCAGGTTGCACAATGGTAATGTAGGAAACGATAGGGCTGATGAATTAGCTAAGAATCCGCGACACGGGAGACTTTCGAATATCACATTCGTCGATACCGAAGTCTTTGATTAAAAGAAAGCTGCGTGAAAAGTCAATCCGACAATGGGAAGAGAGGTGGAACAACGCTGCCACGGGCAGATTGACCCACAAATTCATACCGAGCTTAGAAGCTAGAGACCAAATCGAGGTAAAACTCTATCATAAAATGGTTCAGTTGATAACAGGGCACGGCGCCCTTAAAGCGTATTTACATAGGTTTGGGTTAACCAACAACGACCGCTGTGAATGCGGTGAGGGCGCGGAAAGCGCAGAGCACGTGTTCTTCGACTGCCCGCTTGAAGCGGCAAATCGAGGGTTGGCTGATACGAAATTAGCTATCTTAAGTCTAGCATGGCCAAAGAGCCTACAGGAAGTCGGGGAAGTGGCTAACCAGAAGGCGTTCTGGACAGCCTTTAGAGAGTTTGCAGCAAGGGTTGTGAGATTAGACGGTGATAATCGTGTGTAAGTCGGGAGGGGATGGTGGGAGGATTGAAAAACTATAGATTTTGACCTGGCGTGATTTTGACATTGTAACGTATTTTTTTACTCAGTTACGCTTTCCTTATTAATCTAATATAATGTTTCAATAAAATAAAATTTTAATTTATAAATATCTGATCACTTAAAATAAATCATAAAGTATATAATAGATTATGCGCTCCTTCGCTTTAGAGGTCTAAGTTTCTATAATACGAATCGTCTGTCTGCCATTTCATATCACTTTTCTGTCAGCGCTTGAACAGTTAAGCTGCTCTCCGCAGTTTAGAAAGGTCAATATGGTATCAAGGCGCATGGCCTACAATACGGTTCGCAAGAAGGTTTAATTAATTTAAACTTGGTGTCAGTATGTGGTTTCTGACAGCTTTTGGGTGATGGTTTTATTTTGAATTCCACCTTCAGCGAGTTAGTTGATTCTTGCAGACCGAAGAAGATAGAAGCCCCCATCATTAAAACAGTTGGTATAATTATTTAGATAAATTTTATTAATGCTTTCTTCATAGTGCAATATCATAAATATCATAAATAACATAAATACCATAAATACCACTGTAATAAAAATTTAGTTTGAAATTTAGAATACAAATAATAGGACATACTTAATGGAAATTTGGTTTGGTTAGATAATATTTTGTTCGGAAAATCTTTTATAATTCCAACGTAAAAATTCAGTCGTAATGGTATGTTTCCTGTTGCGTGCATCGCAGATGTATATGGAATAATCCACATCTGGTGTTATTTGGTTCTAGTCTAAAAGTTCAAATTTTTTTGATTGAACTGTACTTCGGCACGTGAGTAACATTTAATCTTTAATTCCATTATATTTAGTTAAATGTTTTACGAATGATCGAAAGCTGAAATTTTACTTTGATTTAGTTATCTTAAAATACATTTAGAAAAAGAAAGATCCCGTACTAATGTTGTAACTTTACAAAATTTTAAAGATGGCTACGTAGTTTGCCTATCTATTTGTCTCACAAGCAGACAGTAGTGACTACAGTAAAAAACTTGTTATTGACATATGATGTCAAAATATCTAGTTATTCAACATAATTACCACATGTTATTTTGTATTACTTTAAAAATATTTTGGGTTATTTTGAGGTTATGTATTTTAATTATAAAGAACATTTTATAAGATATAAAGTAAAGCTAACTCTTTGTTTGAAGGATACATTTTTATAAGACGTTAAAAAATCTAATTTCTTACTTGTAAAGTCGACCGTAGTACTACAGATGACTATAATTAAAATTTGAAATATGAATTATTAAGAAAGTATATACCTTAGAGTAAACTTATGTAGAAGTATTCAATTTAGAGGTCCTTGTGTTTTTTTGAAGACAGAACCATACTAGTTTCTTTTTATGTGAATTTTTGTTGGAAAAAGTTAATACTGAAACAAGCTAAGACAATTTAATTAAATAGAATTTATTTTTGCTTAACTCTTTTATTATTAAAAATTCAAGTGAAATTTATAGGTCCTTAATAAGCAAAAGGTTAACTGTGTTTAAAGATAACAAATACTCTGCGTGTATATATTTTTGGAACTTAAATTCAATTATATTATTTTTGGTGAATATTTTTAAGGACACAAACGGTGTCCATGTTGTGCATTTGTTTGTTTACAGGTTAAGTCGAGACATCTGTAACACATCTGGCAATAGATATTTTGGTAAGTGCTTTGCAAGGTTAATATATAGGTTTTGTGGCTATATAAGCGGTGTAGATTTCAGGTTACCGCATTCCCCTTATACAAAGTACATGTATCTTCGTATGTTATTGTATTGAAAAATACGGTGGCGCTCTTTATCTATATTTTTGGTCAACAAACAACCCATGACCCAAGCTCATGATCTACCCAGAGCTAACACTCTACTAGCCGTTTATCTCTAAAGAGTTTTTCTTTTCCTCAAGCCGTTTTCCATCCAACTTTACCTTGGGCTTCCTTTATTAATAAGAAATTCTCGACCTTGTGATATCAGGTAAGGTAGTCGTTTAAGTTTTATGGAGATCCAATTTGCTATCTGATATTCACGAGGGATTTTTAGTTTACAACATGATAAGAACATTATAACCAAAACCTAGAAAAAAAAACGAAAAAGAAAAAAAAATAACGAAACCCAATAATAAATAATAATTAAATAAGTATACCCAAAACTCTAATATCCACGACGAACACTAAATCAGGAAACTTCATTAATTTAAATAAGTGTAATAAATAAAGAAATAATAAAATAAAGTGAAACCGCGCATCCCCCCAGTACTTAAAAGTAAAGGGATAGTGATTGTGATCTCCCCAGAACGTTTAGTGCATATCCACCAGAACTTTAGCAGTGCATATTCAACTCCCCCATAAAAGTAGAAAACCAATAGATGTAGGTAGACAACCAGATCTTCGGATGCTGGAGAAATTTATATTGGAGGTAAGAATAAAATTGTGACGGCTGTACTTGCATGAGCATTGATTTATGATTTTAAACAGATTTTGAAATAATCTAATAAGCACGTTTTTGTGTAATGGCGCTAGTCGACATAATGTTCATGCGAGTGCACCTGATAATGTATTTGCTTTTGCTAATATATGCACTGTTACATGCTTTTGCTTATTCAAAAATTTATTTATATATTTATTATATGTTTATTTATATATTTGTATTATATTTATATTTATTTTTACACTTATATTTTTGCCTGTATTTCGTTTGACGTTCTGTCGCCAATTTTTGGTCGCAGTATATATAGAAAAGAAGATTGTATATATAATATGTCAGTTAGGGAATGATAGGGAACGTTAGGGACAAATTTAGGATAAGGTACTTAGATCAGAGAGGACGAATTTGTAAATTTATAAAGCAAGCAAAATAGCTGGATTCACTATTAATACATTTGGCAAATGCTTAGAAATTTGAATCCATTTTAAATTAGCTAGCTAGATTTGGATAGTTTTAAGTCGACTCTGCACTGGTAAGTAGAGCCGGCGTCTGCTATCCGGAATTACGGATCCCTCCCCCTGTCATTTTTGCTCGTCTTGTTGATCGGGCACACTCCAAAGTCAACGCTAGGGATACCATTATTTAAACCCTGTTTTTAGTTTTCGTTTCAGTCTGTTACATTTTTATTTAGGGTGGATTAATTATGAAGTTAGAACAAATTAGAAGCACGTTTATTTTTCGCGTTTAAACCCAATGTAGTACCTTCGGGTGGAGCATTGGGGACGTGGTCGCAAGTATAGCGGCCCATATTCAAATTATAATGCCTCTAAAAAGTTCGCCGTTGGAACTCCATCTTACGTGAGTGTGATGGCGGTGGTGTATACGTGATGAGTTTGTCAAAATGTGTGATTGTGCTGTTGGCGGTAAGTGTGATTATTGTATTGTTAAAACATTCAATTGTCGTAGGGATAACCGTGTTTCACTAACACCGTTATATCGAGATCTAAATCACTTTTGATATTGACTTCAGATGATTTTTCAGCATGAACAGTTAATTCGGGCTAAGAAAGTAAATACTTATTTTTTGAACACAAAGTGGACGCAATCGGAAATATTTTAAATTCTCTTAGTTAAACATTCGGAAAGTGCAAGCATCAGAGATATTCTAACCCTCGGAAAAAACACAAGGGTGCGTAAATGTTCTCAGAAGGGACCGCAATTACCAAGGGTGATCAAACCATTTAAAATTTCCTGAGAAATGTGAGGAAAGTACCTAAAGCAATATTAGACTATAAATAACGAAATCAAAAGCAAGGGATAAAACATGTGTGTATCATTAGTAACTTATTCAGTAAGAACACTACAGGTCTATACTTATCTTGCACTTAAATTATATGCAAACATTATGCAAAAACCACAAGCTTCAGTCGATGCATTAGCACCTTTTGGTAGGCCTGAAAGGGCGAATTGTCCCCCAGAGACATCCATATCTTCATCAATAGATTCCAGCTCATCAGATAAACAAAAAGCCAAGAGACACAGAGATGAAGGGGATGAACCAGATACATACAAAAGAATTTTTCGACAAAATATCAGTACCATAAAAGGAAATTAATAATTTTGTTTTTAGGGAATCTAACAAAATCGATAAAGCATGTGCCACTTTTATCTTCCTCAAATTTGAGAAACTTGCATCGATTGCCGACGAGACAGTTCTGGAAAGGAAAGTTTCAATCGTCATTCTATGAACAACAGAGTCGATCTCAAAGATATATTAACGGGTCAAGAAAAAATAATTAGTAAACAAACAATTACTACACTACAGTTGTACAGTTATACTTCTGACCTATGCAGCCGCTTCCACTATCTCCAAATTAATTTAAAAATATACTCTACCTCTTTTTTAAATTATAACCCTAAAACCTACTTCCTCCGAGGTACTCTACTCAACTCCTAAAAGTGATTAAAACAAACCTTTGTCTTTCTTTATCAAGACTAAATATCCATACTATTCGTCTCATAGAAACAGCTGTAACTATGAGAATTAACACTCTCACGAACTACAACCTAATCTCTATACTGAACCAAAATTCCTGTAGATTCCACCTTTAAACCCAGACTTTCACAATTAATCGTATTCGACTTCGACAATAAAATATCATCCCCGAACGCCCTTAACCTGATATACTAACAGAATTTCCTATATCATCTCATTCCGGAAGAATCGATCCGCGCTGAAATATCAATTGTAGTCCGCCGTCCCAAAAATGAATTGTCGGCCAATCTTATTATAAACGTCTCTCCAAAATTACGCGCAATTCTTACTTTCAACTCCCGCGTTTTTATAGGGTTTAAATCTTGCAAGATCCGAGACCTGGTAGGGGTAGCTAGGTGCTATAATTGTTAACGATTCGGACACTCTGCAAAAATCTGTCGCTCTTTATCTCCCCCCTCATACTACACTAGACTTAGCCAACTGCACAATCACCCTGATACTAGCATAGACTGCCCTGTATACAAACAGGCACTAGAATTAAATAAGCTAAGAACGGACTATGAACTTTAAATCCATACGATCTAAACCCCCCAATAACGAAACTTACTTACACCCGAAACCATCAGATCCCAAATTTACCTCCGCAATGGTAATATTCGATTCTAACATTGACGCCTGTAACATATTCTTCATCCACTTTTCCTCAAAGAACCACAATTGAACTACATTGGTTATTAGGTAACTTTTTCTTAATCTCCTCCTATTTCTAATATCAAAACCACATTAACACATACCTGCACAAACTAGACAACATCGAAAAGCACCCCCACATAATTACATCAGACGTAAACGGTAAATCCACACAATAGTACAATACTTAAACGGGCGAAAGATAATAATAATGGAATACTTTATCCTACACCAACTACATATTCTCAATATTCCTTCAAATACTCCAACCTGGAAATCCTCTACTCATCAATCCAATATAGACACCACCCTGATTTCCTCTAATGCCGCAGGCATAATAAATTCATGAAACGCCAATTGTTCAATTCAGACCAGCGACAAATATCCTAAATCCTTTAATATCTTCTCTAATAGCACTAAACGCCCCTGCATCAAAACTTCAGAATTTTTTGCTGATCTGTGTATTTTAACTGTATGCAAAAATTGTTTTATTAACGTATAGTATACCGAATAATCTGTATTGATGCATATTGTTTTTTTTCTTCCAATGGACAGTTAATAATACATCGTGATGTACCACTTAACCACTTGTATAAATTAAATAAGATTAGCGAGCGGTATATGAATAGAGAGTGGCTCCGTAGCGTAGTGGTATGTGTGTGACTACTACCGCCAAGGTCCCGGGTTCAAATCCCGACACGGTCCGCTTGAAAAATGTTAGGTTAGCATTTTTCACAAAAATATACTCTCGTTCGGATGAGAGGTAAAATGGAGATCCCGTGTGTGAGTGTTGACACGCACGTTAAAGATCCCTACCTTGCTTGGAACAGCAAGGATTGGCAAAATTCCAAATTTTCCAGGTAAAAAAAAACTCGCTTCCTGGCCAATGTAGTACCTTCGGGTGGAGCATTGGAAAATCACATGTAAAAGATATGAATAGATTAGTTTAATGGATTAATCTGTACAAATACAGTACTCAATCAATGTTACTAGAAGATAGGTTTAATTAAATTAATCTAGTAGATTTTATGTAAATATCGTCATAATTAGCGGGAGAATTTGCAGATCCGGTGGTCCTGTGGAAGGATGTCAAGGTTCTGCGAAAGGATGCCGGGGGCTCGACGGTCCCGATCGGGTGCCGAGAGCACGATCCATGCCCCGGAAGCTAAAAATGATTAGTTGAAGTAAACTATTGTGCAAATTTAAGATGACAATCTTATTTAGTACTGTTACCAGATGTGCGAATTTCTTTGCAAGTGCGGTGGCGGTTGTGGAAGTGGAGGGTCTAGCACCCAGATCGAAGTGTCGAAAGCAATATCCATGCCTTGAGCTAAAAAATGTTTAGTCGAAGAAAACTATTGTGCAGATTTAAGATGATAATGTTATTTAATACTGTTACTAGATGTGCGAATATTTGCTAATATGGTGGAAGGGTATATTGTAAGATAAAGACAAATTATACTCCATTCCAGTTAAGAACTTACTGAAGAAAAAGATAGGACTGAATTTTAGCGATTCTCATTGGTGGATGGATGAACTAAGTGTACACAAGTATAAATATCCCGTATGTTTGTGTTGGTTGTTTGAACATTTTTATTATAAGACAGATTGTCAATTGGCATTTTGACATTTGCTATTGCCCTTTCATATTTTCATTTTTGTTATTTATTGTATTTTGTTATTAGTTTGCCTTTGAAATTTTGCTCGGCCTTATTAATTTGTGTTAATTTTGTATTTAGTATCAAAACAGTTCTTGTCAGAGCTATAAAACACCAGTGTCTTCATAATAAGGTAAGCATGTCTCATTAAAGATAAGCATATAATACTAACAATGAATTCTTTTCAGACTTTTATTTAATTATGGATCACCAACCTATTAAAAATCCGAAGGGCAAACATGTTATGAGCGGGCAAAAGCTTATTGCCTATAATATATATTTGAAAAATTCCACAAATGCATCCAAAACGCAATCTGTGAAGCAAACTGCGTTAGAAGTGGGTTTAGGTGTTCGATCAATGTGGAATATTGTAAAAGAAATGAAAACTACTCGTACTGCTTCCTCGCCAAAGACTGCAAGAGTGCGTACAACAATCTACGACGAACTTGAAGAATTTGAAAGATGTGCGATTCGACGGCATGTTCATGCATTTTACTTTAGAAATGAATTACCAAATTTAGAGAAAGTATTACATGCAATAAACAATGATGACTCTTTACCAAACTTCAGTCGCACATCACTTTATCGGGTAATGATGAAATTGTGTTTTAAATATGGAAAGCGTAGCCGAAAAACAATTTTAATTGAAAAACCTGAAATTGTGTTGTGGCGAAGAAAATATTTAACTGCAATTAGAATTTATTATACTGATAAAACGTGGGTGAATGCTGGACATGTAAAGAACAAGGTATGGCAAGACACCACTGTAAAAACAGCAAGGCAGGCATTAATCGAAGGTTTATCGACTGGTATACGAGATCCCTCTGGCAAGGGCAAGAGATTAATTGTTGCGCACATGGGTAGTGATATGGGATTTGTCAATGGTGCATATTTAAACTTTCAATCCAAAAAAACAAGTAGCGTATTAACACTATAAACAACTTAGGACCCTGAGTTCATAATTATCGTTTTAGGAGATTATTACGAAGACATGAACGGTAAAGCGTTTACGACTTGGTTGAAAGGTGTATTACCTCTTCTTGATAATGATAGTGTAATCGTGCTTGATAATGCTCCTTATCACAGCGTCAAAGCCGATAACGTTCCAAATCAAAGTTGGCGGAAAGAACAAATTTATAATTGATTAAACGCAAAACACATTGAAGTTACCAAAGAGCTATTAAAAGTTGAATTATTAGCCTTAGTAAAGCAGCACTCTCCAGCTCACCCGGTACCTTATGTTGTTGACGAAATTGTAAAACGCTCTGGCAGAACTGTATTAAGGTTACCCCCATACCACTGCAATCTAAATCCAATTGAGCTGATTTGGGCTCGAGTAAAGCAGAATGTAGCTACCAACAATTCTACTTTTAAAATTAACGACGTGAAGGTGCTTCTGGATGAAGGAATTGCAGCCATAGATAAAGGACATTGGGTTAATTGTATTAGCCATACAATTAAAGAAGAAGAAAGAATGTGGAAATTGGATGGCATTGTCGAAGAACTTGTCGAACAAATTGTAATAAATGTTGGATATGAAAGTACAACAGACGACGAAGATACCTCTGGGGATGATATGGACGTAGATTAAATATAAATTTGTGATATCATTGTTTTGATATTTTGTGATGTGTTTAATTAAAAATAGCTTATATATTGTTCTATATCAATATTTTATTTAAACTTTAACCAAACAAGTAGAAAATAAAGTTCAATAATGCTTGATATGTTTTAAAACCGTGTTTCTTGGATGTATTTATTCAAAAACCTCAATCTTGCAAAAAATATAAATAAAAATCTGTATAAACATCGATGCATTGCTTTAATTTCAATCATTGTTAACAAACTTACAACCTTTCGAAAAAATGAAACTGACAGAATTTTATTAAAGCATTCTATAACTCCAGGTGAATGTTTGTTTCTTCCATAATTGTTAAGTAAAGATTAAGGGCAAATTCATAAGCACACTTAAGCCACACTCATACTTAAGTAATGCTCTATCTCAATTTTTGGTATTCGGAAAAATACTAAAAGTTGAGATGGAACATTGATTAAGTATCAGTATAGCTTAAGTGTGCTTTATGAATTTGCTCCTAAGTTTCGTCCGTCTTAAACTTAATGTAGTTCCAAGTCCAATTTTATCTTCTGAAATTTAATACCAAATTACAAATACTCCTTGTTATTATTTAGACAACTATCCTAGGAGAAGGATCGAAACGTCAATAAAATCATTTTCAAAAAGCAATGTGGTCTTATTCCTTAAGAAGAACACCAAATTGCAATTACTGAATGCAATAATACTTAAAAATTAACTAATACAGTCAGCCATTTGCATTGTTATTTTTGAAAAACTATCGTCACAAAATAGTAAATATACAACCGACGCCGGCAACTTTTCAAATACAGCAACTAATAAATTTTGAATCTGTGTAAATCTGACTCAAGCACAAGCGCCATCTACTACCTTCTTAACTGGAATGGAGTATAGAATTTAAATAAATTTATGTGCCAGGGGCTAAAAAATGCTTAGTTGAAGAAAACTATTGTGCAGATTTAAGATGACAATGTTATTTTAAGTTATATGTGTATTGTGGGTTATCTAACCTTGGTTAGATGGCGGTGGCGGTAATGACAGATGTGACGTAAAGAAAAATGATAACATCGTTAATGAGTTTTCCCATTAAATACTAATAGTGTTAATGAGTTTTACAATTAAAAGGGGATTGGTGCTAATGGTTTTTTAATGAGAAAACCCATTAAAAAGCGATTAGTGCTATTGGGGCTCTAATGAGAAAACCCATTAAAAAGTGGTCAGTGCTAATGGTTTTTGAATGAAAAAACCCATAAAAAAGCGATTAGTGCTATTTGGTTTCTAATGAGAAAAACCATTAAAAAGCGATTAGTGCTAATGGGCTTTTAGTGAGAAACCCTATTAAAAAGCGACTAGTGCTAATGGTTTTTTAATGAGAAAACCCATTAAAAAGCGATTAGTGCCAATGGGTTTTTAATAACAATACCCATTAAAAAGCGATTAGTGCTAAACGTTTTTTATGAGAAAATTCATTAAAAAGCGATTAGTGCTAATGAGTTTTTAATGAGAAAATCCATTAAAAAATGCGATTAGTGCTAATGAGTCTTTAATGAGAAAACCCATTAAAAACGATTAGTGCTAATGGGCTTTTAATGAGAAAACTCATTAAAAACCGATTAGTGGAGGTTGTGGAGGTGGAAGATCTAGCTCCGACTTCCTCCCTCTACTAGTTATATGAATAGAGGGATAGTACATAGCTTATACAGAGAGCAATCAGCTGTAGTAGAATTTTAGTAGGAATGTAGAGCAGTTAATATTAGGAAAGAGGTGAGACACGGATGTGCCTTATCCACGCAATTTTTAACTCGTATATCGAAGAGGCACTGAATACTATCAAATGCAGAAAAACAATAGGAATTATTGTGCAGGGACAAACAATTGATATGTTTAGATTTGCAGATGGTATAGCGGTATTAGCACTTACTAAGAAAGAGTAAAAAAGCAGCTCTTAATGAAATGGAAACAGTGCTAATAGAGATATGCGGTATGAAAATAAATAAAAACAAAATTAAAGTACTAGTATATAAATCTGGAGTAAATAAGTATAACCTAAAATTCAAACGGGAAAGGAGAACTTACAAGGGGGTAATGATTTCTGCTATCTAAGAAGTCAAATAACGTAAAATAGGAAAAGTGCAAAAGATATAAAACAAAGATTAATACAAGGCGGAGATGCATTTAACAAGATAAAGCAACTACTATGTCCAAAGACAACAAACATAGAAACAAGGAAAAGACTGGTGAAAGCACATGCGTGGAGTATATCACTATACGGCTGTGAAACTTGGACAGTAGGAGAAGTGGACAGGAAAAACATAGGAGCTTTTGAAACATATAATGAAAATATCATGGACAGACAAAATTAAGAAGAAAAAGGTACTAAAAATGATAGGAGAAAAAAGAAATATGCAGAAAACAGTAAAAAAAATAGGAGAGATAGGATGATAGACATAATAAGGAATGAGAAAATAGTGCGGTATATATTAGAAGCAGAAAAAGGAAAAAAGAGAAATGGGGTAAACTTAGATTAGACCATAGCACACAGATAGCGAAAGATGTAGGCTATAGGAATTTTAGAGAAATGTGTACGTTAGCTCACAATAGAATTTAATGAAGGTACCCGTCTAACCCGTTCCAAGATGGAAAACTTAACGACGAAAAAAGCTATTGTGTTTAAACCTGACGATTATCGTAAACAATTACAGGTTTTGTTTTTGCAATATGCTCAAAAAATGTTGATTGTGCAAAAGAAATAATTGGAAACTATTGATTCGGTAAGTGTGTATGGTGGGGAATCTTGCTAGCCGTCAGGTTGCTTGACTCCCTTCGCGTACCATTAGATATCGGTAAAATAGGGTATATTTTTAGAAAACAATAAAAGGCGAAAAGTGCAAAAAAAATTAGCACAATGCCGTGGTGTATTTGACAACAAAAAGAAGCTGGCATGTTGGAAGACAACAAACAGAAACAAGGAATTGATTGCTGAAAGCAGATGCGTGGAGCACAGCTCTGAACGGCTGTGAAGCCTGGACAGGAAAAAGATAGAAGCATTTGAAATGTCGTGCTACAGACGTATGATGAAAGTATCATAAACAGACAAAGTTAAGAACTAAGAGGTACTAGAAATGGTAGCGAAGAAAGCAATTTGTAGAAAACAGTAAAAAAGGGAGCAATAAGATAATGGGACACGTTATAAGCGCAAGAGGATATAGTACGTGATATATTACAAGCAGAGATGTAGACCTAGTTTAGACTATTGCACACAGATAGTAAAAGGTGCAGCCTATGGTAATTTCAGGGACATGTGTAGGTTCACTCGGAATAAAAAACAACGGAAATACGCGGCCAATCAGTTCTAGGACTCAAGACCTATAATGATGATGATTTAGCTTAAAATATTGATTAAATTTAAATATTTATTACAATAACAATTCAAACAAATAGAGAACATCGATATTTTTAAATTCGTCTTAGGAAAGCACGTGTTTTTGTTATCTTAAAAAGTTAATCCGTATATTTGAAGGAATTTAATTAAGAATGCGCCATTCACATTTACTTATTTAATTTTATAAGGAAACTGGTTTGGTCAACCTTACCGATCGATCGCTATTATTATATTCTAAGTGTTTAATAAGTAAATGTTTGAACCTGTTTTAAGGGCATAAACAAACAAAATTATCATCTATTAACTATTAAATATTTATTGTTTACTGGTTTACCAGGAATATCGCTTTCGGAGACCACACAAAACAACTTCAGTTCAGTTGCAAATCTACTTTAGCTCTTGCAAAATGAAATGCATTTTTGTGCTTCTACCGTTTTTAACATTTTATGTAAATTCCAGGAGACTAAAAGAAGAATTTACATGGACTCGAATTAGTTACGCGTCGCGTACTTCTCCAAGTTCAGCCGCATTTTCACCAAATGTTTATAGTGGTTATAGTGGAAATAATAAATATGGAGGAAGCAGAAAACGTTTTGGATTTTTTCCAGGAACGCTACCTACAGATTCAGTTAGCGGTGTTAATTTGTTAATGGCAAGAAATTATTATGTATATCGTAAGTACCTATATTTAAACGTTTAATTTATGTATTCGTCAACATCGAAAAATAAATAAAGAATGGAAATTTCTTTTATTAATCGTAAATGTTAGGTTAGACGATCCCAATATTACGATGTCTATGGACCTTGTTATAGCAAAAATGTAACCATGACCTTTCAAGTGGAAAAACCTACATAACTGTAAAGTGAAAAATTGCATATTTAACTTTGATGTCTTGAAAGATACGACGTAAAAAAAAATCTAAATGATCAGATGATATGAAATTATTTATGTTCGGGTTTGTTTGCAAACAACATTTCTAAGTCTCCATGGGCACTGATGTCTTCTTTTGTAGTGAGCCTCATAACTGCTGTAAATTCACATAAGAAGCGGAATCTACAATTAAGAGTTTGTGTGTTTAAGAATGCCGGATATAAAACTGGTCTATGTTTTTGTAAAGAGAATTTCTGGTATCCTTGTTCAAACCTTGGTTTCAGCTCATCACTGATGAATAATTCACTAAATACTTCTGTATTCGTATGGATTTATGTGAGAGCTTGAGGGTTTACCTGCAAAGGGGTTCGAAATAATAAGCAAAGAATGCCTTAAAGTCTTTGACCGAGGTCAGAATCAAGATGTGTGTTGAGAATAAACAAACAAATCCTCATTTCATTCTTGCAATTTTGAAGGATTTTGAATCTGGTAGCATTTACTTCTCCTCGAGTTTTTTTTGTATAGAGAACGTTTTACAACAGACGCAGATATACTTTTAGGTTTGATTAAATTTCCTTGATCACCTTGAGACTTAAAATTAATTTCTTTCAATTGAAGAAATAAGTTCTCTATTTTAAAATTAATTAAATTGAGCACTAAGTCATTAAGTACCCTTAATTTTCAGAAATTTCAATACTAAATCAACGAATTTTTAGATAATTAACCAACTCTTTGTTTAATATTCAACGATTACAATCTTCCATTGCTTTTGATTTTATTAACTAACCTGACAATCTAAAGAGCTATGTCAGCGTTCACTAAGATTTTTAGTGACTAGATTTGTCGAATAATTAAGCAATGTATAGGTACATTATAATCTGAATAAGGGCCGCTATACTTGCGGTCACGTCCCTAATGCTCTACCTGAAAATACTACATTGGGTTTAAATGCGAAATTAACGTGCTTCAAGTGTAATCTAACTTCAAAATTACTCGATTCTAAATAAAATTCTAATAAACTATGTTACATTCAAAACAATTTTTTAAGCATTTATTTTTAAAGTGCACTAAAATTCCTCAACAAGCTCGATTTCCCGCCATTTGAATTAGTGTTATTTTATAAAATCTCTCAAGTAATTACTTTATGTAAAAGTTTGTCTTATAATATCAAACAGCTGCTGAGGAAACATTACGTAATAAAGTAGTTGCAATATTTCCTAGCACCTGCAGTGATTACATTTTAATTAAAAGCTGCATGTAAATGCACAGCTTTCTTCTAAAAGATAAGACCTCTTACCACCTGCCTACATCTGCTTACAATGGACTTGTTATCTGAAATTCTGCAGCTGTTAAGATGTTACAAAGTAACAAGATTGTTTTCCTTTGTATAAAAATCTTTTGATAATTGCGTTATCTGCTTGTTGGCAAGCTGTTGCAGTTTGTATTTCGGCAGCTGTTGTCTGGAAATTCTGCAAACTTGATTTTTTGGCGATATTTTTGAAAGCCAAATACCCTACCCCCATACATGATTCTGTCCTTATAAAATAGAGACCGTGCTTTGAAAGAGACCATTAAAGATTGAATACAACATCCTCTTACCAAAGATACATATTGTAAAGTCGCGCTACTAAAAGTGCTTTCTTAGTATAAGTGAATTTGGTGTTTCCAGCATGCAGCCAATAAAGAAATTTTTCCATCCACAACATGATACGAAGCCAACTAGTTCAAGGTACAGTTTTCTATTTTTGTAATTCTTTTATGCTGCTGTGGAATAGAGACATTTTATTTGCTGCCACCACGTTATCAAACACATTCACAATGCACGAGCGACGATGTAATAATCATTCTTTAAATTAAAAATTTAATTAATCAAAATTTGTGCTAGAGTCCGTTTTACTGTTTCTTTTGTCTTTCTGTATAAACATTAACTAAAAGAACTTATGCCTCGATGTAAAAGTACTTAATATTTGATTAATTTAAGCTAGGGTGTCTAATTTTAATGCTATACTGTAATAATTTTTTTTGACGACTGCAAATCACCAAAAATTTATTAGTTAAATACGTCTTTTTGTCTGTTCGATTAAACAAGTGAATATCGTCATTTAAATAAATATCCGTATTGGGATCATGTAGCCCAACCATAATACAAAGATGCTAGTTTGGTTGCTAACAACAGGCGTTAACTGTTCGAATAAACATTTCAATGCCAAACGACTTTGATATAATGTGCGCAGCGTGTCAACGACTCACTCTGACACGAAGACATCATGGAGAATCTTAGAGTTCTAGCCAGTAATTTACGTGTGGCTTTACGCCTATGTGTTTAGCGCAAGTGTAATAAGCACTTGAAGAAGTGTTTTTTAATAATAGTAAGCAAATACACATAATCTCTTAAACCAACTAAATAATTTTGTTGTAGCACTCTTATCTTATTTTGTCTTATCTTATTTTATCCTGTCTAATTTTGTTTTGTATAATCTTATGTGATATTTTTTTTTCGTCTACGCTTATCGACTTTACCATTTAATGCGAGCATTTATCAATTTGATTGTAATATTCTAAATTTAATAAGAACATACATCAACGTGGCGATAATAATTTTTATTCTAATATGAACGTCCTTCAACTTGACCGTAATATTGGAGATTTATTAGAAACGTTCTTCAATGAGGCCGTAATACTTGAGATTTAATCGAAATGTTCTTCAATTTAATAGTAGTTCTTTTGTTTCAATACAAACGTTTCATAATTAACATTTACGATAATCCTTTAATTGCTATGATGAATTTACAAGTAATAATGTGGATAATTACACTCAAGATAATTGTTTGGATAACGAACTAAATGCAGTAATAGAAGAAAGCTTTGCATTCTTTGATAATTGTTTAAATGGATTTTGGTTTGTTCCGTTATTGCGTAGAAGAAATACGCTGTGAGCTTGCTTAATTGGGTCCAAAAAGCGTACAGTTGATTGGCTTTACTACAACATGCGAACAGCGACGTCATTTGTTTGTCCAGGAATAGTATGTATGCACATCTGGTTTAATACAATGTAACACTGTCACACAAACAAGATACCTGGCGAAACAAGGTAAGCGTTCTTTATTATTTGCACATGACGTCCGCATTTGACCAACATTGATACAAGGCAACATCCATATTTAGTTTAATGTTAACCTCAAACTTCAAATTTGTAAGAGCCAAACCTTTGTTCCACAGCCATATATTTCTGCTAACGGACATTTAATTTATTCTAAAAGGTAAATAAACGGCAATATAAAATTCTTGTACGATAATAGATAATATTTGTAAGATAGTAGAATTAATGCATTAGGCTTATATAGCCTAGCATGCATAGTTAAATACTCCACTAAAGAACGCTTTACTAAAGAATACTTCTCTAGAGAACAACCCAGCAGAGAACCCTAGAAAATAAACGTGTTACAAAAACGAAGTATTGTATTACACTACGAGGAACCGTCTAAAAGCTTTATCTGTAATCAACTTACCATCCTTAAACATTTTGAATGGGTTATTCAGATCAGCATTCTTCGCATGCATTAAACTAATATTCTAAAACGATATTTTTGTGTTTTAAACAAGCATATAAGAAAAGACACCTTTTACATACCAGGTACGACATCTTGGCCTTTGAAAGAACTTCTCTATCGAGAAACGGCATGTGCAGTAGAAGACGGTCAGATATCAAAAACACCAAAATTTATTCTGGTTTGAAGATAACCACACATTTTGAGCGAGGGACAAACATGAAAATCATGCTAAATGACAAATTCATGTATACACCAGTTGTGTATTTATAGATATTATTCAAAGGTTCACCAATTAGAAAGCTACATCTGATTATAATTATTTATATTTTTTATATAAATGAAAGAATATTAAATTAAAACTAAAGATCGACATATGTAGTGTATTATTTTATATTACTAAAGAGAAATGTTACATAAATCGAAATTAACTTGTGAGTGTAAACGATATTAATATAAAATTAAGATGAAGAAATGTTTGTATAAGGAAGGAAGTGAGACTTCAATGTAGCATGGCGAAGCAACGGCAAAT
Organism: Platerodrilus igneus; assembly: GCA_036346225.1. Classification (NCBI taxonomy): domain Eukaryota; kingdom Metazoa; phylum Arthropoda; class Insecta; order Coleoptera; family Lycidae; genus Platerodrilus; species Platerodrilus igneus. Next base: position 670,268 of record JARFIW010001778.1, on the reverse strand, counting down.
TGACGTTACAAATATGCACTAAACGTTCTGAGAGAGAGGGGGTCATATTACTATCACTTTAAAAGTCTTGGGGGGATGCGCGGTTTTACTCTATTTTATTTCTTTATTTATTTCACTGATGTAAATTAATTAGGGTTTTCTGATTTAGTTTGTTATTATTTATTTACGTTTGATTTATGCCCGATACTCCGCGCATTTAAGGAGAGACAGTGATTGTTTCAGTGCGGTAGGGGTGGGGTGGGGGTTCGTCGTACATAATAGATTTTTGGTTTACGATTTTTGCTTTTTTTGCTTTTAATTTTTTAAATATTTTTCTTATTTAACAGGTTTTAAATCGTGCTCATATATCGTGTCAAGTCAAATTCTAGTTTTCCAATCCTCCCTCCGCCTCCTCTTAGCCGCCGATATTCGCGCGGTTATCTCCGTCCAATCTCGCAACCCTTTCCGCAAATTCTTTAAAGACTGTCAAGAAAGCCTTCTTCTGGTTAGACACTTCCCCGACTTCCTCTAGTATCTTTGGCCATGCTATACTATAACTAACTTCTCATCAGTCAACCCTCGATTTGCCACCTCAAACGGGTAGTCGAAGAGCACGTGCTCTGCGCTTTCAGCGCTCTCACCGCATTCGCAGCATCGTTGTCGGTTAAACTGAATCTTGGCAAATACGCTTTCAAGGCGCCATGCCCTGTTATTAGCTGCACCATTTTATAGCAGAGCTTCACCTCGATCTTATCTCTAGCTACTATACTCGGTATGAATTTGTGGGTCAACCTGCCCGTGGCAGTCTTGTTCCACCTCTCTTCCCATTGTCGTATTGATCTTTCCCGCAGCTTTCTTTTAATCAGAGAAAAGACTCACTAGGATCTCCATCGGGTAAGTTTTAGTATTATAATTTGGAAAGCTTTGACACCTCGGGTGAAATTTTAATCACGTATAAATTTGAATATGCTATTAATATTATATTATACATAAGCATTTAGCGTAACAACTAATATGCTAATTTAATTTTCAGACTACAAGCGTTCATTTGCCATCCATTGCTAACCATGTTTTTCCTAAGCTTACTGTGTATACTTCTCAAAAATCTCATACTGATGCATTTATTCGGTTCTTATGCATATCCCGATATCCAAGTATCACACTTGACTAGCATGCCATGTAAATTGCTATTTTTGCTTCTTTTGATACTACTTTATTCCTCACAGCATACACACACCCCGGCTTCCTTGAGTAAAGTATTTATTCTTCTTTCAATCTTCTTATCCCAATTTCCATCCATACTAAATATACTTCCTAGATACACAACCTCATTTATTTTCTTTATTTTTCTGTATAGCATTTATACTATATGCTTAGAAAGGAACGCATTTTTGACTTTGAAAAACTTGTGATGTATATTAAATCTGATCCACAATAAAAAAAATTGTGGTAGATTTTTATATTACCTATCGAGAATTCTTATGTAATTGTAACAAGCCCAGGGCAAGGTTAGGATGAATATTGGCTTTTAGTAATAGAAAACTCTCAAGACTTTTAGCTAACTGAGTTTTTGACCCACGGTCGCATGAGATTGGGTCAGTGGGTTTATTAAAGTTGGAAGAAACAAGATAAGAGACGCCACCTGAATTTTTTTATAAAGCAACTGGCTAAATCAATTTGCTTAAAGAGAAAATTTGGAAACCTAGATTATCGCTAACCACTTTAAATACAAAGTTCGATTGTCACAAATATGTTACTTACATCTGGTCGTCTTCTTCACTGAACTAACGATGACTAGGGCGGCTCTGAAACATAAATACTACCAACATAGATACCCTATATATCTTACGAACCAGTATAAGCATGAAATCTTTGATTTAGTTTCAATTAGTTTCCACTGTATCGTGGTACTCATTCGGGCGAGTTTAACCTATTAAATACCTAACAAACTTTGGAGAAACTTAATGATTACTGAGTAATGAACTGAAGTCAAAAATAACTCTATATTCTCTTTTAAGACAAGTAATGAACCTTTTAAATTATAAGAGTACTTAATAAAAAAAATAAAATTCTTATAAATGTAGTTTCTTGAATTGGATATTTAACTTTTGGACATTATTTTTTATAAATAATAGTCTGGGGTAGCGCTACTAAGACTTTACAGTTCTTTAAAAATTTACTTAACTTTTGGCAAATATTAACAATTAATTAATTAATCTAAGTTCAAACTTCATTATACAGGACTTAGGCCCTATTAAATCAGCATGTTGGTATTTCAAATTATGGTAAACAAAATAACTATCATGATTGTTTGTCTGCATATGTTACTATCGTCTATATACAACCGGTGAGGTACAATTTCTAAGGTTGAGCACACCATTAATTACAAAAAATTGTTGTACTCATTGCAACTTTACATTTTAACAGAATAAGCTTTTAGCAAATTAATTAACAAAATTATTCCCACGAGCCATAATGAATTGTATACAACAACCTGAGGTAGTTACAAGCTTCCAAAAAGAATTTGCTACGGCAGCCTTATCTTGAAATTTAAACATTCTTACCGATAGCGGCAATGACCTATAACCTTCAAATGACATGTCGTTCATCAACTAAACACTCCAGGTGTAGCTGCATAGCGAAATCCACCATTTGTCTAACAAAATTGCTTACGAATTTATGTATTTTAAACGAGTTCCATAAAATTTGCTTGAACCAAACCAAATAGAATATGTTCAAGATAACCTAAGGTTACATCGAAGTTACATAGAATTATATTAAAGTTACATCGAAGTTGCACTGTAATAAACTGCATAATTAATTTTAATATGATTACACATTCTAACAAACCGTCGCCAAGAAGAATTTGCACACTACACTTATACACAAGTTGTTACAGACAACTTTTAAAATACTGTGCTTTTATTACGGCGTCTCTGCCAGGAAAACTTAATTTCTCTCAACATCTTGAGTGTTTTTTTAAACACACCAAGCGACCTTTATGTTCAACGAGGAAACGAAAAGTGACTATCTGTCACGAATCGCCGGAACAACTTGAAAATCTTAGATATTACAAAGAAGTAGAAACACGCGAATAGGTTTGTATACTTGTTATCAGTAAGGACGATGTGATACGTGGTAGATTGTAATTGTAATTGAAATTGTAGTGTGCCTTGAAGTTTGTTGGTTATTAAATATGCAATATCGAATGAATCAATAATATAAGCGTTGTTGAATAAAGACTAAATAATAGATGCACAGCGGTAACGTCAACAAATAAATTTACAGAAAAATGTATATGCTACAAACTAGAAAATAAAAATATCCACATAAGGTTTGACAAAAAGTCAAATGAATTACTGAAAGACATCGGGAAATTTTTTGGTACTAAGGAAGAAGAAACAGAACAGAATTACATTAAATCCAGCTTAAACATCGCAGTCAGAGATATTTTGGGGTATAAACAAAAAGAAAATAAGAAATCATGGATAACAAATGATATCCCGAATTTAATAGAAGATAAGACGGACAGGAAGACAGGGATAGAAAACCATAAAATGGGAAATTATTAACAAATGCAGAAATGCTAAAGAACAATGAAGTGATGAAAATTGCAAAGAGGTACAAACTAAGATAGAAATAGGAATGACAGGCGAAGCATACAAACTCATTATGATGAATTTGTTACGTTTACTTTACGATGGTCAGTTAAAACCTATCCCTTTTTGGCATTTCATTATTCTTTTACGCAGATTCTGCTCAAATCCTCCAACAACACCCGGTACATTAGACTTTCCTACAATAGGCACGCTTTCTAATAATTTTCAACTTAAATTTATTTACTTTAAAACGAAAAGTTTACTCTATAATTTAAATAGTCTGTTCCTTGTTTTCGGTGTTCGCTGGCTTGCTACACATTACTATAGCGTACAATTAAATTCTTATACTGTTACGACCGAAAGATTCGTCGAAATAATGGATCACACTATTATTTGATAAGCGTGTTTCGAGTTTCTAATCAAATTTAATAACTCCAGGATTGAAGTTCGAATTCTTGTTATTAAACGAATTTTAATTTGATTCTTCAGCTTGTGCGTTGAGGTATTGCTCTACATTACTCGTCCTAGTACTTCAAGAGCGATGCACGTTTTTTTGTTCGACAAGTAGGGGATATCTTGGGTGCATCGCTCTTAGCTGTGGGCCAAATTGGTTTTTATGTAGACCCGACTGTTCTTTGTCGCAGACCTGTAGATCGCTGGTGTCGTTATGGTAACAAGGTAAATGGATCCCGACTACCGTGGGGATGCTGTGCTGATTCACTTCCGATGCCGTGCAAGCTAAGTATCTCGACACGTGCAAGTATATAACTTGTTTTCTTTTTGTGTCTATCAAGGGAGTATTCCTTATGAGCGTTTGGTGTAGTTACATGACAAGAAACCTGAAACTGTAGAACTATTGCCTATTGCTGCGGATCGATATTAGAATCGCTCTACAGGAGCGATGTATCATTTTTAAATATGCTTGTCAAAAGAACGTACACATTTATTCTCTTTACTGATTAGTGTATTTTTCAACAGGTATTAGGTACAATTTTAAAAATGTTTGACAAAAGCTCTCGCACGTTTATTTTCTTTACTGATTAGTCTTTTTTTATGTAAAATACGGGATGCGCACTTCGTTTCTAAATTACTAAATTGTCGGTATAATATAATTGTTTGCTTTTAAATAGTAACGCTTAATTTATTTCTTTTGCTTGTTTGTACAGAATCCTGTATTTATTCTTGTTAATAGAAAATCGTTGACGATGTGCATTTTGGTATTTATGTGAATCCCCTCCACTCTCCGCGTTTGGTAGTTAGTCTGGTATTTCTACGTTTTTTACGGCTACGTTTAGGTACGTAGCAAATTTTAGGGATATAATACCGTTTAGCAAGGATATAATGGGCGTGTGAGGAGACATCATTTTTGGAAATTGTGAGAACGTGGTAAGATGGCAAGAATATATAGGAAATTTGTTTGTAGGACAGGAATCAGATGCACTAGAACAGGAATGAGATATTGAAAAGGATGTCTTGGGATATTCAATACTTAGAGATGAGTTTGAAGTAGCACTAAAAAAAGTAAAAATAATAAGGCACCTGGTATAGATAAGGTGCAAGCAGACACTCTAAAAGCCGCTGGACAAACAGAAAGAAAACGTCTCTTCCTAGTAGTAAGCTATATGTAAGAGACAGGCGATATATCCAAGGATTTCAAACTTGACATCATAGTCACTATATAAAAAAAGAGAGGTGCGTTTAGATGTGAAAATTTTCGGACAATAAGTTTGATAGCACACGTGTCAAAAATATTAACTAGAATTGTACAAGGACGGATGGAAAAACGGGCTGAAAAAATACTGGGGAAGAACAAATTGGATCTAGGCGAAACAGAGGAACATGAGAGGCTATTTTAGTTCTGAGGGTGGTATTGGAGAAAACGATAGAAAAAGAAGGAAGCGTGGTTATAGGGTTTGTAGATCTAGAAAATACATTCGACGATGTATAATGAAAAAATGTTCGACATACTAAAAAACATTGGAATGAGTTTTAAGGATAGATGGATAGTACATAGCTTATACAAAAAAAACACAGCTGTAATAGAATTAGAGCAGAAACGTAGAAAACTAAATACTAAGAACGAGTGAAACGGGAATGTGCCCTATTCCCGTTAACCTTTAACTTGTACATCAAAAAGGCAATGAATACTGTCAAATGCAGGAAGATATTTATAATTATTATCCAGGGACAAAAGATTCATATGCGTGGATTTGCAGATGCTTGAAACGACTTTTGTTTTTTACACAAGGCACCACTGAAACGTTATTTCTTCTACGTTGAGGCGCTAGTGTAACTTATTTTTCTTAATGGGCACCAGTGAACAAAAATCTTTCGACATAGCTAGGGGTCTATTCCTGGGTAGAGCAATAAGAAGTGGGGGGGGGGAGTCGAATTCTGTTTGCAAACCAAAGCTAAGCTAAATTAACTAGGCGCCACCATGTCCTGAGATAATTACGATAATAGCAGAGCACTGTTCTAAGGGCGGACGTGGAAACCCAAAGATAAAACGATCGCCTTCGTTAACAAAAACCTGTCTTATAAAAATAAGACGCAGCTTCTGTAAGAAATTGCAAAGATTAAATAAATAAAAAAGTAGAACACCATTTGTGTCTTATAAAAGTATAAAAAAAATAAAAAAATGTATATCCAATATGATATTGGCACCAAGTTATTACTCAAAAATTTTACCTTTGTGTAATTAGATTTGATCGCATTTGACCAAAATAAAAGCCTCAAAGTTGAACTAATTGTTTACTAAAAAAAACTCTTTTAAAATTTCGGAACTTTTTAACAAGTAACAAATATTTATCATTAACATCTATATCAAAGTCGAGGTTTTGACTTTTTAAAACAACCAACTACACTTTAAATATGAACCTGATTTAAATATTTGAGTGAAAATAATTTGTAAGTATAATACACTGAATTACGTTCTAACCTGGGCAGATCTTTTCAGGTAGATTACAATTTCTAGAATCTTATTCTGAGTGTCTTTAAATTTTTAGATTTAAATTTTATGATTTACATGTAAATAAATGCTAATCACAAAAATAGGAATGTTTGGTTTAAACTTAATGACAGCTGCACGAAGCATTTGTTTTCATGACAACATCTGTCAATTGTGCAACACAAAAAAAATGTGACGTCGAAAACATACGTTGAAATTATCTAAGGTTCAGATGGAACAAAGCTTGTAATTATAAAAACCTAATCTGACAAAATTTTGTTCTACGGCTTATAAAACCAGTTCAACAATAATTGAGAATTACACAGATTACATGTTGAAAACATAATAGCAACTTTACGTGCTTTATATGATAGTCTGTTTATCAAATTTTTATGACATTCAAAACACATGCATGAAATATCTTATATCTAATAACGAACCAAACTGCTTTTGTTGCTCCACGATAAATTGAGATGAAAATTTATATTCTTCAAACAAAGTTACCAGCCATTTCTAACTAAAGACGACTGCAATCTAAACTAACATCCATAATTCCTAGTTAACAAATTTCTTAGTAGACAAATTTCAAATCGACAAATCCTAAGTAACGAATTTTAAATGATGAATCTTACATGACGCGCTAAATAAATTAAATCAAATTAAATTAGTTCGTAAAATATATACTTTACCAACCGTTAGTAGAAGGTATCTTAATAGCTTCAAGTCGAGCACGACCTCACCTGCTTACTTTAGTAATTGATGCGAAGGTCGCCTGCCTCTAGTCGAGAATACATGTTGATAAAGCTGTTGCTAGCGAGCGACTAACTTAACGAAACAAGAACCGAATCGTCGCGACGTTAGAGGCGTGGAATACGAAAGAAACAACTAGAGATGCGCGTGGAAATAACTTTATGTGACACAGATATTTTAATATAAGAAGATTAATAAGGAATAATGCACGCTTAGCGCATTATCCTCGTAATTCAATGCGAATAATTATTACTGAAATTAAACATGTTACATGCTATAGCGGTATTAATATCTGACAAGGAAGAGTTAGAATCAACTCTTAACGAAATAAAAACAGTACTAACAGAGATATACGGTATGAAAATCAACAAAAATAGAACTAAAATACTAGTATGTAAAAAAAGGAAAACAAATTAAAAACAAGAATACAAATAGGAAACTAGAACTTACAAGAGGTTAAGGTTTTGTGCTAACTAGGAGGTTTAATAACGCGAGATGGTAAAAGTACAAAAGATATAAAACATAGATTAGCACAAGACAGTGCTACTTTTAACAAGAAAAAGCAACTACTGTGTTCAAAGGTGACAAACATAGAAACAAGAAAGAGATTGTTGAAAGCATATCTGTTGAGCACAACACTGTATAGCTGTAAAACTTGGACAGTAGGAAAAGCGGACAGGAAAAAGATAGAGTCTTTGAAATATGGTGCTATAGACGTATGATGAAGATATCGTAAAAAGACAAAATTAAGTACAAAGAGGTTCTAGAACTGGTAGGCGAAGAAAGAAATATATGGAAAGCAGTAAAAAATATGAAAGATACAATGATAGGACACATACTAAGGCATTTGGAAAATAATGCGGAATATATTAGCAGCAGATATAGAAAAAAAGAGAGGTAGATGTAGAGCTAGTTTAGACTATTGCACGCAGATAGTGAAACATGTAGGCTGTGGAAATTTCAGGGAAATGTGTAAGTTAGCTTAGACTAGAAATTAATGTAAGTACGCGTCCAACCTGTTCCAAGACCTAATAGTACAAAAATAATTGTACTTAAACCTGATGATTATTATAAACAACTACAGGCATTGGTCTTGCAATATTCTCAACAAATGTTGATTGTGCAAAAGGATTAAATGGAAAACTATTAAATCTGCAAATGTCTAAGTGTTGTGAGATCTTCGCATATCAGTGAATATCAGTCAAGTAGGGTTTATATTTGGAAAACAATAGAAGGGGAGCCGTGTTATTGTTATACTTAATGGTTCTCTACTCTAAGGTATACTTTTAAAGTCCCGGCGCGTAATGTATAAGAGCCACTACGACAGTTGGTAACAATAATAAATACATGCATAATGTTGCGCAATAAGGTGTTACGTCATATTAATGTTTCAAATTACTATATCACATGCAAAAAATGTTTATTTTGATTATAGGTGAAGACAAAAGGTACTCGCGTAAACTGTAGAGCTCTTCACAACATTGCAGATACTCTCGCGTCAGTTGGGCGTTGTTGGGCGTGGGTTGTCCCTTGCCCCCTCGTCGAAGTCAAATTAATTTGTCTTCTTTCTTCTGTGGCGGTACGGTAAATGAATAAGGTGAGGAACGATACAGGGCAGAGATACGACAAAGGAAACCTACATACCTGCAAGAGAAAACAATATAAAACGGCACACAGATAACCACTCGGTTCGAAGTTTAGCTGACTAGTCCTGACGTGAGGGAAATCACCTCTTTCTTTTTACTCTGCGTCTGCGCAATCTCGAGCGCCAACGCAACTATCTAAAGTGACGGAAATACACGCACAAGTCTTTTAAAATATTGGCCCGAATTCACTTACAAATTCAGAACTAAAATTAGAAATGTTTACATGCCGATTTTCGGCATGTAACACTATATCTAATAAAAAGAACAGCTGCTATGTTCAAAGACAACAAAGATAGAAACAGTGAAAAATTGTTGAAAACATATGTATGGAGCACAGCACTGTACGGTTTTGAAATGGAGACAGTAAAAGAGGCATACAGGAAAAAAAGCAAAAGTCTTTAGGAATGCGTTGCTTCAACTGTATGATAATGTTAGAATGGACAGACAAAGTTAGTTACAAAGAGGTTCTAAAAATAGTAGGGGAAAGAAAATATCTGTGGAAAACAAAAAATTAGGGAAATAGAAGTACAGGACACGTTCTAAGGGATTGACGAATGGTGCGGGATATATTACAAGCAGAGATAGAAAAAAGAAAGGTAGAGGTAGACCTAGATTAGATTGTTTCACACAGATAGTGAAAGATGTGGGCTGTAGAAGCTTCGGTAAAATGTTTAGATTAGCTCAGAATACGAAGCAATGGAGGTACGCGTCTAACCAGTTCTACAACTGAAGACCTAATGATGATAATGATGATAGAAAAAAATGATTCCTACAAATAATTGAACAGAAGGTTTTATGTAATTTCTGATATTCATTATATAATTCAAGTTTAGTATTGAATATGTGCAGAATTGAATCATACTATCGCACACAGAAACATTGTAGAGCGTCCTTGACAAGACAACTATCTGGTCTAGTGTTTTAATTTAATAGTCCGAGAAGCAGCTTTCTATTTTTATAAATATTAGTTATTATGCATAACAAATTACCATTATACTGTTTTAGTATGAATTATAATAGTAATAGTCAAGAAACGGGAGACATTTTTTAAATTATTAATAAATTTAAAAATTTAAAATTCACGCGGAAATTTTTCCTGAAACGATAATATTTTGAAAGGAATTTTTAAAAGACCAATAAGAATGTTATGCCGGGGTCCTTCCTAATATGTACTATAAGTTACACGGAAAAGGAGAAAAACTGTGTGTGTTAGTGTAAACCATTTTTTTTATTAAAATTTAAATATTAAAATTTACAAAACGCTTTCGGTGTTAGCCGTCCACAGTATAAATATTGTCATTATTTAAAAATCTTCTCCATTGCAGGCCAAAATAAAATTGATTTCATCTAAATGTTAACCTTATCATATATTTTGAATGGCTAGCAAGTTTAATCATAATATGATTCTGAGAATAATTTCAGATTACATGTTTCTTCTTTCGAAGTTTTTAATTTCATTTTCGAAAGAAGGAACATGTAATCTGAAATTATTCTCAGAATCATATTATGATTAAATTTGCTAACCATTTAATATACAGCGTGTCCCAGATTTGACACCCCAGGCCTATAACTTGCTTATTTTGAAAAATAATTATAATAAACCTTATATATTTGCAAAGAGGCAGAAGTCCTCTGTAAGATGGCGCTATAATAGCTATTTATACACCAAATGTGTTATTAAAATGGTAACGTTCGATGGACGCTATCATCTAGTAACATAAGTGGTACATACAAGATTTTATATTTCACCTCATATATAGAATAAAAAGTAGGTGATAGGTAAGTTTTCTATTTTAGAATTTACCTCGGATCTTACTATATAATTATTAAACACACCTACATCACGTTTTCCATGATGACAATAAACAGTGTGACGTTTCTATGTTTTGTTTCCTATTTTTTGTCACCTTTATTTAATTATTTAATATTAATAGTGCAAAATGGCCGATTAAGAGTTGCCAGCAATAATTGCAAAGTAAACTCTAAAAGCAACTGAAAGTTTACTACCCAATAAATCCAAACAGAGCTATGAGAAAGCTTAATGACACACTTGGTGTATAAATAGCTAAAAAATTGATTTATTGCTGAGAGCATAATGAGCGGGCGTTATAAAACCGTTACGCTCTCCATTACGCCCCGGTTGTTATGGATATGTTTATATATTTCGTATCCAAAGTGTTTTAAAATTTACGTGGGTATGGAGACAGCGATTTTTATTTGCCTTTTTTTAAATTGCACCCTATATTTTTTTAAAATATTTTATAATAGAGCATTTTGCTCTATTTTCAAACATGTATACAAATACGAGTGTTACATAACAAAAATTTCAAAAAATTAAAACAATTGCTCCAATTGCTCAATTAATGAATAATTTTGTATGGCATTAGGAAAATAATTCGAGCATAGTAAACGAAAATTAATATAAATTGTTGGTTATCTTGAAAAGAGAAAATCCAATGGCCGGTTTTGATGTTATTGCGGCTCCTTTAATTGGGCCATCTCTCTATGCAAAATAACCAACCAAGTTCTTGAAATTATACACAAATCATAGTGTATTAATATGTACAAAATATATCTCATGCGCCCCCCTACACTCAAATGTAAACAACTAACTATCGGTGACTTTTTCAAGTATAGTATAGAGGGCATTGTTAGACAAAATGAGATACATTTTCTACATATTAATTCACCACCAAATTTATTTTTAAAAATACCCGAACAAGGCTTCGGGACATGTGAGAGCCCGCCGCTACGGAATGTACCAGTGGCATATCGAATAGATTACCCTGAATATCCTCCGTGACTTCAAATCTTGCTTTGCCTGTGCCGTTGTAGAGACATGAACCAGTCGTAGCTCGATCCAGACTTTGGTTCACCTTCACGAGCGCAACTGTTTGTTCGTTCCACTGCTTGTCGTTCTTCGGCATTACGGGTATCATCACTATCGTAGGATAATAGCCGGTTAATATGCACCAGTAGTGTTCTGTCCTTGCGGAACTTACGAATCCGATATACCACATCGTTAATCCATTTGATAACTTCATATCGACCCTCCCAATATCGTTGTAATTTTGGTGAAAATCCAACCCTCCGTCTGGGATTGTATAGTTAAACGCAGTCGCCCTCTTAAAAACCTGAATCCTGTCCCTTGATGCCATATTTAATTTTCATCCAATCGCTTGCGATCTAGATATTATCTCTAACGCCACCATCAATGTTACGCATCTTACGCTTGAGTTTCTCAACATAGCTCTCATCCATAATGTCTTCTCCAGGCTAGTATCCAAACTCAATGTCACATAGTACTCGGATTTCGCGTACCAGCATAACACATGCAGGTGTCTGTTCACTGCTTACGTGTTTGCGATTTCAAAAATGCCCTGGCCTTTATTCGCAGTCTCGTTCAGCGCTTGCCGGAGAGGCGCTGGCGTCTCTGTCGCGCGCGTCGATGGTGGCGGGTCCTCTTGAGTTCACGCGAACAAGGAGGTGGTTCTTAAATGGAGGATCTCGGGAAATGACAACATTCCTGTTTTTGCTCGATTTGAATGTATATCTGTATTTATTCGGGCCATGGTTGGAAGAGCCAAGGTTGCATTCGGCTATGTTGTGGATATTTTGCTGGCGCTGTATTGGGGTGTGCGGCACACAGTGTTGCCGGCTTTGTGGGGGAGTGTTTTGTTTCTGCAGTGAATCAATCAAAATTCACGAGGGTGTGAACCATTGTCGTATGATTGGAATGTACCGGTAAGTGAAAATAATATATGATAAGATATGTGGTGGGAAGATTGAATAAATAGGAATCTGCTACCGCTGCTCCACAGGAAGGATAGGAACGGTTGAAGAGTGTGATTTTTTGTAGATGGGGTCTTGGACGTTTGTGTGTATCTTTTTAAACATAATATAATATTTAATACGGCGGTGATTATCATTCGCGACCATGAACAGAATGTGTCTGTCTTGGCAGCTTTTTGCACACATCTATATTTGGATTGGGACCATTGTATTGCGAGTCGAATGGCAAAATGAGTTGCAAATATATTGCCGGACAGCTGTAGTTCCGATAAAGACACGAGGTTATATTCTGGATTTCCGGTTGCGAATTCTTGTTGGACTGCTTTGGTGATCCGGCCATGAACGGGCTTGCTTTTGCAGGATTTTGCATACACGCCTTTTGAATTGAACCCGTTATATTGCAATTGGTGTATTTTCTGGTATTCTTTGATGTTTGATGCAAAATGGAGCTCTCGAGGGTCGCTAGAGGTTTTTTGCCACATACACGTTTTTGGCTTGGCCTGGGAATTCTTCATCACGTTTAATTTTAGCTTGGCTTGCAGGAATCTTTGAAGTGGCCAGGTGCCGGGGGGATAGCCCCCGTTCGGAGCATGCTGGTGGGCCCCGTTTGGCATTCATCATTTCGAGGGTGTTTGGCGTCGCCCACCACGTTTATTGCTTGACCTGGGGGGTCTCTCTCTTTAATTGACTAATGCGGTGGGAGTGTGGGCGGGAGCGAGGCTCTAAGAAGCTCCGATCCTCATCGGGCAGGGGCGCGGGCACCCCCACGAGAGCGGGACTCCGCAGCGGGGACACCCGGCGCTGCGCCCCCCGAGGGTAGTAGTAGTAGTAGTAGTACCTTCGGGTGGAGCATTGGGGACGTGGCCGCAAATATAACGGCCCTTATTCACATTGTAATGTCCGTTCACTGCTTTTATAAACTAAAGATCTATAGGCCAATAAAAATAGATATAAATATTGGTCCAACTTCTCTGATGTTGGGTTTCTAACAAAGAATGATACTTATATCGTTGTCACTCTCTTGTTCGGTTCACAACTGTAGAGGCTGCTAATTGTCACTGATCACGGCTGTTCGACCAACAAGTTCACATTTAATCAGCGCAACGCGGACGACCATTTTCGGGACAGAATCTATGCAGTTCGACTACTGCCCAGTTCCACCGACTTCCTATATTAATTTTGGCTCCTCATGTCCTTCCTCACATCGGTTTTGCCAGTGGCTAAATTCACGCCTCGGCGGTGTGACTCCTTTTTTTCCAATTGATGGTCACGAAGTACCCGTTGAACCATCTCTTTTACGTTCTTTTGGCTCTCCTCCTATCTAGAGCGTCCTACCTTGCCATAGATATAATGCATCCCATGGGTTGCCGCCTCGAGCTCTAAGACATGAGCCAATGCACCATGTGAAGTATTTGGTCGGGTTAACCGTTATGCTTGCACGACGATCTTCTCGTCACGTATCCCGACAACAAAGGTCTGTACTACTAGCTGTTTTAGGAAGCTGTACGGTGCTGTTGAGCAAGTCTCACCAAGCAAGCAAAATCTGCTTAAAATTTTTTCAAATTTTTTTTGGCTTTTTGGTTCACTTGAGAGTGGAACATTTGTTACAGATGAGAGTCGCCATATCTGATTTTCAACCTTGGTGTTGATTCTCCATAGTTTAAATTTTTTAAATCCTGCATTTTTGCAGTAAATGATGGTGCAATTTAGAAATCGATAACGCGACTTAGAAATATTTTTATACATGCCAGATGTGACACGTGGGTCTTAGGTTCTACACCGCTATTCTAAGGCATGAAAGCATAAAGCAATAGTTAGAACAATGAACGAAAGCAGAGCAGCAGCCAGGTATAAGTAATAAACAAAATTATGAGTCACATAAGTGTTACCATCAAAAATGAAAAATGGAGAGTTGTGTGCATACCAGAGTTGACCAAAGTTGAGGTTATGACTAAGAAAAATAAATTTTGGAGAACAAGAATAGTTGCAATAGGCCTTGCGTTGTCATATTCATTAAAAAAATGTAAACGTCTTTTAAATAATAAAACTCAATATCTGTCCCAAATCAACTAACAATTTGCTTACCTTTCAAAATTAATGCTGGTTAACCAATAATTGTTGTTTTATCTCAGAGTTGTACGAAGCGTGGGTATAATTAACTCCTTTTCAAGTCCATATTTTGTACAAGAGCTTGTCGCTATTCTTGTAGCATAAAACTGGAACAAGACGGTACGATAATAAATTTGGGTATAAGGAAATGGCAAGTAAACAGTTCATTACCTAATTTATAAACCACTACTCTCGCACAAGCGATTAATGATAAGGTAATCTAGACAGGAATGATAATGACGGCTCCTTTTCCCGCAACCTGTAACCCACGACCATTCTTCGTTCGTCCTACTGATTGGTCAGGAAGGCAACATACGTCGAATACCAACCGTGGGAAATTATGTTTAACATTCTTTTCCCATAGTATTTCGAAGATAATACACATGTCCTAGATCATTCAAATATATGTAATATCCCTGCATTAATTACGCAAAAATCATTTACAATAAATTATTTACTAAAATCTTTTGTACAGCGCTTTTACGCGTAATAATCGCGATAAAGCTTTAAAAAGATAAAACATTACAAAAAAAGGTGTTTTTCTACGATAGTTCATAAAAGCGAAAACTAAAATTCTACTAATGTCTCTGGGCGCCACCTGGTTTTTAAATCGTAGCAATATTTGCGATAATAGAAAACGGAATAAATAGTCACCAGATCATCAGGCTACTTTATCTAGACGTGCAAGAGTCTTGTTTGTCGCCGCAACGACCACATAAACTTAATCGGGAGTATGAGACTTGATTCTTAAAACTAACACTTAATTTTCACTATAAAAACCTAAAACAAAATTAACTCTCTCTTTCAATGCATTCAATGCAATTGAACACAGAATTTTCAAAATACTTCTAAGATATTCTTTAAACTCAAACACATTAAAGCACTGGCATATTAACAAGGTAAAAACAAAATATGTTGCAGCAATAAAACTTTACGTTAACAAATTGGGCAGTGACGCTACATTAACGACAAATTCCTTATTCATACCCTACTAAAATACAAAGCTATAAGGCAGGTTAGGCTCTTTTCGTTTACGTAATAATTCCTACTTTTGATCATAAATAACAAAGGTCTTGAACATTAATTAGATAAGATAATTCTCAAAGATATTTTCAAAGAGAGAGATATGATTGTAACATCAGTTAGATAAAAAGGGGCTGAAAAATAGTTTCAAAAGAAAGATAAATACATACTGTTTGGTTTAGAGCATAAATTAGATAAAATAAAGTCTCAAAAATAATTTCAAAGAGAAAGATAAATAACTAAATATTTATGGTTTAGAATATTAATTTTATAACATAAAATCTCAAAGATATTTTCAAAGAGAAAAGTAGTAAATAACAATTTATATGATTCGGAGACATTACCCTTGACCAGGCACACTATTTCTTCTATATACAGATTAAATTTAGAAACCCCTGAAGAGGTACAGTACTCTGGTAAGATCCTGAAAAGGCTTTTTTTTTCATGCTCTCCAGAAGGATAGCTTCCGCAATGCGGCACACGTTCATTAGAACGGCATGAGGGACCAGATTGGAATGTGAATTCAAACCCTGCACGCATATGTTAATTAAGAGAGCATAAACTCATACATTTTACTGTCCACTGCTACAACCGAAGATACTATATTGAACAGGAAATGAGTTTTTCTACCTAAAAATTCTAAATTTTCTCGAATTTTTACTATTTCAAGCAAGGTAGGGATCTTTAATGTGCGGAACACACTCACACGGAACCTACATTTTACTTCTTATCCAAACGAAGCGTACTTTTGAAAAAAATGCTCGCCTAACGTTTTTTAAGCAGTGTCGGAAGTCGAACCCTGGACCTTGGGATCAGCCGCCATACGTGAACCTGTCTAATCCATGGAGTCGCATAGAGCATAAGTCCTTACATTTGACTTTCTAATGCTTCACCCCGAGGTATTACATTGTCCAGAAAGCGAGTTTTTAATACCTGGAAATTTTGAATTTTGCTATTCCTAGCAAGGTAGGGATATTTAATGTGCGTGACAACATTCAAACACGGAGCTTACATTTTACTTCTCATCCGAGTGAAGGCATAATTTTGTGACAAATGCGCGCCTAACATTGTTTGAAGTAATCCGTGTCGTGAAACAAACTCGGGACCTTGGGAAGAGCATAAGCCGGTAGGCCAAATCGATAACAAATTGCATTGATGACGGTTTACCTTGTAGTCCAGCGGAAGACAGCAACGATACAAAACGAGGCAAAGGTTTCCACGCCCACTAAACTATGCAGCGACTTAGAAAGTGAAGAAAGAAAAATAGACAAGATTAAAAAATAGAAGAGGGAGGTGGAATGTTTAAAACTTCATTAGCACCCAGGTAGAAGAGAGAAGAAGAATGGCTTACACTGAGCTAAAGCGATTGAAAGCAAAAGTAAATAATAAAACACCGCTCAACCGGCTCAAATGTAGTTAGCAGCCGGAACTGGGGTAGAACCGCTCTCATGCGATTAACATTGTCTCAGGACCAAAACGAGTCCAACGAAGAAAAAGTAAGGCCGAGACGGAGATAGAGTGATACGAAATTGTAGAACTTTAGAATAAGTATCTTAGAGAAAGTTCTGAGGGGTCACCTGCAAGGTATCGACAAAATAAACGCACTAAAATAACACGTCGTTAATTAAATAATAGTTAGGCTCAGATAAGACAATAACAATATAGAAATAATTAAACACTAAGCAATTATTCAAAGTTAGAAGTAGAACATTTTTCAATATATCGTAAAAACAATAACGGATTAACGATAAAACAACAAAAACTGACAGTGTTTACCAATACGGTCAGTAGAAAACAGAAAAAAAGTACAAACCTCCCTGCAGTACAAAAGTAACAATTGATAAAAGAAATTGTAAAAAAAGATTGAGTTACATCAGAAAGAAAACACATAGAACAGAAATTTCTCAGAATCGTAACTTTGGAAATCAAGTTCTTACTACAGAGGTAGTATTCTCAAGTACTATGTGGACCTAAAAGTAAAGCAAAAACCTGATATAAGCTAGTATAGGTCACATAGATTAAAGAACTCCAACATGTGTACATGATTCCCATTTATAAGGAAATGAAATATTACCTGGTTATCACCTCCAAAAAAGAAAAAGTGTTAAATTATATGTTATGGTGAAGCTTAAGCAGCGAATCGTTGCCAACATGCCAGATTGCTATCTCCTCCTATATATAGATAAAATAAAAACTCTCCCGAAAGATTAGAATGGTCCCGTAAGATACTGAAAATTAATTTTCTTCATATCGTCCAGAAGTGAAGGTTTCGTGAACCGGCACTAGTACATTAGAACGGCATAGGGAACCAGGTAGGAACATGGATGCAGACCCGGCACCCCTGCATTGATTAAGAGGGGGTAAACCCATACATTTGACTTTCCAATGCATCTACCGAAAGGAAAATTTTAAATTTTGTCGAAACCTTGCTGTTGCAAACAAGGTGGGGATTTTAACGTGCGTGACAACACTCACACTACATTTTACCTCTCATTTTGTGAAAAATGCTCGCCTAACATTTTTCAAGCAGACCGTGTCGGAATTTTAACCCGAGATCTTGGACATAGTAGTCACATACAAACCAAATACACCACAGAGCCGCCTTGGAGAATATGGTCCTACATGTGATTTTCCAATGCTCCACTCGAAGGTACTACATTGGCCAGGAAGCGAGTTTTTTATCTGGAAAATTTTGAATTTTGCCGTACCCTTGCTGTTGTAAGCAAGGTAGGGATATTTAACGTGCGTGCAACACTCACACACGGAACATCTATTTTACCTCTCATTCGAACGAGGGCACATTTTTGTGAAAATGTTCGCTTCACATTTTCAAGCGGACCGTGGCAGGATTTGAACCCCGGACCTTGGTCAGGTCTCAAGCACCGCCTGCAACGTTAGCGACAATATAAGCACCGTTGATTAAAAAGTAGTTAGGTTTAGATTAGACCTAGGTAGATCATCTTCGTACCGAGCTTATCAACTGCGATAAGATAATCAAACTTAAATATACCCTGCCGATAATTTTAAGCAATAACAACCAGAAACATAGAAATAATTAAACGATAAGCAGTTTTTCAAAGTTAGAAGTAGAAAAATTTCTAATATGTCGAACAAACAATAATGGATTAACAAATAAAACAACAAAAGCCGACGGTTTTTACCAACACGTTCAGTAGAAAACAGAAAAAAAGTATAAACCTCCATATAGTACAGAACATACAATTGATTAAAAAAATTGTAAAAAACGATTGAGTTATTTCAGAAAGAAAACACAGAATAGAAATTTCTTATAATCGTAACTTTTACTACAGAGGTATTATTCTCAAGTACTATGTGGGTCCAGAGAGTAAAGTAGCAACCCGACATCAGCTAGTACAGGTCCTACAGATTCGTTGAATTGCTCAAATGGAAGATGTTAATCCTGACAAAAGATTGCGGTGAGTTGTGTGATAATAAAAATAATAAGCAAATAAAAAATAAAAATTTAAGAAAAAATAAAAATAATTAAATGTGAAGTTACAAATAAATTTTTAAGAATTAGGGACGAGAGAACCAAAAAATTTTGAGATGAATGAGGTATCTAGGAAACGAGAATATTTGAAATGATTCAAGGCTCAAGGGTAAAATATATTTATATATGATAGAATAAAGTGAGAAGATAGAAATTCAATATAGATAATGATAGAGAAGACAAGATATAATCAAATAAAAGTAGAGACAAATGTAGTACTTCTTACCAATCATTAGGAATAAAAGAAAAAGTTTTAAATCCTTAATATGCCATCGTCCTAGGGATTTGTTATCGGTATTTTATAATTCATAAGTCAATGGAGAAACTACATGAGATATTTCACATAAGATAAATTTGGAAGCTAATTTTCCAGAAAACTTTGTACATGCATCAGATTAGACATGGTTTTTCTACCACACTTGTTCACCCAAAGCAAAAGGAATATCTCTCTTACAAAAGTTGTCACTTTTTCTAACCTATAAAGAAAATTTTTCTAACATCTATAAAGATAAGAGGCAACGTTGTTGCTCTTTGTCCTAACGTACTGTAGGATCGTCTGGAATATACCCATACTAACTACCCGCGATTGGGGGATATCTTCCAAAAAATAAAATCGAAGCTCTATGCTTAGAGGTACATACTGCTTGTGCAGTTTTAAAAATATTTTCGTTCCGTTTGATGTGGTCAGAATCGATATAATAGAAGTTAATGATGACACGATTAACTCTTTTGGTAGGATTTACTTAAGGATTATGTTTAGCATTAAACCAAATTTTTTGTACTTTATAAGTAGCCACGTAATTTTAAAAGTCTTAAAGATAACTTGAGGACTATTGTCGCAAAGAATAATTTGAGGTATACCAAAGATAAAACACTTGTTAAAAAATACGTGGTTATACAGATTTATAAAAATAATTACGTTACTAAAAGGTTAATTGGACAATTTTTTTTTAATTTAATCTACATAAAAGTTAGGTTATAGTATAATTTTAACAAATTTCAATTATTTTTATTTCTTTTATGATTAAAGTTTTATTTTTTTAAATATTTATAGGTATACAGAGCTTACACCAGAAATAATAAAAAATCCCTACCCGTTGTTTAAATATTTTATAGTCCTATCGCCTTGCTTTTTAAACTATATAATTCACTTTTAAGTAAATTTACACAGAAAACAGAAACACTAATGATTTTACACACTAAATATGTTTTTTAAAAATAAAAGGTAGATAACTTAATAGCAATTTACTTTGATAGGTAAAAAGTTATAATTTACAACTGTTTAATCAAAACAACAGACCGTCTTCCATCTTGAAGTAGCATGAAAATAAATCAATTACTGTCATATGTCATGTAATATTCGAATATACTTTTTAAACAAATTTAAATAAAAAAAATTTATATTAAATTCGAAAAGATATACACTTTAAGCAATAGAAACAGACCTTTATTAGATACATAATTAGTTCTTTATAAATACTAGAACCGCAAAATTTGGCGCCACTGTTATATAGGTTAAACAAAGATAAAGGTACTGTAATATATCGCGTGCTTGCATGAAGGGCCTGCTAGGTTTTACAGAAATTATCAACAAAGTAAAATAACATTCTTTTTAAATTCACAATGTAAGTTAACTAACAATTCGCTTACCTTTTTAAATTAATACATATTAGGTAGTTGTTTTATCTCATGGTTGTACAGAGCGTGGTTTATTCTAAGTTTTTTATAGCTTATATTTTGTAGAGGAATTCGTTGCTATTCTTACAACATAAAGCTGGAACAAAACAAGGTACGATAATAGATTTGGGTATAAGAAAGCGACAGGTAAAGTCTACTAAATAGTTTCTAAAGCCTACTCCCACACAAGCGGATGACTATAAAGTAGTCTAGACAGGAATTGTCATGGCGGCGGTTTTTTCCGCAACTTTCGTCCTGATTGGTTAGAATAGCGGGTTATGTCAATTACTTTTCTTGTAGCATCACGATAATAGAGCTATTTCTAAAAACTCTGAAGATAATACACATGACCTATTTTCTAACTATATTACACAAATATGTGTAACATCCTCAAAATTAATTATACAAAAAAATCCCCTACAATAAATTATTCACTTTTGTACAGCGTTTTGAACGCGTAACAGTGTTTAAAAAATTTTTAATATAAGCGTAAGAAATTGTCTTACAACCTGAAAATAAAAGTGTTCCGTTTTCCTGAAACCTAGAGTAGAATAAATTTGGCAATTTTTGAAACAAGGCTACCCATATAATAGCTTCTAGAAGATGATATAATTTCACTTTGTTTTTAATATGAGATAGTGCGTTTCTGCTGGTGCATTTACTGTAAGTAACTAGATTCTAAATTTGATATGTGATATCATAGGTAATGATTTATTATTACTTAATCATTAATTACCAAATCTTCTGCAAGGCTAAATACTTCTTACTAATTTTCCAATGTCACGTTTGAAAAGGTTTTTTACTACTGGCTGTATAAATATTTGCCTTACGCAAATATGTAAACTACAAAATAAGCATCAAGATCTTAGAATTCTTAAATTCGTCATCGAAAAATATATTTTTTCTTTTGTTTAACTATTAAACCGTACAAGTTAAGTAAAGAACATTTGATACTTATAAAAGAAGCACTTTAATCATCTTTAATAGTCGGTGCTATTATATTCTGAAGTGGTCTGTGTTGGGTGATTATAAACAATCAAAAGGTGGTCAATCTCAAGGATCTTAAACAATCGCAATTTTACACGCTCACGTCTATACAATTATTTTTAAGAGGAAACTAAGCAATTTTTAATTCAGTAGATTGTCAGTTACGGTTGATAAACGTTTCCTAAAATGAGGTCCATTCTTACATTTTTACCGTTTTTATTATATGTTGTAAGTTCAGAAAAATTAAAAGAAGAATTTACTTGGACTCGAATTAGTTTCGCCACGCAGACGTATAATCCGGCTGGATTTTCATCCAGCGTTTATAATGGTTACAGTGCGGGTTATAAACCAGGAGGAGGCAAGAAATCTGGCCATTTTTCAGAATCTTCGGCTGTTGATTCGATAACATCTAGAAATCATTACATATTTGGTAAGCAGTTTTTTTGTATCAGTGTTTCTCAATCGTGTTTTACCTTGCTTCATTTGGGTCTCTCACAGGAAGAGATTTAAGTACAAAATAATCTTAATAAACGATTAAGTTTTTTATACTACTTTAGCTTTTACTAATTATTATTTAATAATAGTAGATGGATGATGGGAATTCTGGCACCACATTTCCTCCCAAATCCCACATTTCCTCCCAAATTTACATGTAAATTCCCATAAGGAGGAAATGAGGAGGAGTGACTTGCTTTCCTCCTTGCTCGGACACCCCCTTACCATTTTGATTACGTCACACCCGCATTCTTTACACCCGCGAGATAAATCTTTCTCCACATTTCCACCCACGAGATAAACCTATCTTGTTTAGTATCAATTAATATTAAAATTTTCTCAGCTACCCGAATCTCTAAGAATTTTTTAGATTACATCATCCCCCAGGGAGCTACCCTCATTTTAAGATTTCTTACCTGTCGCGATTTCTGATTGTCCGCATAAATTTTTTTATACATGCGATACATTAAATTAGTCTAAAATTTTACGTAGAATTCGAATCTGTTAACAGATTTAAAATCGGACCACGCCCTGCAAAGTTATACCCCTTTAAAATCCTGATCTTCTAAATTTTGCTCTTTGCTCTATAAGCAAACCTAACAAATAGTTTTCTTCGTTTAGCCAATGCATCTTTCGAGATAAACCTACCTTGTTTGGTATCAATTAATATTAGATTTTTCTCGGCTACCCAAATCTCTTTAAATTTTTTAGATAGCGCCATCTCCCAGAGAGCTACCCTGATTTTAAGATTTCTTACCTGTTGCGATTTCCGACCGTCCTTAAACATTTTTTTAGTTATGCAATAAATCCAACTAACCTAACCTAACATGGTCATATGGTCATATGATCATGTGGTCATATGGTCATGTGGTCATATGGCCATATGGTCATGTGGTCATATGGTCATGTGGTCATATGGTCATGTGGTCATATGGTCATGTGGTTATGTGAGCAGGATCCAAATCTGTAAATAGATTTAAAATAGGGTTACTCCTTACCATTTTACACACACCCTCTAAATTATAAATTTCCTGCGGCTCATACCTAAAAGAAAATCTAAACACCATTCTTAAAACTTTTTATTACAGACAATTTTTACTAATACAGTTTAAATTTTGTAAACCACATTTCTAAATACATATTCACAATTTTTTATTCTTAACCTAGATCTCATATCGGCTTATACTTATTAACATTTATTTCTAAATAGAGCACTTTTTCCAAAGACCAACCGGACCCGCATGTTTCAAATTCCTCTGATTTTGTTCTTATGGTTTCGCTTAAGACCTCGTACATATTCTCCAGATTACTAGAAGACGTTATAACCACATTTTTTGTCTGCCGCAGCCATTTTGGTGTAAACGCCGTAGAGTTCGCAATAGACTTTAATTGCTGTATGTTGTATTCTTTTTTCATTTATTAATCGAATAAATCGCTCTTTCTGCTTCCAAAGAAACTCGGACACTCCATCGTCGACACTGGCGTTCTTTATGCGATAGCTAGCCATACGGTTGTTAAACGCTGTGCTAACCATTTCTACACCATCGTCGTTAGTAGCGGTAACTGATGCATTTTTATGTTTGTTACTCCATAAGTGCTCTTTTCCTTTTACCGCTAGGCATATACTTTCGCTTGGTGATTCATTTGGAAAATATTCAAGCCTACCATTTCCTAAAGTATGACGTAGAAGTTATTTAAAATTAAATTGCTTTATTAGTAAGTATTCTGTAGACAACAAGTTTGGTATTCCCTTAGTAAAGGTTTAAAGTGTATTTATTGAGTTTTTGTTTATAGTAGCACTGCATCTTCTACTGCACGGCTTGCAACCAATTTGTGTGCGTGTGCTATCACCCTTTTGGATTTTTAATATGAACGCGATCCGTATAACATGGAAAACGTTTCCGATGTTTCTACTAACTGCATTCGCACCATCGACGATGCGAACCAGGTGCATGCATTGGCGCTAAATGTACTGGACGAGCAGCAAGGATTATGACGTCATTTAGTTCCCCGTTGAATCCTCAACATCGTTCGGTCGTCTTCGGAAACCTTCGGCTTGCATTCTATAGGGTACATAAAGCAGGTACACAAGAGTAAACTCTTTAGTTATAAGTTAGTTCGCTTACAAGTCAAGTCTTATAGTGCGGATTTTGTTTTGTACTAAAATGGTACCTGCAAACGTTTTTAAATGCAACTCTTGCGGTGCTTCCTATACCTGGAAAAATGCTCTCAAACGGCACCAGAACAAATGTCGTGGTGTAACATCGTCCAGGGTTAAGCTTATACATCCGTCAGCAGCAAAGTTCTTTAACTGTGGGTCTTGCGGTATCGCTTTTACGAGAATGGACAACTTACAGCGACACAAGGAAAACAGCACGGTATGTCATTAAGCCGTAAACGTTCAGCTCCGCCAGCTGTTAGAGGCTCTTGTACGAAATAACCACGAATTATGTGTAAAGTATGCGATTTCGAAATGGAAAAGACTACTATGCCGCACACTTGAGAAGCAACAGACATAAAAATGCATCAGTTACCGCTACTAACGACGATGGTGTAGAAATGGTTAGTACAGCGTTTAACAACCGTATGGCTAGCTATCACATAAAGAACGCCAGTGTCGACGATGGAGTGCCCGAGTTTCTTTGGAAACTGAAAGAGCGATTTATTCGATTAATAAATGAAAAAAGAATACAACATACAGCAGTAAAGGTCTACTGCGAACTCTACGGTGTTTACACCAAAATGGGGGAAGAGACTACCGATGTGAAATCCTTTAACACAAAAAATGTTGTTATAACGTCTTCTAGTAATCTGGAAAATATGTACGAAGTCTTAAGCGAAACCATAAGAACAAAATCAGAGGAATTTGAAGCATGCGGGTCCGGTTGGTCTTTGGAAAAGGTGCTCTATTTAGAAATAAATATTAATAAGTATAAGCCGATATGAGAAGTTCTAGGTTAAGAATAAAAAATTGTGAATATGTATTTAGAAATGTGGTTTACAAAATTTAAACTGTATTAGTAAAAATTGTCTGTAATAAAAAGTTTTAAGAATGGTTTTTAGATTTTCTTTTAGGTATGAGCTGCAGGAAAGTTATAATTTAGAGGGTGCCTGTAAAATGGTAAGGGGCGGTCCTATTTTAAATCTGTTTACAGATTCGGATTCTACATAAAATTCTACACTAATTTGATGTATTGCATGACTAAAAAATTTATAAGGACGGTCAGAAATCGCTATCAGCAAAAAATCTTAAAATTGGGGTAGCTCCCTCAGGGATGACGATATCTAAAAAATTCCTAGAAATTCGGGTAGCTGAGAAAATTCTAATATTAATTGATACCAAACAAAGTACATTTATCTCGAAAGATGAGCTAAACAAGATAGAAAGTATGGTGTAACATTAAAAGCGGGTAGTGGTACGGTTGCGGTATGCTCGCTAGAAGGTATGTGTGTAACTTTGTAAGGAGTAGTCCGATTTTAAATCTGTTTGCAGATTCGAATTCTGCGTAAAATTCTAGACTAATTTAATGTATCGTATGTATAAAACAATGTTTAAGGACGGTCGGAAATCGCAACAGGTAAGAAATCTTAAAATCAGGGTAGCTCCCTCGGGGATGATGCAATCTGAAAAATTCCTAGAGATTCGGGTAGCTGAGAAAATTCTAATATTAATTGATACCAAACAAGATAGGTTTATCTCGAAAGATGCATTGGTTAGATGTGTAAAATATTACAGGCCTTCTGCGTGGGTCGATGGACCTAAGGGTAGTAGAGGAAGTAAGTAAGGGGTTACTGTAACTTGTTGTTTAGAACGCAAGAAGCTCTCAAGATGTGTAGTCGCTTAGCTTGATTTATATTTAAATAAACCTTTCTTTAAACTTGATGTTGTTTATTGCATTACATTAGACGAAGAAAACTATTTGTTAGTTTTGCTTATAAAGCAAAGAGCGAAATTTAGAGGTTCCGGACTTTAAAGGGGTATAACTTTGCAGGGCGTGGTCCTATTTTAAATCTCTTTGCAGATTCGGGTTGTGCGTAAAATTTTAGACTAATTTAATGTATCGCATGACTAAAAAAATTTATAAGAACGCTCAAAAGTCGCTACAGGTAAGAAATCTTAAAATTGGGGTAGCTCCCTGGGGGATGGCGCAATCTAAAAAATTCCTAAAGATTCGGGTAGCTGAGAAAATTCTAATATTAATTGGTACCAAACAGGATAGGTTTATCTCGTGTGTGGAAATGTGGAAAAAGATTTATCTCGCGGGTGGAAAGAATGCGGGTGTGACGTAATCAATATGGTTGTAGTAAAAAATTCCACAAGGCGGTCCACAGGGCGAGAGTCACTCCACCACATTTCCTCCTTATGGGAATTTACATGTAAATTTGGGAGGAAATGTGGGATTTGGAAGGAAATGTGGCGGTGGAATTCCCATCAACCATCTACTAATAATTTTCAAATTCAACGCGAGACCATTTATATATTAATATTGTAACTAAAACTTTATTTGCAATAACAACAGTTCTATATTTTTAAACTGGTTATACAAGCCTTTTCAACAACTCGTAGTTACAATGGAATTTGCTAATAGCCCTCCCAACACTTTATTTTCAGCTGATCGCCAACATGTTACGTTCATTTTCGGCAATAAGTGGTTATTTTATTTACATAAATTCCATGTCTATTGTTAAATCTTTTCGCATAATTCATAATAAATACGCTGTCTAGTACTTTTCAACTCAAATCTCTTTTGCTTTAAAAA
Source organism: Platerodrilus igneus (assembly GCA_036346225.1). Lineage (NCBI taxonomy): Eukaryota > Metazoa > Arthropoda > Insecta > Coleoptera > Lycidae > Platerodrilus > Platerodrilus igneus. The sequence goes on along the minus strand of JARFIW010001778.1, from coordinate 642,993 downwards.
CGACAAGATTATGTTGCAATTAAATAGTTTACGTCATGTATATTTTATTTTTCTGCAATAAATACGCTTTCGAATAATTTCTCAACTAAATCTTTTTGCTTGGAAACGACAAGTTTATGATAAAATTTAAATAAGTCTATATCCTGTTTAGGTATCCGTGAGCGCGTTATACTTTCCGATAACGAATAATTGCGTTCTAGTGGGTTTCCCATCTAAAGATTCGTCGAAATAATATATCCTACTATTCTCAGGTAAAACCGTGTTTTCCAGTTTGAATCGCGTGTCGATAACGCGGATGTTTGCTTTGCGAGTTCGTGTTATTTTGAACTTATTTTAACATTTGATTCTGCAGCTTGTGCGTTGATGCACTTGTAAAAACTACTCGTTCTGTTGCTCCAAGACCGATGCACGTTTCTCCTCTATCAAATGTGTAGATTTGGTGTAGATTGGTAAGCGCTCCTGAGTTGTTAATGTTAGTAATATTTTCGTGTTTTTAGCTCTAGCTGGAGACTAAATTGCTTGTTGCGTAGCCCGATTATTCCTTGATGTAGATCAACTGTTCCTGCATGTAGACCGCCGTTGCAATGCTGTGTCAATTCACTTCCGAGGACTGACCAGATATGTATTCCGACCCGTGTATGTGACTTGTTTCCTTTTCTAACATACCCCGGAATAAATCCAATTTGAAATTAGATACGCTAATGTTTGTTCTGGTAAAATCCTTACTAGAAAAGTTTCGAACTTTAATGCTTTTGCTTTTTGTACTTAACCCATCTGCTTATACGAAAGTATCAACAGTATTCTTTTTTTACTGATTAGAGTTATAACAAATGCTTCCTATGGTAAAATCCTAACTAGAAAGGTTACTAAATTTAATGTTTTTTTTTTAATTAACCCATCCGCTTATACGAAAGTATTAGCGTTATTCTTTTTGTCACTGATTAGACTTATTGCCTGTTAGCTACGAATTGCGCATTTAGTGGAACAATTAGTGAATTTGTCCATGAGTAAAATTGTTTTATTAAATAGTAACTTTAGTTAATTTTGTTTTGCTGTTTTGATAGAAATTTCTATGTTTGTGTTTTTTATTGTAAATAGAAAATCGTTGGCAATGTATTATTTTTGTGTTGCTAGAAACCCAATCCCTCTCCACATGGGTAGTTAGCCTGGTATATTTACGTTTTCTTCCGCCTACGTCATTGCACGTAGCAAAATTTCTGATGTCCTGGCGTGATGCCGCGAGTTTGTTATAGTCAACGGTTACTTCGATTTGGTTTTGATTAATTTCTGCTGCGAGTTTGTTTTAGTGAATTTTTTGGCTCCAATTTTGTCTTGTGTAATGTTTGCTTTGATTTTGGTTTTTGTTAATTTGGGCTCCGATTTTCTTTCGTTTAACTTTGGCTCCGATTTGGTTTCGCTTAATTTCTGGCCCAATTTTTGTTTGTTGTTACTGCCTAATTTTCGACAATACCCGCATTTCTCGGCCTGATGCTACTTGTTTTTTCTTCCTTTACGTTCGAACTGTTATTTCCTTTTTTCGTTCGGCTCTTTGCTGTCTCCCACATGCGGTTCGATCTTCTTAAATTTTAGTTTTGTTTTCTTTCCTAATCGCTCAATACTATCGGTTGGTTAATTTCAGATTATTGGATTTGTGTTTTCGCCAATAATCCTAGTCCATTGAATACGCTGGTGCCTAAAAATTTTCTTTTTCTTCCTTCTCTCTCTCTGTACATTTTGTTCTCCCGTCATGTCTAGAGTTAGTTTTTTTCCTCCAATTTTTTCTCTTATTCTACAGCCCTATTCTATTTTGTTGTTTCGCTCCTATTAGTGTTCCCGAAATTTATCCGTCAGTTATGTTTTAGATTGCCCTGTATTTGCAATAATTTTCTTTTAGCTTCTCTCGAGTTACGGTTAGCCTTTATTTAGTTACTTTCTACCAATTTCTTTTTTGTTCGTATTCAAACTGATTTCTTTTTTGACTTCCACCAAAGCCTTCCAGTGTGGAAGTGGAATTTAAAATTTTCTGGTGCCTCGAACACTCTTACCATACATGATTTTTTGGGACTGGTCGAAGGACTCCGACGAACTCACCATGTGTCAGAATTGCAGTTATTTGAGTCTGCAGTGGACTTGTTCGAGGCTAAAGCGTTACTTTGGTATCGTGGTTACCGGCATAGGGTTTCTGACTGTAATTCGTTGTCCAATTTACTGACTCAACATTTTGAACCCCCGAATTTTGCTTATAAGTTTGCTACTACTGAGGAAAATACTTTTGTTCCGCATGACCAAGTTGTTAAGATTTCTCCGACGCCTACGAGTAGATCCGATAATTCTTCCGTACGTTCTACTGTTCTTCCTCCTAATTCCACTTCTACTCGTCAGGTCGTATGCTTTAATTGCGACAAACCTGGTCATGTTTCGATGCGTTGTACTCGTCCTAAAGTACTCCATTGTTATGGTTGCGGACGTAAGGAAGTTACTCACCAAAACTGTCCCAACTGTCATTCTCAGCCCTAAGAGCCAAACTTCTTCTGCTTCTCCCTCTACGTTCTCTTCTGTACCTCATCCAGGTCATCCTGCTACTACTATCCGAATCCTACCTTTCTTCGGCAAATACAGCTTTGAACAAAATTTCCTCCGTTTCTAGTTCTACATCCTATTCTACTCCTCCTTCTGCTCGCCCTACTTATTTACTCTCACCCCAAACTGTGCCTCCACCACCATTACAACCCATACTTCGAATTAGTGACTTACACCTATCTTCTCAAGAATTTGTTTCCGCTTTCTTAAACGATTCTACCCAAGAAATTCCTGCCGTGTCTGCAAACACAAATGTCGCTGAAGTGACGATAACTACTAATTCAGTCTGCGAAGGTCCTCTTGAAGTCCGTGAACCTATATCTTTAATGCCTTTTCCCGTTTTTTCAAAATTTTATGTTACTGCTTACTTAAATGCTTCGACTCAAGAAATTTCTGTCATGCCGGCAATCACAGCCGTAGCTGAAGTGAAGATAATTTCTAATCCGGATAAAGGTCCTGTTGAAGTTAGGGAACCCGTAGCTATAATGCCTGCTGCTGTCGTTGTCAAAGTTTTACCTGATCCTGTTTCGTTATCTACTATTATTAAGGAATCAGTTCCTATTGTGACTGAAGTTTTGTCTGTTCCTACTCCGTTGTCTATCAGTGATGAAATCTTACTTGATTCTAGTCCTTTGTCGGACGTTGATAAAACGCTACCTACTCTTACTCATTTTTCTCATGCTGACAAAATGCTACTTGCCTCCGTTTGTTTTTGTAAGGTTGACAAAATTCTACCTGATTCTGTTCCTTTATGTAGTATGGTTGAAGTGTTATCATATTCTGCTCCTTTTCATAGGGTTGATACTTGTACAGCCAATGCTATTTTCTTTCCTAACTGTGATGCTTCTAATCCTTTATCTAACTTCGTTGAAATTTTATCTACTTCTGTCCCTCTAGTTAACGTAACTGAAGTGTGCTCCGCTTGTGTTTCTCTTCGTAAGGTTGATTCTCGTACAGCCAATACTTTTTCTCTTTCTACAGTGAATATTCTGACAACCCACGATGTTTCTTTTCTACCGTTGACTTTCTTATCTCAAATCCTAACAACAAACAACTTTCTTTCTTTCTAGTCCGTTCTTCGTTCTGCGGAAATCACGACTTAGTCGACTTTAGGACTAGTTAGCATTTCTTTTCTTTGGTTCTTCGATTACGATTTGGTTACCACAGTTTGCAGTACACCGTTTCTTTTTACCAACACTCTTCCTCTCTTCCTCTCGTTCTCCTTTGTTGTTCCTTTGTTTACTTTAGGCTTGACCTTTGTGTCCTGTTTTGGTTGGCACTTCCCCGTTTCTTTTCTTTTTTTGAGATCGAAGACTTTTCTGTTTCTTTACAAGAAACATCCGTCCTCCGACGACGTTTTCAGTGTCAGTGCCGTTCCATCTTTTGTTCCTGGTTTTTTGGTTTTCGTAACGAATTTTCTTTTAGTTTTTAAGCAAATTTTCTTTTTATTTGTTTGGATTTTTTTTTGTTTGGTACTGTCCACTCCCGTACTTTTGCTCCCTTACCCCGACCTTTTAATTTTGCTGGGGGGCATTTGTTACGGTCATTTTCGGCAATAATTGGTTATTTTATTTACATAAATTCCATGTCTATTGTTAAATCCTTCCGCATAATTAATAATAAATACGCTGTCTAATACTTTTCAACTCTAATCCCTTTTGGTTTAAGAACGACAAGTTTATTCTACAATTAAATAGTTTACATCCTGTATATTTTATTTTTCTGTAATAAATACGTTTTGGAATAATTTTTCAAATTAAATCTATTTGCTTGGAAACAACAAATTTATGATAAAATTTAAATTAGTCAAGATCCTGTTGTAGGTATCCGTGAGCCCGTTATACCTTCCGCTAACGTATAATCGCGTTCTAGTGGGTTTTCCATATAAATATTTGTCAAAATAATATATCCTACTATTCCCCGGTAAAACCGTGTTTTCCAGTTTGAATCGCGTGTCGATAACGCGGATGTTTGCTTTGCGAGTTTGTATTATTTTGAACTTATTTTAACATTTGATTCTGCAGCTTGTGCGTTGATGCACGTGTAAAAACTACTCGTTCTGTTACTTCAAGAGCAATGCACGTTTCTCCTCTATCGAATGTGTAGATTTGGTGTGGATCGGTAAGCGCTCCTGAGTTGTTAATATTAGTAATATTTTCCTGTTTTTTAGCTCTTAGCTGGAGGCTAAATTACTTGTTGCGTAGCCCGATGTAGATCAACTGCTCTTGCATGTAGACCGCCGTTGCAATGCTGTGTCAATTCGCTTCCAAGGGCTGACCAGATAAGTATCCCGACACATGTATGTGACTTGTTTCCTTTTCTAACATACCCCAGGATAAACCCAATTTGAAATTAGATACGCTAATGTTTGTTCTGGTAAAATCCTTACTAGAAAAGTTTCGAACTTTAACACTTTTGCTTTTTGTACTTGACCTATCTGCTTATGCGAAATTATGTTAAAATCCTTACAAGAAAGGTTTCTAAATTTAATGTTTTTTTTTAATTAACCCATCCGCTTATACGAAAGTATCGGCGTTATTCTTTCTTGTATTGTTTAGATTTATTACATGTTAACTACGAATTGCGCACTTCGTGGAACAATCAGCGAATTTGTCCATAGAGTAAAATTGTTAATTTTGTTTTGCTGTTTCGATAGAAACTTCTATATTTGTGTTTTCTATTGTAAATAGAAAATCGTTGGCGATGTATTATTTTTGTGTTGCTAGGAACCCCTATCCTCTCCGCATGAGTAGTTAGACTGGTATATTTACGTTTTCTTCCAGCTACGTCATTGTACGTAGCAAACAGTACAAGTATTATTTTCTTAACCCTACGATGATATCTTTTTAATTATTACCCAAACACTATAATTAACTATCCAAGCACTAATTATTAATTTATATAATCTCTATAGTAATTAATATCACATATAATTTATATTTACCGTCATGTAATTCAAGACTTTAAACTAGAACAAATTGTAATCGAAGTTGCAATCAGAGCTGAATTCCAATATCCAAGACTGCAATTTATTTACACATACCTCTAGACTATTCTAGAACGTACTAGAAATTATGCAAATAACATCTCGAACGTACATATTGTATTCTGAAGAACTCTTAAATGCAAAACTCTTCTACTTGTCAATCAATTTCATCTAAAAGAAGTAGCACCGCAAGGTCTATCAATCGTCTTTTGTGTACAAACGCTTCGTTTACTTCCTATGTAATTATTCCGGCTACAAGCAGACCTAACAGCCATACAATGTATTTTAAGATATTTGTGCTAATTACTTGCTGTTGAGAGTCTTCAAGTTTCCTCGTTTTGTGATATCCGGTTAATCTTTTTTTTATAGTAACAAATCATTTACAATATTGAATCCACATTCAGTATGAAGATAGTTCTTTTAGAAATTAGGTTGATCTTGAGTATTTCACTTCTGTTACATCACAAAGCCATGCCATCTCTTACTAACATTGACTGCATCATGCAGATTAGAAAATGAAATTGTTTTAAATTAAGAAATCTTTATTTTAAATCAACGAACAGAATTAACTGATATTAGAGAATAACAAGAACAGAGGTATCAATCACTTCCCATTTTAGCAGCAATGGATCTGTTCAAAATTGTTGTTGCAAATATATCTTTAATCGTTATGAAACAAATTTTGTCGCTTTTCCATCGACAAGTTTTGTTTGTTTCTTGAAGTTGTTTATTTAATATATTTAGTTATTCCAAGTCTTCAACTAAATAACTCACATATGCTGTACCATCAACTGTTAACAGCTATTTCATTTCAGAATTATCACTTAAACAGTTATTAATAATTGAAATAATTCCATAAATCTTTTCAAGTTCCTGTTTGATACTTACCTTACTTCAGTGAGTTTGCTCTTTACAAAATAATGTAAAAGGTCACTAATATTTAGCATTAACCTTAATAGCATCGATACACTTTCTAATTAATGGTAGAACTTCTGTCAATGCGGTGTTTATCTTCGATTACCACAGATGGTGAGATAAGTGGACATGTATACGAAAACAATAAGAATAGCGGAAACTTTCAAGTACTTACTTAAGTTATTAGATTTAACGATGTTCGAATAACTAGTAGTAAAACAAAACGTCGACTTTTTGACAGAAAGTCGTATCTGTTTAACAAAAAACCATTGCGACGCACAGCACACTAAGTTTTAGCGGTACTTCAATAACACAGAGTAGCGTGAAGGCTGAATCGCGATAAATCTAACGACATTGAATGTCCACAAGGCGGATGCGAGTTTACCTGCAAGCTAACATTGAACTTACGTGCAAATTGGGATTATTGAAACACGTAACAAAATCAATCATCATAGGTTATGAACTAGACTCAGGGGTATGGACTCTTAGTTACGGGTTTTTTTCGTGGGTTACTTAAAACATGACATGAAAAATTACTGGATTCAGTTACGTGGTTTTATTCTTCACAATAATAAAGAAAAATGAACATCCTAGTTAACGCTTATACTCACTAATAAAAACAAAAACTTAAAAAGGTACAAAACAACCTTACTGCATTCCTCCTAATTCTAGCTAAATTATTCTTAACTATTCAGCCTCAAAGAACTACCGGACATAAGTGGAATAAACTTAGGTATTGATAATAATGCTAGCAGCACTTATCATAAATTATGCTAATATTAGTAACTCGAATTTTTCGCGCTAAAACAATTCCACTTTCACGCGCCTCTGAAGTTTATTAATATAGTTCTTTGCCCAGGTTCCGCGGTTTGGTAACGTCGGCGAGGTAAAATATAACACCATACGTAGATAAAATAATGTTAAATAGGGGCTTTTTCCTGTACGAGGTTGATCGTATGCAAGCGAATATCATCATACAAGGCAAACAACTACCTTTTCACAAAACACACGTGATGGTTGAAAGCAGTGCTGGATAATATTTGCAACCATATCACCACTATCTACAAACCTGAATTCTAATATTTCTTTATAACAAAAAGTTGGGGCATGCTTAATACTGTAAATTTATACGATACCTACAGATTGTTTTCTGTTCTGAATGTCAACTTAGTACTTTGTCACTTTTTCAGTTATTCTCTAAGCTTTATTAATAAAGCATCACCTTATTAACGAAACCACATTAAATTCTCAACGCAAATATAAACATACATAATCACGTAAAAATCATGTTTCTTAATGAATATCTCGCCTGACATCTCACTCAGCCGACAGACAAGACACAACTAACTAACTATGCATCTGCCCGCAAGTCGCAGGATTATACAAGTTACCCTCGTTCACACTCCACGATGCGCTAAACACGCGTAACCGACTTAGATATAACTTACCTCCTAGAACACAACATTGTTTTTGATGCAAGGACAAAATTTAAGAAAAGGGAAGATTATAATTTAACAAAATAAACTATGTATACCGAGGGTGCCTACCACAGTTAGATAAGGTTATTGCAAAGCACATTGTGCATTTTTATCAATTATTTATATGCTGTAATTATATTATAACTAACAGTAAATTAACTATAAATACAAACAGAACATACCGCCTACCAAAATGCAAAGCATTTTTGAAACGAAAATAATTACCAAGGGTGTGACAAATGTAGAAAAGGCAACCAAAAGAAAAAATTAAATTAATGCGAAGAAAAACAAAGAAACAATTAATGCGAATAGAACACAAAACTACAAACACAATAAAGGACAGAGCTTAGCGACAGGGCCCTTCAGCTCGCCTTGAGCGGTCTTGATGGTGACAACGCAAACGACACAATCAGTTCCCGGATATACCGCCACGACACGTCCAAGGGACTAAGGAAGAGGTGGAAAGTTCACGGTTTTAATTAGCACTAATGTATCCAAAAGAACTGGAAAAAACGTTTTGTGCTACTTGAACCGTTGCTGGAGCGTATGCAAATACTTCTTAGACCAAAGGGACCAAAAATCTTGATGAATTCGTTAAAGCAATTGCCAACGAGAAAGACGGTTGAGCGGAAGGTCGGAAAGAGCGGGCTCCGGAATGGCGGTTAAAGGTGGCAAAGTCAGAAAGTGATCTGATGTAAGGCATGTCAAGTCCTTGGGATCACTGCTCATGTGTGTGAGAGGACGCGAGTTTAGTTGGACTCAGTTTGAACAAAGACAGTGGCCAGTTCTTCGTAGCTCAATACTTGTTCACCTATGGTATGAAGAAACAAGGTTTTAACGGACTTTACACCCGCCTCCCACAAACCACCAAAATGAGGCGCAGCGGGCGGTATAAAATGCCAAGAAATATGTTCTTTAGATACGGCGGACTTTGCGAGGAAAATTAACTGCCGATGGGCACCGACAAAATTCGTGCCGCAGTCACTGTAGAGATGATCACAACGACCCCACCTGACAATAAATCGGTGTAAAGTTGCGAGAAAATCATCGGTTGACAGATCAGAAACTAATTCAAGATACAGCGTTTTGGTAGCCATGCAAATAAAGAGACATAAATACGCTTTTAACACTTTGACACCTCTTACTCGAGACTGGAAATCAAAAAGGCACCAGAAAGTCGACGCCCAAACGCAAAAAGGGCTTGACTTTAGTGACTCGACATGCAGGAAAGTTGCTTTTAAGAAGCTGCGATGCGGTAGGAGCAGTCTTTCAACAAGTCACACACCGACTCAGAACACGCCGAATTGACTTCTTACTAGAAACAATCCAAAATTGTTAACGGATGATAGAATCAACTATTTGAACATCCGCGTGGAAGTATTTCAAATGGACAAAACTGATATACAAATCCGTAAAGCGATTTTTACTAGGCAAAAGGACGGGAAATTTCTTTTCAGAGGATAACGGTGCGTGAGACATTATAATTTGAGTAAGGGCCGCTATACCTGCAGCCACCTCAATACTCCACCCGAAAGTACTACATTGAGTTTAAACGCGAAAATAAACGTGCTCCAAATGTAATATAACTTTAAAATAAATCAATCCTAAATAAAAATCTAACAAACTAAAACAAAAACTAAAATTAGGGTTTGAATATTGGTATCTCTAGCGTTGATTTTGGAGTGTGCGTTCAACAAGACACATGCAACAGTAAAGGGAGGAATCCGTAATACCGGATAGCAGTCGCCAGCTCTGCTTACCGGTGCGACCTGAAGGGTCGTCTTAAAACTATCCAAAGCTAGATAGCTAATTTTAAAAATGGATTCAAATTTCTAAGTATTCGCCAAATATTTTAATAGTGAATCCAGCTATTTTGCCTCTTCTATAAATTTACAAATTCGTTCTCCCTGATCTAAATAATTTATTTTATCTTTAGCCTAAATCTGTCCCTAGTTTTCCGTATCACTCTCTAACTGATTTATGTTATAATTACAATCTTGGTGCGTGAGACAGCCGGCCACCAACCCGTACGATTCCTTTTCTAATAAAGGGGGACAATTTGCGAAAATTCTGTTTTAGAACTGATCCAGGCTGTAGGGTTAAATTGAAAAATAAGTTTTTTGAGTGTACTTAATCAAAGGGATCAAAGCATTATGTAGCTCGAAAAGGAAAAAGGTCCGGTGTATTTTGGCAACGGATGTTGTAGATTATGGACAAAGCGGAGAACCCAAGCGACAATACGATTAATGAATTAAAAAGAACAATTATTTTCCAAAGCTATTTCAATCCAAGAAAAGGACGTGACGACAGTCAGAACAATAGAACGTTCTTCGATGAGAACTTCAGGAGAGTTATAATGTGGTATATGTGGACTGTATTTTTCGTACAAACGGTACAAAGCAGGAGATGCCGCCCACCATAAAGAACACTGGCACAAGTCGGTAGGTAGTAAACTACGTGACCCGACATCGGCAGGATTTTTATTGGAGGGAATATGATGCCAAGAAGCGCAAGAAGTATTTTCTTGAATATGGGACTCGATTTGCGACAAAGGTCTTTCAGCGCTGTGGTGGGGAACGAATCCAAGAAAGAACCATCATGGAATCAGACCAATAAAAATTGTTATCAAACGTAAGATGGGAATAAAAGGTTTTGAGGATAAAGGTTAATAGTTTTGATGCCAAGGTGGTGGCTAAAAGTTCGAGTTTGGGCAAAGAAAGGGTACGATGAAAAGAAACTTTAGATTTTGCAGAAACTAAGCGGACCTCAATAGAAGAATAGGAGACAAAAAGAAAATAAACCACAGCGCAATAGCCGCGTTGGGAAGCTTCAACATAGTAATGCATTTTGCACGTAGAAAAATGTGGCGGAATTAGCAAGAGCGGCAAATCAAAGTCGGAAAGAGATGGTAATTCATGAAGGTATCTCTCCCATAAACACAGTATATCGGGGAGATCACTCCATTCTAATTTCAAGGACCACAAACGCTGAATTATATGCTTTACTAGGAAAGTTAGGGGGGGATAAAATTCCCGTAGGGTCGAAAATACGGGCTATGGTTGAAAGTAAGTTGCGTTTGGTACATGGTACCAATTGTGGTTGAACTAGAAAACAAAAGGTATCTGAATTGGGGTTCCATTAAAGATCTAGAACTTTCACAGGCTGAGTGTCAGGATCCTCAAAGGAACGAAGTTGTGCGAATTGTTGCAAAGCGGAAAGATCTTTGAATTGATTACTAGACCACTTATGAAGTTCAAAACCATCCAGTTTTAGAAGAGCAATTAGTTGATTTCGTAAATCAATTGTCATAGGTTAGACGAGATTATTGCAAAGCACATTGTGCATTTTTATTAATTATTCATATGCTAAAATTATGTTATAACTAACAGTAAATTAACTATAAATATAAACGGAACAACTTCATTAAGACAGGTGAAATGTTTTTAGCTACCAAGTTTTCCCTATGAACAACATAATACGCAAGAAGCATTTCTGGATTTCGTTTCATCAATTTTAAGCAGTCGTTTTTCTTGCCGATCGTATTAGGAGAACCATCTGCAGCGCAAAATATGTTATATTTCTTTTGATATTGTAAAAGACACTTCAGGGTTGCGAGGTTGATTCTGAAGTGCAAATATTTTCTCGTACAGATACTTATAAAAGTGTTTAACAAATTTGACAACAACCAAGTTCCTTTCTTGTAACGTAATAATTTCGTTTCGGTTTCGAGAGTAGCTTACTAAGTAACCAATCACCCTCTCTTGTCCGCCTTTATCTAGGCTAGTACACTTCCAATGGTAATATTACTTGCCTCTGTATCCAACATGAATTTGTCTTCCGGCCGAGGATAACCTATGGTCGGAGCTGTTGTCAATAAATGCCTAAGCTGTTGAAACGTATTTTAGTAATATTTATGACGAACGTAATCACACCCTTCTTCAGTCAGCTTAGTCAAAGGCTTGGGGCAATATTTGCAATCCCAGAAACGACTCATTTATAGTAAGTGCTAAACTCCAGAAAGCTGTGTAGCTCATGATTGTCTTTTGGCGTCGGCTACTCTTGTATCGTCTTAATCTTTTCCGGGTCTGGGCGGAATCGGTTGCGCGAAACTGCTTGCAGTAGGTATTTCACTTTTTCGTTTAACAGGCTACACTTCTTGGGACTCAGCTTCAGATTGGCTTTTTTCAGTCTTCGAAATACTTATAAATTTCCCAAGTGTTTCTCAAACAACTTCTTAATCACGATCGTGTTGTTTAAATATGAGAAGCAGGTTGTCCATGATAGACTGAGCTAGATAGTATTCATTAAATGCTCAAATGTGGTAGTAACATTGCAAAACTAAATGGCACGACTGTAAGTTTCTATAGACCAGTACCACTAGTGAAAACAGTCTTTTATCGATTTTGGGTTCTATATCCGCTTGCCAGTATTCATTATTTAAATCCGACGTTGAGAACCATCGCGACCCTGAAAGTGTATTTGGAGTGTCCTCAATCCTCAGAAGTGGGTAGCTATCTGTTTTTGTAACGGCATTCAATCTTCAGTAGTACACGAAATCTTGTCGATAGGTCCTTTTTTACAAGCATAACAGGCGACACCCAACGGCTATCAGAGGGCTCAATTACTACTGTTTGTCCATATCTCTAATTATTTCCTCAGCTTTCTCGCATTTAGTCCAATAGGAGTTTTCTCTGCTGCTGTTTTATAGGCCGAGCATCTCCTGTATCGAGCCTATGCTTCACTATTCTAGTCTTTCCTAATTAACAACGTCCGACCACAAACACGTCCGAGTACCCAATATTTGATTTTACAGTGCTCCACCTGAAGGTACTACATTGATCAGGATCGAGTTTTTTGTACTTGTAAATTTTGAATTTTGCCGAATCCTTGCTATTCCAAGCAAGGTAAGGATCTTTAACGTGAGTGAGCACACACATATGGGACCTTTATTTTACCATTTGACTTTCCAATATTCTACCCGAAGGTAGGAAACGAGTTTTCTTTACTTGGACATTTTGAATTTTGCCGAACCCTGTTGTTCTAAGCAAGTTAGGGATCTGTAACCTGCGTGACAGCAATCACACACGGGACCTACATTTTACCTCTCATCCGAGCGAGGGCGTATTTTTGTGAAAAATGCTCGCCTAACATTTTTCAAGCGGTACGTGTCGGGAATGTACTCGGGACATTAAGCTTAGCAGTAACGCGTGAACTAACTAAGTTACGGAGCCGCCACACGTCCGAGCACCCCGCATTTAACTGTCCAATGCTCTACCTGAAGGTACTAAATTGGCTAGAAAACAAGTTTTCTTTAGCTGGAAATTTTGAATTTTTCCGAACCCTTGCTGTTCCAAGCAACTTAGGGATCTTTAACGTGCGTGACAGCATTCACACAGGGGACCTACATTTTAACTCTCGTTCGAACAAGGGCGTATGTGAAAAATACTCGCATAACATTTTTAAGGTCCGTATCGGGATCAAACCGGGGAGCTTAAGCTTAGTAGTTACACGTGAACCAACTAAGCTACGGAGCCGCCACTCTTCCGAGTGCCTATAGATTTGTCTTTCCAATACTCTGCCCGAAAAGTACTACATTGGTTAGGAAACGAGTTTTCTTTCCTTGGAAAGTTCAAATGGTGCAGAACCCTTGCCGTTGGAAGTTAGGAATCCTTAACGTGCTTCACAGCATTCATACATGGGACCTACATTTTACTTCGCATCCGAACAAAGGCGCATTTTAGTAAAAATGCTCGCCTAACATTTTTCAAGCAGTCTTGTCGGGAATAGAACCGTGACCTTAGAATTTGTAGTCATCTGCAAAATTATCCAACCCACGGATCCGCTCACACGTATGAGTACAGTCGAATTAAGTTTTAAAGTCGTGTCAGTTGTAGTCGTTCAATATGCTGATAAGGTTTTGACAACTGGTCCTTTTGGAGAGATTTCACACTAACGGTTTCAATAGCGCGGCCTAAGCCTTCCCGGAAAGCAGCATCTAAGCGTACCATCACGACATTTTCGGTCCTTCAAAACAGGATAACATTATTCATAATAAAACTTGCATAGAAATGTTGTTTGCGTTGCAAAATCACACTGTCTTGTTACCTACTCTCAAGACATCCTTTTTCATATCTACACGAAATCCATGCTTCTTCAAGATATCCAATCCAAAGAGAACTTGTTTAAGTGATGTTCGCTGTTATTAACTAATGGTCAAATATTTTGCTTACCTTATTTTTACATCTAACATTCCGCGAGTTTAAATTTTCTCACCACTCATGGTTCGAAAACCTATCATCGCAGGTGACACTTTACCGCGCTATATCTGAATTAACAATTGTCCTAGTGACTCCGGTGTCAATTAAGAACTTTTTTGTCTTGTTATTAACTGTCTGCATGCTTAGATCGTGCAATGCAGATGATGGTCTCCTGGGCAGAATTCGTGCAGATCGACCTTTGCCCCCTTCTGTCGATGCCATTTAGTTTTCTGGCTTTTCTGGTTCCCTTTTCGACTGTTTACATTTAGACGGTATATACGAAAGCTAGTCACACTTCCAGCATTTGGGTCTTTTCTTCTTTAGTCTGTGTTCACGAAGTACCCGTCATATCTCCCTTCTATGTCTTGTTGGCCCTGCTCCTTTACGGAGTATCTTACCATGCCACTACCACGTGAATCATACTTTGCTGCTTCAAACTCTAAAGCATAAGGTAACGCATCACCCTAGAATCCTTGGTCGAGTCAGATGTAGTGCTTATTGGATCTTCCTGTCGCGTATTCCGTCACCGAAGACTTGTACTACTAGCTGTTCTAGGACGTTATCCGGCGTAGTTGGATAGACTAGTTTCACCAAGCGAGCAATTTCTGCTTCAAACGCTTGCAAAATTTTATGTGCTTTTTGGTAACGATTCTTCACTTGACCGCGGTTCACTTGTAGATGAGAGTGGCCGTACCTAATTTCCAGCCTTGTTGTTAAGCCTCGTAGCTTGATGGTCTGGTATGGTTTGTATAATGTTCAAGGCCTCATCTCGTAAAGCGGCAATCAACGCGGTTGGTGTTTGAACATCGCACCAGTGGTCAGGTTTAACGGCATCCTTGAATTGTTTGAAATATATCTATCAAGATAAATTCCCGTCAAATGTGGGTGATGCTACTCTGAACCTTGAAGTCGGTTCACTTTCTTTGACATTCTTAAAATCGGAGATGTGTTATTGCATCACTGAAATTGAGTGCTCTGGCATTTGTATTTGTAGAGAATTAATCCGTTCCCATTGTCAATACTTCCTCTTGCATTTTAGCGATGTTTCTAACAATTTTTTTGAAAAGTTTGTTTCAAGTTTCTGTAAACCAATGAATTTTGTAGTTTCTATTAAAATTTCCTCGTTTAATTGTTCTACCGCTCTTGCGGTTTTTGAACAATGCGAGGAACTTCTATAATTTTCTTTTCGGGCAATTATGCTGGCGTATACTAATATCGAACAGAATATTCGAATTAACAGTATGACGTGCAATTGTGATCCCGCAGATATCGATTTTAAAAGTTGTTGCGGTCCCTCAAGATCTCGCTGTGATCAGCTGGTAACCAAGCTGTAACGCTTGCTGGTTCTTCTCGGTATCGTTCTGTTAACTTCCTTCATGAAAAATTGGGGCTGGTTTCTTTTCTGTAACGGTTTAAGGTTACACAGGTAGAGTGGAAATTGAAGTAGCTTCGCTGAAATCGTCGAAATATGCTACTGCAACAGCTGTTATTGGTTGAGAATTTATTAGATAATAATTCAGTATAGAATGTACTATTCTTTTTAGAGTAATGCTACTGGTGGGTTCTTCTGCATCGCTGCAGCGAAAATGCATTTCAGCTTGTAGAGGGTCTTCCTTAATTGCTGTGTTCAATATTACATACATTTTTTAAGTTACTTTTAGCAAAGGAGGACACTAAGCAGATATTCAGTTTGTAACGGGCATTTTTATAGTTTAACATTTTACGCTCCCTTTCTGTTAGCGTACTTAAAAATACATCGTTTCTTTGGGATCGCTGTCTGTATAAAGGAAATACTTCAGAATAATTCAGATTTGTATGCAATTTAACTCGTGGGTATTACTTTAAAAGTAGATAATTTGAAGATTGATTTTCATTAATAAATAAATTGCAAGGAACGAATTTTAAATTGGATTATTCGTAAATTACTTTCCAACTTATCGAAAATGATAAACCGCTGTAATTAATGATTAGATATGATTGCGGCATTCACGTTTTGGATGTTCCTTATGTTATTAGCGAAGGAGATAATAGTCGACAAGAGTTTATGGTAACAACTGGTTTATATAAACAGATTAAAGTGTAGTTCTGAGGACATTTGAAGGAAGTATGCTTTATAGGTAACGTGTTTGATTGACCACAAGTGCGGTGGTAAGGTCATTGACGGACGGTTTTAGTGATGCGCGTTGCTCTACTAATTGTTTTTTTTGTTGCTTTTTTGTTGGAAATAAAAGTAGTAGAACTTGTCGTGCGTTTTACGGAACATTGACTTAGTGATGCGCGTTGCTTTACTAATTGGTTTGTTTTGTTGCTTTTCTGTTGAAAATAAAAGTGGTAGAACTTGTTGTACTCGACCTGCACGTGCGTTTTACGGAACATTGACTTAGTGATACGCGTTGCTTTATTGATTGTGTTTTTTTTAGTTGATTTGTCTTTTTATATTTGAACTGTGTGTGCGATCTAGTCTTCGTGGTCCTTTTTATCAGAGTAGTGCATACTTTGGATTATTCAAATACAGTTTTAAGCTTGAGTGTTTCAAAAAAAAACAACGATGATACAGTTGTAGCAGGTTTAGTAGAAAAAAAGGTTGCTTCTTATAAACATGTATCTCATTCACATGTAAAGACAGTTGATACTGTAGTTTCTGAATTTTCTTACCTTAAAGAATCTAAAATAGATCATTGTTTACGCAAATTTCGTTATTCAAAAGCATTAGATTTTTCTTTGTTACCATAGGTAGCAAATAGAACACCTCACGTTACTGTTAGTTTAATGCATTACATCGTGCCTTGAAGGCCCGTGATTCTAAATTTTTATTACCATTTTTATTTTTCGATTTGTGTTACAAAATATTTCGAAATTATTGTCTCAGGAAATAGAATTAACAAGAAATTTATCAATGCTACATAGTTCCATCAGCATGATAATGTCTGCTGCTAACACTAGTGAAATACGTAGGTGTGATTAGTGTAAAGTGTAAGAAATTCCATCAACACCCTCGGGTCAAGGGTGAAGTGCTTCGTTAGTGCAGGACATCGTGAATCCCACACTTCAATTGCAAGGAAGCGTTACTGAAGGACTTTTTGTAAGTTGAACTATTTCCTACTTGTTATTACTTTAAATATCTATCCGTTGTTTTGCCATGTCTTCGTCGTTCTGATACCTTTTTCAATAGACTTGCCTGCTATTAAGAAAAAAAAAAGAAAGAAAAAACAATCAATACTACTGAATTACTCCTATCAATTGTGACTTACCTATTTAACTTTTATTAACGTTTTGTCTGATTTATGTTTAATTGGTGTGTGAGGAAACGTTTCTGCTACTCCCCAATATTACCTCACTTTGTGATAAAAATTTTTGAAATGCTTTTATCGTGATTATATTATATAGTTTATCTAAACAGTTTTATTTACATTCTACAAAGTACTGAATAACTTAGACTTTTTATTGCTGCTATGCTTATTCTTTTTTTTTTAGGTTTGCTTAACTATTTTTCTTGCAGGTATTGTCACTAACTCCTTACCGCCGCATACATTATATGTCAGTCTGCTTTCTACAACCCCCCCCTAATCTCCGATTGAGCCCGGTCATTTCTTTGATGTTCTTTGTGTTACGCACGGCTACGAGCCAATGTAGCAAGTTATTTAAGTTGTTCTTTGAATAAATATTTTTTTTGTTTATAAATATTTAACTATTATAGTAAGCAAGCGACAGAGATCAACCCATAATGTATTTCTT
Source organism: Platerodrilus igneus (assembly GCA_036346225.1). Lineage (NCBI taxonomy): Eukaryota > Metazoa > Arthropoda > Insecta > Coleoptera > Lycidae > Platerodrilus > Platerodrilus igneus. Next base: position 625,042 of record JARFIW010001778.1, on the reverse strand, counting down.
CTTCATTCTTATTATAGGCTAAAGATTAATTTGAGGTAGTAGAGTGTACTAATTGCTTTGCGTAGATTTTATTTACTGTGTAAATCTTTCGGAATAGGATGAATAAATTTTGTTTTCTCCACGAGTTGGATCTCCTTTTGCGTAGCATGTTTTTAAAGATTTTGTAAATAAATTTTCTTTCATGAGATTTCCTTTTTCTTTCCCATTCTACGACTTTTTAGTTAGCACGACTTTCTTTGGATTCCTTTTTGTTGCGGTATTCGGTATGGGCGATTTTCATAGTTTACTTAATTTTCTTTCTTGTTCACGCGGAATACCGTAACAATATGTAGAACAAAATACAGCATTAATAATTAAAACACAAATGACAGGGGAGGGGGGTTGCTGTTTTGTTTGTATCAAATAATTTGTCTCAACAATGTAAATCTTTAAACGAGGTCAGATTATGCGTTATCGAGTTATTGCGGAATTATAAAATCGGGAAATTATTGATTTTTTAAACTATTTAAAAAATTTAAAAGTTAGTTCAAATTTGAAATAAGATTAGCCACGAGTATTGATCTGCAAAACATTCCCCATTTGACCGCTGTTCTATGCCTTCTAATAGCCAAAATATCAAATGTGAGCGTCGAAATTGGGACACACTGTATATGTACTAGTGTGGCATTTCGTTTAAAATTTCATACTATACTCGCTTTTATCGTTTTTGTTTAAAAAAAGTTTTCTGTGACTTTTTTGCATTCTTTTCACATTTTCACGCCCCCTTTTCGTTGTTTTACTTTTTCCCTTATCCAAAGTGGTTTAAAGAGATAATAAACACTCTAGGATAAGAAAAATTATACGAGATAGGATTCGAACCTACGATGCACAACAACGCTGTCATCGCTGAACTTCCGGGAAGTTTGGCCTCGTGACCTGAACTACTTACATTTTGGTGAGAATCGGCTGCCTTCGCCGTATTCTCGCGCATGCCTAACTCATGTCTTACTATTAGCACTTCAGATATAAAACCTCGGAACTAAGTGATGTGCGACTTGGACTTAGAAAAATTAGCACTTAACGGGTCCCCGAAGGGAATGGCTATTGGTCCGACGTAGCAAGCGTCGTTTACCCGGAAAGACTGGGTGGAGGTTACCACCGGCGCCTCAGATCCCCTCCTGCCACCGCAGCAGCCCCAATGGGCGCTTTACGACTAGCATCTCCAACACTTCTAGATAAATTGGCTATAAACTTATATCTAATACCACAGATAGATATCATAGCCATGTGGTACCAGTCAATAGGAGCTACGGTATCCATGGAAAGAAACTGCACATTTAAAATAGATAACGTCTTGCCAATAAGGGTTAATGACGCTCCAGGACGTCACACTGGGATGACACCACGCCAAAAAGGGACAGTGGTGTTCCCACATATAAATAAATAAAACCCTAACCTAATAATAAGTAACACGACGTCCACATTTAAAAACACATAATGCTGGAGATCTAATGCCTGAAGTTTTAAGGGTCAGATTAATAGCCGATATTTTCGATCTGGGTCCCGTCGACGGAGAGGAGTATTGTAGTCCATAAACTCATAGTAAAGTTCTATGGAGCTACGGTGCGCTATTAACGACATGGTCAATAGCGTCTTTCGATCGGTGATGCGGAGCTGAACTAGGACTTTAACCGTCTCCTTAGGGATCGCTTCTCTCGTTTCTACTACAAGTGGCAGGACTTCTCCCATGGCTGCTCCTAGATCCAATAGAAGGGGCGGTATCAGTTGGCTATATTTGTCGATTTTCGATTGTCATCCCTTAGCTAGGTAATCATTGTCCTCGTGGCGGATTGTTACGTCGACCACGAAGGCCCCTCTCTGGTTCTGTATCACTAGATCGGGGTTGAGATTCCCGCCCGAGGGTAGCCGTAACGTACGTTCCCTCGTTACCGATACCGCTGGCTGCTGCTTTTGCAATTCACCTAACTAGGTTGCAAATCTCGTTGTGCCGGCGGGTCCTCTTGCTTTTAGTATGAGTGCACTGTCCCAGGGAAGTGTCCCAGCGTCTCCAACTGGAATCCACACTTGCGACAGTTGAGCTTTGCCTGGGGGACCGTCTTATTTATGGCTACCCTATCTGCGCATGAATTGGTTCTCATCTTAAGCGCCGTTTATTATAACCCCGGCGGTAAGGTACGTGAGCCACTACGTCAGTTGGTACCACAAAAATAAATATTTACAAAATGATGCCCAAATAAGATATTACGTCATATAAATGTTTTAAATTACTACATCACATACAAAAAACAAGAAAGGTACTTGCGTAAACTGTAGGACTTCTCACAGCATTACGCTATTATGGCGGCAGCTGGGCTTTGCTGAGCAGTTCGGGCGTGGGCATTCTTTCCGCCTCCGGTTGAATCCAAATTAAATCTCTCTTCTTCGTTCCTATTTGTAGAGGGGCGACAGGAAACTGGTATAAAGAACGATAATTGGGTAGATAAAAGGAAACCTACATAACAAAAAAAGACAAGCTACGGCATAAAGATAACTACACTCGTCGACGTCTCGCTGGCTAGTCTCAACGTGTCGGAAATCCACCACCCTTCCACACTCCGCGTCTGCGTAATTCTTTGCGCAAACGCACTGTCTGAAGTGACGGAAATACGCGCACAAGTCTTTTAAAATTATTGGCGCGAAATCACTTACAAATAAAAACTAAAATTGGAAATGTTTATGGCCGATTTTTGGCACGTAATACGTTATTCGTCTACATGGCTTCAGCAACGTTGGATTTCGAAGCCATGCATTGGCAATTTTATCGTCCGTGAGCGCCGCGACCGACTTGCCCCGAGAACCTTAGGCGGCCCGCCTCGCAAGCTTGTCTTTCTTGATCTGTCTCGTCCGTATGTCGGTCTGGTTCGGAGACGCGGAGACGTGCCATAAAAGCCTATATGTAGCGGACATCTTCTTCAACCGTGTTTCCAAACTGGTGCCCGTTGCTAGGGTCTTTATATAGGTATCGTCGCTCTGCAGGAACTTAAGTCATGCCTTCAACATACTAGAGATGACGATCGTTCTCAGTTTGGAAAGTCTCTTCCCCCATCATTCTTGCCACAGTAGCGCAGTACATTAGATGCAGATTGTGGCAAGTTGTATATTTCTCGCAGTACTACCCGTAGCTCCTGGTCAATAGATCTTATAAATGTGAGTGGCGGAACTGCTACCACCCACTGGTACAGGTAGTGGGGGATTAGATATTTGGAGATTAACTCTACCTTCTGGTGGGGATTGAGCGCAAGCCGTTTTACTTGGACTAGCATTTCAGCAAGGTTAGCCTTGACGCTTTCGATGTTTATACCAGCCTAATGAGATATTTTCACACCACGACAGGTCATATGAGATCCCAGGCCCGTGAACTAGATCAAATCTCCATTCACCATCTTCAACCCGAGATCAGTCAGGTACCAGGAGTCTTTCGTCGGAATCAGACGGAAGCAAGTGCTCTTTTGCGCCGACATTATCATACATAGGCCCCTTAGGTATTCCTTCGTGTGCATGATCTGACTTTCTGCTTACGATACTGTGCCTGCGACGAGTATTAAATCGCCAGCAAAAGCCAGGCAAAAACGTGAGTATTTCCGCTTATGGGGTACCCGGGTTCTTATCCAGGTCAGCGGTTTTCGAATAGAAACGACGAATGAGGGTCGCCCTGCTTCACCCTCCTTTGGAGGACGAGATCGATCTGATCTCGAAATTTAAACCACATCAACATAGTTATTACTTTTCAAATATGCGTTTAGTAATATTAATTTGATGGAAATCTTATAATTTCACAATATTCCTGCGTGCATATCTATGTTAAAATTGTATTCTGAAGTTTATTTCATAATGAAGCAAAGATTACAAAATAATTAAATTATGTAATGTTAAGTGTGACATCATAAGTAGTGTGTAACTGAAGCTCAATTATTGATTAAATTTTTTTACCATGTTATACTTTTGTTCTGAATTTCCAACGCCATTATTTTATGGAAGATTTTTTGATATTATACAAATATTTAGAACACACGAGAATGAAGGTACAAAGTATGCCGTATCTTGGAAATTTTAATACGTTCGAACATATCCATATTTCTTCTCAGAATGGAATTCAAGCTTGGAAATTTAAGTTCGTCATAGGAAAAACAATTTTTGCTTTAATCAAAGGCGAAGCCCAAATTTTTAGAAATATTAAGTGTAGATCACTAAACAATTATGTATAAAACAATTAAATCGTTTCTAATTATCACTGTTATTAGATTGTAGAGTGATCAATCAGTAAATAAATGCTTATGCATTTTGCCGCTGTAAATAGTCGAAACCCGGTCAAAAGCCAAGGACTTTAACATTCACAGTTTTGTTGTGTTTTCGAAGACCAAAACAAATTAGCTGTAGGTCAGTTGATTATCGGCTTCAGTTGATTAAACGTCTCGTAAAATGAAGTGTATTTTAGTGTTCATGTCATTCTTAATATTTAATGTCAATTCCAAGGAACTAAAAGAAGAATTTACGTGGACACAAGTTGGTTTCGCACCACAGACCTCGCCAAATTTAGATGATTATTCTTCTAAAATCTATGGTGGTTCTGGAGTCGGTAACAAACCAGGTGCAAACAGAAGATCTGGATATCTTTCAAAAACTTCAACCGCACCTAGCAGCGTTAATTCGACAACGCATAAAAATCATTACGTATTTCGTAAGTAGTTTATTTATATCTACTAAATATTTAAGGCTAGAAAAAAAATATATATAGTATAAGGTCTGTCATCAGCGATTGGCTTATTGAAATTTTGATACTTGATGTAACAATGTGCCAGCAAAGTGGTAATCATTTTAGTGTGGTTAATAAAATAGTAATTTGCTACGCAGCATGTTCCTTTTGTGAAACCAAAGACAGGATGTCTACCACTTTTTCCAATGTATTAATACTATTTCATAACTTGCAACGTTTGAATTTCTATTTCATTCATATTTTTGTTGTGTGTTGTTCCAGAGCTTACTTTTTTGAAACTTATATGCATCAAACGCGACATAATTCTAGTCTTTGACAAAACCTGCCTAACACCATATTCTAGTTCTCGCTTTTGATGTTTACACCGATATCTGATACGGCGACCATGCTTTATCGCTTTTACATAGACGCGAGGAATTAGAGGTAATTAGTTTTGGATATTTTTTGTTGTTTTCCGACTTGATACTTTTGCGTGTGTCATAAAACGCGAGAAGTGTTTTTGTAGCTAGTTTTCTGTCGATTAGAAGTCGTCCTTATTTGTACTAATTGTACTATTTTTTAGAACGATCTTATTTTCTCTCACTGTTCACAGTGTGTTGTTTGTTGGATTTGGAAGACAAATTACTGTGCTACTCGCATTCGTATTTGTACGTTGAACATGGAGTGGGAGTTAACGTCCGGTCGCAGAGTTCTTTTGAATATCTGTAGTTACTTGCTCCTGACCAATAGTATTGTTCGGAAAAGGTAGCGAATTAATTTTTATAGCTAGCCAAAGTTGTTACACACTTTAAGCCTCACGCTGGGAATGCCAATGTAACGGATTAATTTTTAACCCTACGACGTTGAGCGTCAATGCAACGGGTTATTTTTATTCTTCCCCAACTCGGGCCCCTCGTTGTAAGTGTCAATGTAGGAAATAAGTATTAAAAATGAACAAAATTAACTTGGGACTATAAAAACTTGCTGCTTCTGCCGCTACGTTGGCTATTTCCCCTGGGAGATCATGAGAAAGGGCAGGGTTGAAATGTTCTTCGTTAAACCTAAAACTAAATAAAGTTAAGTTAGACGTTACTTGTATCTAGCAAATATTGAAAAGAGTGTTTTAGGGTAGGTGCAAAAACCCTATTGGAATGAATTTTTTTAAACTTTTAATTTAGTCTACTTAGAAAACTAAACCTGTTAGAATAAAAAAATATCTATTGTATAACAAACAACTTTTATCCAAAAAATTAAATCAATTCACGTAGTTTAGTAATATGAAGTAAAATTATTATTTATAGAACATTGTTGTCTCTTAAGACTTGGGTAGGCATTAGGTCTGATAATCACGTACATACTTTAATTAAAAAAATTTTAGAATAGTTATAGTTGTTAATTTTTAAATATAAATATTTTATCAACTATCACTTCTAAAGAATCAAATGCCTTGAATAGGAAAATTTACTAATTAAGACTAGGTTATGATTTAACGATGGTGTGCCGAGTCTTACGGATTACAAACATGTGGCTCGGGACAGCCTTAGTGGAAAAGAGGATTGCCAAAACAATATATAGACCCGTTTGGGGTCCAGAAAAAGTCACTTACCCTTAACCACTAGTGGTTGGTGGCGGCTTTCAAGTTGGTCTAGCACAGGTCCCGTTTGTATAGTCACAAGGCATCGGACACAAGCTAATGCTTTATGGGATGGATCTTGTTCAACAATTGCGATTTGGTTGTCTCACCACAGGGGTTAACCCTACGGGGGGTTTTGCGCTGCAATAAAAACTAAAGTTTTTGAACAGCAATTTCACCATCAACAACTTTCCAGCCCACTTGCCTCAAAGATGTAGTGAAAGTGAGCGGATTAAGAAAATTACTTCCCAAGACAGTTTAAGCGGGGGAAGTCTTATCAGAACAAAACTTTCAACGCTCACGCGTCGTGTGTATGAAACAAGTTGGAAAGTATGAGGTATTTCCTGAGCTATAAGGTGTTTACATAAGCGTTTGAAAGAATAAATTGTTATTTTTGATTGTACAAACCAGGTTGCATAACAGCTGGATTGCATTCTGCAAAATTGTGAATACGAAATGTTGAACTTAACTTTGTGATCGAATCAAATTAGAAAATAACGAGCTTGTTGTTTTCCATATGGGACCAAGGACTTATGAAAAATTAAGAATCGACCTAATACTGTAAATAAATGGTCTGGACGGATTTTTTTAAATATTTTTATAGATTTTGTAGCGACCCATCTAATAACCGGATAGAATCAGGGATTCCCGCCGTATCGAATAGCATCCGCCGCGCCTTGAGAAGTATGAGGCAGGCCAGTACGGTTCCAACGGTCCGCGATGATGCGAGAACTCCGCGTCCAGCTAAATAACTATGTGACTTTGTTTAGTATTTGATTATGTTTTTTTGTCTTTACATTTATTTAGTTTAGTACTCAATGTATATGTTTGTAATAAAAAGCATTTAACAACAAGTTCGAATGTACAAATAGTTTTGCTCTACCGACGCTACAATTTCTAATTTGTTTCAACCAACAATTTTTTGCTTTCAAAAATTTTTTTTCTTACCGTTTCCAATGTGCTACTTGTCGGATTTGGAAGATAGATTACTATGCTACTCGCTTTCGTATTTGTATGTTCAACACGGGGGTTAACACCCGGCTGCAGAGTTTTTTCAACCTCTGTAGTTACTTGCTCGTGACCGATGGTATTGTTTAGTAGAGATTGTTCCGCTAATCTCCAAAAAAACAAGGAATTTATTCATACCTGTCTTGATAAGCCCAAACAGGTGTGAAATGCGTCGACAAGATGCCTTGTGGTTAATATTGAATCACTTGCCATTAAATTTTTGATTAAGAAAAAGGCAGTTGAACCGGATCGCTTACCCGCCGACTGTTGCTAAAACCTGCGATGGCAGGTGAAATAACACTAATGCACAAGCGAGTTAGGTTGCAGTACTTCCAATAATATATCTATGTTAACATTGCTACTCCTGTCTTGATGAGTCCTAATAAAGGCGAAACGCGTCGATAGAATGACCTAGTCGTCCGTTAGGTTGGCGCTCCACCAGAACGTCAAGGAATGGCGGAGTTCCGTTCTTTTCAATTTCTATAGTGTCAAAAATTAATTCATTACTGAAATACAAAGTAATTTTAATTAATTAAATTTTAGTAGCAGAACACCGAAATCACACTCTTTTAGCGAACGTTTGTCATTTTACTAGAGCTCATAGAATAGTTTGTGCACAAAGTGCACAGATCGAAACAGAAGCAAATTGTTATTTACTGAAAAAAAGGAGAACCTTGAGAAACAGTTTTATTTTTCTAGGTACTTACGAACTGGAAAGGTCGTGAACCACAAAAATTTGAACTTAACTTTTTGAAAGCGCGGTTTTTGAATTTGTACAACTGTAGCTGTTACCTGAATTACTGAACTTGAAAAGAACTGCATGGAAATTGGAGTGGTTTATTGCAGCTCAACACATAGGTTAACCGTGTTAAGCTTAATTCGTTCAAATAATAAAAGGAGTTCAATATACGGGGTGTTTAAAAAAAACGGGACAATATTTAAGGAGATTATTTCTCAGGTCATTTTATGAAAAAATGTTCCCATAAACATAAGTCCCGAAATGCATTGTTTCCAAGATACAGTGTTAAAATTTTTTTTAAATAACAGTTTTGTAAAAACAATTCAAATATTCTTTGACCAATTTTTTTTAATTTAGAGCGTTGTTTGTAGTTATAAGGGGTTGATTTGGTTTTAATTAGATTAAAATTATTAAGTCCAGTGGCGCCAGGAGGGACACCTTAACCAAAGTTATTGACAAAAAATAAACACCACTGACTTAATTTAATTTTGGTATTTTTTTGAGATAAAACAATTAAAAATACAACTTTTGTCGTTTGAATTATCGACGTATCTTGCTTCGTTTACGAGATTAAACATTAAAACCAATTTATTGCTTTTCCATTATCATACAAAACCAGCAATAGATTGGTTTTATGTTTAATCTCGTAAACACGTAAGATCCGACGAAAATTCAAGAGGCAAAAGTTATATTTTTAGTTGCTTTATCTCAAAAAACTATCAAAGTTAAATTAAAGTCAATGGAGTACATTTTTTATTAATAATTTTGGTTAAGTTGTTCCCCTTAACGCCAGGGGACTTAAAAATTCTAATATAGTTAGGGCCAAATCAGTCCCTAACAACTACAACGATGCTGCCAAATTTCAAAAAAATCGGCTAACGGATATTTGAATTTTTTTTTACAAAACTGTTATTTAAAAAAAACTTTAACACCCGGTATCTTGGAAACAATGCATTTCCGGGACTTATATTTATGGGAACTTTTTTTATAAAATGATCCGAGAAATAACCCTCTTAAACATTGCCGCGTCTTTTTTAAACACCTTGTATAGAGCTACACTTACAGGTGCCAGTAAATCAATGAAAAGAGAATTTGTGTATTTTAAAAAGCAGTTGTCTGAAACATTTTAAATTCAAATATGCGAGGACACTTAATTAAAGAAAGCCGACCAGTATAACTGGTTGGATTGTTTGTCAGCAGACTCTAAATTTGTTAACCAGAACACAAGAAGGAATGTAACTTGTTTATTAGTATCTAGAAATACAAAAAAGTAACTTTTGTCTGTCAAACACGAGTTTCTGTGGTTTGATGCTAATTTCTAGATTCAAAAATATATATTTTCACATTAAAATGACGTAGTTTGGAGTATTTTAATAGAAGCGGTTCCGTGAATTAGATAGGGTCGCGTATTATTGTTGATTTTAAGGTCCCAGGTTCGATTCCCGACAGGCACCGCGTGAAAAATGTTAGGTGAGCATTCTCCACAAAAATATGCCCTCGTTTGGATGGGATGTAAAATATATATCACTTGTGTAAGTGTGGTCACCGACGATATAGATCCCTACCTTGCTTGGTTCGGCAAAATTCAAAATTTTTAGGTAAAAGAAATTTGCTTCGCGGCCAAAACCTTCGTGTAGAGCCTTAGTAAGTCAAATGTAGGTGAATTTTATTAGGGAGTGATTCACGTATTTATAACATCATATATAAGTTGACAGTTGTGTCGCCTTAATACTGACCAAGTCGTAATTTATAACGTTTTACTTATATATTATTGTGATACTGTAGCAATGACCCGTACCCCTTTTTTTGTAAATTAAAAAGGTTAAAATTTTTTATCTGTCAATTTTTGATTTTTAATATATAATTTTAATTGCGTCAGCTAGCTCAGTTTTTAATTACACACGGAGTTTGCGACAATACGACAAACAAAGACTTTAAATTTACCTTGTACCTCTACTTCCTGTTCTAATCTTTAAACCAAAACACCATTAAGCACAAATTATCATAATGTTCTCAAAAACATTTACAACGTATAAAAAGTTCAAAAATTCTCTAAATAGAACTTTATTTTAATAATTGAATAAAAAATTAGTAATTATCATTCTTAAAGTTGACTAAAAATCCAGCAAAAATCACCCTTATGATTATTAACTGAAGCCCCATAAACGTTCATTCAACTTCTATAAATATTTACGTAATTTACAACGTGTACTCAAAAGGATTCTTGCTGACCCTTACATAAATTATCATGAAAACGATTTTTAAATTATTTAAATTAGAAATATTTAACGAAATGTTAATTTTTAAATTATTCAGATTAGAACTGTACCACGAAATATTCACAAATAAAAAATAATAAAACATTCACAGCTCAAATCAGTCCCTGTACCAACTACTTCCGTATTCGGCTTAGTGATTTAATACTTCCAACGTTAAATCTGCTTTGGACATGGTCTGCATGTTTCTTAGCATAGCTCTAAATTATGCTAGCGTCCTTTGTTAAACCTCTTGGTAATTAATAGTTGAAGTAAATGCTTGTTATATTTCCTCATTTGATCCAGTAATTATTCAGAAACGTTATCCAGTAATTATTTAGACTCTTTATCCAGTAATTATTTAGAGTCGTTATCCAGTAATTATTTAGAGTCCTTTTTATTAATGTTAATATTAGAATTTAAATTGAAACAACTTTTAGTTACTTACTTTTTTGAAGGGCTAAACTACAAACCTCCTAATTTTCCATAATTACCATTGTATTATTTCATACTTTACAATAAATCACTTCACATAAATATTTTCCTTATAAGCGATGTGAAATAAGCCTTACTTTATGTTGAACTGATTTGTTTACAAATCCGGTCGTATTTAAATAAATCGTCTATCTATTGACAAGCGCAGAATTCGTTGTTATGTATGATTCTTTCATACCATGTTTTTGGGTATTCCATCGTATTTTAATGTATATTAAAATCAACGCGTTGTTTTTGTCACGTACCATTTAGAGTTAATAGCATTCATTCCCTTGGATTTTCATATTATTAGATCACATAGACCATTGTTTGTTCAAATAAATTTGGTGAACTTTGATTTTATCCACCATGCCTTGCTTGTTTCCAATATATCAGGTGGCGATTTTAGCTTTCTAGTCACGTACAATTTATGTATTAAAATATATGTGTTTGCTATCTTACGCATTATTAAACCTGCTTGTTTTAATTGGAATTTTTGGCGTAATAATGATGCGTTATCCATGCGTGTTGCGTTTCAGCTTGCATTTATGTTGTTTTACGACTTGCGAATTTGTTTATTCAAATAAATCTTCAAAATAGTTTTCATTAAATAAATGAATTATTATGGTTTATATACAGGGCGTTGTCATTTACTTGTTTTCTTCAAAAAACTGTCTTTTTTTCTGAGCCCTGATGTATTTTATATGAAGTGCGTTATACTATTGATCCTAACTACCCCTAAATGACCTTATTAACACAGCAATATATATATATATATATATATATATATATATATATATATCTCAAATTTAGACCAGGGTAGAAAATTAATTAACGACATCAAATAATTTTAATCACCGTGTATAAGGAAGCTTTGGGAAAAAGTACGCGTAATTAAATGCCTAGTGTAAAGATTTAAATCATTCAATTAGAAGGTAGGGTTTGTATAGAATTTTATTAGATAATACGCATTATTAAAACGTGGAGCATACAAATTTATTCGTTTCATTAAAAATAAGGGATTTAAATTATTCACTAGACGCTTTCTATAAAAAGAAGCAGTATTAAAATGCTCAACTTGTATGTAATTTAATTATTCTAAGTATAAAGAAACAAATAGAAATTACGTGCAAAATTTATATTAAGTAATTCAATTTTTAAGTAACGAGTATTAAACAAAATGTACAAATAATAATTAATATTTAATTAGGATTCGCTAAAAATTAAAGGGTAGAAGTCAATGCCATTCATTATTATTTTAATTGGAGTTAATTGAACCATTAGTAATATATAATATGCATAAAAGCTTTTAAAAACCCAATAATATTCAAATCGTAGAAGTGTTATTTAAAGTATTACGATTGAACACCTGCGTATTTTTAAATGTCAAATTCTAATAAATTCGAGCTGATAAACATGCAGATTCTGCGTATATTGCAAACGGTCGGATAAACCGTAGCTTATATTAACATATGAATCTACGTGGACTGAAATAACCGATAGTAAAGAGTATCGATTTGCACCACTAAGACCAAGTTAGAAAAAGACAGATGAAATGCGCAAGGCAGAGACACAGTTAATAAAAGGCGTGATTTGAGCAACGTCACGAGGAAACGATTGGTTGAAATAAGTTGCAGATATGAGAGGTGAAAACACAACAATTTCTATACAAAATTAATTAGTTGTTCTCGGACGTGTTTGCAAGCCGTATGAAAATTTCTTAGATTTAACTGGCACAAGTGCAAAAATTTAGTAGAATCGCTGTGCCGGACTGTCGAGGAGGGAACAGAGAATGCGAAATTCTAAAAACTGGCCGTCGCGGGACAAAACCGACGTGCAGGCGAGCTATTATATAAACCCGTGTTTATAGGAGTCTCGCTCTCTTAGATTTTCGATTTTGATTCAATACTTTAAACAGTTTGCTCTTATATTTTGTGATTATTAAATACTTTAAAACAGTTTTGCTCTTTACGTGCTACGATACAAGTTATTATGCATTAGTGCACTTAGAGAAGAAGATACAAGGTAATAAAGTCTAGTTATATTTGCGAGTATTACTGTACCAATTATCCAAATTTGTAACGATAAATGAATAAACAAAAGTAGGCAGTTTTGGGTATAGCGGGAAAGAAGTATGAATTTCAGTGATATTTTTCAGGAGTGAGTAATCAAATGTTATTAGTAAACGTGATTGGATCTACAAACAAGATTTAGATATACATAGATGCGTTCCTGAGAAGCCCTGAAACTTTTTAAACGAATGGTGTTGTAGATGAATTTTAAAAGGCGACCAGGAATCTGAGGACGTAAACATAACCCAGTTGGAATGGTGAAATTAGCAAGGACGATGTACATTGAAGTCACGAGTGCAGTAACCTTCAGGTAAATTATACAATTTTGTTCGAACTTTGATGTTTTGGTGTGTGTTGAATATCTTTATAATTTGTTTGATAAAAAAATAAGAGCAGTAGTGAATTTGTATAAACAACAAATTTTTAATTTTAAGGTAAAATTTTCTTGTTTAAGTAGAAAGGAGTATTTAGCAGTTTATGTTTTGATTATGATGAAAATTTGGGTCTGTCTTTGAGCTCAATTAGACTAACCTGTTAATTAACATCCTACAAGGACTTTAATTCTGGATGCAAATAAAAATGATGACAAATTTAAACTTGAAATTTTATGATACTGAAATTTATGCTGAAATTTAATTTTGAAATTTTAATGTATTATGAATATTGATGTAAATAGAGTTAACGTTGATGTTTGTGGTAGGAATGTGTTTGTTTTTTTTATGAATGAGGATGAAAGTTATCTAGGGGAGCAGCCGAGGCGGAAAGAGTACAGAGGCGATTATTAGAAGAGATTCAACAGGGCGAGAATCACAGCAAATCTTGGTGCCCAGTTTGAGAGGTTCGAATATTTTTTTTACTCTGGTGAGGCTTTTGTAGGTTTCACAGCATATTCTTGACGGCCCAACGCTGGGGCTCGATTCGAAAACTTTAGTTCACGAATAATGGTGAGGTTTCACAGCAATATATATATATATATATATATATATATATATATATATATATATATATATATATATCTGTATATCATACCTTTCCGATTCATTTTTTGTTAATAATAGTATATTACATTACTAGTGTAGAAAGTGACCCATTATACACAACTAATAAAAAAAATTAGAAAAGATATTTTAAAAACGTACACTGGTGCTCTTTCCCTTAAACACCTTGCCTTGATGCAAGGGCTTGTAACGGGCATTTTTATAGTTTAACATTTTTCGCTTTCTTTCTGTTAACGTACTGAAAAATAAATCGTTTCTTTGAGATCGCTATTTGTATAAAGTAAATACTTCAGAATAGTTCAGATTTGTATGCAATTTAACTCGTCGGTATTACTTTAAAAGTAGATAATTTCTATATTTGATTTTCAATTAATAAATAAATTGCATCGTTTCTTGTCTAACCGCTGATATAAATGTTGTTCCTTATGTGAATATACGAGTCTAGATAAAGAGTCGATAAGCGGTTGGGATAGTAAGAGTTCTAGTTTGTCCTTTGTTGCTAGATGTTAATTACGTTACGTTTGTAGTTTGTGGCTCGTTCCTATAGATTGTTTTACGTGGAAGTAAACGTTGTTTATTAACTGTAGGCAGTGTAGTTCTGTTTACCATTTGAAGAAAGTATGCTTGATATGTAACGTGTTTGACGTGCTTGTTTTACGGGACATTATTTTAGTGATATGCGTGTCTTCCTAATTGTTTTTAGTTGTTTTTCTTGTGAGATAAATGTTTTAAGGAACATTTGACGGACGGTTTTTATTGCTTACGCGTGTCTACTAATTGTTTTTAGTTGTTTGTCTTGTGAAATAGGAGCCGTAGAACTTGCTAAACTGACCGATTTTTCCTTTAGGATTAATGTGTGTGCGATCTAGTCTAGTGTCCCTTTGTTTTATCAGGTTAGCGCATACTTTGGCTTACTTAAATGCAGTGATACTGTGGTTTCTGAGTTTTCGGACAACAAAGAATCTGAAATGGATCATGGCTTGCGTGAGTTTCGTTATTCAAAAGCATTAGATTTTTCTTTGTTACCATATGTAGCAAATAAAACACCTCACGTTACTGTTAGTTTAATGCAAGAACTTCTCAGATGACATGCACTACATCGTGCCTCGAAAGCCCATGATTCTAAATTCTTATTACTATTTTTCTCTACAATTTGTGTTACAAAATATTTCGGAATTATTGTCTCAGGAAATAGAATTAACAAGAAATTTATCAATGCTACCTGGTTCCATCAGCGTGATAATGTCTGCTGCTAACCCCAGTGATTAGTGATTAGTGTAACGTGTGCCAAGTTCCATCAGCACCCTCACAGTCAAGGGTGAAGTACTTCATTAGTGCAGGACATCGCTGAATCCCACCCTTCCGTTGCAAGGAAGCGTTCCTGAAGGACTTTCTGTAAGTTGAACTATTTCATACTTGTTATTACTGCAAATATCTATCCGTTTGTTTTGCAATATTCTTCGTCATTCTGATACCTTTCACAATAGACTTGCATGCTATTTTAAAAAAAGAAAGAAAAAAAAACAATCAATACTACTGAATTACTCATACCAATTGTGTTTTATCTATTTATCTTTTGTCAACATTTTATCTGATTTATGTTTAATTGGTGTGTGAGGAAACGTTTCTGCTACTCCCCAATATTACCTCACTTTGTGATAAAAATTTTTGTAATGCTTTTATCGTGATTATATTATATAGTTTATCTAAACAGTTTTATTTACATTCTACAAAGTACTGAATAACTTAGACTTCTCATTGCTGCTATACTTGTTTTCTTTTGTTTCAGGTGTGCTTAACTATTTTCCTTGCAGGTACCGTTACTAACTCCCTACCGCCGCATACATCAGAGGTCAGTCTGCTTTCTACGACCCCCCCTACTCTCCGATTGAGCCGGGTTATTTCTTTGACTTTCTTTGTGTTACGTAGCATAAATTTGGCGCCCAACGTGGTTGCTGCGAAGAAAAAAACGTAACAGATCGTTTAGTGGTTATGTTGAACAAAATCTACAACGTGTTTTTGGCATTGGCCATATTGAGTCATCTAGGTAATTAATGTACTAATATCTCGTTCGTCATACACTCTAGAGTTGAAAATTATTTCAACACTACAGTGATAATTACTTTCGCACCATAGAGTGATATACGTCACTTTCTAAATAAATCAGTAGTGTGCCATCTGTTGTTTTCATACGTGGTCGTCGGAAAACATATAAAGATTATATACAAACATGTGTGATACAGTTAACAAGATTTTATATATACATTGGAAATCATTTGCATGAAACAGGACTGAAGTTTTATTTGTCATCGATGACTTTCATGACATTCACAACATTTTACAACAGTTATAATACTTTAAGAACACACCTAAAAAGTGCCTACAACTCGAAAGTAGAATTAAAGTGGTCTATTTGTAACAAATGCTTTGTAGATCTAGGATTAATAAAAAAACCACTTCCAACAATCACATGATTCACCTTCTAATTACAAATAACTAACCACAGAAAAAGATGCAACTCAAGCAAGTCATATAAAAACCGAAACTAGCCAAACAACCCAAATTTACCAACTAGTAGAGAAACTTAAAAATTTCACCACAACATTACCACACATCCTAAAGCTGTAAGAGCGTCAGCAACAATAATATTCTGTCATATACTAAATGAAGTAATGAAATATAATACATTAACGGAATGGACAAATCTTTTTCTTTTCCCACAAACATGCTTTTGTACTACCAATATCAAGAACAAGACTTCATTAACAAATAAGTTCAAACAAGCTCTTAATTCATTCCCTACCAACATAAATAACCTTATTAATAAAAAGTCATCACCCAGCAAACACCTTACCAACCATAAAAAGAAAGAGTCCACCGATACAATCTGCACACGCATAATATGATCAAAAATAGAAGAAGGAAATATTGCAGGCGCTGCGCGTGTCGCTTCATCTACAGCTGTTATCGTCCCTCCTACAAAATCATTTTAGCACTGCCCTTACTCCATCCTAAACATACATCAAACAAAGAAGATAATTTGAATATATAACCTTACTCATATGAACCATTGTACGTATCATCACAAGATGTCGAAAGCCCAATACGATCTTTCAACAGACATTCTTTTGCCGGCTTTGATGGTTTTCGCCCGAATCATCTCCAAGAAATAACAGCCATCCCTGTTGGAGATCCCAGGGGACAACTACTACAAACACTCACCTTATTTGTAATCTGGGTTCTAGCAGGCCATATTCATAAAGGTATATGTTCAATTTTTTTTTGGAGCAAAACTATGTGCCCTAACAAAACCATCCGACAATTTTCGACCAATCGCAATCGGTTGCACACTACGAGGACTATGTCCAAAAAAGCTGCCCGTTGTCTTAATGAGACCTGTCGTAATCTGTTCTATCAGTTACAGCTAGGCTGTGGTATATCAATGGGCGCCGAAGGAGCAGTTCATAGCGTCAGGACATACTGTATGGAATCAATGAACAACTGCAATAACTTAGTGGACGAAAATTACAAATGTCTATTAAAAATTGACTTCTCTAACGCCTTTAATAGCATTAAACGAAAATTTATATTAACAGCGATTCAAAAACACTTTCCAAGTTTATATAATTATGTAATATTATCTTACTTTAGATCATCTTTTTAATCCATGGCAAAAACATCATTTCTTCTGAAGTAGGCGTTCAACAAGGAGAACCCTATAGGACCCTTATTATTTAGCGTAACGATTCAAGATTTAATACAATCCTTAACAAGCGAATTAAATATTTGGTACCTAGATGACGGAACACTAGGGGGTCCTCCAAATAATATATTACAAGACTTAAAAACCATTTAGAGGGAAGCCAGAAGAAGGGTTTTCATTGAATACTAAAAAGTGCGAATTAATCAACTTTCACTAGTGACCTTTCAAATAAAACGAACGTACTAAACCTCCTGTATGTTTGTTGTGGTTTGTTTAGCATTCTTCTTAATCTTCTTTGGGAATGAAACCACTCATAGTTTTTAAAATCTATTTTATTTACGTTTCGATCCATGACCTAGGATCGTTGTCAAAATAATAAAAACTTCAAGTTTGACGTTTATGACATAAATTGAAGGTTACTTTGATTTATTGATGTTTTTTTAAAGTTTAAAGAATGATTGCCTTCAATTTGTGTTGCGACCTGGGATCGACTTTCTATGGTAGCCAATACGCTTAACGTGAAATCAGCTGATTAATTTTATATAAAATTCACCAATAAAATTAATCAGCTGATTTCACGTTAAGCTTTGTACCATAAGAAAGTCGATCCCAGGTCGCAACACAAATTGAAGGCAATCATTCTTTAAACAAACATCAATAAATCAAAGTAACCTTCAATTTATGTCATAAACGTCAAACTTGAAGTTTTTATTATTTTGACAACGATCCTAGGTCATGGATCGAAACGTAAATAAAATAGATTTTAAAACTATGAGTGGTTTCATTCCAAAGAAGATTAAGAAGAGTACTAAACCTCGTCAGCAAACGCATTAAATCAATTCCGTCCCGTCAAGGCTATTGGTTAATAAAACATCGTTTTTCCCTCCCAAAAATTCAATTTTTACTAAGGAGTTCAGTAGTTTACAACAATTTTTATTAGTTTGGGACACTCAATTTAAAACAATTTTACAAACTATTCCAAATGTCTCTCTTAATCAAAACACATGGCTTCAGGCCACACTTTCAATTAATATGGGCGGACTAAGTATAAGATCTACAATTAAAAATGCACTTACATGTTTCCTCGCTTCGGCTCACAGCTCAGAAGGTATAGTTCTTGACGTATTGTCAAATACAAACCTTACTAAAACTATTAATGGGCTAGAGTCTGCAATCCACCGTTGGAAAGAAATGTCCTTTACGATACCAATTTGTTTAGGCCTTGCCTATTATAAATTAAAAAGCATGTTCCTCTTATGTCTCGACTACGATTTTGTTATTCGCGCATCGCCAAAGGTGAGCGCTGATTACAAATAATAAGATAAGACAGTCGACAGAGCTCTCTCTTAGAAAACAGTCCATTAAATATCAATACTCCCTGTATGTTTGTTGTGGTTTGTTTAGCATTCTTCTTAATCTTCTTTGGGAATGAAACCACTCATAGTTTTTAAAATCTATTTTATTTACGTTTCGATCCATGACCTAGGATCGTTGTCAAAATAATAAAAACTTCAAGTTTGACGTTTATGACATAAATTGAAGGTTACTTTAATTTATTGATGTTTGAAATATTTGGTTTGAGTACACTAAGCAAAAATTTTTAAAGTTTAAATGAATAATTGCCTTCAATTTGTGTTGCGACCTGGGATCGACTTTCCTATGGTAGCCAATACGCTTAACGTGAAATCAGCTGATTAATTTTTATTGGTGAATTTTATATAAATTCAATAATTTGGGAAACATTTTTTAACATGTTTCTATTTATACAATTGAGAGATTTCTGAATCTCGGTAAAATAAGACATAAAATCAGAAATCTCTCAATTGTATAAATAGAAACATGTTAAAAAATGTTTCCCAAATTATTGAATTTATATAAAATTCACCAATAAAAATTAATCAGCTGATTTCACGTTAAGCGTATTGGCTACCATAGGAAAGTCGATCCCAGGTCGCAACACAAATTGAAGGCAATTATTCATTTAAACTTTAAAAATTTTTGCTTAGTGTACTCAAACCAAATATTTCAAACATCAATAAATCAAAGTAACCTTCAATTTATGTCATAAACGTCAAACTTGAAGTTTTTATTATTTTGACAACGATCCTAGGTCATGGATCGAAACGTAAATAAAATAGATTTTAAAAACTATGAGTGGTTTCATTCCCAAAGAAGATTAAGAAGAACATTAAATATCACATTCGCGCCGGTGTGTCGGCATTAATTAATTAATTAAAATAACAACGTGAGTACCTCTATATCCCTTCCTTCATCACCCTCTCCTGCCTAACCAATTATGTATTTAGTGGTGAGTGTAAAGTGACAATTGAACACGGGGTAAGTTTTTTATGCAACTATATTTTATTACAAGTTTTTTTTTGTTATTGTGAACCAGCCGTTCCGCTTAGGCGTGAACATACCTTATTTTTGGTTTCTTCGACCGGTATGCGTGAGATAGAATTGTCGTCGTGGTTGTAGAGGAGCTTGCTTTATGTTAAACTATTACAAGGTTGCTCTTAAAAGTATTTGAAATAAATTCACTCTTATCGAATTGTAATATTAACCTCGTAACCTGCATGTTGATAAACGGTTATCAGCACAGGTGTGTTTGTTTATATTTACATTCAATTTTAATTATAAAATACACTTCAATTCAATTACATATTTACGTGTAGTTTAGGCTATTCTGAAAATGTCTTTCGACAGCTATTCTTTGCAAGCTCAGCAAGAAGCCTTATTTGGTCGCTTGCAAGGCATTTGGGGTTATGCTATTTCCGCAAATGTAAGTAAATTAAACTTATTAGAAGCAAAAATGCAAAAGCTTCCGATTATTGAAAATGCTCTTGAAAAACTACAGGTAGCAATAATTAAATTTAACGCTACTAAAACCGATCCTAAATTACATGTAAAATTAAATCTAGCATCTTTCGATGATTTGTTCGATGTAATTCGTTCGAAATATTTAGAATTGAAAGAAAATTCGACAAAATCGGTTTCTGCGGATGC
Source organism: Platerodrilus igneus (assembly GCA_036346225.1). Lineage (NCBI taxonomy): Eukaryota > Metazoa > Arthropoda > Insecta > Coleoptera > Lycidae > Platerodrilus > Platerodrilus igneus. The sequence goes on along the minus strand of JARFIW010001778.1, from coordinate 604,422 downwards.
TCTGGCATTTAAGGGCCCATCCGTTGAATGTTTAAAACCCCTAGAAATTCCTGTTTTTGATGGTTCCATTGATAAGTGGAATAATTTCATTACTACTTATCGCAGTGTTGTACACGAAAACAAATCTATTCCAGTCTCATTAAAATATTTATATTTTAGATCGTATCTCGATAAGGAGAGCATTAAGTGTCGTCTCTGATCTAGCGTTAGATCCTAATTTGTATGAACAAGCATTTAAAAAACTTGTAGATCGCTACGACTCCCCACGAAGAATTGCTAATTTTTATTTGAATAAAATTCTTCAATTTAAATCTACAGGTTCTTTATCAAATTTCATAAATATACATTTCAACGCAGTAAGCATTTTGAAATCTGCCCCGACGTTGAAGATTTATCGGACTTTATTTTATTTTCTCTATGTTATCGTAATTTGGATCCTAAATTACAACATGCATTTGATGCACGCGCGGATTCTAATGTGCCGACTTGTGCTAAGTTGTTCGAATTTTTAACCGCGCAGAATAAAACCTCAGAAATGCACGAAGATGTTCAAGCATTAAAACCCGTCAACGTAAATATGCCACCGCGCTCCAAATATAATCTAAATAAGTTTCTTTTTGTAAAAGAATCCACTAACGATGCGCAAGTAAAATGCGATCGTAAATCGTGTCTCTATTGCAATGAAGGTCATACAATTTACGCGTGCAAAAACTTTCAAAAATTAAATGTTTCCGATAGATACACCGCGATAAAAAGAATGTTGCGTTGTTTCAAATGTTTAGACAATCATATTAAGGGCTGCAACTCTAAAGGAAAATGCTGGTTATGTTGCTCAAGATATCATCACACCTTTTTGCATAATGCATCTCCTGTCTCGACTTTGGGAGTAATAACTCCCGTGACCCCTTCCACGTCCGATAAGAAAGAAACAGTTTCTACATGCAATGTGTCTAATAATCTTGAAAATTATACAGTGCTTTTAGGAACGATTCAAGCTAAGATTCGGGACATCAATGGCGATTTTCAACCTGTAAGGTGCGTGCTTGATTCAGGGTCCCAAATCAATGCGACCACTTCCGCTTGCGTGCAACGTTTGGGTCTTAAATATGTTCGCAATCACAGTAAAGTGTTTGGACTAGCCAATGCCGCTGTTAATTCTAAAGGGCTAGTCTATTGTTTTCTACTTTCCAATTATGCAGATCGACGAATAAATTTTTGTGCCTCTATTCTTCCAAAACTTACAGGTAATATTCCTGGTTGTTCTTTACCACTTGGAATTTATGAACGATTTAAACATTTACCCTTGGCTGACCCTAATTTCCATGTATCCGCTCCGGTAGAAATATTATTAGGAGCGGACATATGTTGTAGAATATTATTTTCGGATAACGCAAATAACCGTCTTGGTAAACCTCTAGCGATTGACACTATTTTTGGATACGTGTTATTGGGACAGGTGCCTTCTCCGCAAGAACCGTCAAACGCTACTTCGCTTTGTATAATGCCGCAACCTCTTGAAAGCGAAGTAAAAAATTTTTGGGTGCTCGAAGAAGTCTCGCAACCTCCTGCTGTGAATATTGACGACAATTATTGTGAAGCACATTTTGTTAGTACCCACTCTCGCGATGAAACTGGTCGTTACATTGTAGCCCTACCCTTCAAGGATAATGCCGAACCTCTAGGGCGCAATCGTGAAATTGCTTATAACAGTTATCTAAATTTAGAACGGCGACTTCGGAATTCAACAGAAAATCAAAAGGTTTATAATTCATTTCTCAAGGAATATCTATCTCTAAATCACATGAATGTTGCTCTGCAACCCTCCGATTATATTTTACCACACCACGGCATTCATAAAACCACAAGCAGTACTACTAAACTACGAGTGGGGTTTTTAGCGGATCTGCTAATGATTCGACCGGTAAGTCCCTCAATCAACGTCTTTACGCTGGTCCGAAACTGCAATCAGGTTTGTCCGAAATAATATTTTTATTTCGTTCCCACAAAATAGCACTTTGTGCTGACATACGAATGATGTACCGCCAAATTTTAGTACGTGCGCAAGATAGAATATACCAACATATATTTTATCGACCCTCCCTCGACAGCGGAGTTCAACAGTACGAATTGAACACGCTTACTTATGGTCTTACACCATCCTCTTTTATTGCGCAACGCGTGTTAAAACAATGCGTGATCGACGAATGACAACAATTTCCTCTAGCATCTGTGGCCTTGCTGAATCACACGCATATGGACGATGTGATTTCAGGAGCCATGCCAGTTGCGGCAACTCAGCAGCTGCAATCTGAATTAATAAAATTGCCGTCTCTTGGCCAATTTCAGTTAAGAAAGTGGTCCAGCAATGACAACTCTTTTTTAATTCAATTCCAGGAATCTGAATTAGAACCCTCCGTAGCATTTTCTGATGAAATCTCTGGTATCAAAATATTGGGACTAGTTTGGAACCCGAATTTTGATAATTTCACCTACTATGTTGTTCCTTTCGAAGGGAATATTTCAAAACGTTCCGTTCTTTCATATATGGCTAAAATTTTCGACCCCCTTGGCTGGTTGACTCCGGTGGTGTTCTTAATAAAAAACTTTTTACAGCAATTATGGGTACAATGTTTCGGTTGGGACGACACGCCGGACACCGACTGGTGTTTGAAGTGGGAGAAAATTTGTTCCCGTCTTACTGAATTGTCAAATTTGAAAATTCCTCGCTGTTTGTTTTTAGACTCGGGACAGTACCGTCTGTTAGGGTTTTGCGATGCCAGTGAGAAAGGGTTATGCTGCATGTGCTTTTCTACATGGCACGACTTCAGATAACACGAATTGCCATCTCCTACAAGCTAAAAGTAAAATTTCAGCCTTAAAATTTCTTTCAATGCCCCGTATGGAATTATTAGGTGATGTTTTGTTATCTCGTCTAGTATATTCTATAATCTCTAATAAATTTCCTTATCCCTTAAAGGAAATAAGATTATTCACCGATTCTCAAGTGGTACTAGCGTGGATTAACACTCCTTCTTATTTATTAAAAACATTTGTTGCCAACCGCGTGGAAATTATTTTAGAATACACTGCCATTCAAGAGTGGTACCATATTTCTGGTGAAAACAACCCCGCCGATATGGCTTCTCGTGGTCTTATTGCGCACCAGTTGACTGACAACAATATCTGGTGGCATGACCCATCTAACTGTAGCGATCTAATTACGGCTTCCAGGAATTTGGAAACTTCCCCTTCTCTAGAAATTCTTCCAGAAATAAAATCTCCCCCTAATATATTAGTTACTTCTACACAAAAAAGTTGCATTCAATTTTTGGATAAATTTTCTTCTCTCACCTAGCTCCAGCGTACTGTTGCATATGAAAATGCAAAAACTCTGATAAAAAATTATCAGGCTCTCTTTCTTCTGATGAATTATATATCTCATTGATAACTATCATAAGAGTTACGCAACAGCAGTTCTACGCCGAAGAAATAAATCAACTAAATTTAAACAAGGGTTATTCTAAACAACTCCAAAAACTGTCCCCCTTTTATTGATTCGCTAGGTCTTGTTAGGGTGGGCGGACGTTTGCGTCACTCCCTGTTGTCTTATAATAACAGACATCCCTTTCTATTACCGAAACAAGCCACTTTATTGCGATTATTGTGTGATAATTATCACCGTTTATCTATGCATTCAGGTGCATTCATGACGTAATTACTTATTCAGCGAAAATTCTGGATTATTGGAATACGTTCCTTAGTTCGTCAGAGGATCCATAAATGCGTTGTTTGTTCGCGCTTCCGTACGACAACTGCTCAACCGTTCATGGCCGATTTACCCCCTTTCCGTGTTCAACTGTCTAAAACATTTACTCATGTGGAGTAGATTTCGCCGGTCCATTTATGATCAAGTCTTCTAATCGTCTAATCGTCGTAATGCCCCGGTGTCTAAAACTTATTTATGCATATTTATTTGTATGTGCACCAGAGCGGTGCACCTCGAGGTAGTGTCAGAGTTATCTACCGAAGCATTTTTAGCTTGTCTGACAAGGTTTACAGCTCGTAGAGGATTTCCTGATGTTGTTTACTCAGATCAGGGTAGAAACTTTCTTGGTGCCTCGCGGTCCCTCAAGGAAACTATCATATTCCTTAAATCCAACAACGATAAAATTTTTGTCGCTTTAGCCTCCCGCCATATCAAGTGGCAATTTAATCCTCCATACGCCCCAAATTTTGGCGGAATTTGGGAGTCTGGAGTGAAATCGGCAAAAGCCTTATTAGTTCGTACTTTAAGTACACGCCCTCAAACTTTTGAGAAACTATGTACAATTTTTTCTAGGGTTGAAGCCATACTCAATAATCGCCCTCTTTGCCAGTCTTCCGATCCTAATGACGGTACAGATTATCTGTCGCCCGGTCATTTGTTAATAGGCGGTCCCCTTTTATCGCTACCTGAAATTACTATTCCGGAGGAAATAACTTTGCGTTCCCGTTGGCAACGATTGTGTCAGGTTACTCAATCCATTTGGCGCCGGTGGTCGAACGAGTATCTCCACCAACTCACCCAACGTAACAAATGGCATTGCCCCACCATGTTGCCCAAGATAAATGATGTGGTCATAATTAAAAATTTAAATACTGCCCCCTTGTGTAGGCCTCTTGGCCGTATTGAAAAGTTATTTTTTGGTCGTGGCGGTATACCACGAGTAGTATCTGTAGAAACCGCTGTAGGTTTATTTACACGTCCAATAAGTAAGCTTATTATCCTCCCTTTGAATGAATAAATTTTATTTTGGTTATTTTCTCTCGTATTTATGTTCCGTTTAATTTTGAAAATTTTAAGGTTGTATTAATGTTTTGTTTTAATTTGCCTAGCAACCTTAACATTTCTAGGGTGTATTTTAAACGATTTATTTTGTTTTGGAATAAAACTTGTTTAGTTTTAGATGGGCGGTTATGTTTAGGCCTTGTCCATTATAAATTAAAAAGCATGTTCCCCTTATGTCTTGACTACGATTTTGTTATTCGCGCATCGCCAAAGGTGAGCGCTGATTACAAATAATAAGATAAGACAGTCGACACAGCTCTCTCTTAGAAGACAGTCCATTAAATATCACATTCGCGCCGGTTTGTCGGCATTAATTAATTAATTAAAATAACAACGTGAGTACCTCTATTTCCCTTCCTTCATCACCCTCTCCTGCCTAACCAATTATGTATTTAGTGGTGAGTGTAAAGTGACAATTGAATACGGGGTAAGTTTTTTATGCAACCATATTTTATTACAAGTTTTTTTTGTTATTGTGAACCAGCCGTTCCGCTTAGGCGTGAACACAATTGAAATCATAAAGCAGAAAGAATGGAGTAATCAAATTTCAAAGAAGGACCTTAACAAACTAGAAAACCTAACCCAATCACCAACCGAAAACGGAAGACTAGCTTCAATTTGTACAAAAAGTGCAGGAGTGTGGCTAAATGCAATACCTTGCTCATCGTTCGGTTTAGTACTTAATAATGAACAATTAGCCTGTCCATTATATGCACCACACCAATGCAGAAGTTGCAACGTAGAATTATTTTCCAAAAGCACCCATGGTCTTTCATACCGATTGAGCGCCGGACGACTCTCTCAACACGACGAACTAAATGAAATAATAACACGTTCGTTACGCAAAGCACATGCGCCATGCCAACGAGAACCAATCGGACTCAAACGTTCAGACAGGAAAGGATCAGATGGCATGACCTTAGTCCCACGGAAAAAAGGCAAATGTTTAGTATGGGACTTTACTTGCACCGACACACTCACCAAACCAAAAAAAATACGCAAATCTCTGCCCTTCTTATAGCTTCAACCCAATAGTTATAGAAACTTTAGGTAGAACAGGCTCAATAAGTCTCCACTTCCTAAGAGACTTGGGCAAACGTCTAGTTAACATATGTAGAGATACAATGCAACAAATAGAGATTTCCATCCAGCGCGGAAACGCGATGTCTCCTTGAAAATCTTCCAGACAGCGAGGATCAAAGTATAGAACCGAGTAAAAACAAAACGAACAAAATGTTAAATTTCCAAAGCAACGTAGTTTAAATAAAATAACATCGATTACAAGAAAGAAAGATGAACAATATGATAATCTTACCAAAATCCGCGGCTTAACAAATTTAGGAAATACGCGCTTTTTCAATTCCATCATTCAATGTCTTGGGCAAACACTATATTTATTCGAATCTCTCCTCGAAAACCAAAACCAAGAAATTGAAAGTCTTAACAAAGAAAAACAACCTTTCACATTTTTCTTTACACTAACTTTAAAATAACTACAAAATGGTAGCCCTAAAGTATATCACCCTAATACTCTATTTTCAGCCCTCACACGAAAGATGCCACAATTTGCAGGAAAGCAACAACATGACGCACATAATTTATTACGACTTTTAATAGAAACAATACATAACGAATACCTAAATAGATATCAAATAACAGCTCTATCGAGATTGAACCCTACCCCCCAAAATGAAAAATTATACTTTGAGGAAACACCAATTGAACAAAATCTTCAAGGTAATTTAGTTAGCACAACACAATGTCAAAAGTGTAACCAGAGCTCACATCGAATCGAACCCTTTCTCGATTTGAGTATACCAATACCCGAAAAAGAAATTGCTTTAAATTTAGAGGACGAGTTCAAACAACCCAAACCACGACTTACTCCCATTCTCAAGAAAGATGTCACCAAAACAACAGAATATCAATATGAAAAAGATTATTTGTCCATAGAATATTGTTTAAATCAATTCACATCACATGAGCTGCTTACTGGAGATAACAAAATAGTTTGTGATTTATGCAGAAAAAAAAACGATGGACCGAACAAAATAACCGTCCATACAAATGGAATCAAACAATTTTTAATTCACAATCCACCTAACGTACTGACCTTACATTTAAAACGATTCCATAACTCAAGAGATCGATCTACAAAGGTTAATGACCATGTATCCTTTCTTATAATACTAGGTTTAACCCCATACTGTTCAACACTACACCAAAATGTACAAACGCCTACAATCAATCGAACCAAAACATTATGTTCATTGTATAGCATCATATTGTGATCGTTCGAGTGGGCGGCGTCTGAAAGCATATAGGCTTAGCTTGCTTATTTGTTCAATAAGTATAAGCAAAAATAACTATAAGTTTCATAAATACATGAACATAAAAATGTAATAGTTAAAATTGAATCATTTTAACAGTTTGAAGCAGTTCGTAAGTTTTCGGTAATCTTCGGAAGGCTTCGTGGTTGCTTGTGGAATCAAAATAAACTTAAACACTTATTGAATGAATGTATATACAGTTTAAAAGGGTGTAAAAGTCTTCGGTAGTCTTCGGAACTCTTCGGAAGGCTTCGGAATTTGCTTGTCAAGCCGAGTAGGAACTTGTATAACGGTAGTTAGAAAATATTTACACTTTGAAGAGGTCCAGACGTCTTCAGCGGTCTTCGGAACTTTTCGGAAGGTTTCGTGTTTTACTTGTGTGACAACGTTAAGTTACAAACAATTATGATATGGAATTAAAACTATTAATAGAACATATATACAAGCATAGAGGGATTCAGAAGTCTTCGGCTGTCTTTGGAACTCTTCGGAATTTATTTGTGAGGCCCAGTAAGAACTTGAACAGTGATAGTCAGAAAATATTTACAGTTTGAAGAGGTCCAGACGTACGCGGCGGACAGCGTCACCGTCGGAGAATACACAGGCTATGGGGAGCATTGCTCTCCGAAGTATTAGCAAGCTATGGAGAGCGTTGATCGCTGATGTGTTAGCAGGCTATGGTGAGCACTGCCAGTTGACTCTTTAGACTAGGGGAGCACTAAGGAATGTCTTTCGAAGAATTTGCAATTATATTTATACACTTCCATTTCTTATGCTTCCTGTGTTGAAAAACGTTAATGATGAATTTAACCAACGAAATTGTGTGTTTCAATTTTCGAGTGTAAAAGAATCTCCAAATTTTGTTTGATCAATGAGCGTGCTGATTTTTGGGTACCATAAAAAATGCAGACTACTGAGCGATTTCATACATTTTATGGAAAGAGGTAATCGAAATATTACGTAAGAAGTAACTATGTTTTAATTTCTCTGCCATAATTAAAATTAAGCAAATACAAAAAGGACAGACGAAATGAAATCGATACTGCGGTGATTAAATTAAAGCCAAATGGGGCGATAATTACTATGTAAGTCTTGTACAAAATTCTGGTACCAAACCAAATATCAAGCAAGGCTAGTAAACAACTCAAACCTAAGAACGGAGGTTATTTAAACTTGCAATGAATAATAACATGCTATATTCTACACCTGAATAACAAAAAATTAGTTAAAACCGTTAATTCCAAATTCGAACGATGCGTAAATAATTACTAATGCCGTAAAATTTCAAAAATGAAGTCTACAATTTCTTCAAATTTAGTATCTCACTACACTATAGAATACAATACAGATAAATACCAAGACATATACAATGCTTTGATAAGCGGTATGATATTATATAAATTTATTATCATTTAGAATTTGTACGAATATTTAGATCCAGTTTGAAGAACCAATGTTAATTATTGCGGCGGTATTTCGATAATTAAGTGGTAGAGAAAAGTAGACATTGTATAGGCAAATAATGATAATAAATAACGATTACTTCAAAGCACTTACCTTTGTAAATATAGCGAAGCGTAGCACATTTATTTTATTGCGGCCGTTCCGAACGGAAAACGATAGGAGACACCCTTCGTCCTCTCTATGTCAGGTGATAAGACAGTTCTTGCACATGCAAAAAGGCACAACAAAGTTTATCGATATCGCGGCGCTTACAAAACACAGACGCGGTGTTTGAAGTAATTTCACAGTACATACAATGACATTTGAATATACCGGGCGGAGGTAAATAATTAACAAATTCTAAATGTTTAAAATAAGATAAGCCGTAAATTATATACAATTATAGACGGAACCCAGAGCCTCCTGTGTTCCCCTGTTTCGCCTAAACCCAAATTGATCTCCTAATGTTTATTCAGCTCGCTTTTCATCCGTCTTTGTACAATTCTCGTTAACATCTTTATCATGTGTGCTGTTAAACTTATTTTTCCAAAATTTTCACATCTATTTTATCAATTTTGGTATAGTGACTATGATATTAGGTTTGAAATCTTTGGGTATTTCATCTGTGGGATTCATATAGTTTATAAGTTGGAATAGTCGTTCTTTGATTATCGGTCTAGCGGCTTTTAGTTTCTGCTTGCACCTTATTTATATCCGACGTCTTTTCATTTTTCGAACCTTTTAATGGTAATTCAAACTCATCTCTAAGTGTAGGATAGCCCAAATCATCCTTTACAAGGTTCGATTCCTGTTCTAGTGCTGTTAGTTCCCGTCCTACATATAAATTCTTTATATATTCTTGCCCCTTAGCTACTTTCTCTAAATTTTCTATAAGGACGTCTCCTTCTGCGCCCCTTATATTTTTGCTATACGGTTTTATATTACTAAAATTAAATCCAATTGGTTGGTATAATTCGTATGTTTTTCCTATTTCTGTCTTAGTTTGTACTTCTTTGCACTTTTCATCAATCTACTGTTTTTTAGTTTTCCTGCATTTACAAAAAATTTCTCATTTTATGGCTTTGTATCTTTGTTTTCCTGCTTTGCTGGATTTGTTTTTGTATTTTTGTTTTTCTTCTATTAAATTCAGGATATACTTTGTTATTCAGGGTTTTTTTTCTATATACCCGCAGAATATCTCTTGCCACCTTGTCTACACTGGATTTAATATTATTCCATTCTGTTTTTACTTCCTTAGTATCCGAAATTTTCCCAATGTCTTTTAGCAATTCTTTTGACTTTTTCTCAAATCTTTCGTGAATATTTCTATCTTTTAGTTTCTCAAAGTCAAAGTGCATTTTTCTGTTCCTTTTTTACAAATTTATAAATTTTTAAATTTAAAAGCTGCCTTCGTAATTACGATGTTGTGATCAGTGTATATATCTGCTTCTGGGTTAGCTTTTACAGTCTTACTTGATTCCTAAACCGTTGTCTAACAGGAATGGAATTTTTTTGATATCTTTCTATATCTCCTGGCATGTTCCACGTGCATTGTTTTCTAGCATGATGTTGAAATAATGTGTTTGTGATGGTTAAAATGTTTCTGTCGTAAAATTCCACCAGCCTATTTCTCCAGTCGTTTCTCGTGCCTAAACCAAATAAACCTACTATCGCGCCTTCCCTGCCTTTTTTTTATAGTGGTAAAAGATTTTATATTATAATTATTATTATTGACTTTATTGACACACATAAACTTACATTGGAAACAAAATTATTTACTCAAAATTTAACAAAATATAATGTGTAGTGAGTCAAAAGGCGAAGTTCAGGCACATTAGTCTGCTCTACCACTTAACCTAAAACAAAAAAAAACTAAATTTAAACAATTTTTCAAACACAGCGAGAAAACAAGAATTATAAATAAATACCTTCTCATGTAATATGAAGCAGCAATATTGTAATAAATAATACTCTATACTTTACTAAATCAAATCTTTCGCCATACAAAAGTGTCACTTGACTTATAACTGATTGATAAGCAATTTCCTTCTAAGATTTGCTTTAAAATGCGACAAGGATCAAGTTCTCATTTTATCCATTAGTGAATTGTAACATTTTGTTAAGTTATAAATAAAAGATCTTTTGAATATATCGTATTTGTACACTGTAGCTTCAATTAAACCTCTCCTGCGAAATATTTATGTTATGAACATCAGTTCGAAAACGAATTTTATTGTATAAATAAGCAGGTGCTTTCAAATGGATTAATTTCATAGATAGACAAGCGAAATGCAAATATCTACAGTTATTCATGTTCAGCCATCCAAGCTGATTTAGCTTTTCAGATATATGATCGGATTTTCTCAATTTATATATAAATCTCACACAAGAATTTTGTACACGTTGTATTCGTTTTTGCTGAACAGAATGGAGACAAGGACCATAAACAAAAGTCTGCATGATTGAAATGCGATAATACAAGCGCATTAGATACAATTATTTTTGATGTAAATGTGAGTGAGTGTCTATGGTTATAAAGTAACCTTAAATTAGAATAGGCTTTTTGTACACAATTATTAATATGCGTTTTAAACCTTAAATTGGAGTCTATAATTAAGCGGTGATTCTCACATGTATCACTACTTGGAATTATGTTATTATCGATAGAAATACTTATTGAAGGCAGTATACTGTTTCTTAGGTACATTTTCCCAAACAACATCATAACAGATTTTTTGGGATTTATTAGTAATGAGTGTTTAGTAGCAGCAATAGATAGATTATTAAGATCCTTATTAATGAAATCTATGGCTTGTTGAACCTGGGTATTATGAAAAGAATAATACAATTGCGTATCGTCCGCATAGAGATGACACTTACAGTAGTTGATGTTTTTAACTAGATCACTAGTGTAAATTATAAAAATAGATCCTTGAGGAACCCCACATGTCACATTTTTGAATAATGATGTCGTTAGATAATCTGACCTGTTGACATGTATTATCGACAAAACTACTAATCATGTCTAAGGCACTTGAATGAATTCCATAATACTTCAGTATGGCTAACATTAATTTGTGATCTAACATGTCACATGCCTTGGAGAAGTCTATAAGAACTAAAATAGTAAGAAGATTACTATCCGTTGCTTTTATTATGTCATCAACAGCACAAGCAAGAGCTGTTGTACAGCTATGATGACTTCTAAAACCAGATTGTAGGATAGGTAATATATTCTTACCTGTAAGATACGTTTTGATTTGAGATTCCAGAGCGCGTTCCAAGATTTTGGAAAGCACTGGAAAAATACTAATGGGTCGCAAATCTTTGAATCCAGAAATCGGTTTTGTTTTTAGCAAAGGAATAATTTGAGCGATTTTCCATATAAGTGGAAAATAGCTAGTTTCAATACAGCCAATTTACTATATGAAGTAAATCCTGCTGAATGAAAGGACAGCAAAGGGTTACCATATAAATAGAAATTCCGTCTACAACCACTGAATTTGAATGAATGTTATTAATGATGTTGATTAAATCTTCTTCAGATATTAAAGCAAACTGAAAAGGAACGTCGTCAAATTTTAAGTTATTACTATAATAATGCAGATAATCTGAATCGTGTGCAGGTTTTACTTTAACTATCTCGCTAACAAAAAAATTATTAATCAAATCCAAATTAGAAAATTCACGCGGGATAACATTCTCACTCGAGAAGTTCAAAATATCCATATTTTTTAGTGTTTTCCATATATTCCCTTTAAGTGTAAGTGCACATCGTACAAAATAATCACGTTTTTTTCTTCTAACCTCATATGTAACAGCATTTAGTAAATATTTATAAGTATTCCGGCTGTCAAGAGATTGTGTATTATTAAACTTTAGCAACATGTTATCTTTTTGTTTCATTAGCTTGCGAACATTATCAGTTAACCATGGCGCTTTCGGTTTTGTAAAACGTCCATGTTTAAGCGGAGCAAACACATTATATAAGTTCAAGAGGTTACTATTTAAAAAATTGAATTTTGCTGTCAATATCATTCAGAAAATAGAATTGATCCCAGGGTAACCGCTGCAACTGTACCAAGAATTCTTTATTATTAAAATGCTTAAAATTTCTAAATAATTTATAAACAGGTGGCGAATGAGTTTCATCAACATGAAATGTACAGAAAATTAAAAAATGATCCGAAATGTTATGTACAGGAACTACATCCACAAAAGCAATAACTACAGTTTTTGTCACAATTATTAAATCAATTAGTGAAGTAAAATCCCGACTAATTCGAGTAGCTTTATCAATTACTTGTTTCAGTTCAAATGAGTCAAGTATATCTAAAAGTTTATTAGTAAATGAATTTAGTTTTAGCAGATTTGTATTAAAATCTCCCGAACAATAAATATTGTTATAAGTGGAACTAACATTGGCAAAAATGTCTTCCAACAGCTTTAGACATTCCTTGCATTCGCTATGATTATACTTATATATCACCCCAAACGCAACCTGTTTCTTTTCCATTTTAGTTGATATCCATAAGTGTTCAAAATACACTTCTCCTACCATTTCTCACTAATGTATACCCTTGTATGTGAAAGACTTCACTATTAATATGAGAACTCGGCCAATAGGGATGTACTTGGACTCGGGCTTTCGGGCCGACCTGGCCCGGGCCCGGCCCGATTTCGGGCTCGAATCCGGACCGGGCCGTTGACTACTTTATTCGGGCCGGGCCGGGCCAAACGATTCGGGCCGGGCCGAAAAACGCATGAGTAGATACTTTACTGTCCTTTCACTTCTATCTCACATTGAGTAAGTAAACGTTCTTAATTATATTTTCACGTAGTGTCTTCAAAAACCCATTAATAACACTGGAAAACAAAATTTTAGTTTTTGTTTGTTACAAGAACTGTAACAGCTGAAGTTTTACAGTATTTTTTGCGCTGATTTTAAATATGTTAGTGGGGGTTTTCTATCGGGCATAGTTTTTTTGTAGTTTCAATTTAAAGAAAACCTTTGTTATACACACATGTAATATTGGTACATTTCTAAAATCTGCTTCGCTTGGATTTTCTGGCATACTCTGCTGCAGGTAAATCGGTCTTAAGATTCGTCAGTCACAGCTCCAAGATTGTTTGGAAAAAAGTCCAGATGTGAATCTAAGAAATGGACCTTTAGTGACATGTTACAGCCAAGTGTTTTATAGTTTTCCAGAAGCTCGGTTATCAGTTCTTTGTAGTTATTGCCTTGTAATTTCCAAGGAAGTTATTAACAACATTTTTAAAAGATTTCCAAGCAGCAAGTTCACAGTCCTTCAAACTGTTTTTGAATCCAATATCGTTCATTAGTTTTCTAGTATCCGGACCAACAAATATACCTTCTTTTATTTTCGCATCACTTAAATTGGGGAACTTCTTTTTTAGGAACTGAAATCCACTTCCCTCCCGATCCATTGCTTTAACAAAAATTTTCATAAGACCTAGCTTAATGTGTAGGGGGGAAGGTAAACTTTTTCAGGTTTTACTAGTGCTGGACTCACAACATTCTTCTCTTTCCAACAGTCAATGTTTCTCTTTGTGGCCACTGTTTCTTAAGATAATGAGTCTTTCTATCTCTGCTGTTCCACTCGCACAAAAAGCAACAAAATTTCGTATAACCAAGTTGTACACCAAGTAACAGTGCTATAACTTTAAGATCTCCACAAACATGCCATGAATGTTTCTCGTACTGAAACATATCCAACTCAAGTTTTATACTTTCATCTGTTTCCTTCATGTTAGCTGCATGGACCAAAGGGATCGACATGACGAAAAACCGCTTTCAAACTACGTTTTGAAGAGTCTATAAAAATACGCCATCCATCAGGATTGTGGGTATGTTAAAAAGCTTCCAGTAAAGATTCCACATCATTGCAGTAAACTAAGTCCGCACACTGTGAGAAAAAACATTTAAAGTCATACTGCCTGTCACGGAAACCACTTATTTTTGTGTTGCGTTGTAAAAGATTCCATCATTCCAGTCGTGATGCTAGTATTTCAGCTCGATTTTTGGATAAATGTAGATCACGAACGAAATTATTTAGTTCAGACTGATTTATTAAGTGCGGTTCAGTATTTGTATTTTCTAAAAAGTCTGGGTCCCTTCTTTCTTCATCATTCGATAAATCTGTACAACCTTCAACAACATCGTCATCTAATTCTCATGTTTTGTGTGCTACCGGAATTGGAAGCCGTGGACTGTGAGGCACTGGTCTTAAAGCAGATGGAATATTAGGATATTTAACAGTGTGTCTAGTCTTAGCTGTTATCCCTGATATTTTCGTTAAACAAAAATAACAGTCTCTAGCGTGATCTTTGGGTTCTCTCCAAACCATCGGAACTGCAAATGTCATGTGACGGGATCTATTCAACCAACTAGTTAACAACGTTACACACGAATTATAACAACTATGAGAGGCCCAAGACTTATCCTGATCACCCAATTTACATCCAAAATATAATTCATACAATTTTTTTATCAATGGAGTTATATTTCTCCTATGAGACTTTAGTGTTACTTCACCACAAATATAGCAGAAACAGTCTGGGCGGTTAATGCAACTACGTGGCATTTTTATTGAAAATTTCACTGTAATACACTCAAAAACACTTAAAACAGATAATTTAAACAGTACAATACGGAAAATTAAATCACAAGCTGATAGGAAAAGAATCGGTACCCGACGAATGAGTTGCAATACTCGAGAGCTCACATTAGACTAACTGGAGATATTTGTTAGTAGCGTTTGTTTGATTTATTTCAATGTAGACTGAGTCATCTAAGTCGTAAAAACTGGCCAAAACTAAACACGCATAAAGTACGCGCACTTCAGTGTGATAATACACTCAGGACATAATTGCTAGTTATGTAATTTGGATGAATCATAGTAATGTGTCATTTGTAAATGATTTCATTAATGTGTTGAAATAATAAAATTATATTATTATTTATCTTGAACATTAACAACAAAAATAAAATGTTCAGTTTGAATAGCAAGATACATATTGAAAAAAATCAACTTATAATTATTAAACAAGCATAGGTAGTGCCCATGTTACGTTTGCGGGAAAATGTATAATAACACCATTATCGAACTAATGCCTTAAGAAAAGGATAAAGTAAATAAAACTTTATTGATATATAAAAGGATCTTTGTACTGATTTATAATTTTTGGTAATCATTTTTTTAAAAAACTTTTCAACTTTAAACAATTACTTCATTTTACTTCTATTCCATCAGATAATATGTATTTCTAAAGAATAAGGTATCCTCTACATACCACAATTTGAAAATCCAACTTTTTTTAAGCAAACATTCGGTATATTATTTGACTTTCAGGTTCCTTAAATTCTAATAACATTAGGTACCTATTTTCAATCGCTTGAGATATTATCCGATGAAGTTTGGTACCGTTTGTACTATGACCTATAAACAATTTATTTAATTTCTAGCATTCAGTAATTCACCAAAAGTGTTAAATCTTGAACTTTGGCACGATTTGTCAGTCGGTCAAAAAAAAATTTAAAAGAACTAGAACAAAGACAGTCAAATCATAGATCAAAGTTCAATTCCAAAAGCTTCAGTTTCTCAAAGTAAAAAAAGGCTATAAAAATTCGTCTGTATCATTTTCATAAACATTGAAAATTGCTAAACGTTTTGTACTTTTGTTACACATTTCTAAGATTTTTCAAAGAATCAAAAATCAAATGATATACTACGATATGTTCCACAAGTATCTTGATTGTAACTCAAAATCATTATACTCTTAAATCAAACAAAAGAGTGATAGTTACTTGCTGAACACAACTGAAAAAATATCTTCTCACAGAATGAAAGTCGGGCCGGCCCGGCGGGCCGGGCCGTCAATTTTCGTTTCGGGTCAGGCCTCGGGCCGGGCCGGTCACTTTTCTGCGTCGGGCCGGGCCGGGCTTATTAAAAGCCCGGCTCGGCCCGGCCCGAGTCCATCCCTATCAGCCAAGTCTCCGATAAAGCTACGATATCATAATTGTACTCTAACAACATGTCTTTAAGATCAAATTCAGTTCCAAGTGACCTTATGTTAAAATGTGCAAATTTCATGAGCATATTTTAGTTGCGATAACATCTGAGTTGCAACAAGAAATTTTAAACAATTATATACAATTTATAAGCCTGTTTAGAATAATAAGAAATTGCAATGTTATCAGTTATTCACCAAATGACTCGTTACAACAAATTTAAATGATAAGTTTATAATCACGAATGTGCAGAGTGAGGATGTCCCACTTATCCGCTACCGGTCTCATGGAAGTGGCTGTACTGACCGAGGTCTGTATGCACTCTCCACGAGGCGGTCCACTTGCGCCTCTAGTGCGCTAGTAGTCAGGATGTCGTTAGACATCCCTTCGACCGACATTGCTAGACGGGAGGCAAATGCCGGCCGCGAAACCTTACGGGTTTTGTTGGTGGCCGGAGCTCGCTCCCTTTCGAGATTGAGTAGCACCAAGTTGTGGTCAGAACCAAAGTCGCTGACGGCCCGGATCTTCGTATTTAACGTCACTTGGTAGACTATCGCGACGTCTAGTACATCTGGCCTGCCTCTATTGCCATAGTGAGTGGGTTCTGCTGGTCCTAAGACCTCGACCTCACGTCCGTCAGCAAACTGTCGGAGTATGCGTCCATTGCGATTCGCTACTCGACTGTTCCAAGACGGATGTTTGGAGTTGAGGTCTGCTAAAAGCATGGGTTCTCTCGCATCCAACAACACGTCCAGGTCCTGTGTGCTAAGCGGTTCGCCACCTGGTCGGTTATACATCGAGACCAGTCATAAAGGGCCGAAACCCTCTAGTACTATGCATACTGCAGTCGCTTTAAGTCGTTCTAGGTCTGGCAGGTCCACCACGTAGTGCTCCAGGCTTGCCTTGACATACGCCGCTGTGTCTCCTACGCTATCTCGATTGTTGTGAAACAGCCTATAGTTGTGAAGCCTAGGCTCGTCTCGTGCGCTAAGGAACGTTTTGTTCACCAAGACAACGTCTAGGTCGTGTCTTAACGCAAACTGTAGCAATTCAAACCGCTTTCCCATCAGCCCTCGTGCGTTCCAAAACGCTATCCGCAGGATTCCTGAATTTCCGCGACGTCTATCCATTAAAATGGAAGAGTTCGCTGAGATCCTTGCCGTAAGCAATGAAACTCATGACTAAATCGCCGAAGTTTTTGGCTTCGTCGATTATAGGCAGCCGCTTTCTGGCAATCGCAGTCAGCTTCTGGAAGTCGATTCTAGCTAGGAGTCCGATGAGTGAACCCCATTGCGCGCCCCCACAGGACTGTGTTTCTCTGGCTGCCGCTCTATTGCTGGGGGTGCATTGGGTTGCCTGGCCAGGCGTCTCCTCAACTTGCGCAAGTGCTGGTCTCTTGGCTGCCGGTGTAGAGACGGCCGTAGCCGAGCCATTAGCGACGCTAGCGTAGGAGCTAACTCCCACAGCAGCGGCCCCCGGCATCGACTTCGCAGGACGTACGCTGTCCGGTGCCTTAGATGCCGTCTCGTGTTGTCTTTTGGCAACCACACTTGACTTCGGAAATGCAGAGCATCCCCTATAGCTCGCTGGATGCGCGCAACCGCAGTTGATGCACACCGCAGAAACTTCCCTGCTTTTGGAGCAAGTGCCGCTAAGGTGGTTGCCTGCACACTTGACACACTTAGGCGTGGCCTTGCAGTTCGTCTGCGTGTGCCCGAATCGCTGTCACCGATGGCATTGCCCTACTTAGGAACGTCGGTGTGGTATATCTACCTATACACGTATGCTGGAGCTCGAAGGTTTGCTTCGTCTCCGTGGACTTGGTTAAGGTGACCATGACCAAAGGCAAGGCTGGTTTTGGTCGTTCCTTCTGCATGCGTGCACACGAGAGTACTGGAAGTCCGCAACCGATGAGTTCTGTTCCGACGTGCATGGCTGCAATATCCTCCGGGATGCCCCTCAAGACCACCCTGAGCGGCTTGTCATTCTGGAGGCGATAAGTGTGATACTCCTCGCCGAGCTCGGACAGAAAAGCTCTAATCCCAAGGTAGTCGAAGGGAGTCGCAGCTTACTGATTGCGTTCTGGGTGTTACGCGATCTAGTGAAGAGTAATCTGCGACGGTTAAGTTCCGCCGCAGTCGCCACCCACTTGTTCTTCTTGCGAAGAACGTAGGAGGCGACACCGTGAAGTCGTCGTCACAGGTCTCCTCCAAAACGTTGTATATGGCGCGCTTTCGGAGGTCTTTCGCTTCGGCGTCAAGCGCCATCGCTACGTCCTCGTTCTCTACCGTTCCGTTAAATTGCGCACGTAACATGGCAAGCACTACGCCCGCTCAATGTAACGAAACGTCCCTCCAAACACGCACGTTTGGTTGAATTACTCCTAGACTAGCTGACTCACCAGCCCGTTCAGCGCTCAAGGTGTCTTAACGAAGCAATTCAACTTAATGCTCGCGGGTTGGATTGTGGCGGAGATAAAGATGGCCTCTTGCAAAAGCAAGGGCGCCCGTAAGGGTACTGCACTTTTGAGTTCCACTGCGTTGATCCAAGACGATTATCTACAGATTAGCAGACTCACCAACCCGTTCACAGCCCAAGGTGTCTTAGGGTAGATACTCGAACCGGATTTAATAGCGGAACTTTTTAGTATTCAGTTCTACCAAAGTTCAAAAGCTAATAGAAGCTTTCGCACGTTTGCAGAACTAAACACGGAACAACTCTTTTTTAATGCACTAAAGTAAGTGCAGCGCTTCGTTGCTAGGTCTTATAAAAACGCGGGAAAAACGAATTGTTTTCGAGTGTCTATAAAACCCACTCAATTCTATAAATACACGAGAACTGGTTAGTTCCCGCGCGTTTAACAGAATCGGCTACGATGCCATAGGCGATGTTTCTTGAACAATACAGGATTGTATTATTTATTGAAACCCTTTTTGATGGCTGCTATACTGGATTACGGCGTTATAGTTGACCTCGTTGAACTAAATAACACTGAAAAGTACTAATTAGTTAAAATCGCTCTGGGCCGCACGTGCTCTCTTGTTGAAATCTGGACGTCAACTGTGTACCCATTCGTCGTTTCCTGCCCTCACCTCTCACTGTATTAAAAATTCCCCGAAATCATTAATTTTATATATCCTTTTACGCATCTTATATGTCTTCGATATCTTATTAGATCACTTCTACTTGCTTCTCACTGTAGCTAGAGGTGGGCATGTATACTTGTATTATTACCGTATTTATCGGTTTAGATTTTAATCTAACCATGAGTACTCTTTCGTTCTTTTGTAAGTAATTTTCTACACATTGTCCTATTTTTATTTGCAAAACTATCTCCATACCCGAATTTCCTTCTTCTGCTCCTGTATGAATTACCCTCAAGTCTCTACTCCAAAAATCCCCCGTCTCTGGCCACCGAACTAGTGACTAACCTATCCATTTCAATTTTCAAGTTCTCTAGCATACCATTTGTTTCATACTTCTGACATTTCACGCTCCTATTCACAAAATGTTCCTTGCTCTTCTTTTGAATTTTCCGACCACATCCTCCGCAGTCGTCCCCTCTCGGAGATTTGAATGGGAGGCTATTTTAACTACAGAATTTTTTACCGCAGAGGATACCATCATTTGAAATAACAATTTAAGTACGCTGTACACTTGGGAGGTAATGTGGCGGTTTCTCTTTGTCTGCCACATCGCATTAGTGCTTAAAATGTCATAGCGACCTCTACGGCCTCTTTTACTCTAAGTACCATAAGAGCTGCTGTCCTTTCCTCTCTTAGTCTCGTTCCTTACCAAAGACCCCACTAATTTGTTTAGATCGATAGGTCGGCTCTATAGCTCACCGAAGAATGCAAGACACATTCTACCCGTTCTAGTTATCTAGAACTTCTTAAAATTGCAGGTCCATTCAGAATGGTTTTGTTTGAATGTAAAATGAAAATTATTCTAAAGTTGGTTGCTTTATACGAAACCCAAATAATGGCAGCTAACAATTGTGACGACCACGCAACGTATTCATAGATAGATAGGTAGGGCTGGGTCGGCGTATCGATATATCGATACGTATCGATACGACACCCGTATCGACCCCCCGATACAGCAAAAAATAAATATCGATATATCGATACTCGATATGTATCGATACGTATCGATATGTATCGATACGTATCGATATGTATCGATACGCATCGATACGTATCGATACGTATCGATATAGAATATGTATCGATATTCGATACGCAAAATCCCGTATCGTCCACCCCTATATACATACTTATGTCACAAATATTAAACTTGAAACTTTAATTATTTTGATAACAAACAATCTTAAGTGAAAGTTCAAATTGTCAGTAAACACATTATTTTAAAACGATCTTGTGATTTTATTCCCAAAGAAAGAGTAGAAAAATTTATAGATGCGTATCGATTCGTACCGATAGGTATCGCTACGTCTCGATATGTATACTTAATCTACACGTCTAAGCGTTCCGATACAAATCGCTATATATATCTATACATACCGCTACGTATCGATATGCATCGATACGAATCGATACGCATCGATAAGAATCGATATGTATCGATACGCACCGATACGCATCAATACGAATCGATACGTATCGATACGTATCGATATATATCGATATTCGATATATCGATACATATCGATATAGTATATGTATCGATATTCGATACGCAAAATCCCGTATCGCCCACCCCTATAGATAGGTTTCACTTTACTTTTACCATATTAATTAAAAAACGCAGCACTTATGAAGTGTGAGGGAAACGTTAAAAATATAAAAATTATTTGAGGTAAAAAATATACAGAGATACTTGTTTTTGAATTTAATTGGAAGGATATTACATTAGCGCCATTTTACAACACAACTACATAAATTGCTACAATTTCGTATGAAAATCGAAAGTAAATTGAATAAAGAGGTAAAATTGCAGCAAACATTCGGCTAATGTAAAAACCCACACTTTCCTGTTTTTAATGTGAAATTAGAGATATTAAGTGTTAAAATTAGAAATGTTTTAATGATCTTATTATTTAGATAAATTAAATGACCTTCCAGTTAAAGAGGAAACATGTTTAAGTACATTATAATCATACTCTTATTATTAAGAAATTATGATCCATAAAACTGTATTTTCATTAATTTTTATTCTGAGAGATTTTCAAGTTATAATTTTATTATTTTCTTTACTATATCCTAATTATTTCATGTTTTCTTTTATTTAAAATTAAACATCATTTTCGTAGTTTACAACACCGTTATATTCATATGGAATGTCAGATATGGATCAAGGTAAAATGTGGTCCAATACTTAAATTAAAATTGCACCCTCTAGTCATTATCAGATATTGAAGGAGAGTCGGTTGGTCTCGGGCAGTATATTATATTATAGTATACTACTACATTACTTTTACTCCCAGCACCATTCACAACTTTTCTCTCCATCCCTCGGTCCCTACACACTTCCTTTGCATCTACAACATTCATGCATTGCTTTTGGCATGCTCTTTTATTCCTCATACTTCTCACCTGGCATTCTTTCAGAATCTCTTCTACTGCATCCAACCATCTTTTACGTGGTCTGCCCCTTGCAGCTTTACCAGTCATCTTGCTTGCATATATATGTTTGGTAAGTCTAGCCTCGTCCATTCTTTCCATATGATCCAACCATCTAAACGTTGTTCGTTCGCTTAACTCCTTAAGGGTCACTTGCACCCGACACTCTGCTCTGATTCATTCGTTTGGCACTTTATCTCTTCACGTTTTTCCTTACACACATCTTAGGAACGTCATTCCTGCAGCATTTATACGACTAACATGCTTTTTCTGCCAGACTCAAGTTTCGCTTCCATACAAAACAGTTGACACAAACACACTATTGTATATGGCCAGCTTTGCGTTTATACTCAATCCTTCATTTTTGTTCACGGCTCATATATCTTTAGACACTTTTTTTCTAGCATTTGCTCTCCTCCTACTTCACCATCCAGCTTTCCATTACTCAAAAACTTTCTACCGAGGTACACGAAGTCATTCACTTGCTCTATCGTGTCATTGTCCATTCTAAATATAAAGTCATCAATTCCGCAATCTCTGTCAAAAATCATTACCTTCGTCTTATTTACATTTACTTTCGATTGCATATTTCCACACGTTTCCGACACTCGTGTCTTTATCCAGTTCTCTTAAATTTTCATCAAACACAACCAAATCAATTATACTTCTCGCATTTGCCCTTTGCCCTGTGTACTTGTGTATGTCCTTATGTTTATACCATGTGTTGGATACAAACAGTTCTCTTTTCATACATATACTCACTAACATGTCTTCATTTTCATTCGTTCTTGGATCGCCAAATGGATCTACCACATGCTCAACATTTTCTCTGTGTACTCCGACCCAACTATTCGTATCATTTAATAGAACCACGCGGTCATTCCTTTCGCGTTTGTCTAATACATTTTCCAACACCTGCCAAAATTGCTCACACTCCCTAACGTCATTCACTGTAGCACAACATGCTACTATAAAAATCTTTCTAAAGTCCACTTTCATTCTAATTCACAAAATGCGGGAAGAAACTAATTCATATTGTTTCATGAATGCTTTTGCTTGATCATTTAAAATTAAACCAACCCATTTCGCCCAAAACTCATTGCTCTTACTCCAGATTAGAAACCCAACATACCGTCATCTATTTCGACAACATCTTTCCCCTTCCACTTCGTTTCACTCAAACACAGCACATCCATGCGTCTTTCTTTCATTTCATTCATGATTTTATACTGTTTACCGTACACTACCCTAACATTCCAAGTACCAAATCTTCATTCCTGATTCATGCGGTCATTATCTGATGGGCCAGATACTTTCTGTCTCAGTCCCCACCATGACTTTGACGGTCCGAAGCGTTTGCAAAGGTCTTGTTAGTGGGTTGAACTAGAATACCATCCTAGATTGCAACTGTGCCGTTGTAGCTTTCCCTAATAACGGTAACGACACTTTAACGTTCAGTGTTGGCATGTTTAGCCCCTCTGCCACAGACGTTGCTACGATTCCCAGTCCTTCAGGTGTGCCTAACGTTTTTCAATACAAGCTAAAACTTTCCCTTCCAAGGGGGTTATTTTGTAAGCCAGTAGAAAATTGCATGCGCTACGACCACTAGGAGGTACATGCTGTGAACTGGTACACATCGAACTCGAACGTGTAAGCAAACAGGCTTAATTGCAAAAGCTGATTTGTCCTTCAAAACTAATGTGTAGTATTTGGGTTTAATCAACTGCAAGAGGAGCCTGTTAGGTTTTATCGGTGCGGTCAATCACTGCATAACCTTGGACGTAAATTATTAATCTCCAAATGTCGTTGCAATTATTGCCGTCACGAGTAAAGCCAACAAAATAAAAATAGCCAGGGCCTACCTGCTTATTGGCCGTAGCCAAGGTCGTCTCCGCTCGTCTTCAGGAGGACAGGTTTGCGTTGGAGTAGATTCTTTTACATTTCCAAATTCTGAAGACAAAATGAGTGTACCTACACTTTTGCGGAACGCGAGATTTTTTTAGGTAATTAAAGAAGGGTGCGAGGATAGGAAGGAATCACTTTGCCGAAACTAACGCGCACACGTATTTGATACTGTTCGATCAGTGTTGTGAAGTCAAGTGTTTTGTTTTAGAATGCGTTCTTCTCATGGGCCTGTTTGTATCCTTTCCCTACCTCGCTTCTAAGGCCAACCGCGCTAACTACACCGCATTTCTTCTCTAATACAAGCAATAAATGATCGGGTTATATTATCCTCTAGTTTGTGGAATATTAGAAACATGAAACTTTAAACGTAGTAGCTTAGTTACATTTAGGATTAAAAAAGCTTTTCCGTTCTGGATTCAAAAATCTCTTAATCCTAATATTAAAATAAAATTTGAAGCGGCCCAAAGGCGCAACACGCCTTTATATAAACTTTTCTTTGTGTGCTACCAACGCCCCCGGACCTAACCTGTTGCTAGTTCGGGATCTGCACCATATTAGTAGATAAATAAGGCCGGTCCTAATTCAAAACGCGACAGACGTATTTTCCATGTGTAAAATACGTCTGTCACGTTTTGAATTAGGATCGGCGCTATATAATTTCAATGTAAAATAGTTGTGAAAACTTGTAAAAATTTGATGCCAAACATCACCTTTCAACAAGTCCAAAACCGCAATTTCTTTACACACAAACTCGTTTTTCTTGTATTTAAATCCCTGAATATCAATTATATACATGTTTGTATGTAAATATATGCAGTAAACTTCGACTAATTAAATTAATATTAGGAGCAATATCCTTATATAGCAGATTACCACCATCTGCGTACTTTGCCAACCCACTTTTCAACCTATCACAAGAGTGAACTCATTTTGAATTGAAACCGGCCCATGTGTATTTGCAGCCTCTAAACATAAATCAGAATCCACTTTAATTAAAACACAATTGACTTGAATGCGATATTTTTTTTGCATCTGTCATACTGTCTCGCTAGAAAACCAAATTCAAAACATCTACACACATTTTCTCTGCACTTACATTTTTCAACATACGTGTGTTACATTGAAAGTAATATAACGCCGATCCTAATTCAAAACGGTGCACGTGTAACTTCTCGCTAGAAAACCGAATTCAAAACAGCTACACACATTCTTCTCTGCACTTACATTTTTTTTTCAACATACGTGTGTGTTTCATTGAAAGTAATATAAAGTCGATCCTAATTCAAAACGCGCCCACAAGTATTTTACATTGAAAGTATAGAAGAATTCATGTTTTCACAACTATTTTACATTCAAATGTTTTCACAACTATTTTACATTGAAATATATAGGGCCGATCCTAATTCAAAACGTGACAGACGTATTTTACACATGGAAAATACGTCTGTCGCGTTTTGAATTAGGACCGGCCTTATTTATCTACTCATATTCTGTACTCTTCCTGGGTAGTGCTCATCTGTTTGGAATACAAAACAGGCCATAAGGTGCTAGAAATATCTAAACCAGTGAGTTTGTTTCTAGGCATTATTCTGATCCAACTGGATGTGAACTTGCATAGTTTTAATTTGTTTGTGAATTTTACTCTAAATTATAACCGATATATATTTTGTTGTTCATTTTTTAAACAAATACGTTTTGCAGAAAACAACATTCCAATGGGCGCCAACAAGTGGGGCAACAAACTTTTTATAACAGTACCCAGGAGACGCCTAGGTGTTGTATCAACGTTAAACTACGTATGGTTAAATGGCACACAAAGACACAATGTTCCACTAATACCCTACCCAAACCTGGAGATGAATCAGCTAAATACAGATAGAGATGGACCTCATCTTGTTTCAGTCTACAGAGTTGCAGTTGATGCGTGTGATCGGCTTTGGATGGTTGATTCTGGTGTAATTGAACTTCCTGGTAATCACAAATTTGCAATGCCTATTTACTCTAATACATTTTTATAGGAAATCGAACACAAATACAACCACCTGCTCTTATTATAATGGACTTACACACAAATAGAATAATTAGGAGGTACCAGTTTAAACCAAGCGATTTGGGACACGAAACAAATCTAGCGAATATTTTTATTGACGTTACACGATCCGCATGTAGCGATGCATTTGCATACTTGCCGGATTTGGCAGCGTATGCTCTGGTTGTGTACAGTTTCATAGAAAATGATGCATGGAGAATAACTCACAATTACTTTTACCTAGAGCCACTTGCTGGAGATTTTCAAGTAGGCGGACATAATTTCCATTGGAACGATGGTATTTTTAGTTTGGGATTGAGCGACATCTTGGACGATGGGTATAGGATGGCATACTTCCATTCGATGGCAGGAACACATTTGTATGGCGTCTCTACAAGAGTTTTAAGAAATCGACAGTTAGCTACGAGATCGTATCATGGGTCCGATTTTCAAGTAAGTATTTGAATACCGATCACGTACAAAATAAAAGAAAAGAGATTAACAACAAACCTTCTGACAAATTATTAAGAACACAGCCTTTCTGAATTTCCTTGGACTTACATGTTCTCGAGGAATATCCGCAAAATATAGAAAAAAAACGTGTTACGGAGTAAAAATTGGATTTTTAATAGAAAAGACCCTTCAAGGTCCTTCCATTCATGTCAAACTTTTCCTGACAGTACGTTCCCTTTCCGGATGTTACAACGTATCTTTTCTTTTGTCTAATAAATAGTTGGTAATATCTCCCGTCAAACTAGCGAGAAGGATTAATGGTAAATGAATGTAGAATAAAAGAAAATTTCAGGTGCTTACTGTCTAATAACTAGGGGCAACTTTCTTGCAAAGTGTACAAGGCAGTTGAGGGTGTCATACGAATTACATACTGCACCACAATATCTCGTCACTGTTTGTGTCTTTTGTGTGTGTGTGTGTGTGTCTGTATATATGTATATATATATATATATATATATATATATAATATATATATATATATATATATATATATATATAAATAACAATATTTTTAAATCTTGTGAGGTTTATTTCGTCCAAATGCAATATTTATATAAATGTCAAACTGACGTTTCGGAAAATATAAATCTAAATTTCAACTCAAACCACTCCTTCAACCACAAAATTAATACTCTCTTAACAATAAAAGTAAGAATTACAAAAATTTGTAGTCCGATTTTCCCTAAAGCAAATCTTAAACATCTACAACAAACGCTATTAAACAATGGATACCCTAAAGAATTAACCAATAAATTGATTTACCAAACAAAACAATCACAGCCTGAAAATATACAATCTCAACCTATTAAATATAAAACACTACCATACATACAACAACTAACATCGTCTTTAATAAAAATATTACAAACTTTAAAAATAAAAATTTCAACTAAATATGAAAATAACATCAAACGCACTTTTACAAAAATCAAAGACAAAACTCCTAAAGCACTACAAAGCAAATCATATATAATATCTCGTGCAGTTGCAATAAACAATATATAGGTCAGTCCAAGCAGTGGTTGAGAAGTAGAATTACACAACACAAAAGTGACCAAAAACTAAATAAACGATCTTGTGTTTTATCTATACACTTAACGATTATCATCACCAAGCAGACTTTGACAATACAAAAATATTAGATGCAGAAAAAACATATAAAAATAGACTATTTCTAGAAAGCTATCATATACAAAAACAACCCAACACTATTAATTTTAAAAACGATATAGATAACTTAAACAAAATTTACGCATTTCTATTCTTTTTTAATAATTTATAATTAACCTACTACTTAACCTAATTAAAATAAACATAAAACCGTTACATACACTAATAATACACATTTATTATCCACTACACTCAGACAGTACCACCCACACATATACAATCAAAGTTAAATTAAAATTAGATATAA
This sequence comes from Platerodrilus igneus, assembly GCA_036346225.1. Taxonomy (NCBI): domain Eukaryota; kingdom Metazoa; phylum Arthropoda; class Insecta; order Coleoptera; family Lycidae; genus Platerodrilus; species Platerodrilus igneus. The sequence continues at coordinate 576,343 of JARFIW010001778.1, read as the reverse complement.
ATAAAAATATTATTAATGTTTATAGTAGATTATTATTATTTAACAACAATTTTTTCTTTTACAATGTTTTCAATTTTTAATTTTTAAACTTCCAATTATAATTAACTATTAGAAATTTAGTATTAAAACCTAATTATTATAGCATTTTCTATGAAAACAAAATTATGTATAAATTTCATAAGACCTTGTTATAACATTAACAACAACCATATGTCAAATAAATGTAAGTTTAGATATTAAGAAATTCTCCAAATATTGTAACTTTTAATTTAATTTCAGAACTAAGTTTAAGGAAATATATTTTCCGAAACGTCAGTTTGACATTTATATAAATATTGTATTTGGACGAAATAAACCCCACAAGATTTAAAAATATTGTTATTTACATATTAATACGTCCAGGAATATATTAGAATATATATATATATATATATATATATATATATATATATATATATATATATATGTGTGTGTGTGTGTGTGTGTGTGTGTGTATATATAATTAGTTTTGGGTTTTAGGTCAGCAGAATTGAAGAGTTCTCTTTTTATAAACTCAAGCTTTCGGAAATTTATTTTTCCATTTTCAAGAGTACTAAAAGTAAATACAAATGAATTAGTTACGCGAACAAGGTTGACTCATAGCTAAAACTTATAATTAACTAATACTTACTTATAAAAAAGAGAACTCTTCAATTCTGCTGACCTAAAACCCAAAACTAATTATATACACTTAGGTAGCAAGGTCGTTACCAAATTTAGTATATATATATATATATATATATATATATATATATAGTATAATATACATGTAAATATTATCATGGGATGTAGTCCAAATCAAACAACAAAATACTGATTGAAAATTTAATCAACACCTAACGTTTCGGTACATTTTTCGCACATTTTTCAAAAGCTAAAATGGAAACAGAAAATTCGAAATTAGCAAGAAATACATAACCTGTCGCTAACTACTTACATTGATCAATTATATTAAAGGAAATTGAAAACCAATTACTGCACGATTCACATAATAAATGTGGGTCAAAAATTAAAAAATTTCCTGAAGGGCACGTCATGCCACGATGGCGGTTAAAAAGTAAAGACAAAGTTGATAATGACAAATTCTATAATAGTGACAGGACACGTTCCGAAAATGGCAATGATTACATAACCTGAAGGAAGATACCTAACGTTGTTTAAAAATGTCATTACTATATAAAGCAGAATAGACGTTATGCACCCTATCAATATCAATCTTATTATTGATAGGATTAATTTCGCTATTAATATAAAAGGACTCCATGAAAAGCCTAGTTTTGTAATTGGTTTCGTTCTCCAAAATGATGGTGTCGTCGAAAAGTGGTGTATGACTGGTTGCCGCAACATGAGGAAACAACGCACATTTAGTGGAGTTTATCCTGCAATCATTCCTGTGCTGGGTTAAACGACTCTTTAGCCACTGGCTAGTCTGACCAATGTAACTATTGTTGCAACTGCACATGATCTTGTAAACAACGTTACTGTTTAGAAATTTCGGAGTACGATCCTTTAATTTGGTAAACAAATTCTGGATGGAATAATTGTATTCATAAACAATAGCAATCTTAGGTTGTTTAAGTAATCGTACTAAAAGTGGAGATAACTTCTGTATATACGGAAGCTTCTTGTACATAATATCAATTTCTGTAGCGTTTACTTTTCAGAAGTTGCCGTATATCAATCTATGCAACATTCCCTTTGGGTAACCGTTGTTAACTAAAATGTCAATCAATAATTTCTTATTTTTCTTCATGAACTGTGGGTCTGATATATGCTCTATTCGATATCGTAGGGCCTTCACCGTGTTTACTTTATGTTGAAAAGAATGGTTGGAGTGGAAGTTAAGATATCTGCCAGAGTTTGTTAGTTTAGTATACCAATCAAATAATAAATGATTAGAACTATCTCTGATGACCAGAACATCCAAAAAAGGTAATTTACCATCCACTTCAATTTCAAAAGTGAACTGAAGGTGATCATTAAAATCATTAAATGTTGTTAACGTTTGGTCAACATATTGGACTGGCAACAAACAAATGATATCGTCCACATATTTTACCAAGAAAAACATCTCATATGGTAATCTAGGTAGAACACTAGACAGTAAATTATCCATAATCATTTGAGCGATTATGGGTGATAGAGGTGACCCCATTGGAGTTCCAAATAATTGTAAGTAGAACTCCACTTGGAAAACAAAGTATAAAATGCTTTATTCGCTTTTTACTTGGCTGGACTTGTCATCATACTAACTTATGTGCAATTATACATAAATTTACTAACTTTCACTAATAGTAACTGGATGAAGTGCGAAAAACTGAAGAAAAATTAAGAGAGCATTACCCCTTTTGAAAGTGGTTTATATGGCCTTGCTACACCTCCCTTGTTTCAAGTTCGCACGTAACTTTTGTAACGTACAACAATATTCTGTGTAAAAGCACCAACCGTTCTTCATTTCCCAAAACCACTCGCATAACCGCCTTGACATTACCGCGAAAAGCTCCAACGACTATTTGTTTCCCTTGAATTACGATAACATACACGTTAAAATACCTGGTAAATCATATACAACGGCCAACCGTCCCTGCGATTTCGCGAAAACTAGCCTCAACTATCAATCGATTCCCAATACGTTCACGCCTTCAAACTCGAACAAACATCTTTTCATCTCCCTTGTTCATATAGCCTCTTCTCACACATATGCTTCCACCAACTGGATATTTGCCCTACCTAATATAAACTTGTCGCACGTATACCTGTGTCGTCCAATCACCTCGCTCAATTTCTCTCCCTTGCTTTCAGTCGATGCGCGTCTGCTTATAATATTCCTAGAAATTATTGATTTTGTTTCCCTTTCCAAAATATGTCTGTTCTTCGTTTCCCTCCTATACTACCTCTATAATTAAAATCTGTTTCTTACTTGTAATCATGCATTTTTGCTCCGTCCTTGTTCCTTCATGACAGTTGTTTCTAGCTTCCCTCCGATACTATCTTTATACTTTAAAAATCGATATCTTATACAAACATACTGCTTCTTCGTTCTACTTATATGCTCTCTGTTCTGCCCTTGTTGTATATTGACTACGATAACTTCCAACGGTCCTCTCCTTCTTGTAACACATTAAGTTTTATAAGCATGTTTATCGTAACGTGTTATCTTGAAATATCTCCCTCTTTTAGTTTGTGCACTATACTTTGAAACGTTTTTTGTTTTACGTTTCAAAATAATAATCCTATTTTAACGAATATGGAAAGCTTTTATATTTTCGTAGAATATCTTAAATGAAAATTAAAGGTGGTATTATTAACTCGTTGTTTCTAATCCTTATTGCCCTATCTTACAATAAATATTATGCTACGTCATTCCTAAATCAATATAACTGGAATTAAAATCACCCTACATTATTATACGTTGACTAAGCTCTAAATTAATTACTTAAAATACCTTAATTATCTAAAATCCATAATAGACTCTCTCGTAAGTTATTACTCTACATTCTAGCTTGACTTATGCCCTTATGTATCTACAATTAGCTACGAATTACACGATATATATATATATATATATATATATATATATATATATATATTACCAGATGTTTTAGTTGAGTACCCTCTGAAGATGCTTTCCAAATAACACCCCACGGCTAGCTCTGCTCACTACTTCTTCAGGGATACTCAGCACAGCTAATCATTTGCTCTACAACATTTCTAATTAATAACAAAAATTAAAAAATAATTTGACAAAAAAAACAGTCCTTTTATTCTGACAAAAAAATATTTAACTCATACCATCTCAATATTTACAAATTTTGTTCAAGTTAAACACTTCATACTTCTACTCGATAGTACAAATCAACTTAATACACCCACGATTTTCTGCTCGTCTACATTTCATTGTGTTGTAGTAAAGTAGATGGGCCTATCCCGGAACCTTAATTTATTTTCCCCTGGTCTATGGTGAACTCAGTATATAAACCTTTTTATATTTGTGTGCAAAATTTTAGTGCTGAAAAATTATACAAAAGACCCGTTTACCTCTTACATCTGTGAAATATTTATCATTATTCTATACAAGTATTTACAACCCCAGATTTAAAATACGTACTTTACATAGGTAAATAGAATTGATTTCGGTTCATAAATTTGTCAACAAATAAAACTCAAAATCACTAATAGTTTAAACAATTAAGCACCAGTACAACAGTTTCAACAAAAAAATTCATTACCTAGAGAGTATTCGTCATCCAGATCACCACTTCTGAAGATGCTTTCCCCTATCGACTGCACGTACCAGGATGACTCCATGTTGCTGCCTTCCGTTGGGAACAGCATTTAAATCTCGAACCCGCTGGGTATCCAAACCATCAACAATTCCTCAGGACTGCCGCTACAGATCCATACATAACCTCTTCTTACACGCAATGTGCAACAAGCACCCTCATTCAATTTGCAAATAATTTTCTACTTACAAGTCATTTTGCTTCAATTAATAAAATGCTTTAATACTGTTTACCCTGTTTTTACTAACTTGCACCTACTTGTGCATTAAAAAAACACTTGTAAATTTAAATTCGGACTGCACTAGTTACGTGGTTTGAAGCTAGGCTGATCTTCCAAAGATTTGAAAACTCAGAAAGCGAACGCTGCCGCCAACAACGCTTTTATAAGCACAATCCCTCTTAAGTTGCACGTATTTTTGTTAAACATTCTTCGAAACTTGTCAACGACCACTCGATTCCGGAAACTGCTACGTTCCAATTTTGTTTTTAAAATTTTCTTATTAATTTATTACTCATCCGAATAAATTCCGTTTCAATTCTTAAATTCTTCAACAAGCCCCTATATAGTTTACTTGTAAGTACCTAAGCCCGTTCTACCATAAATCTGTTAAATCCTTCAACCTAATTTATTATAAACACGCTCCCGAGTAAACTCAACTCAAACCCCTTTGTGCTTTTAAAATGAAAGTTTATTTTAGAAAGTAAATCGTTATATCCTGTTTTTAGATATATCTTAGAATCGCCGTACAATGGTTTTCTCTATTGTTCCAAGGTAACGACTTGTTGATATAATGCTCGCGCACGATCCGATATAAATCCGAATTTTCCGATTCTATTGCGCTTTGCTACGCTAGGAATTGGAGTTATAATTGGTGTTCTTTGAACCACTGTTGAGTTTGATGCCGCATCTGGTGCTTCGAAGGGTTTTCTACATTTTATTCGTCACTGTATTTTAAAAAGCGATGCACGTCTTTCTGTACAACTAGAACGTGTCCTGCGTGTATTCGGTGAGTTTTCCCCGCGCGTACCCATTCTAATGAGATGCTTTTTTAGCTTTTTTTCTTTAGCTGGAGGCTGAATGGGTTCTTTCGTTATGTAAAACTTCTTTCGTTATACTGTTGCTGTAATTATGGTAGCAGAATACATGTATGCTGACTCCACCCCGACGGCTTTTGAGCTAAGTATCGGAATACAGACAGGTATGTCTTTTGTATGTGCCAATAATATTCCGTATTAACGTTTGGTGCAATCACGTGATAAAAAACGTGACACTATAACTATTGTTGGTTACAACGATTCGATATTATCGCTCTACAGGTGCGATGTACTAGTTTTAAACATGCTTGTTTATTTGCTTTACTGAGTGGTTTATCTTACAGAAATGTATTATGTACAATTTAACAACGTTCAACAAAAGCTCCCCCATGTTCATTTTCAATACTGATTAGTTTTATTTACTGTAAATACGAGATGCGCAATTTGTATCTAAATTCTTGAATTGTCCATAAAATATAATTGTTTGCTTTGAAATAATAATGCTTAATTTGTTGCTTTAATGTGTGTGTACAGAATCCTTTATTTACTTTTTATTTGTTAATAGATAATCGTGGTCAATGTGCTTTAATTTTTTTTGTGCTTTATTTGTTTGGTTTTTTTGGTATTTAGACGAATCTCCCTCTCTCCGCGTTTAATAGCTAGCCTGGTATCTACTTTTCTTCTGGCTACGTCTAAGTACGTAGCAAAACAAACGTGCACTAAAATACAACCGTCTTTTAAAATTCGGAAATTTTCAATACAAACACTGCATTACCCCGAAAAACTCTGTAAACTTGCCAACCGTTCTAATTTTCCTTGAAATCTCCACTCTACTGTTACCCCCAAACAACTTCAATCACACCTCTCGTGTGCGCGTACATACTACTATTGCACTTCTGGTTTTATACTAACATCTCCCAGCTTGGTCCTAATATCCTACCCAAATTGTCTACGTTATTTCTACATTTCTGGTATCTTTGTCTGCGCCATATTTTCTGTCTTTATTTTTGTCCCTCTATTACTACATTGTTCACAGTTGTTTTCCCCTTCCTTTATGTGCGCCTTGAAAAATCGATACCTTCTGCAAATATGTTGCATCTTCATCCCGCTTATTGGCTTTTAAAATATATTTGTCCTGCAAACGTTTGAAAGTCATTGTCACTTAACCACCTGATATTTTCCATCTATCTCTGTTATCTATTAAATATCGTCTGTCGCCTAATTTTATCGATCTGTTTTCAACTGGTCGACCGTTGCTGTTAGCCTTGTATTTTCCGTTAACACATTTTACCTAGAACTATTTTCTCAACGTATACCAGCTTTTATAGGAATCGTTTATTTATCGCACGTCTGTTCTATGAAATCCTTGGAAGGCAGCAATATGAAGTGATCCTGGTACGTGCAATCGATATGGGAAAGTATCTTCAGAGGTGGTGATCTGGATGGCGAATACTCCCCAGGTAATGAATTTTTTTGTTTGAAACTGTTGTGGTGGTGCTTAATTGTTTTAACTATTAGTGATTTTGAGTTTTATTTGGTCACAAACTTATAAACTGAAATAAATTCTATATATCTATATAAGGACATATTTTGAATCAGAGGGTGTAAATATTTGTATAGAATAATGATGAATATTTCACAGATGTAAAAGGTAAACGGGTCTTTTGTATAATTTTTCAGTGCTAAAATTTTGCACACAAATATAAAAAGGTTTATACTGAGCTCACCATAAACCAGAGAAAAATAAATTAAGGTTCCGGGATAGGCCCATCTACTTTACTGTAACACAATCAAATGTAGACGAGTAGACAATCGCGGATGTATTAAGTAGATGATTTTTACTATCGAGTAGGTGTATGAAATGTTTAACTTGAATAAAATTTGTAAATATTGAGATTGTGAGTTAAGTATTCTTTTGTCAGAATAAAAGGCCTGTATGTTTCTCTTGTCGAATTACTTTTTTTTATTTTTTTATTAATTAGAAAGGTGTACAGTAAATGAGTAGCTGTGGTGAGTATCCCTGAAGTAGCAATGAGCAAAGCTAGCCGTGGGGTGTCATTTTGGAAAGCATCTGCAGAGGGTACTCAACTAAAACATTTCGTAATCAAAGCTTGGACTCAAAATTTATTTAGGTGGAAATTGGTGGAGTTTTTATAGACAGGTAATTTTATAGCAGTAAGTATCATCAACCCAAGCTAAGGGCACAATTTCTACGATAGTACAGAGCATTTTTAAGACAGCCTAACCGTGGGGCGCGAAGTAATCACCAAGGTTCCCGAGAAACCGTATATATATATATATATATATATATATATATATATATTGCTGTGTATCCTACAAAAAAGCCTCACCAGAGTAAAAAAAAATATTCGAACCTCTCGAATTTGGCACCAAGATTTGCTGTGATTCTCGCCCTGTTGACTCTCTTCTGATAATCGCCTCTTTATTCTTTCCACCTCGGCTGCTCACCTAGTTAAAACTTTCATCCTCATTCATAAAAAAAAACAAACAAATTCCTACCACAAACATCAACGTTAACTCTATTTACATCAATATTCATAATACATTAGCATTTCAAAATTAAATTGTAGCATAAATTTCAGTATCATAAAATTTCAAGATTAAATTTGTCATCATTTTAATTTGCATCCAGAATTAAAGTCCTTGTAGGATGCCTACTAATTAATTTAACAATATTTGCAGACCTGAGTCTGAGTACAAAGGGAGCATCTTCCACCCCTTTACGTTAATCAAAGAGGTTAGTCTAATTGAGCTCAAAGACAGACCCAAATTTTCATCATAATCAAGAACATAAACTGCTAAATACTCCTTTCTACTTAAACAAGAAAATTTCACCTTAAAATTAAAAGTTTGTTGTTTGTACAAATTCACTACTGTCCATTTTTTAGCAAACAAATTACAAAGTTATTCAACACACACCAAAATATCAAAAATCGAACAACAAAGCATAAGTTACCTGAAGGTTAATGCACTCGTGGCTCCAATGTACATCGTCCTTTGTTAATCACACCATTCCAACTGGGTTATGTTTACGGCTTCTGATTCTGAACGCTTCTAAAATTTTCTACACCACCATTCATCTAAAGTTGTTTCAGAGCTTCTCAGGACTCTTCTAAGTATATCAAAATCTTGTTTTGTGGATCCAATCACGATTACGCATAACATTTAATTATTAACACCTCCGAAAAATAGCAAAGAAATTCATACTTCTTTCACGCTATACCCCAAAACTGCCTACTTTTGTTTATTCATTTATCGTTACTAATTTCGATAATTGGTACAGTAATACTCGCACATATAACTAGACTTTATTACCTTGTATCTTCTTTTCTAAGTGCACTAATGCATAATAACTTGTATCGTAGCACGTAAAGAGCACACTCTTTTAAAGTATTCAATAATCACCAAAATATAAGAGCAAACTGTTTAAAGTATTGAATCAAAATCGAAAATCTAAGAGAGCGAAACTGTTTAAAGTCCGGGTTTATATAATAGCTTGCCTGTATGTCGGTTTTGTCCCGCGACGGCCAGTTTTCAGAATTTCGCATACTCTGTTCCCTTTTCGACAGTCCGGCACGCGGTTCTACAAAATTTGCACACGTCCAAGTTGAAAATCCAAGAATGTTCACACGGCTCGCAAACACGTCCGAGAACAACCAATTAATTTTGTATAGAAATCGTTACGTTTACACCTCTCATATCTGCATCTTATTTCCACCAATCGCAAACCCAGTGACGTTGCTCAAATCACGCCTTTTATTATCTGTGTCTCTGCTTTGCGCGTTTCATTCATCTCTTTCTACCCTTATCTTAGTGGTACAAATCGATATTCTTTATTATCGGTTATTTCAATCCACGTGGATTCGTAAGTAAAATAACCCCGTATCTAGCCTTCCCGTTAAAACATCCGACCGTTTCCAATATACCTAGAAGCTGCATGTTTATCCAAACAAATTAATTAAAACTTTGATATTTAAAAATACGCAGGTGTTCAATCGTAATACTTTAAATAACACTTCTACGATTTAAATATTATTGGGTTTTTAAAAGCTTTTGTGCATATTATACCTTAATAATCGTTCAATTAACTCCGATTAAAATAATGATGAATGGCATTGACTTCTACCCTTTAATTTTTAGTGAATACAAATTAAATATTAATTATTATTTGTACACTTTGTTTAATACCCGTTACTTAGAACTTGAATTAATTAATATAAATTTTGCACGTAATTTCTATTTGTTTCTTGGAACAATTAAATTAAATACTCGTTGAGCATTTTAATTCTGCTTCTTTTTATAGAAAACGTCTAGTGAATAATTTAAATCCCTTATTTTTAATGAAACGAATAAATTTTTAAGCTCTACGATTTTAAAAACGCGTATTATCTAATAAAATTCTATACAAGGTGATTAAAATTATTTGATGTCGTTAATTAATTTTCTATATATATACATATAATAAACTTAAAATAAACAATACTCCAAAATGTTGAATATATTTTAGGACTAGGAAGTAAATTTTCCTTATCACACTGTCAAAAAAAATTTTGATCAAATCGTTACAAACATTGAAACTGCAATTAAAGCAAAACCAACAGAAGAAAAAACACTAATTAGAAATAAAATGTGTAATGTATTAACCAACTATAAAAACATAAGAAAAAATAATAAAATGAAATACCAATTAAAATACCATATAAATTCAACAAAAAATTTCTTAAAAAATAATATTGATATTTTAGTTCTAAAAGCTGATAAATGTAAAACCACCGTATTAATGTATAAAAAAGATTACAATAATAAAATAAATATTTATTGAAAGATCATTCAAAAAAATGACCCAACTTTAAGCATACAAATAAAACTTAACACCATGATAAACAACTGGTATAAAAAAAATTATATCACCATAAATATAAAAAACCAACTCATATGTCATAATAGACACGCACCATATATTTATGGCCTTCCAAAAACACACAAACCAAACATACCATTAAGACCCATAGTCAGTAATATACTCTAACATGGTATTTGTGCGCAGGTGTATCTTAATGTTTTCTTTTGGCTCAAACACAAAACTTTGATTAACTAATTTTTAATTTGAAGAAAGATTACAACGTCGCTCGTGCATTGTGAATGTACGTTTTGTAACGTGGTGTTGGTAATTTATTAGATAATCATGAGCAACAGCAAATAAAATGTCTATTCTTCACAGCAGCATAAAAAAATATTACGAAAACAGAAATCTGTACCTTGAGAAATTGGCTTAGTGCTGGGAAAAACGGCTGCATTTCCTATGGGCTGGCTGCTGGAACCACTAACTCAACTCGCCCTAGAACAAAAGCATTTTAGTAGCGGGACTTTACAACATGTTTTTTCGGCAAGAAAATATTGAATTCAAGCTTGTCTATCAAAACACGGTCCCTATTTTATAAGGACAGAACCACGTATGGGGTTAAATATTTGTCGTTCAAAAATATCGCTGAAGAATCAAGTGTGCAAAATTCCCAGACAACAGCTGCCGAAATACAAACTGTAACAGCTTGCCAACAATCAGATAACGCAATTAACAAAGGATTTTTAAACAAAGAAAAGCAATCTTGTTACTCAGTAACATCTTCACAGCTGCAGGATAAGAGATAACAAGACCATTGTAAGCAGATGTAGGCAGGTGGTAAATGGCCTTATCTTTTAGAAGAAAGTTGTTCATTTATTTGCAACTGTAATTAAAATGTAGTCACAACAGATGGTACAATTTATTGCAACTACTTTGTATGTGAAGTTTTCTAAGCAGCTGTTTGATTTTATAAGGCAAAATTTTATATAGAGTAATTACTTAAGAAATTTTATAAAATAACACTAATTCAAATGGTAGGAAATCGAGCTTGTTGAGAAATTTTAGGGTGTTTTAAATATGAATGCAGAAAAATTTATTTGCAGGGTTTTGAACATAACAAAGTTATATCCACATAACACTTACTTTATAATGGTAACTGCCATGTTAAAATCTAGCATTAAGTTTTATGCAACCAACAATACACTGAAGTTCGGAGTTTACACACTGCAAGTGAGTGGCGTGTGTGTATTTACAGTTACCTAATTTAAATTAAATTGACAGATAAAAGAAACTAAATAGTGGAAATTTGTAAAAATATACACCACTGCTTCTAATTCTGAAATTCTTTTGAAAAATGTTCATTACATACAACATAACTACTGCAGATCTGGCTAAATGTTTTATTAAGTAACAAGGGGTTGTTTACATTTCTAATCCATAACCTAAACAGTTCTTCGTCATTTTTAGTGAAATAATGTCTTTTACTCTCGGTGTCATTGCACCCTAACACAACATATTTTTTTTTATTTCGCACTCTATAAGTTTCCATTTCTGAAAATAAACGACTAATCTAACGATAACAGCACAAAATTGAAAAATAATACTATAGTAGTTAAATTTAATTAAAAAAAATCTTTAAGTATCTTGGCGTCACCTACTACAATTACAATACGAATTGCCAAGGGAACGAGACGATCGTTTACGAAGATTGCAGCGCTACTTTTATGCAGTGTTTAAACTCCATACTTCAGTTGTATAGCTGGTTGCCTAAAACTTAATGCTCAAGTTTTGTATATTAGTTTCCATTATAAAGTAAGTGTTATGTGGTTATATCTTCGTTTTATTTTAAAGTAATGTGCGCACACTAGCCCCATTCTACCATAAATTAATTGTAGCGCTTCGATAAAAGTAATTATAGCACATCAACAGCATAGTAGTTTTAAGAAGTTAAAATTTGTACTGTTAGCGATTGTTGTGAGTGCTTTAAAATTTTATTATAACTACGAGTTACTGAAAAGGCTTGTGTAATTAGAACTGTTTTGTCGGCTTAGTTACAATACTTTTTTATTCATTTGATTAACAAAAGCTGTTTTAATAGTTTTTGTATTTCTCTTATTTTGTATTACTTTCACTCTGGTATTAAAATTTTTTATTAATCGAATCGAAGCGTTTCTCTTAACTCTCATATATTGACTTTGTACTTATGCGAATGTAGGTTATAGGCCATCTCTCAGGAAGTAATTAAATGAAAACATAGGTCTAGTCATTTGCGCTATTTAAGAATAACTAACCCTAATCTATCACTAATTAAAATTTTTTTCAGATTATAGCCGACCGAGGTTCTGGATCACAAGCATCAGCTTCGGATCTTCATAAAGAAACAGGCGTCCTATTCTTAGGTTTAGTAAACCAAAACGCACTTTGTTGCTGGAATACTAAGAAAAGTGCAGACATATCAAACTTTGATATTGTATTTAAAGACGATAAAAAATTTATTTATCCATGTGATATTAAAATAGTTGGTGATGATCTGATAGTCCTTAGCAATACCATGCCTGTGTTTTTATATGGCCGTTTAGATTACAATGAAGTAAATTTTAGGGTGTGGATTACACCTGTGCAAGATGTAATTAGGGGAACTGTGTGTGATATGGACAATGACAGTCTCCAAAGTATAAATCCTTTACGTAGGGAATATGGAAGACCCACTTTTATTAGCTGAGAGTAATTGATTTATATATTTAATTAAAACTACCTTGTAAGATTTAAAATATAGCTTTAGTAGTAAATATGTATTTGTTTTAAATTATGTCGAGGCTTATCACAATGGGTGTTTTAAATATGAAACCTTATTCGGAGTTTGGAATATGACACTTAAAATTAATATTGTGTCAACCCTTCACGTAGAAACAACATCTAAAACTAGGTTATTTAACGTACTATATCCAAGTTGAAACTCTCAATATTGAACAAATTTTACATCATCATCATCATTTTGTTTTCGAACTTACTTAAAGTCGGTTTGACGCAGCTGTAACTTCTTTTCTATTCTGTGCTAATCTAAAAAGTTCTACCTACCCTTCACAACCTAAATTTCTAATAATTTGACTAATATATCTTGAGCTAGGTCTTCCTATACCCTTCTATCGTTTTCTTAGCTACCTGGCTCACCATAGATATTAGCAACCTGATGGTTGTTAAAGAATTCCAACATGTTTACATGATTCCGATTTATAAGGAAATGAAATATTACCTGGTTGTCCCCTCCAAAAAGAAAAAAGTGTTTAATTATATGTTATGGTAAAGCTTAAACAATGAATCGCTGCCAACATGCCAGACCGCAAACTAATTGTGAGTTATGCGATGTCGACATTTAGTTAACTAATTTGTATTTATTTTTTTGTTTTGTTTTTGAAATTTCTTAACGTTGGTTTGAAGCAGCTCTAAATTCTTTCTTATTCTGAGCTAGTCTAAAAAGGTCTACATACCCTTCATAACCTAAATCTCTAATAATTTTATTAATATAGCTTTGTCTAGGTCTTCCTACTCAATTTTTAATATATATAATTTAAGACCTTACTAAATAGTCCCTCATATGGTGCTCTATCATTTTATCTCTCCTAACCTTTAATTGTTTTTACATACAAGATTTCTCATCTATCCTTCTATAAACTTCTTCATTTGTTACTCTATCTGTCCAACTAATCTTTAACATTTGTTACAACCCCGGCGTCCGTGTTCAGAGCCACTTCTGAAGTTCGCAACACTGATATTATCCACGTTCACATTATTGCACAACATAGATATTACGCCAAAACTACATGTCAAATTGTATTACATGCCAAATATATTTACAATGATACAAGTTGCACTTTAAAAAAAGATAAAAGTACTTACTTAAAAATGTGGAACGCTTCACGATTTTGCGGTCATCCTTGCGCAAGGGCCATGCTGATTTCCGGATATCTCGTTTGTTTGGGCGTTGTTTGGGGGTGGGTTACGTCATGCCCTTGTTGAAACCAGATTTACCGTCTTCCCTCTTCTTCGTTCGTAGGCAGGACGAAGGAATAAAGGTAGGGAACGATAGAAGGTAGAGATACAATAGAGGAACCTACATTCTAAGAGAAAAGACAAAAAACGACACGGGTGAACGTCACCGTTTGACATCTCGTTGGCTAATGATGTCGTGTCACACACCGCGCACTTGCGCCATTACTCCGCGTCTACGCATTCCTTTTGCGCAAACGCAACTGTCCGAAATGACGGAAATGCACAAGCATATTTTAAAAATAATGGCGGGAATTCACTCACCAATTTAAAAGTGTACTTGTCCAAATTTGGAATGTAATAATCGCGACAAAGCCATAAAAGAAAAAAATCTTTAAAAAAGAAAATGTCTGTTAGCACGGTAAAGGCTTAAATCTAAAGCCTAACTAACCTAACCTAAATTCTAGAAAATGTTTATTTTAGGCGCCACCTGGTTTTTTCAACCGATAACACGTCTTACGATTAACCAGTAAACGGAATGTGTAGTCCCATTGTTTATTAACTACATTTATAGGTGCACACACGAGTTTTTAATGTGGCGCAGTTATAATTGACAGCACAAATTTGTCAGAGAGCACGAAACACTGCTAAAACTAAAGCAAATGCGACAAGTCGCCTAACATATATACTATAACTAAAGCTAACATTACAGTTTTTGAGTGCACTCGCACATAAACATTGCATCTAAACTGTTTCTACTTTGGCAAGACAATGCCCAAATTTCAAAATGTCCAAAAGAGCAAGTTACTCTGCACTTTAGCAAATTTTTATGTACTGGTACTTAATAAGCTATACACATCAAAACTTTTTCATGACATGGTTATGGATTAACAAATTTACCAACAGTACCATCTTACTAATTTCTTACATTACTAACCTAACAAGTTATATTGCTACCATCAGGTTAGCTTCTTCACTCAATATTCAAAAAATAATTCCTACGTCTGATCGTAAATACCAAACGCTAGGAAAACAAAAAAAGATAGCAAGACAAAGTCTCACGTTATTATCAAAGATAATAGGTAAAATAACGATATTAAGCTCAAGTTAATATCAAAGATAATAGGTAAAATAAAGATATTAAGCTCAAATTATTATCAAACATAATAGGTAAGATAAAGATATTAAGATAAAACTAGATAACGATAGGTGAATCCGAAACGTCCCAGCACGCTAAGTCACGCTACGACTACATACATTAAAGACATAGCGTAGAATTCCCCAGCTCACCAAGCCGTTTTGTTATCCATCAGAAAGGTACAAGATAGAGTGGCTCCTTGAAGCCGTTATATAGGTAAATGAAGACATATAAGTTAAAAAAAAATTCTAGACTCTAACGAGTGCATCCACTGCAATAAGAAAATCAGACAAGAGTTGAAACAACAACTTAAAAGTATCACTGATACCTTCACACAAAAAACCAACTGTTTTAAAGTAATTTTTAGAAACAGTAACGCCATAAACACACAAGAATGCCTAACTATAAGCAGTTAAATACAGACATACTGTCCGAATATGCTAAAACAACCGAGAATTCGATAAGATATCAATAAAAAGCGATAGCACCCCACCACGAACTTCAATAAAAAACAACAAAAAAATGTTTATATGTTATGGTACCTTGATAGAAGAAGAAAACAAGTAATGACAAAGGATAAAGTGAGCGACTGTAATAATTCAGAAGAAAAACGCACGGAATAGAAACTCCTAGTTTTTTTTTGCAACTGCGAATATGGACTATTTCTTACAATGGCATAGGCCACGTTTTCTATGTGAGTCCAAAGCAGAAAGCATCCATTCAACATCAGCTAAAACCAATTATCAAAATTCAATGAGTTATTGCAACCAAAGTTACGACAATCACCACGAAATTGAACCATGTAAGGTAAATGCCGAAAACAAAATAATATGGTGTAGAAAAAGTGCTAGGATTGAATAAATGAAGTGACAGAGTTATACTGTGGAATCTAGATAATTAATAGATACGTGGCTAACAATAAATTCAAGGAAAAGTCAACAGGCAGCAAAAAGATAACTAATTTAAGGTAAATGAGTCAAACGTGTAGAAGGTAGGTGCTGTATAAGAAAAGAAATGGCTGAATAAAGTTAACTAATTCATAAGAGGGACAAAACATTAGGTATATCGTTAAAGAAATGGAACGTGAAAAATTTACTTAGCATTTGGGTCAGCAAAGCATGGTTTAAGGTCTTTAATATGCCTCCTTTCTTGGCGTTTTCCTTCAGCATCTTGGAGTTTGTAGATAAGTGAACTAATAACACGAGTGACCTTACATAAAATGAATTTAGGGGCTAATTTCGAAGAGAATTTTTAGTAGATAAAACATAATTCTTTTTCTAAACATGTTCGCCTAAAGCAAAGGAAATATCTCGTTTACGCAGATTATAGTGGTCCTTACTTTTTTCGTAAGCTTTTAGCAATTTTTTTCTAACGTCGTTAAAGATAGAAGGCAGCGATTGTTGGTCTTTGTCCCAGAGTATTTTTTCGTCAAATTCAATTACGTTAGTATCGTCCGGAACTGAACTATAAAAACTACCATCGATTGGAGTATATCTTCCAAAAACAAGAAACGACGGAGTAAATTGGGTAGCTTCGTGTTTAGAAGTACGCAAAGCTTGAGCAATTTTAAAGATGTTTTCATCCCATCTAGTGTGGTCTGAATCGATATATGAAAAGATAGCGGTAATTAAGACTCGATTTACTCATAACAAAACTGTTGAAGAACAAAAAAATTTCTTACAACGCATATAATTGGGCGTTGTTTGGGAGTGGGTTGCGTCATGCCTTCGTTAAAACCAGATTTAACGTCTTCCATCTTCTTCGTTCGTAAGCAGGACGAAGGAATAAAGGTAGGGAACGACAGAAGGTAGAGATACGATAGAGGAACCTACATTTTAAGAGAAAAAACAAAAGAACGACACAGGTGAACGTCACCGTTCGACGTTTCGTTGGCTAATGATGTCGTGTCACACACCGCGCACTTGCGCCATCACTCTGCGTCTGCGCATTCCTCTTGCGCAAACGCAACTGTCCGAAATGACGGAAATGCACAAGTCTATTTTAAAAATAATGGCGGGAATTCACTCACCAATTTAAAAGTGTACATGTCCAAATTTGGAATGTAACACATTCTCCTATAATACCAATTTTCAAAAGCTTCTATCTTTTTCTTATCTACTTCCTTAATTGTCCTAGTCTCACTACCGTATAATAGAACGCTCCATACGTACGACTTTAAGAAACTTTTTCCATTAGCTAAACTAATACTATTAGCTATTAATAAGTCTTTCTTTTTTAAAAACGTTTTTCTAGCTTGAGCTATGCTAGCTGCTATATCCCTTCTGCTACGTCCGTCCTTTGTAATTATACTACCTAAATAGCAAAATTCATCTAACTCCTATAACTAGGTATTACCTATTTTTAATTTTGGTTTAGAACTAGGCTGTAACTCACTTGTTATTATCTTTGTCTTTCCTGAGTTAATTCTCATACTATAGTTACTCTAAAATATTTAAAAACTCTCCTAACTCTTTTTTAGACTGCTATAATAGCTATATCATCTGCAAAACGTAACATGTCTATTTTATTTCACTGTACACTAATACTTATCTCTTTTCTCTCTCTAGCTAAGTTTAAAGCTTCCTCAATATAAACATTAAAAATTCTGAGAAATACTATAGAGCCCTGTGTAACACCATTTCTGATCTTAGCTTCCTTTTCTATTTCATCAAATCTAATTACTACGCTTTGCTTTTTATATAGACTGTAAATAATTTTTCTATCCCTATGAAAGATTCCTATTTTTCGCAAAACCCTAAACATAACAATCCAAATTAACCCTATCAAATGCTTTTTTCTAAATCTACAAACGCAAAATGAGTCTTTTTATTTTTTGTAACCTTTTTTTCTATAATTACCCCAATCATTAGTATCGGTTCTGGTTCTCAAATCCCTCAGTCTTTACGAAAACCATATTGGTCTTCGCCTTAATAATTCTCAGTCAAAGCTTCTACTCTATTTTTAATTATTATTGTTAGTATTTTGGAAGCATGAGAAGTTAAACTAACCGTTCTAAAATTCTCACACCTATCAGCTCCTGACTTTTTTGGGATTGGAATAATAATATTTTTTTCGAAATCTATTGGGACCTCACCTGTGTCATATATTAATTTTACTAGTTCATATAATCTGTCTAAAGTTTTCTGACTTGCATATTTTATTAATTCTGCGGTTATATCATTTATACCTGGCGCTTTATTTAGTTTAAGATCCCTAACAGTCCTATTTCTATATCCTCTTCTTTGTCGTTCTCTAACTCATCCATATCATCTTCCTTATATAAATCTTCTAAATATTTTTTTCATCTATCTGCTACCTCAACTTTATTTATCAGAAACTTGTTATTCTTATCTTTAATACCATTATATTTTTTCTATCTTCCCCGAAAAACTTTTTAACTGCCCTGTAAGCCCTGTCTGTCTTATCTACTCTCAAATCATCTTATATTCCCTTACAATTCTCCTCCATCCATTTATTTCTTAACTTTTATACACTCATGTACATCTTATTTCTAAATCTATTACATTTTTGCTTACTCTCACTATCCAATTTTCTGAAAGGTCTGAGCTTTCTTCTATTCTCTATTAAATCTAATATCTCCTTTGCTACTCAGGGTTTCTCGCTTTTACTCTTTTTTTTACCTACAGTCTGTGTTGCTGTATTATGTACATCCCTTTTTATTTCTTTCCATCTATTTTCTACGTCCCCTCATATAGCTATCTATTAGATCTTATTATTTAATACTTGTTTATATTTCTCTTTTACCTCACTATCATTAAGCTTACCTAGATTCTAGCCCTCTCTTTAAGCCTTTCTCAATTTTTTGAACTTTAGATTCCATTTCATTTTAACAAGGGGCTGACATAGATGGCTATCAGTTAAATTTTACATCAAAATAATATAATCATCTTGTAGTAAGTATAAGAAGAACATGCAGAAGGTACCATACAACTTTCATTTTTACTTCTGTATCAATCGTTTTGACTTGTTAGCTATTTCAACCGTAATTGCTCCGCCAGCAAACTATATTGTATATTGATAGAATCCGGCGGTTCCGCTGTCGGTTCATCAAATATAAACAACTATGGGATGCACTTTGGAGCATCCAAAGGTTTTCTCTTCGATACTATGGATAATTAATTTTGTCCTAGTCGGGTGTAAAAGTATGATGTTAGGCCAGAGTGCTCCAAAGTAGCAAATTGTTCTCAGCAGCGTCCTGATCTCTGGTATCTTTATAAACCTAGAAAGCGCGCAGTTCGCCTTTGGTTTATCATGCATAAACACTTATGTTCTGAAACAGCAGCAGTCATCTGTACTCGGTTATGGAAAAACCGATAATACATCACATCGAACAGTAAAAGTAAGATGAGAAAGTTTCTGATTAGGAGGAAATAGTTTTAAAACGTACCGATTCTAAGACACTTTGAGGTAATAGCAAAATTATTTTCTCAGTAAGCTATTTTAACAATTTCGAATGGACCTGCACCTTGCCGAAGTTCTACATTACTAGAACAGGTGAAATGGCTTGCATGTTCTAATGAGCTAAAGAGCCAAACTACAGGTCCAACATAAAGTAGTAGGGTCGTTAGTGAGTAACCAGACTAAGACAGGTCCCCGAAAGAGGATAGTGGCTCCTTCAGTACTTAGATTGGCAGAGACCGTAGGGGTCGGTATGGCAGTCTAAGACACACTACCGCGATATGGAAGGCAACGGAAAATCACGACATTAGCTCCCAAGTACAGACCGTACCTAAATTATAATAAAATGATGGTATTCCCTGAGATAAAAGATTTTCGAGTTAAAATAGTCCCCCATTCGGATCTCCAGCAGGAGACTACTTCGGAGAATGCGATCGTAAAGTTCAAAATAAGAGTCGGGAGCATTTTGCGAGTCGGAGTGTGGAATGACAGAAACATGAAGCAAGTAGGTAAGCTAGAGAACCTAAAAATCGAAATGAATAGGTTAGCAATAAACATAGTAGGGATCAGCGAAGTTCGATGGCCAGAATCGGGGGATTTTTGGAGTGGAGACTTCAGGGTAATTCATACAGGAGCCGAGAAAGAAAATTGGGGTGTGGGGATAGTTTTGCGAAAAAAGATAGGATACTTTGTACAAAATTACTTACAAAAGAACGAAAAAGTACTCATAGTTAGATTAGAATCTAAACAGGTAAACACAGTAATAATACAAGTATACATGCTCACTTCTAGCTACAGTGACGAAGAGGTAGAAACGATCTACAAAGATATCGAAGACCTATTAAGATACGTAAAAGAACATGAAAAATTAATAATAACGGGGAATTTTAATGCAGTGGTAGGTGAGGGTAGAGAAGGAGCAGTAGTAGGTTTATTTAGTTTACGCACGAGATACGACAGGGGAAATAGGCTGGTTGCAACAAGAACAATTTAATCATCACAAACACATTATTTCAACATCAAGCTAGAAGACGATATACGTGGAAGATGCCAGGAGATATAGAAAGATATGAAATAGATTACATTCTTGTTAGACACCGGTTTAGAAATCAAGTAGAAACTACCTAGAATCAGATATAGACACTGACCACAACATTGTAATTATGAATACCGCACTTAAAATTAAAAATTTGAAAAAAGAAACGAAAAAACGCACTTTAACTTAGAGAAACTAACAGATAAAGATATTCAAGAAAGATTCGATAAAAAGTCAAATGAATTGCTGAAAGATATCGGGAAAATATCTGATACTAAGGAAGTAGAAACAGAATGGAACAACATTAAATCCAGCCTAGACATGGCGGCCAGAGATATTCTGGGGTATACACAAAAAGTAAATAAGAAACCATGGATAACAAAGGATATCCTGAATTTAATAGAAGAAAGACGTAGATACAAAAATAAATCTGACGAAACAGGAAAATAGAAATACAAAGCCATAAAATGGAACATTATTCGCAATGGACAATGAATTGATGAAAAATGCAAAGAGGTACAAACTAAGATGGAAGTAGGAAAGACAGATGAAGCATACAAACTGATTAGAATAAATTTTAGGGATATAAAACCGTATAGCAAAAATATAAGGGACGCGGAAGAAAACGTCATTATAGAAAATGTAGAGAAAGTAGGTAAATGGCAATAATATATATGGAACTAACTGCATTAGAACAGGAATCAGACATTGAAAATGATGACTTGGGATATCCTATACTTAGAGATGAGTTTGAATTAGCATTAAAGGGTCTGAAAAATGGTAAGGTGCCGGGTACAGATAAGGTGCAAGCAGAAACTCTAAAAGTCGCTGGACAAGCAGTAACAGAACGTTTCTTCCAACTTGTAAGCTATATATATGAGACAGGCGAGATACCCAAAGATTTCAAACATAGCATCATAGTAACTATACCAAAAAAAAAAGATGCGGATAGATGTGAAAATTTTCGAACAATAAGTTTGACAGTACACGTATCAAAACCATTAACTAGAATTGTACAAGAACGAATGGAAAAGCGAGCTGAAGAAATAGTGGAAGAAGACCAATTTGGGTTTAGGCGAAACAGGGGAACACGGGAGGCTATTTTAGCTCTGAGAGTGATAATAGAGAAAACAATAGAAAAGGAGGAAAGCGCGTATATAGGGTTTGTAGATCTGGAAAAAGCATTCGACAATGTAAAATGGAGAAAAATGTTCGAAATACTAAAAAAAATTGGAATGAGTTATAGGGATAGACGAATAGTATATAGCTTATACAAAAGCAAACAGCAGTAATAGAATTAGAGCAGGAACGTAGAAAAGTAAACATTAAGAAAGGGGTGAGACAGGAATGTTCCCTATCCCCATTAATTTTTAACTTGTACATTGAAGAGGCAATGAATACTGCCAAATGCAGGAAGACATTTGGAATTACTATGCAGGGACAAAAAGTTGATATGCTTAGATTTGCAGATGATATAGCTGTATTAGTATCTAGAAAGGAAGAATAAAATTAAATAAAAACCCTTAACCACCAAAAATATTTAAATTACTAAATACGTATTTCGACCACTATGTGGTCATCATCAATAGGAATTTAACTAATAATTAGTTGTTGTTCCGGAACACTTCAAAGGATATTCTCCTCACCACTTAGGCTGAAGTGAACCTTCCCAACATACAATTTACTAGAATGTTGTTTTAAACACTATCGAGGATATTCTCCTCACCCGCAGGCTGGTGTTCTCCACAACAAAAAAGTGAATTGTGACGTTATAACTAAAATCTTGTTACCTGCATAAATACATACAATGTACTAAGTGAACGTCAACACACAAGCTTGACTATATCAGAGTACACGTGCTGAACACAGAACAACTTTTACTAAGAATTTGGAAAATAACATTTTTCAAATTTTGAATAATCAAAATTAACAATCTAAAACGAACAAAGCAATTCATTGGTTAACTTTCTGATAAGCGTTTTTCAACACACGATGGATAGAGACCTAAAGACTATAAATACGAATTTGATTTCTGCATAAATCAGTCCTAGTACTCATCATAGTCTGGGATTGTCCTCTCCTTCACAGCGCTCCTCATAGCCTGTGAAATACCTTTTCCGAAGCGGCGCTCACCATAGCACGCTTAATCCCTACGCAGTGCTCATCATAGCCTGCGTCCTGCCAAAGCACTACCCTAACTGTCGTCGTACCTGGAGGCCATGATATTAACTCATATTAGTATCAAAGAAGCATTTCGTATGGGTCGTAATCCGCGGTCCGAACACCAAGTAACCCGCAAGCAGGAACAGAACGCTTTCCGGCAAGCACTACGTACTGCCAGATCACACCCAAAGCTGATCTCTCCGCTACCGCCGTCGCCGAAGGCAGTCAACCTATGTACTCCTTCTTACAACGACCGGGAAGTAGATTTCTGCGATAAAGATGAATGTGTTTGCCAGATATACCTGCGGGACATCACCCCGGTAGAATTCGACGGGACCGAGCTCGTCTAGGCCTAGAGCCCTACCATCTACGACATCTGCCGAACTATACCGAAGATCACCGAAGGCGTCTGGACCCTCCAGACCTATAGTCCATCGCTATTTACCACCGTACAAGTTAATTTGAGCCTCGCCCGTCAAGTCCGAAGTTGTCCGAAGCTTCCCGAAGACAACCGAAGCCTTCTGAACCCCTTTTTCTTTGCATATATAGTAAATAATAGTGTTTTCAGTGCATATAAGTTCATTTTATGTTTGCCTTTAACGTAATTTTAACCCACCACTAAGAACGAAGACCACTGACGAAAACCGAAGTCCACCGAAGACGTCTGGACCTCGTCGACCTACATATAGGTCCCAACCGTCCTGGTTCAAGTTCACATCAGGCCTCTTAAGCAACTGCCGAAGTCTCCCGAACAAACCCGAAGACATCCGAAGGCCTCTACACCTCCTTAACTGATATATACAGACGCTTAATCAGTGTTCCCATTTACTTCTGGCTCCACAGCAACCACGAAGACCTCCGAAGCCAGCCGAATTGGATTAACTCACTCCATAATACTTTATTTTATGTACTATTTCACAACTTATATTGATTTTTGCATAAATTATTAAACAATTAAATAAGCCAAGCCTACTTCCTTACAGACGCCGCCCCTTTTGGGCGATATCAATCTACTTAATTTATACTAATTCTAAATCTACTGAAGCGGAACCAAATTAATCTTGCTTTCTCATTGGTTGTTGACCAATAGAGAAAGCAAGGCAGATGGCTCTATGGGCCCTTTATCAGTGTCTAAGAGGGGGTCCTTTATGTTTAACAATTTTAATGGATTCATAAGCATTTAAGAAGGAAAACGTTGGTACCGCTTTTAACAATTTAACTTTTCAAGTTTAACGCGGTGGCTGGTTTCAAAAATATGTTTGGCAACCTGAGATCTTTCGTATTTACCATATTTTAAGTGAGCAATGTGCTCTTTAAATCTTGTTGTTATATTTCTCTTGGTCTGACCAATATATTTTTGAAAACACCCTGGCTCTGAACAACTAATTTCGTAAATCCCAGACTTTTACAATTTTTCCACCTTGTCTTTTGGGTTACCTAACAAGTCTTTAATTTTATTAGTGTTACTGAAAGCAATTTTGAAATTAATCTGGTCGATTGCAAAGTCGTTGATTTACGGATTTTAATTCTATTTTTACACTTTCTAAAAATATTATCTATAATATCAGAAGAGAAACCATTGTAATTCGCTATTTACTTAATAAGAGCAAATTTCTTATTAAATCTGTTTTTATTTAAAGGGAAATTCAATAATCTATTAATTAAAAAGTTAAATGAAGCCAATTTATGTTGTATGCTATGATTGGAGGAAGACAAAATAAAGCGATTTACGTTGGCTTCTTTTCTATAAATGTCAAATTCCAGTTTATTACCATTTCTAATTACTAATGTATCTAAAAAGGGCAATTGTCCATTATTTTGTAGTTCATACGTAAATTTTATGCTTTGAAATTTTGAATTCAATTCTTTAAGAAAATCATTAACATTTGACTTAGTAGTGTCAAAAACCACAAAAATATCATCCACGTACCTTAACCATATTCTTGGGAAGTATTTGGAGTTTTTTTTTAATTCGGTCTCAAAGCGAGACATAAATAAATTTGCTATGAAAGGTGATAGGCTATTTCCCATTACAGTGCCTTTGTGTTGTTCGTTCAACCTGTTGTTGAATTGAAAACGGTTCTGGGACATGCAATGCGAAACAAGCTTGATATAATCCTCGACTTTATCATCATCGATATCACTATCTATAAGAACACCCTTTAAATATGTTAAAGTACGTAGTATTGGAACACTAGGAAATAATGAACTGACATCAAATGAAATTAAGATTTCGTTCTCTTCTAATGTGATATTCTTTATTTTATTAATAAACTCTAAAGAGTTTTGTACAGACAAACTGTTAAACTTTAAGTTCTTACATTCATTTGACAGCCATCGTGATAAATAGTAAGTCGGTGAGTTGATACCTGAAACTATTGGTCTCATCGATTTATTATTTTTGTGAATTTTTGGTAAACAGTAAAGTTTTGGCATTTCAGGATTTGAAATTGTCAATTTTAATTTTAGTGTGGGCGAAATTAGGTTTGGACATTCTTTCAAAACAGACTCTGTTGATTTAATCATTTTATTTAAAAGAACTTCAACGTAAAAGAAGGCACCAGATAGCTTCCTTGAACAACTGACTATTCAAACATTTGTGGATGGCCTTTAAGAACGGCGAAATACAGCAAGCGCTAAGATTAGCATGGTCAAAAATGTTAGATGACGCACTGGCTCATGCGCTTGAATTTGAAGCAGCCCAGCAGACGTCACACAGGATGAGTCACAAAATTCGGTCTACCTTAGAGGAACCTGGTCAAGCGCAGAACAGCATAGATGAAATAATCAACCGTGTGTTTGAAAAGCAAAAGGCGGAAAGACTAGAAAGACGACGCCCGCTTAGATGGCGTCTGCGATGGTGAAGCTGCGGTGAAGTTGGTCATATACAGAGAAGCTGTACTCAACCAAAGAAACAACCGATTGAGTTAAAGCAGGTCAATGTAAAGGGGCAAACCTCGACAGCACAACATAGTACCCCGAAGATTATCATCCGTACTACATCGTCGATGGTAAGTCTGGACAATGTGACAAAGAAAGACAGCTATCCTTTGCCCAGAATTGATGACATCTTGGATACTCTATCAGGATCTAAATGGTTTTCAACCTTGGACTTAAAAAGCGGATACTGGCAGGTAGTCTTGGAGCTAAACGATAAAGAAAAAACTGCGTTTTCAATTGGAACTGGATTATGGCAGTTCAAGGTCAAGCCATTTGGATTATGCAATGCCCCTGCTACTTTTGAACGATTGATGAAGTCGATACTGCGTGGACTGTCCTATAAAACATGTCTGGTGTACCTAGACAACGTGATAATGTTAGGCCGGTCTTTTGAAGAACATCTTAAGAACCTAGAAAAGATATTCCAAAGATTACGCGGGGCAAACCTTACATTGGGCCCCAAGAAGTGTCACCTATTTGGAAAAGAGATGAAATACCTAGGACATGTCTTTTCGGAGACCGGAACAAGAGCTGATCCTGACAAAATAAAAACGGTACAAGAGTGGCCTACACCAGCACATATTACCGACGTTTTATACTTGGGTTTGCGAACATTGCTAAACCGTTAACAAAATTAACCGAAGATGGACAAGAATATGATTGGAATGACGACTGCCACAGTGCATTTGAACAACTGAAACGGCTACTAGTTACAGCACCAATTTTGAGTTATCCACGGATGGAGGAGAAATTTGTGTTGGATACCGATACCAGCAAGACAGCTATAGGAAGCGTTCTTTCTCAAGTGCAGGACGGACAAGAAAAAGTTAATGGGTATTTCAGCAAGGTCTTGTCGCGCTCAGAAAGGAACTATTGTGTGACAAGAAGGGAGCTGTTGGCCGTCGTCAAATCCGTAGAGGACCTTTAAAAGTACTTATACGGCCGTAAGTTCCAGTTGAGA
Source organism: Platerodrilus igneus (assembly GCA_036346225.1). Taxonomy (NCBI): domain Eukaryota; kingdom Metazoa; phylum Arthropoda; class Insecta; order Coleoptera; family Lycidae; genus Platerodrilus; species Platerodrilus igneus. The sequence continues at coordinate 549,478 of JARFIW010001778.1, read as the reverse complement.
ACAGACCATGCTGCACTAAAATGGTTACTGCAGTTTCGAAATCCTGAAGGGCAAGTTGCAAAGTGGATAGAACGGCTGCAGGAATATGAGTTTGACACAGAACATCGTGTAGGAACTAGCCATCGGAATGCAGACGCTCTATCAAGGAGACCTTGTCCGGTAGACTGAAATCATTGCTCCAAGATGGAAGAGAAAATAAGTGTCATCCATAGAATGACGGTAACCGATGATACTTGGCAACCCGAAGGAATACAAGAAGACCAGGAGAATGACGCCAAATTGGGACGTATTATTGAGTAGAGGACAAAAGTAGAGGACAACGACCAGCTTGGGAAGAAATTTGTATTTCAAGTAGGAGCCTGATGGCATACTGGGCACAGTGGGACTTCTTGGTGATTGAAAATAGAATCTTGAAACGACGCCTGGAATGTGAAGATGGCACTGAGAGACTCCAAGTGATAGTGGCGAGAAGCAGAGTGTCTGAAGTGTTGCAGCACTTGCACGATGGTATTTCTAAAGGGCATTTTGGCGTGACAAGAACTCTCGAAAGAGTGAGAGAATGATTCTATTGGGTGAATTGCAAAGAAGATGTGAAGGAGTGGTGCCGGAAATGTGAGTTGTGTGCTTCTTCAAATGGCCCGGTCACCAAACGAAAAGCCCCAATGAGACAGTATAACGTGGGGAATCCTTTTAAGAGGGTAGCCATTGAAATAGCTGGTCCGTTTCCTGAATCAGAGAAAGGGAATAAATACATCTTGGTTGCAATGGATAATTTTACCAAATGGCCGGAGACATATGCTATACCTAACCAAGAAGCCGAGACGGTTGCAGATGTACTAGTGAGGGAGTTGTTTTGTCGCTTTAGAGTTCCGTTGGAATTACACTCCGATCAAGGTCGGAACTTCGAATCATCGTTGTTTCAAAACGTCTGCAAGCATCTTGGAGTCGGGAAAACTAGAACCACGCCACTTCATCCTCAATCGGATGGGATGGTTGAAAGAATAAACAGAACGTTAGAAAAGTACCTAGCCAAAGTTGTCTCTGAACATCAACGAGACTGGGATCAATATTTACATTTGTTCCTACTGGCGTACCGATCTTCAGTACATGATAGCACAGGATACTCTCGCTTGCGCGATGTTAGGACGTGAATTGCGGCTACCATGTGATCTTCAGTTTGGATTTAAACCTGGAGAAAAGATTGCAGGTGAAGATTACGTTAGTAAGCTTCGTGAAAGATCAAATAGCATTCACGAAAACGTCCGATAGAATATCCAGGCAGCAAGTGATCGAATAAAATCACAATATGACACGAGAGCACAAGAAGGTGGTTATCAACCTGGAGATTTAGTGTAGTTGTATAATCCACAAAGAAAACGTGGGTTGTCGCCAAAATTACAAAGACAATAGAAAGGCTCGTATGAAGTGTTAACAAGAATTAATGATGTAGTGTACCGGATCAGAAGATCTCCCCGTGGTAAACCGAAAGTGGTACACTTTGACCGTTTAACATCCTACGCTGGCAACAACCAGGAAGGCTCGAATAATGAGAATGGTGTTTGACGAGTTATTAATTATGAGCTAAATGTAGATTTTGAGAGTTTTATGGCGACGTATGGTGGTTCCGCTAAGGCGAGATTTGGCGTTGTTGTTGAAAAACAGCAATATCTGTTTAGAGCACCAGAAGAGTATTCCCTTGCACATTGCGTAACTCAAATTTGTAAATGTCAAGAGGAATAGCTGTTGTTTTCAAGAAAAAGTTTGGATGCGTGGAGGAATTACTACAACAGCTGCCAACTGTAGGAAAAGCTTTGTTTCATTGTTAATTGTACTGAAAACATCTATAAATAAGGCATATACTGTTAATTAGACTTGTAAACAGTGACTAATAAAGACTCTTGTTATTACTTGTTTTAAATTAGTGAAATGCGGTAGTAGTGGCTCGCTACAATACTAACAAGATTCTATATAGTCTTGAGTAGTACTACTATAGACTTCACATTAGGTATTGATTTACTTTAATTTCTTCGTTATTTCTAAGTTTCAGTTAAGCATACAAAATCTGACCAGTGAGCAACGAATTTTGAATGTTAGTGCATTATTATTAACAACTAATACTATTTAAAATGAAATAATTTACTTTCCTGGACCTAAATAATTTTTATTTCTTCTAGTTCGGTATTTAAAATTTTTGTATTTCTAAAAGTTAAACCATTTTTGCATACTGCCCTTTCCGAATTTCAACGGCACTTATCAAAAAATAAAAATGGAGTCTGTGTAAAGTTCTCTTCAAAATCACAAGGATACTATAAGATCAAACGATGTAGTATAACTTGTAAATTTCCAACTTGAACAAATTTCAAAAAAACACTTGCTTGATTGGAATCCAGATGTTATCAAGACTTGAACATCTCTTCATACCAAACAACATGCCAGATGTTCAATAATTCGGAAATATCTGCGATGCACTTAAACCATTCCCTGAATTTTATATGAAACTTGAAGCCTTTTTATACCATTACGAATCAGATCGTTATTTAAGAAATCACCTACTATAAGCCATAACCAAAAAGCTTATCGTAGATTAATTTACTAACTCCGAATTAAGTTCTAGAAATTCTCACATTTCGATATTCAAGTTAAAATCTGTGAATTTCTATCTTTAAGGGCGTACCTGGTTGCACTACAAAAAAGAATTAACAAAATGCCATGAGGTTGATTGATACTCGCTGTATTTCTGATGCTTTATAATTTTAACACCGTGTTTTTTAGACATCTTTCGACCGGTATATCATCGCCAGGAATGACCTCTTACACGATGTATTCACTTCTTTTACTTTTACTAACGCGGCACCAAGCATAATTGTTCAGGGCCATTGTTCTTATTCGAACTCGAACTTCACAATTAACAGCCAACGTAAAAGTGCACGTATTTTCAATTTGATAACTGATTGTCAGTTCGACCATTATAGCGATCATTCTATTTATAAGAGGAGAGAGATCTTACAATGACTCTTATAAGAGCTGTTTTTTGTCACCCGCACAATTTGAAATGATGTTCACAGTTTTGAAGCATAAAGTTAGATTAATACAACAAGTAATGAATACAAGAGGTAAACGGGATCGTAAAGTTAATTACTACTTAAAAATTTACAGACGTATAAGGCTTAAACTAACCTTCTATCAAAATAATAGCACAAATATCCATAAAAATACTGCTGCAAAATAAACTTGTTACAAGTCTTATATGAATCGGTCTTCTGAAAGCATTTAAAAATGTAGCATTGTAATAAAATCAGGAAGTCTTAATGCTAGATTACTCCAGTGGAATTAATTTAAAGAGAGTTTGGACTTAAAAAAAGTGATTGTAGCGAAAATGAGGCGAGGTTCGTGTACATAAAAAGTAAAATAAAAACAGCTGAATAAGAAAAAATTACGCGGCTAACAGAGTAAAGTTTGAAAGACCTGTCGGCGGAAATTGCTTCGTTGTGGCCGTTTGTAGGGAATGAAATTGGACTTGTTCATCCAGGCATTAATTTGAAAGTTTTGGAATTATTGTAGTAGAGGCAAATCACCTTAAGAAGAACCAACGTCATATGCCAGATTGCGCAGAAATGTAATAACAGTGGCGTAGTTGAGTTATTACAGTATAAACGGAAGATATGGCGTTAAATAAGTAAAAAAATAAACCTAACCAATTAAATTATAATTTAAATTTTTTAATATAATATCGCCATATGAGTTGTGTGCATCAATATCCCTAAAAAATACTGCTATAGCAAGGTTATTTTGTAAAATCCGATAAAGCAAATGATTGAATACCATGGCCTACTTAAGTGGTTTCTATCTCATTCTAGTGTTCTGCAAACACATCTTGTCACTTAATTAACTTAGATAATGTGCTGGCGCGTCTTATTTAATCGTGGACTGTAATGCGAAAATATAACAAAACGCGAGCTTTAAATGCGTAAGTTGTATGCATGTAAAATTAACAAACAAAAGGCATAAATTCACTCACCAATATTGTCCTTGGTGTGCGGTCCTCTTCAATGTTGCTGCAATGCCCCCGGGGGAGTCGGTTGAATGCACTGTTGCAAGCACTATACTTATTGGGTATAGCTTGTCACGCACAACCTTCCCGTTACTAGGTCGAAAGAAGAGTCGTCGATAAACGTCACAAAACCACTTTCGCACGCGTTTTACTTTAAGAGGCGCAAGCGCACTGCACAATTTAAATCCACTATAGTTTGAGTTTTAACTAATACGAAACATTCTGCCCACCAAAATAGCTTTGGGCTATTTTTTAAAACTTAACACGAAAATTTAACTTTGACCGAGTCTTGTATGTATGTAGAACTAAATAAATATAATAATGCTTACGAAACTATAATAAAGAACACTAAAATAATTAATATTTATTATTGAGACGGCAATGGGCATAATTTGACCATTGGTCTTTTCAAATTCCCTCGTGAAGTTTTTGCGGTGGCTACATGAGGTACTCCATCGCTTTCAGGATGAAGCTCTACAATTCTGGCGAGTTTCCAATTTAAAGGAGGAACAAGAAATGAAGGCAATTCACCGATAACTGGATTGACAGGAATGGGGAGAAGACGATAGCAATGATAACACTTAGACAGTATTCTACGAACTGCGCGAAAAGATGAGATGATCCAAAATCGTTCTTGAAGCAAGTACATCGTTGTGTTTACTCCCGAATGTAAATTTTGTGTGTGCACTTGCTTAATTAACAAATCTGTTATACGGTGTTTATTGGGTAATACCGCTGGATGTTTTGCGGAATCTGGAAGATTGGAATGAATCAGTCTCCCGCCTACTCTTAAAATGTCATTCGAATCAAGAAATAAGCCTAGACGTTGCAGATGTTTAGGCAAAGGCTCACCTTGACGAACGGCTTCGATTTCAACTTTAAGTGAACTAAGTTGGACCACCTTGACAATAACCATAAGAGCAGTGTGAAGCTCCACCGACGATAAAAATAGCGAATTGATGGTGCCTTTTCTAACAGTAAAGATTCTCAGACAATATGCGACTATACGTTGAATTTTGTGTAACGACGAAAATTTGTTTGATAAGTCTTCCAGCCAAGTTGATTCTACGGTAACAATCAAAGTAATGCGTTTCTCCTCAGAAGATGCTTCCAGAGAAGGGACGAACAATTTTGGCAAAGGCCAATTTTCTTCAGACAACGACAAAAATTCAGGACCTGCCCACCATAGCGGATGCGCGGGCAATACCGAAGGAAATAAACCTCTGGTAGCACAATCAGATGGGTTGTTTAAAGAACTAATGTAACTCCACTGTTCAGGAGAAATGCGTTCTTGGATGTAACTAACACAGTTAGCTACAAACATTTTTAAGCGATAGGTAGGCGACTTAATCCAAGTCAGCGCGACAGAAGAATCAGTGTAACAACAGATTTTTTCAAAGGTTACATTTGAATAAGTAGTTTTAACAAAATGAACTAATTTAGACAAAAGTACGGTAGCACATAGTTCTAGCTTGGGTATAGAAAGACATTTCAAAGGGGCGACCTTTGATCTAGCCATAACAAAGTGAACAGATATTTTTCCTGACGGAAATACTAAACGAAAATATGCAATAGCCGAGTATCCTTTCTCGGACGCGTCACAAAAACCATGTAGTTGTATACTACAGGCTTCATCAATAGGAATATAACGAGGAATTTGAATTGAATCAATATACGAAAATTCAGCAACAAATTTTTTCCAAAATATGACAATAGATTCAGGAGGAGGATCATCCCAATCCAACCCCAGCACCCAAAATTGTTGAATGAGTTGTTTGAGTGAAAAGGTAACTGGTGTAATAAATCCTAGAGGATCGTAAATCCTAGCAACTGTCGAAAGTAAAATCCGCTTGGAAAGACGATTTTCTAAAGACTGCATTTCAAATGAAAAATTATCAGGTATCGAGTGCCACTGAAGACCAAGCACTTTTACGGTAAACTTAAGATCATTTGCGACTAAACTTGGTTTTACTTGTTGATACTCAGTAGGAATATCTTTTAACAGTAGTGGACTGTTGCTAGCCCATTTGCGTAGTTCGAAGCAGCCAGCACGTAGTAGTTCAATGAGTTGACGTTTTAGTTCATGAGTTGCCTGGAGAGTGGACGACCCAGTCAATACATCATCAACATACAAATTATTTCTCAAAGCATGAGCAGCCAATGGGTAGCTATTTTCTCCTAGTTCAGCTAGTTTTAAGATAGTGCGAATGGCGAGAAAAGGAGCGGATGAAACTCCATATGTAATTGTGTTCAACTGATAGGTTGAAATTGGTTCTGAAGGATTCCATCGCCATTGTATCAATTGATAAGAACGATCCGTTTCTGATATCAATATTTGCCTGTACATTTGTTTTATGTCACAGACAAAACGAACTTGGGAATACGAAATGCCAAAAGTATTTTTACAATATCATTCTGGAGCTTAGGTCCAGTGAGTAAGGTATCATTCAATGAAATACCATTCGAAGCTCGAGCCGAAGCATCAAAACAATTCTCAATTTAGGTTTGTTATTTTCTAGTTTGAACACGGCATGGTGTGGAATAAAATACGCATTATTGTCAGCTGGAGGCGTTGATAAAAGCGACATGTGACCAGAGGCTTCGTAATCACGCATGAAATCTACATACAAATTTCGCAAGTCTGGATTAGTTTCGAGACGACGCTCTAGTGACAATAGACGTTTAATGGCAATAGATTTCGAGTCCGGAAACTCACGAACATTTTCTCTAAATGGAAGGCTCACGCCGAACCTACCATTGGGTAACCGATGCAACGAGTTATCAAAAGATTGTTGAGCAAGGTCATCTTCTGGGGACGACAAACTCCTCGATGGAATGTCGTCAAGCTCCCAAAAATGTTTAAGATCAATATCCATACAAGGATCGATAGATACAAAGAACGAATGAATAACATTGGTTGAGATGGGATCGACAGTACCAAATATCATGTAACCAAATATGGTGTTAACAGCAACAGGCGAAATTTCTTTGCCATCAATTTTCCCATCGAGCAAAATACGACTGGCAACATCAGAGCCCAATAACATTTGTACTAGAGAAGGATGTCTCCAGTTTTCATCTGCGAGTTTTATGTTTTCCAAATGAGACCAATACGATTGAATATACTTGTTTGGAAGATTACCGCAAATAGACGGCAAAACCATTAAGTTTATTTTCAAATTGTTGTCCGTGGGGACTGAATCATATTCCTGAATGGGACGAATTGTTCCAGATATCACACCTAACGTTTGGTGTGAAGTCTGGCCCAAACCAGAAATAGGAATCGAAGAAGGACGAGACGATATACCAATAGACTTACGACAAGACTCCGTAATAAATGAAATTTGACTCCCAGTGTCTACTAGAGCACGAATAATTTGAGGTTGATTTCTCTTGTCGAGAATTTCCAAACAAACCGTGGGTAGCAGAGCTAGACAAGTTGTCGCCTCAGACCCAACTGTTGTAGTACAAGTAGCATTATTAGACGAACTGGTTTGCAAATTTTCTTCACGAGTTGGAGTTGAATAAGGTGGTGACGTAGCAATCGACGGCACAAAATGTAACAATGTATGATGATTTTATTGCAAGTTCTGCACGAAACCTTTGACGGACAAGACGACATGTTATGATTTGGTCGAAGACAATTCAAACATAACCGAAAATGTTTGGCTTGCTCGTGACGCTTGTTTGGAGACAATTTAAGAAATTGCTCGCACGAATACAATACATGATTTCCTTGCAAAGGATGCAGGAGAACGAATTGTTCTTAGGAGAAGTGTTAGTCTCAGCTAAGAATGTCCTAGGCTTCAAGTCAGAATTCGAACGAGTGAGACCTTGTTTATTAATAGTACCTTTAAGCACTTTCGGTTGTTTGCTTGAGACAAGATTCTCTAAGGCTACACATTGTTTTGACAAAAAGTCTTTGACGCAATTGAATGTAGGCACATCAGTAGAATTGAAATGCAATTCGAATTAGCCAAAAGACGTTTATTATTATATCTAGAACATAAAGTGTCATATGCTAGTTTGCAATTTTCATGACAAAGAGGAATAGACCGCAACAAGGTCAATGATTCACCCGACAAGCTTGAAAGAAGGTAGGAATGCTTTTCGATGTCCGTTAAATGCGGTTGTTTATCTATCAAAACATCAAACATATCCTTGAAAGTCTTAAAGTTTTTTGGGTCATTATCAAAACGTGGTAGAGTAATTTTTGGTAATTTTACTCTAGGTGTAAAATTATTGTCTTGTCGAATTGTGTGATTCGCAGACGGAGTTTTCACTTCAGCAGAAAATATCTCTTGCTCTATCAAAAGAATAGAATAATATTCGTCATCTACGTTTCGACACAAATTCTCTAAAGCTGGTTGCAATTCTGATTCTGTGTTTACAAATACAGAAACATACTTTTCAGTAAAATCCTTGTAGAGAGATTCCACTATACGACACTTCAATTTAAATAACTTGTGTACTGAATCATTGTATTGTGCCTTTTCAGAAAGTTCGAAGATTTCATGAATCCGAGCAGCGTAGAGCTTTAATAAAGTTACAGAAGCATTTGTGTCAGGCATTTTGTATGAAGAAACAAACGACAATTATTCCAATTAACAACAACCAACAATAATCTTAATATAAATTCAATCACCGAAAATGATCCAATAAAGTCATTACCCGATTTGTAAAGTAAAATGCAAAATGAGTAATTAAAGCTTCCTATTGTATTTTATACGACCTGACAACCCTTAACAAGAAGGTTTATAAAACGCCCTAAGGGTTTAGTCATTCAAACAAGAAATATAGTTAAAATATTTAGTGGTTATAAACCCTTAAACATTCAGGTAGGTTATACGATAAAACTGGAATGTCGTTTGCAGCTGTACATAAGCCAAAAAGAGTGACCTACTACACAGGTATACAAAATTTTACAATAGAACAGCTTTGAATCCAACATTTGCAACAGGTTTTCTATACGAACTATTTAACTATCTGTAAAATGATTAATAATGCTCTCTAACTAAACTATTGCTAAATCGTAATATATCTATAATCAAATAATGATTTCTAATTAATAGACTTTAGTGTATCGAATTTTTTATATCTAAGTAAATAGAAATATGATGCGAATATTGCAAATCGAAGTTTTACATACATACAAGCTAAAACGAAATGAATTAATTTATTCACCATGGACTGTTCTATCACGCGAAGAAGGACCAAATGTCACTTAATTAACTTAGATAATGTGCTGGCGCGTCTTATTTAATCGTGGACTGTAATGCGAAAATATAACAAAACGCGAGCTTTAAATGCGTAAGTTGTATGCATGTAAAATTAACAAACAAAAGGCATAAATTCACTCACCAATATTGTCCTTGGTGTGCGGTCTTCTTCAATGTTGCTGGAATGCCCCCGGGGGAGTCGGTTGAATGCACTGTTGCAAGCACTATACTTATTGGGTATAGCTTGTCACGCACAACCTTCCCGTTACTAGGTCGAAAGAAGAGTCGTCGATAAACGTCACAAAACCACTTTCGCACGCTTTTTACTTTAAGAGGCGCAAGCGCACTGCACAATTTAAATCCACTATAGTTTGAGTTTTAACTAATACGAAACACATCTGTTGAGTAACTTATTGTTTTATTAATGTTAATTGTTATATACAAGATATTTTATATTAGTTAGATGGCTGTTTAAAACTGTCCGTCTGTGTATCAAGTAAAAATAAATAGTAATGAAATCTAAAACTTTTACAAGGTAATTTCCGATTGGTTGATCATAAAACTCTACGCCACTAAAACCTGAATACTGCCATCCCTAATTACATATAATGAATTGTTCCTAACCAATTTTTGCTTTGTGCGCATGATGACGTTGGGTTCTTCTTAAAGTGATTTGCCTCTAGTTGTTACTTTAAAAATAGAAAACTTGGTGTGGCATAAACATTACTTGAATTGTAGAAAAAAATTGCAACTAGTTGCGAAGTCTTATGCATAGTTTAGTATAATTTATATGTGAACGTGAACGTGAACGTGGTTTGACATTTCTTTCGACAAGGTTATTAATCGAAGCAGAAATTTATTAATTGCAAAATGGTAAGAGATATATGTATAGGGGTTATGGATTTTGGAAAAAGACAAGGTGACAGTGTACCGTTGGTGTTAGGACTATTTTCTTGTTGGAGTAACGACACTACCATTTATTTGGAATTCATAAATGTGTAATTCAATAGCAAAGCAGGAAAATGTGGAACGTTGAATAGTTTTGTTGCAGGACTAGTCCAAGTTTTCTTTATGATTTGCTTTAGAGTTTAGTTTAACATCGCCTGTCCAGATTGCAGATAAAGCTAGTGTTAGAAAAGTATATTTATATGTATATGTATGACGATGCATTTTATGATAATAAAGGTTAAGTTATTATTATTATTTTTATTCATCTTTATATAGTAAATAGGTAGTAATTTGTAAAGGATCTCCAGCTACTCCAGTGTTAAGCAGATCTGAAAGGAGTAGTTGATTCGAACAAACAAACGTGACGACCAAATGTAGAAATAACTAAAACAAGAGAGTTCTATACGGAATAATAGTCTTCCACAAAGCTTGCGACGACCGACTGGTTGTCACACTTCGATAATGACGAAAACAAGACCTTTCAGGGTAAGTGTTAATGTTAGGTAGAATTTTTCTTGAAAACCTGGTTATCTATTCCTTTTGTATTTCTTTAGTGTTCTCTATGGCATTTTCTGGGATAAAATATTCCAAAGTAAAAATAGTCCCGCATTCGAATCTCCGGGAGGGGGCTACTCCGAGGGACGCGATTGGAAAGTTCAAAATAAGAATCGGGAACATTTTGCGAGTCGGAGCTTGGAATGTTAGAAGAATCAAGCAAGTAAGTGAGCTAGAGAACTTGAAAATTCAAATGGATAGGTTAGCACTAGACATGGTAGGAATCAGCGAAGTTCGCTGGCTTGAGGCGGGGGATATTTGGAGTGGAGACTTCAAAGTAATTCATACGGGAGCAGAAAAAGGAAATTCGGGTGTGGGGATAGTTATGCGAAAAAAGATAGGACACTGTAGAAAATTACTTACAAAAGAACGAAAGAGTACTCATGGTTAGATTAGAATATAAACCGGTAAATACAGTAATAATACAAGTATACATGCCCACCTCTAGCTACAGTGACGAAGAGATAGAAGCGATCTACAAAGATATTGAAGACATATTAAGATACGTGAAAGAACATGAAAATTTCATAATTACGGGGGATTTTAATGCAGAGGTATATGATGGTAGGGAAGGAGCGGTAGTAGGTTTATTTGGTTTAGGTACGGGAAATGACAGAGGAAATAGTCTGGTAGAATTTTGCAACAAAAGCAATTTAATCATCACAAACACATTATTTTAACATTATGCTAGAAGTCGATCTACGTGGAAGATGCCAAGAGCTATAAGAAGATATCAAATAGATTAAATTCTTATTAGATAGCGGTTTATGAATCAAGTAAAAGACTGTAGTAACTACCCAGAAGCAGATATAGACACAGCCCACAATATCATTATTATGAAAGCCGCTCATTTAAAAATAGGAAGAAAAGAAATGGAAAAAGGGCACTTTGACTTTGGGAAACTAAAAGATAAAGTATTCGCGAAAGATTTGAAAAAAGGTCAAATAGATTGCTGAAAGATATCGGGAAAATTTGTGATACTAATGAAGTAGATACAGAATGGAATAATACTAAATCCAGCTTAGACATGGCGGTCATAGATATTATGGGGTATAGACAAAAAGAAAATAAGAAACCATGGATAACAAATGATATCCTGAATTTAATAGAAGAAAGAAGAAAATGCAAAATAGATTAGATGTAACGAGAAAACAGAGATACAAAGCCGTAAAATGGGAAATTATTCGCAAATGCAAGAAAGCTAAAGAACAATAGATTGATGAAAAGTGCAAAGAGGTACAAACTAAGATGGAAATAGGAAAAGCAGACGGAGCATATAAACTAATTAGAATTAAATTTAGGGATATAAAACCATATAGTAAAAATATATGAGACGCGGGAGGAAACGTCATTATAGAAAATATAGAGAAAGTGGTTAAATGGCAAGGATATCTAGAGAATTTATATGCAGGAAAGGACCTAACAGCATTACAATAGGAATCAGACATTTAAAATGATGACTTGGGATATTCTCTACTTAGAGATGTTTGAATAACCATTAAGGGGTCTGAAAAATATTAAGGCGGCAGATATAGATAAGATGCAAGCAGAAACCCTAAAAACCGCTATACAAGCAGTAACAGAACGTTTATTCCAACTTGTAAGCTATATGTACGAGCCAAGCAAGATACCCAAAGATTTCGAACGTAACATCATAGTAACTATACCAAAAAAGGGAGACGCGGATAGATGTAAAAATTTTCGAACAATAAGTTTGATAGCACACGTGACAAAAATATTAACTAAAATTGTACAAAGGCGAATGGAAAAACAAGCTAAAGAAATTGTTACTGCTTTTTTATTGTTTATCTTATCATACATATAAGTTAGTCCATAATTTATACACTCACAGATACAACCCTGACGTGTTCATATTTCACCCGACCCTACTCGATCCAATACGAACTAAGTCAAACCTAGTTTCCTTTGGTTCCTGTCAGGACTAACCTTTAAGAGTCATTCGTCAGCTGTTCTGCAAGACAGACACAACTAAAGACGTATTTGTCGCTGTTATCAAATGAACCTTACAAACAGGTGCACATTGTCGTCCAAGTGCGGGAGTGTCCGTTTCATATTTATTACAATTAGTGTTTACAAGTGACATTAATTTACGTAATAAACATCTGTGTCGTCATTAACCACAAGTGACCGGCATGGAAGCAACCTAAAATACAGTCCTAACGAAGATCATATTGTTATCCCATTGGCATCACCAGCGTGGTCGAATTATTGATTTAATTTTTCTCTGCCTAATAACAGAAATACTAGGAGAAGATCAATTTGGGTTTAGGCGAGACAGGGGAACACGGGAGGCTATTTTAGCTCAGAGGGTAATCATGGAGAAAACAATAGAAAAAGGGAAATCGTGTATATGGGGTTTGTAGATCTGGAAAAAAGTATTTGACAATGTAAAATGGAAAAAAAGTGTTTGAAATACTCAAAAAGATTGGAATGAGTTTTAGGGATAGACGATAGTTCATAGCTTATACAAAAACAAAACAGCGGTAATAGAATTAGAGCAGGAACGTAGAGAAGCAAATATTAGGGAAGGAGAGAGACAGGGACGTGCCTTAGCCCCATTAAATTATAACTTGTACATTGAAGAGTCAATGAATACTGTCAAATGCAGGAAGACGTTTGGAATTACTATGCAGGGACAAAAGATTGATATGCTTAGATTTGAAGATGATATAGCGGTATTAGCATCTAGCAAAAAAAAGTTAGAAGCTGCCCTCAATGAAATAGAAACAGTTATATCAGAGAGATACTGTATGAAACTAAAGTGCTAGTATGCAAAGGATGGGAAAATAAATGAAAAACAAGAATAAAAAATAGGTAACGAGAACTTACAAGAGGTTAATGATTTTTGTTGCGTGGGAAGCCAAATAACGCAAGATGGGAAAAGAGCAAAAGATATAAAACAAAGATTAGCACAAGGTTGTGCTACATTTAACAGGAAATGAGCAACTACTGTGTTCAAAGACAACAAACATAAAAACAAGGAAAAGATTGATTAAAACATAGGTGTGAAGCACAGCACTGTACGGCTGCGAAGCCTGGACAGTAAGAGAAGCAGACAAGAAAAGGCTAGAAGCTTTTGAAATGTGGTGCTACAGATGTTTGATGAAGATATCATGGACAGACAAAGTTAAAATCAAAAAAGGTACTAGCAATGGTAGGGGGAAGTAAGAAGTATGTGGAAAACAGTAAAAAATAGGAGAAATAGGATGAAAGACCACATACTAAGGTATGAGGGAATAGTGCGGAATATATTAGCAGCAGAGATAGGAAAAAAAGAAGTAGAGGTAGACCTAGCTTAGACTATTGCACATAGGTAATAAAAGATGTAGGCAGTGGAAATTTCCAGAAAATAATTTTCGTGAGTTAAGGTTCGTGGCTGCGAGAAGTTCTTTTTTAAAAAGACCTCTTGAACTTCTTAAAACATTTATTGCTTTAAAACAGAAATTAACATTGAATTTGGACAATCTTGAATGAATGAAGTCGAAAAAATAGTAGTTAATTGTACAAACTGAGTTATCTACGAACTGCAATGCTAAAGCTGAACGATGGATTAACTGCCTGTGAGTGGAGCTCCCGGGCCTTGTATAATATCCCTACCCCCTCACACGTCTGTGGGAACTTGCAGACCTAATGTCTGCTTTCATTTGACTCTTATTCATAATACATTGTTGTAATCTTAAATCTATTCATAACTAATTTGTTGCGAGCTTACTTCTCAGTAATCTCGGTACGTGACTGTCTGTGACCGCCTGTGACCTGACATCTGCAGTGTCACTTATCCTTGTGCTACAAAGTAGCGCTTCCGTTCCCATGAACGTTAATAAACTGAAATGAATTGTCCTTCATGACATTGTTGCACATCAATTAGCGTATTTCCTAATATTTCTAATAACTTCTTAATTATTTTTTTATATATATAACAAATGGGGGATTACATAACTCCTCCCGACGTACATTAAAAATTAAGGGTTTTTACCTTTCTTGATTTTTAATTAAATAATTTCGTTTAATCTCATTTCTTAAAATTCATACTTTCTAGGGGTACATTTGGTTCTTTAGTTGCCTTAAATCTAAAATTGTTTCCTTTATTATTTTTATATCTAATATACATTTTATAAATTACATAAATGATCAATAAAATGGTCAATATAATCAATATAATTGTCCATATACTAATATTATCGTAGTGCAATTTGGGCGTTTTGATTTCGTTCAGGTGTTCTTTGTAGTCTTCCATGAGTTTCATGGCGTGGTTGAGGTTGTCTAATTCCAGGTGTTCCAATTGCATTGGTTTTTGAATTATTTCTTCGTCTTCATCTTGAGTAATATTAATTTGTAAATCGGGTAGATTTGCTAATTTCTTCGTTTGTACGGGATCTTGGTAAACTCTAATTATTTTATTTTTTAATTTCAAATAACAATTTTCCTTAAGGGTTATTAATTTACTTCCGGTTAATGCTAAATTACTTTCATCTTGATTGCAATACATTGTTGCGATTACTTCGGTGGAGAAAATGGCTATCCATTTATTTTCCGTTACTTTCTGAATTTTCATATTGGTGAGTTGTACAGGTTTGGCTTCACAATTTTCGTAATAATTGGTGAATTTTAATAGTTGTACTTCGCAAGGGCTGTCTTCTTGAATTGTTGTTGTTGTCAATGATTGGCATGAGTATTGATTGGGTGTGACTTCATCACATTTTTCGTTCGTATAACCATATCTTAGTTCATTTAAGGATAGGAATTTGGTTTTTGGAATAATAACTTGGTATGTGCTAGTCATTTTCATTGGAAAAGCAAATAAGTGATAATAATTGTAATTGTTAATCTCTACTATTGGTATTTCTATTACAAATGTTATATCGTTATATTTTACATAGCCTTTAACTATGGCTATTTTTTCAAATATTAAAATGTTTGATTCTGTTACATCGAAAGGTAATTTACTGTTGGTTATAAAAGATTTTATTCTTAATAATTCTTTTAATAAATCAATTGGTTCTATGATACTTGAATGTAGGGTATTTAATTTGGCAAAGGTTACTGCGTTCTCTAATGTTGCTAGAATTTGTTGAATTAAGGTAAGGGTTGATATTATCTGGTTGTACATCGTGTTGAATCTAATTAAATCTCGCATGCCTAACATGGTAGTTTGCATGTTATTTTCTAGAGTTTGTATTTGATTGGCTATACTATCTTGATTTCTAACTAATTTTCTTAAGGTTTCATTATATTTGATGATCGTTGATTGAGTTAATGATATTTGGTTACTAATAATGGTTTTAATGTCGTTCTGGTTTTCTATTAATTGTTGTATCGCGTTGTCATAGCGTTCTGCGTCTTGATTATCTAAATTGCCGGTAATGGCTTTTATTATGTTTCCTAATCCGTTGATTAGTCCTCTTTTTCTTCTTGCCGTCTGTTCTGTGGGTATTAGTCGATTAAATTTGTCTTCTATATTTTTCAAAATACTTTCTGTTATACTGTCGTAGTTCATCATTTCTATTGCGTATTCTTTTCCGAATTTTGTTGTGCCATCGATCGTTTTAGTCGAAAATAATTATTTTTGATTATTTGAAATTCTTGTTTCAGCTCGGTTAAATCGAATTTTTGTGCAAAGGTCCAATAGTCTATAGTGTTCTGCATACTGCCTAATTTTATTGGTAGTATATCGGGGTTATTCTTTATATCTTTAATTATGATTTCTGTGTCCGTTCTACTTGGGTGGAGGTTGACGGTAAGGGTGCTGATTGTCCATCTGAAAGTACAGGGTGTCTTAAATTTTTGAGGTGAACATATTTTGTTATCTTGTCGTCGTTTACTACGGCTACGTTTTTGTCGGATATTCGTTTGATTTTAAAGGGGCCTAAATTTCTTGGTGCCGTTTTGTGTTTTTTACTTTGGTAATTTTTCTCGTATACGGTTTGTCCTATGGAAAATTTATTTGGGTCTGTGTTTTTATTACGGGTCGCGGTAATTCGTTCTTTGTCGTTATCTAACTTATCCTTTACTTTGTCATAAGTTATTTTTAGTTTCTCTTTATGATCTTTGGCGTATTGCTGATAGATTTCCTTGTTATAATATATATCATACGGGTTGCGTGAATCTGAGTGTCCTAGGGTTAATTCTAATGGTGTAAAATTTGTCGAAAAATGAATTGTGTTATTATACGCGATTAATGCGTATGACATTAAATTAGTTATGTGTTCTTTCTTGTAATTGATTCTTAATAATCTGATTTGTTTTAATAGGGTTGAATGTAGTCTCTCAATTAGTCCGTTGGATTCAGGATGACTCTCAGTTACAAAATGAATTTTTATTTTGTTTAATTCCAAAGTGTTTTGTATTGTTTCGTTTTTGAATTCGCTTCCGTTGTCTACCGTGATTGTTTCGGGCGTTCCATAAAATGTAAAATAATGTAAAAATCCTTGGGTTACGTCTATACCATTTTTAGAAGTGATTGGTATTGCTTGGCCTATTTTTGTAAATGCGTCTACGATTGTTAAGTAACTTTGTGCTTCTACTACTAGAGTATCTGCATGTAATTTCTGAAAAGGTTTGTCTGGTGTTTTAGTCAACATTAAGGGTATCTTTGGGGGTTTTCTGTCATATTTGGCTTTATCACATAGTTCACACTGATTGATAAAGTCTGTAGTTAATTCTTTCATGTCCTTGAAATAGTAACGTTTCATGATTTGTTTTAGGGTTTCATTTATTCCTCGATGGTTGGTCTTTCCTTCGTGTTGGTTTCTTATCATGTCATTTATTTCGTCAGGGTCGTCTAATGTTATTAATTTTCTTGTGCATCTTATGAATTCAGGGCCAGAATTGTTGAATAGTTTAACATATATTTCTGAAAAGCGTTTATACAAGTTTTCCGTGTTAAAGTAAAAGTAAAATCGTTTTTTCTCGGGGGTGTATTTATTTAAAATTTTAATTATTTGTGACTCATTGTCGTCTTTGGTTATTTGAATTTGGTATATCTTTTTATTATCTACTTTCGTATATTTTACAGGGTTGGGGTTGTTTAAAACTTCTGTGATTATGAATTGATTGGGTTTCATGTCTATAGCTTCATTCAAAATTTTAATGGCGGTTTCCGGTTCGTCATTTTGTGTCGAATGTATGGTTTCCATATCATCTGGGTCTTCTCTGATTTCTGTCTCGTCTACGTTTCCTATTACTGATTCTGTCTCTAGTGTGTTAAGTTGGATTCTACTTAAAGCGTCTGCGTTATTGTTGTAAATTCCCTTTTTGTATATGATCTCGTAGTCATATTCTTCTAGTCGGATTCTTCATCTTTGTAATTTTGAGTTGGGTTCTTTGAGTTTGCATAGCCATACTAATGGTCTATGATCGGTGTATATGTAAAATTTTCGTCCGTATAGGTATGGTCTAAAATACTTTGTTGCCCAAATTATGGCTAACAATTCTTTCTCTATTGTACTGTATCGTTGCTCTGTTTCATGAGAGTTCTGGATGCGTAACTGATGGGTTTATCGCTACCTACTGTTCCTTGACTTAATACTGCGCCTAAGGCTACATTTGATGCGTCCGTTGTTAATATGAATGGTTTCGAAAAGTCGGGGTATTCTAATACGGGGTGATTTGTTAATATGCTTTTGATTTTATCTACTGCTTTAATAAATTCTGGAGTGTGTACAATTTTGTTTCCCTTTTTTAAACAATTGGTTAGGGGCTTGGTTATTTGAGCATAACCTTTAATAAATTTACGGTAATAACCGCTAAGGCCTAAAAATCCTTTTATCTCTTTATTCGTTTTCGGTATGGGGTAATTTAATACAGCGTTTGTTTTGTCGGGGTTCGGCATCACTCCTTGGGGTGTTATTATGTGTCCTAAAAACGCTACTTCTTTCTGTAGAAATTCACTCTTATCTAACTGTACCTTAAATTGTGCTGTTCTTAATCTTTCGAACACTTCTCGTAATCTTTCTATGTGCTCCACTAATGATGTTGAATACACTATTATATCATCTAAGTACACAAGACATTTTTCGTTGTGTATCCCTCATAGTATGTTATCCATTACTCGTTGGACAGTTGCGGGTGCGTTTTTTAGTCCAAATGGCATCCGTTTATATTTGTATTGTCCTCTAGGTGTGCTAAAGGCTGTTTTTTGTGTATCTCCTTCTTCCATTTCCACTTGTGGTATCCTGAAGCTAAGTCTAGCGTCGAAAAATATTGGCACGTGCCTAACTTATCTAAAATCTCAGTTATATTCGGTAACGGGTATTTATCGTCTACCGTTTTTTCGTTTAATTTGCGGTAATCTATTACCATTCTGTATTTTCGTTTTCCTGATGCGTCCAGTTTTTTGGGTACTATTAATACGGGGCTTCTCCATGGTAATTTGGAGTGTTGTATGATGTCTTGATCTAATAGATCGCTACCTGTCTGTCAGCTTCTTCCTGACTTGCCTGGGGTAATCTGTATGCCTTTGTAAATATCGGTTTGTTGTCTGTTAGCTCAATGTTGTATTTAACTGTATTTGTAAAGGTTAGGGGTATTCCTTCGCAATGGAATATGTCGCGGTATTCGAAACATAATTTTTGTATTGCTTTCTGTTCCTCCGGATTTATGTCGCGGTTAAATCGGATATTACTTAAATTTTGTCTTAACATTTCGTCGTTTTCTACGGGGTTGTAATTTTTGTTTGAGTTTTCATCTAATTCCATTTTGTTAAAATGTAATTCTTCTACGTAATTGGGTCGATAAAATATGATCAAACCGAAGACAACGAAATTATCAATAAACCGATGCAACTAGAACATCTAGACCTAAACGATTTCAACCACGCCGTGAAATTAATGGACAAGTATAAAAAACATTTAAGTGAATTAAAAGTGCCAAAATTGCATTACGACAATATCTGTGTTTGGATAATTTTATTGATCATTGTAATAATTTTATAACTGCATATTTATTGTATAAAATATATAAAAATATATAAAAACAAAAAAACCAATGTAAGCAAAGAGACTACAAATGATTATTTAAGGGACAATAAATTTTAAAAATTAAGTACACCCTTAATTTTTATCTAAGCCTGGAGGAGTTACATATTCCCCAAATTAATATATATGTATATTCAAATGCAACTATTAAATCTTAAAAAATAGAATGTTACATTGTATAATTGAAGGACACATCATACAAGGTTAATGAAAGTTCATAATCAGACGCGAGAAAGAAAGCAACTTTTTTGTATTCCAGACGTAATATGATACTGCAGGTGCAGGTCACAATACATTATAAGAAGGCAATTGTTAGAATTAAGATTACTAAGAAGTAGTACAATTTATTTTATCAAGAAGTAGCAGACATGAGATCTACACTTCCCACAAGACGATGCGAAGGCAGGGATAGCATAAATGCCCTGAGGAGCCCATAATGGCCAGTCAGTCTCAAACCTTATAAATTTAACATTGTTGGTTGTTCAGCTACTCATTAGTGATTAGTAATTTTAAATATTTGTTAATTAAAACGTTAATGAACATAACGTCTAAGTTTGAAATCATTATTTAATTATTTATAAAAAAATCCTTAAAGGAGTGTTTTTTTAGAAATAAAGACTTTTTTAAAAGAAGCCCCCAAAGACACAAAACCTATCTAGCGAACTGGTGAAATTTTAAATGCTTCAGGTATAATTGTTTAAAATAACCTATTAAGCAACAATTTTAAAATTTGCTTTTAATAATTGCTACGTTTTCGCTAAACTATTGTTGTTTAATTAATAATTTATTCTAACATATGGTCACCCATTTTAACTATTGTAGTTTATTGTTAGTAATTTTACTTATTTCTAAAAATTCTTGTTTTTGAAACCTTTAATGGAAATTCCCTTTGAATTTGTTTAGAAACTTAATTGTGTGTTAAGATGCTTTTTCGAAGATTCTAAATTTACCGACTGGTTTCTTAACAAATTAGTAATTGTTTACGAAAACTTTTAAAAATTTAAATTGCAATAATTATTAATATTTGATACTTAATAAAATTACTTCTAATAGTTTTTTTTGTAAAATAATTCTCCTAATTTTACATTGTTCTTAACTTAGTTATTTATAAATTTAATTACCTGATTGCAAACTAATTGTATCGATAATTATTCTAAAATTAGTTAAGATAAACTTAATTTCGTTAATTAATCTTAATTTGGCTATCAAATCGTATAAGTTTATTAATGAAACTTAATTCATTAATCATATAATCATAATAAACTTATAATCTATAATCGTATAATCGATATCGTATAATCGTATAATCGTATAATCGTATAATCGTTAATCGTATAATCGTATAATCGTATAATCGTATAATCGTATAATCGTATAATCGTATAACGTATAATCGTATAATCGTATTCTATAATCGTATAATCGTATAAATCGTATAATCGTATAATCGTATAATCGTATAATCGTATAATCGTATAATGTATAATCGTATAATCGTATAATCGTATAATCGTATAATCGTATAATCGTATAATCGTATAATCGTATAATCGTATAATCGTATAATCGTATAATCGTATAATCGTATAATCGATAATCGATAATCGTATAATCGTATAATCGTATAATCGTATAATCGTATAATCGTATAATCGTATAATCGTATAATCATAATCGTATAATCGTATAATCGTATAATCGTATAATCGTATAATCGTATAATCGTATAATCGTATAATCGTATAATCGTATAATCGTATAATCGTATAATCGTATAATCGTATAATCGTATAATCGTATAATCGTATAATCGTATAATCGTATAATCGTATAATCGTATAATCGTATAATCGTATAATCGTATAATCGTATAATCATAATCGTATAATCGTAAATCGTATAATCGTATAATCGTATAATCGTATAATCGTATAATCGTATAATTAAATCGTATAATCGTATAATCGTATAATCGTATAATCGTATAATCGTATAATCTATAATCGTATAATCGTATAATCGTATAATCGTATAATCGTATAATCGTATAATCGTATAATCGTATAATCGTATAATCGTATAATCGTATAATCGTATAATCGTATAATCGTATAATCGTATAATCGTATAATCGTATAATCGTATAATCGTATAATCGTATAATCGTATAATCGTATAATCGTATAATCGTATAATCGTATAATCGTATAATCGTATAATCGTATAATCGTATAATCGTATAATCGTATAATCGTATAATCGTATAATCGTATAATCGTATAATCGTATAATCGTATAATCGTATAATCGTATAATCGTATAATCGTATAATCGTATAATCGTATAATCGTATAATCGTATAATCGTATAATCGTATAATCGTATAATCGTATAATCGTATAATCGTATAATCGTATAATCGTATAATCGTATAATCGTATAATCGTATAATCGTATAATCGTATAATCGTATAATCGTATAATCGTATAATCGTATAATCGTATAATCGTATAATCGTATAATCGTATAATCGTATAATCGTATAATCGTATAATCGTATAATCGTATAATCGTATTAAATCGTATAATCGTATAATCGTATAATCGTATAATCGTATAATCGTATAATCGTATAATCGTATAATCGTATAATCGTATAATCGTATAATCGTATAATCGTATAATCGTATAATCGTATAATCGATAATCGTATAATCGTATAATCGTATAATCGTATAATCGTATAATCGTATAATCGTATAATCGTATAATCGTATAATCGTATAATCGTATAATCGTATAATCGTATAATCGTATAATCGTATAATCGTATAATCGTATAATCGTATAATCGTATAATCGTATAATCGTATAATCGTATAATCGTATAATCGTATAATCGTATAATCGTATAATCGTATAATCGTATAATCGTATAATCGTATAATCGTATAATCGTATAATCGTATAATCGTATAATCGTATAATCGTATAATCGTATAATCGTATAATCGTAATAATCGTATAATCGTATAATCGTATAATCGTATAATCGTAATCGTATAATCGTATAATCGTATAATCGTATAATCGTATAATCGTATAATCGTATAATCGTATAATCGTATAATCGTATAATCGTATAATCGTATAATCGTATAATCGTATAATCGTATAATCGTATAATCGTATAATCGTATAATCGTATAATCGTATAATCGTATAATCGTATAATCGTATAATCGTATAATCGTATAATCGTATAATCGTATAATTCGTATAATCGATAATCGTATAATCGTATAATCGTATAATCGTATAATCGTATAATCGTATAATCGTATAATCGTATAATCGTATAATCGTATAATCGATAATCGTATAATCGTATAATCGTATAATCGTATAATCGTATAATCGTATAATCGTATAATCGTATAATCGTATAATCGAATCGTATAATCGTATAATCGTATAATCGTATAATCGTATAATCGTATAATCGTATAATCGTATAATCGTATAATCGTATAATCGTATAATCGTATAATCGTATAATCGTATAATCGTATAATCGTATAATCGTATAATCCTATAATCGTATAATCGTATAATCGTATAATCGTATAATCGTATAATCGTATAATCGTATAATCGTATAATCGTATAATCGTATAATCGTATAATCGTATAATCGTATAATCGTATAATCGTATAATCGTATAATCGTATAATCGTATAATCGTATAATCGTATAATCGTATAATCGTATAATCCGTATAATCGTATAATCGTATAATCGTATAATCGTATAATCGTATAATCGTATAATCGTATAATCGTATAATCGTATAATCGTATAATCGTATAATCGTATAATCGTATAATCGTATAATCGTATAATCGTATAATCGTATAATCGTATAATCGTATAATCGTATAATCGTATAATCGTATAATCGTATAATCGTATAATCATAATAATCGTATAATCGTATAATCGTATAATCGTATAATCGTATAATCGTATAATCGTATAATTTCGTATAATCGTATAATCGTATAATCGTATAATCGTATAATCGTATAATCGTATAATCGTATAATCGTATAATCGTAAATAAAATCGTATAATCGTATAATCGTATAATCGTATAATCGTATAATCGTATAATTATAACGTATAATCGTATAATCGTATAATTAATCGTATAATCGTAAATCGTATAATCGTATAATCGTATAATCGTATAATCGTATAATCGTATAATCGTAATAAATCGTATAATCGTATAATCGTATAATCGTATAATCGTATAATCGTATAATCGTATAATCGTATAATCGTATAATCGTATAATCGTATAATCGTATAATCGTATAATCGTATAATCGTATAATCGTATAATCGTATAATCGTATAATCGTATAATCGTATAATCGTATAATCGTATAATCGTATAATCGTATAATCGTATAATCGTATAATCGTATAATCGTATAATCGTATAATCGTATAATCGTATAATCGTATAATCGTATAATCGTATAATCGTATAATCGTATAATCGTATAATCGTATAATCGTATAATCGTATAATCGTATAATCGTATAATCGTATAATCGTATAATCGTATAATCGTATAATCGTATAATCGTATAATCGTATAATCGTATAATCGTATAATCGATAATCGTATAATCGTATAATCGTATAATCGTATAATCGTATAATCGTATAATCGTATAATCGTATAATCGTATAATCGTATAATCGTATAATCGTATAATCGTATAATCGTATAATCGTATAATCGTATAATCGTATAATCGTATAATCGTATAATCGTATAATCGTATAATCGTATAATCGTATAATCGTATAATCGTATAATCGTATAATCGTATAATCGTATAATCGTATAATCGTATAATCGTATAATCGTATAATCGTATAATCGTATAATCGTATAATCGTATAATCATAATCGTATAATCGTATAATCGTATAATCGTATAATCGTATAATCGTATAATCGTATAATCGTATAATCGTATAATCGTATAATCGTATAATCGTATAATCGTATAATCGTATAATCGTATAATCGTATAATCGTATAATCGTATAATCGTATAATCGTATAATCGTATAATCGTATAATCGTATAATCGTATAATCGTATAATCGTATAATCGTATAATCGTATAATCGTATAATCGTATAATCGTATAATCGTATAATCGTATAATCGTATAATCGTATAATCGTATAATCGTATAATCGTATAATCGTATAATCGTATAATCGAATCGATAATCGTATAATCGTATAATCGTATAATCGTATAATCGTATAATCGTATAATCGTATAATCGTATAATCGTATAATCGTATAATCGTATAATCGTATAATCGTATAATCGTATAATCGTATAATCGTATAATCGTAAAATCGTATAATCGCATAATCGCATAATCGTATAATCGTATAATCGTAAAATCGTATAATCGCATAATCGCATAATCGTCTAATCGTATAATCGTATAATCGTATAATCGTATAATCGTATAATCGTATAATCGTATAAACGTATAATCGTATAATCGTATAATCGTATAATCGTATAATCGTATAATCGTATAATCGTATAATCGTATAATCGTATAATCGTATAATCGTATAATCGTATAATCGTATAATCGTATAATCGTATAATCGTATAATCGTATAATCGTATAATCGTATAATCGTATAATCGTATAATCGTATAATCAAATCGTATAATCGTATAATCGTATAATCGTATAATCGTATAATCGTATAATCGTATAATCGTATAATCGTATAATCGTATAATCGTATAATCGTATAATCGTATAATCGTATAATCGTATAATCGTATAATCGTATAATCGTATAATCGTATAATCGTATAATCGTATAATCGTATAATCGTATAATCGTATAATCGTATAATCGTATAATCGTATAATCGTATAATCGTATAATCGTATAATCGTATAATCGTATAATCGTATAATCGTATAATCGTATAATCGTATAATCGTATAATCGTATAATCGTATAATCGTATAATCGTATAATCGTATAATCGTATAATCGTATAATCAATCGTATAATCGTATAATCGTATAATCGTATAATCGTATAATCGTATAATCGTATAATCGTATAATCGTATAATCGTATAATCGTATAATCGTATAATCGTATAATCGTATAATCGTAATCGTATAATCGTATAATCGTATAATCGTATAATCGTATAATCGTATAATCGTATAATCGTATAATCGTATAATCGTATAATCGTATAATCGTATAATCGTATAATCGTATAATCGTATAATCGTATAATCGTATAATCGTATAATCGTATAATCGTATAATCGTATAATCGTATAATCGTATAATCGTATAATCGTATAATCGTATAATCGTATAATCGTATAATCGTATAATCGTATAATCGTATAATCGTATAATCGTATAATCGTATAATCGTATAATCGTATAATCGTATAATCGTATAATCGTATAATCGTATAATCGTATAATCATATAATCGTATAATCGTATAATCGTATAATCGTATAATCGTATAATCGTATAATCGTATAATCGTATAATCGTATAATCGTATAATCGTATAATCGTATAATCGTATAATCGTATAATCGTATAATCGTATAATCGTATAATCGTATAATCGTATAATCGTATAATCGTATAATCGTATAATCGTATAATCGTATAATCGTATAATCGTATAATCGTATAATCGTATAATCGTATAATCGTATAATCGTATAATCGTATAATCGTATAATCGTATAATCGTATAATCGTATAATCGTATAATCGTATAATCGTATAATCGTATAATCGTATAATCGTATAATCGTATAATCGTATAATCGTATAATCGTATAATCGTATAATCGTATAATCGTATAATCGTATAATCGTATAATCGTATAATCGTATAATCGTATAATCGTATAATCGTATAATCGTATAATCGTATAATCGTATAATCGTATAATCGTATAATCGTAT
Organism: Platerodrilus igneus; assembly: GCA_036346225.1. NCBI lineage: Eukaryota > Metazoa > Arthropoda > Insecta > Coleoptera > Lycidae > Platerodrilus > Platerodrilus igneus. The sequence continues at coordinate 522,622 of JARFIW010001778.1, read as the reverse complement.
AATCGTATAATCGTATAATCGTATAATCGTATAATCGTATAATCGTATAATCGTATAATCGTATAATCGTATAATCGTATAATCGTATAATCGTATAATCGTATAATCGTATAATCGTATAATCGTATAATCGTATAATCGTATAATCGTATAATCGTATAATCGTATAATCGTATAATCGTATAATCGTATAATCGTATAATCGTATAATCGTATAATCGTATAATCGTATAATCGTATAATCGTATAATCGTATAATCGTATAATCGTATAATCGTAGAATCGTATAATCGTATAATCGTATAATCGTATAATCGTATAATCGTATAATCGTATAATCGTATAATCGTATAATCGTATAATCGTATAATCGTATAATCGTATAATCGTATAATCGTATAATCGCCTAAGCGCATAATCGTATAATCGCATAATCGCATAATCGCATAATCGCATAATCGCATAATCGCATAATCGCATAATCGCATAATCGCATAATCGCATAATCGTATATTCGTATAATCGCATAATCGTATGATCATATAATTGCATAATCGCATAATCGTATAATCGTGTAATCGTATAATCATATAATTGTATAATCGCATAATCGTATAATCGTGTAATTGCATAATCACATAATCGCATAATTGCATAAGCGTATAATCGTATAAACGCATAATGGCATAATCGTATAATCGTATAATCGTATAGTCGTGTAATAGTATGATCGTATAATCGCATAATCGCATAATCGAATAATCTCATAATCGCATAATCGCATAACCGTATAATCGTATAATCGTATAATCGTATAAACATATATTCGTATAATCTCATAATCCTATAAACGTTTAATCGTGTAATCGTGTATTCGTGTAATCGTGTAATCGTGTAATCGTATAATCGTATATTCCTTTAATCCTATAATCCTATAATCCTATAATCCTATAATCCTATAATCCTATAATCCTATAATCCTATAATCCTATAATCCTATAATCCTATAATCCTATAATATAATCCTATAATCCTATAATCCTATAATCCTATAATCCTATAATCCTATAATCCTATAATCCTATAATCCTATAATCCTATAATCCTATAATCCTATAATCCTATAATCCTATAATCCTATAATCCTATAATCCTATAATCCTATAATCCTATAATCCTATAATCATATAATCATATAATCATATAATCATATAATCATATAATCACATAATCATATAATCACGTAATCACGTAATCACGTAATCACATAATCACATAATCACATGATCACATCATCATATAATCATATAATCATATAATACAATATAGTAAATTGCAATATAATGTAATGAAATGTAATATAATATAATATAGTATATCATAGTATAATGTAGTATAATATAGTATAATATAACATAATATAACATAATACAACATAACATAATATAACGCAACATAACATAACATAACAACGTATCTTAATATAAATTAATATAATATAATATAGTATACTGTAATATAATATAATATAATATAATATAATATAATTTCATATAATATAATATAATATAATAAATATAATATAATATAATATAATATAATATAATATAATATAATATAATATAATATAATATAATATAATATAATATAATTTAATATAATATAATATAATATCATATAATATAATATAATATCATATAATATAATATAGTATAATATAATATAATATAATATAATATAATATAATATAATATAATATAATATAATATAATATAATATAATATAATATAATATAATATAATATAATATAATATAATATAATATAATATAATATAATATAATATAATATAATATAATATAATATAATATAAGATATTATAATGTAATATAAATATAAGCATAAAAAAATATCAAATGCATCTATAAATTAAAAGGATCTTCCTTCTTAAAAACATTTTGAGAACTACGACTTAATAAAAAAATCTCAGCAGGCTACTGTATTTTAGTTAAAAGACATGATCATTTCTTCGATATCTATTATATTAACGGGAAAACAGATTTGAAGATAAAAGCAACATTTAAGAACTGCTTGTATATCAAAAATTATAACCGTTAAGTTTGATATGTTTGGGGCATCAAGTCAAATGTTTAAAATAGAACAAGGCCTGTTCTTATTTTTATCTACTATACATATAACACTATACACATACTATATAATATGTATAAAAGTATAAAGTATGTATAGTAGGGTAGGAAGAATCTATTCATGTCATTGTCTGAAATTACTAATGTGCTGCTGCGTATACGGTAGGTGTAATTAACACGTGGGAAAAAGAAAGATTCATAAGTTCACGTGTTTTAAGCAAAGCATAATAGTTGTAACGATATACGATAAGAATTTATGACATGGCAAGACACAAATCTAAACTATACCTTCATTACAGTTGCCAGACATAACATTTAGGCATTCCTAGAATATCATTTTTATAGATTGTATTTAGAATAGAGTATAAAAGCTTAATGTCACAGAAAATTGTTTACTCTAATATTTTGCAGGTCAACATTTTTTAACTCATAACACATACCTATGATATTGACTATAAGTTATTACAAATAACAGTGTCGCGATATTCTCGTACCGTAACTAAAAGGAAGTGCCGACTAGGCTGCAGGAGTAAGCTAACTGAAGTAACTCAGCAAGGAGAAAATTAATCATTGAAATAAAATAAGGTTTGTACCTGCCAAAGAAAAGCAATAATTAATGACAGGACGCCAGTCCGTCCAACCAAAACATATAGGTAATAGAAAATAACTTTGTTAAAAAAATTCAAGCTAAAAATATACTTTATTTGCTTATCATAAGACTTGTAATCAATAATCATTTCAGTAATAAATATATATTATTAGTAAAAGCACAAAATAAACTTTTAAGGAACGTTCACTAATCAATAAGTACATTTGTGCGTCTGTGACACTTGGCGTTGTGATAAAATATTACAAATACGCCCCTGACGCAATCAGGATAAAGAAAATAATTTATAATTAATAACTCTTATGAGCTAGTGTAATTACATTCTAACACATTTATAGAAAAAAGAAAAAAATGGAATACTTATTTTTATACAAAGGAGTCCACCCAAAACACTGCTGTTAACTATGTTCATAATGAAATATTAATGATGCATAAAGAATGTGAGAGTATCTCAAAAGTAACTACTATAGTAACTATAACGTATTAGTATTGAAGGATTGTAGATGATTCAAACTTATTAAACATTACAGTAAAATTTGTAACTATTAGAGCTATAGTAAAGCACTGCTGGTGAGGAACGTGTTACGCAATTATTAGCATGTATGTGAAAAATAATTTATTGTATGGACTACTAGTAAAATAGAATTTAAAAAAGTAGTCTGCTTTCGTATACGTACTTATACCGAGACAAAGAAATGTTTAACATACCAGTAACCAGCCAAGATCCGGAACAATGCATTTTCTTTTACAGTCACAATACCTGGTAGCTCGAGAATTCTGGTAGACCAAAAAGAGTTGTGAGTAGTTAGCAATCCACGTGGTCCAACATCAAACCTGAACATACAATCAAATCCATATGATAAAATTCTACACGTACGGGAAAGTTTTAAACCTTGGGTACCAACAACTTTTAAGTCTTACGATAAGACCATACGATACAAACTAAAAAGTAAACAGGAAAGTCAGTAATTAATCAACCATTTTATTCACTTACCAATACACAAGAAGTAGAAACAGAAAGGAATGTGCGTGTATTTGCTCGTTAAGAATTAAGAACTGTTCAAGAGGATATGTTCAACGTGCAATCAAGTACAAAGTAAAAATGAATTAATTTCCAACAGAACAATTTAGAATCTCCACTCTGATAACATTATAAGGTAATACCGTTAAAACAAAAAATTAACAGGCGTTGATAAAGATAATAATTTGGATACTAAATTGTAGTGTAGGTGATAAGAAATTAATATGAATAGAGAAACCAAACTGCCTTATGAATAAACTGATATGTTAATGTGCTTTATCTATAATAGATATAACTTTGAAAATAGCCAAAAAGGTGAATTAAAATATTTATTTAAACTGGTAATAATTTATCAATGACGGGTATTGGAAAGATGCAAATTCAGGAATTGAAGGTAACAACAGTAATGACAACGGGAAATAGTAATTTTAGCAACGCTGAGCATATATGCCTATATTAAACACACAATTGTTCAATCTTGCTACATACGAATACAATTGAAGACATGCTTTCATTCTTTCGCGATTCTTAGTAGCACATGTACATTTATTATTGTTTGTCAAAGATAATAAAGACTGTGCGTGCTTTTTGTATAATGCTTACCTTTTGCTCTTTCATTGTGGCAATACTTTCTACGTCAATTCCACATCCCAATAAGAAATCCTCCAGCTCCTCCTCCTCCATCTAGAATGATACCAGAATTTATTGTTTGTACATTGATTAATAAAAGCCAGTTTCCAATTAAAATTAGTTGTAAACTAAGAAGTTATTGATAAATATTCCGTGTCAGAACTTAATTTCGTACAATCTACTGTCAGCCAACGAAAAAATACAGTAATAAAAACGCCTGCGGTCACAGCGCGATAACGTAGAGTATTTATTGTTTACAAACTGATTTCCTGGAACACACGTAACGTGTCTGCATAAAATTAAATGTAAAACTTGTGGATGCGTGGTCGGCTGGTTAGCACAAATCAGTTTTGCATGCAAGAGGCAATTCCTGTTTGAGTATGGAATACACGATATACAGGGCGAGTCTTAACAAGGTCATATATTGTCAACAATGCCAAGACATTTCACGATAATTATAAAAGAATAGGCACATAGGAAATGAATAAACGTCAAATAAAAATCATCAGCTTAATATGTGTGATTCCGTGAATTTATTACTGCTCACGGAAGCAAACATCAGACCCGAAAATATGCCAACTAAAACGCGTCATCAACATATGTAGCAAATCAGAGAACCGAATAATTTAATAATCGAAACGATATGGTTAAAGACATCGAGCTTTGTAATTGGCAATAATGTACTTTCTGGACGCACTACACAATTAATTAATGAATATCTATGATCTTCTGTTCAGAGCTATTAATTTCACTATAATTTGCTGGAACCTTTTACTTTTTATTCGGGCTTCTAAACTAGCATCCATCATACCACGCACCTCCAGGTCTCATGTTTGCTTTTGTTGACTATAATAAGGTAACAGGTAACACCATCATAAAACATTTCTTGTATTCAGGCGGGGTAGATTTAGTTGTTTTGTGTTTTGTATGGAAGAGTTTTCGGTAGCTATTATTTTAAATTAAAGTTTCAATAAAATCAAAATCTCAAAAGCTCGAATCTACAATTGTAGATCCGACTTACAATTGTAAATTGAATCTACAATCGCATGTTCAAATTGCAACAATTAAAGTCAATTTTTTTTAAAGATTTTAAAATTTTTGTTGGCCCTTCTACGCCTTCGTATAAAATAAACAACCTTTGCTAAGCTGACAGACATTTCATCAAGTCAAGGGATCTTTCAAAGTGAAGTAAAAATTGAAGTGACCAACATTTTTATAAACTCCCAATTATTATTATGTATTTTAGTTCGTGCGGAGCCTCTGTATAAGATCTGGCGATGGGCAATAGATTTGCATTGATTTTTATAGGTTTGCAATTGTCATCTAAATACAGCAAAGCTGCTTGTTATTGCTTGAATAACAACATGACTCTATTGCCTTTATTACCAATATTTTACTGCTTGCGAAAATCCGATTTGCTTTAATTGTGGTTTGTATTTATTGCTGCAATTATCTCAGACTTCGAAGCAAAGTACATTTGTGGTATCATATAGTCGACTTTAAAAACGTAGTGATAGACTGCTCATTGTTGTACTTGAAAAACAATGTGCTGGAAATTGAGTTCAAACGCTAAACAAGTGTTTTTCAATTCATGGTCTACTTTTAATGTACACATTTTTCTGATTTCTTAATCAATATTATTCAATTACTGCGCAATAAACGATTAAAGGTTAATAAAATAAATACAGAACTAGGATGTAACGTTTGTAATTTAAGACACATTTGTTTTCTTTAGTATGATAATTCATGGGATTTATCTTTAGTTTTATCAATGGCAAGACCGTTAACCTAATTAGCATATTATAATTTAGATATATGTACATTAGTAGAAGATATTTTGTCACAGTAAAAATTTAAAAAATATACCGACTTTCATAAAAACGCAACACACCGAGGTTGTTGATCGATTTTAAAAATATTATTAAAACATGGCTATTTTGATGAAACTAAGTAATAACTAAAATTAAAATAGAATCTAGACATTATTTCTTTTGTTTTTTTCTTGTTTCATTTCTTTGTTCTCACTTAGTACAAATTAATTGTAAACAACCTATTGGTATGTAATAAGAGTAAAGTTTTCGCTTGACTTGTCCACTATTATGAAAAGCTAAGACTGCCAAGAGTTCGCCAACGTGCAAATTATTGGCAACCAAATGATTTTGCCGTTGCGAATGGACCTGCACCTTGAAGAAGTTCTAGATTAGAACGGGTGGAATGGTTTGTGCGTTCCAGTGATCTAAAGAGCCAAACTACAGGTCCTACAAAAGTATTAGGGTCTTTAGTGAGGAACCAGACTAAGACAGGTCTCCGAAAGAGGACAGCAGTGACCATAGGGGTCGTGTGGCATTCTAAAACACACTACTCCAATGTGCAAGGTAACGTACCTCCCAAGTACACAGTGCGCTTAAATTGTTATTAACATGACGGCATCTTCTGGGGTAAAAGATTCCGGAGTTAAAATAGTCCCCCTACATGTGATTTTCCAATGCTCCATTCGAAGGTACTACAGTGGTCCAGAAGCGAGTTTTTTTTTACCTGAAAAATTTTGAATTTTGCCAAATCCTTGCTGTTCCACGCAAGGTAGGGATCTTTAACGTGCGTGACAACTCCCACACACGTGATCTCCATTTTATCTTTCCTCCGAACTAGGGCGTAGTTTGGTGAAAAATGCTCGCCTAATATTTTTCAAGCGGACCGTGTCGGGATTTGAACCCGGGACCTTGGGCGCAGTAGTCACACGCATACCAACGACGCCACGGACCCGCCTAGTTAAAATAGTCCCCCATTCGGATCTCCGGAGGGGACTTCTTCGAAGGATGTAATCGGAAAGTTTAAAGGAAGAGCATTGAACACTTGGCGAGTCGGCTAGAGGACTTGAAAATTGAAATGGATAGGTTAGCACTAGACATAGTAGCAATTAGCGAAGTCCGCTGGCCAGAGGCGCGGGATATTTGGAGTGGAGGTTTTAAGGTTATTCATACAGGATAAGAGGAAGGAAATTCGAATGTGGGGATAGTTATGCGAAAAAAAGATAAGGCAATGTGTAGAAAATTACTTACATAAGCACGAAAGATTACGCATGGCTAGATTATAATCTAAATCGGTAAATACAGTAATAATAAAAGTATACATACCCACCACTAGCTACAATGAGTATGTATACACGAACCATAACTACCGTAGTTATAACTACGGTAATAATAAATCACGGTGTTAAGCTCCGTGTATACACCTCATAACACCCGGATTGAATGTACCGGATTTATAAGTCTACTACACTTCTTCAACAGCATTAGATTTACAGCTACCGTGCAAAATACCAGTTGACCAACCTAATATGTTTGAAATAAATGTCCCTCAATAATATACCCCTAACTTCAAATTAATTATTAATTGAATATAATAGTTTGCTGCTTCAATTAATAAAAAATTAGTTTATCTGTACAGTTATGTCTCAAAAACGTATTTCATGGAATGTCGACGAAACTAGATATGTTTTACGCCTCATTAGAGAACGTCAGATATTAAAATCTCTCGACCGAAAAATTTAGATCCGAAAAGATATTTTCGCATTTAATTGATCCAATTCAAGAAAGGGGATATTTTAAAACCATTAAACAAATGCAAATTCGTTTCAAAATTTTAATTATTGTGGTGGAATCATCTCATAAGAAATTCAACATAACGTTCAAATATTTAAAAGAGTAAACAATAACTATTTTACTATAAATTTTAGGGTATTTTTTTATTTTGTGTTGGCGACATGAGTAGATACAACTTCAGACGGGAGTTACTACTCTGGTTTATAAGTGGGGAACTTAGAAACACCGTATGTGTATACGGCCCGTGAACAATCGGTAGTTATTATTACCGTAGTTATAACTACGGTAGTTATCGTTCGTGTATACGTGATCAATGAGGAAGAGGAAGAATCGATCTACAAAGATATCAAAGCCATACTAAGATACGTAAAAGAACATGAAAATTTAATAATTACGGAGGATTTTAATGTAGCGATACGTGAGGGTAGGGAAGGAATGGTACTAGGTTTATTTGGTTTAGGCACGAGAAACTACAGAAGAAATAGGCTTGCAGAATTTTGCGACAAGAACAATTTATCCATCACAAACACATTATTTCAGCATCATGCTAGAAGACGATACACGTGGAAGATGTTAGGAAATATTGGACGATATCAAATAGATTACATTCTTGTTAGACAACGGTTTAGGGATCAAGTAAAAGACTGTAGAGGATACACAGAAGCAGATATAGACACTGACCACAACATCGTAATTATGAAGACCATTCGTAAATTAAAAAATTAAAAAAAAGTAACGGAAAAAGGCATTTCGACTTTGAGAAACTAAAAGATAAAGATTTCCACGAAAGATTTGAAGAAAAGTCAAATGAATTGCTAAAAGATATCGAGAAAATTTCTTATACTAAGAAGTACAAACAAAATAAATTAATATTAAATCCAGCTTAGACGTGGCGGCCAAAGATATTCTGGGGTATACACAAAAAGAAAATAAGAAACCCTGGATAACAAAGGATATCCTGAATTTAATAGAAGAACGGCGAAAATACAAGTAGATCAGACGAGACAGGAAAACATAGATATAAAGTCATAAAATGTCTAGTGCTAACTTATCTATTTCAATTTTCAGGTTCTCTAACTTACCTACTTGCTTCATATTTCTGACATTCCACGCTCCGACTCGCAGAATGTTTATGACTTTTTTCTATATTTTCTGATCACATCCCGTGAAGTAGTCCCCTCCCGGAGATCGGAATGAGGGGACTATTTTACCTTCGGAATTTTTTACTCCAGGAAATGCCATCATCTTTATTAACAATTTAAGTACGCTACAGTAGTAAATTTTAATAACGTGGTCATGCCATTTTGAGAAAGCTTTTAAAATAATCAAATAAATACATAAAAGCGAAATTATTAATATGCATGTTCTATACCATAAATATCCCAAATATTAGGAGCACTTATTACAAATTTTAGTAGTGTTAAGAAGAATTAATGTTACAAGGAAACACGTGGTTATAATACAAAGTACCCTCTAGACAATAATATAATAATGTTGTTATAATGTAGTTAATTACTTAAACACAGACGCTTATTAGTAAAACTCGCAAATATCATGTTACAAATGATCTCAATAAACAAGCCAAACATAAATACAATGTAAAATATTATCAGTTTAGACTGCTGAGGGAGGACATGAGATAGCAATGGGTACGTGGCCTTAACATTATTAAACTATATGAACCCACCTCTACATTTGATTTTTCCAATGTTCCAACCAAAGTGCTACATTGGCCAGGAAACGAGTTCCTTACGTAAAAATTTTTGAATATAGCCGAACCCTTGCCATTCTAAGCAAGGTAGGGATCTTTAACTTACGTGACAACACTCACGCACAGGACTTTCACTTTACCTTTTATCCGAGCAAGGGCGTATTTTTGTGAAAAATGCTCGCCTAACATTTTTCAAGCGGACCATGTCCGGATTCGAACCCGGAGCTTTGAGCATAATAGTTACACGCATACCAACTACGCCACAGAGCCGCCTCATATAAACCCACGTATTTTTTACGTAATTTTACACGAGCACAATATTAAGACTTTAATACGATGATGTAGTTTCGAAGAGTGAGAAAAAAGACCGGAGCTAGACAGCGGCGAGAACAATGAACTAATTATTCGTGTGCCATAGAACACGTGAGAAGAGGGTAGTCGAGTTTCTTTAGCTATGAATTAGCAAATGAAAGTTAGCGAGGTGATATCTTCAGATTTGAAAGAATCCGACAACATCGAGAGAATGGTTACGGTTTGATGTCAAAGCAACAAAGGTTGGAAATGAACTCGATAGTACATAAACTCAGTCCTTGTTCGTGCGCCAGAGGATTATCACTAAAGTAGGCGAGTCAGGGCCCATAAATTAAAAACAGTGTTGAATGTCTTTCAATGTAAATTTTATTGGTAACGTAGCTTAAAATTGTGCCTTTTTTATTTTTACAATTTTCAATTTTTTCAATTTTTGTATTTGTTCCCATAGGGACCCACTCTCGCACCACTATAGTTTGCTGATACAACCTCAAATTGTTACGAGATTTCTGCCTCTTCTAGACAATTTTAAACTCAACAATTTAACGATTTATTTACCTGTAACATAGAGAGGTGGATTCTAAAATTCGCTTGGGGGCTTTGTATATTACATACAATGTACGGGGAGACCCGATAATCGATGTAAAACCTGAATTCGCCGCCATCTTACATCAAACATTGCAATCGCTTTCCGGCAGAAATACGAAGGTACGAGAACGTACTAAGAAATAGATTTTACAACGTTTGACTATGAAACATAGATTTTTAATCAGTAGGCGTAATACTCTTTCCAATTTAAATTGATTCTTAAATGTATAATAATTACCTGCGTTTATACAATAAATCATATCGATAATGCTGGTGTGACTTTGTCGCTGCTTAGTTGATTAAAAGTTAAAGCTACCTTTAAATAATTGAACGAACTCGAGCATGAGAACGCGAGGACGAACCAATACCTAAGAAGTTGCTTCGAGCGCGAAGCGCAAGTACGCGTGGCCGAACTGCTAGATGGTAGATATCTGAAATTTGGCGAATCTGAGCACACAACAAGTCTAGCAGGCAATTATGGTGTGAAATTCAAAGCAACCAGCTGGAAACCAGATTCTAGTACTTTCTGGATAAGCAACACTTCCGGAACTAGTTCCACGTCAGAGTCGGGCCTTGTTATCTATACTGACCGTACGGTTTGATAGATAACAGCAAACTTTGCCATCTTTTGAGGGCTGACATACACAGCCAGGGTGTAGTAGGAGTACATTAACATTTTCTTTATTGGTCTCATTAGAAATTATTATTGAGCCTCACTCCTGCTAATTTTCAAAGAGCTTTTTTTTCAACATCTTGTGGAGCTTACAATTTCCTTTTAGTTTGAGAAAATATTCATATTTTATTTATACATCTGTTTGTTTGTCTTGTAATGGTTCTTGTTGACTATAGCGATCTGCGTTGAGGGTAAAGGGTTCACCACAATAGATGGAATGAAGTCCATATTCGGCGAAGATACTCTGCCGAGGACGAGCGGCTGATAACGCTAACACATGTACTGTCTATTGTTACATCTATAAGCCATACATAGGCATACGCCAGCACATGAGATTGGCACACCCGGTTGAGTACACCCAAGATCAAGAGCTGAATCATGTTGGACAGATGAGAAGTTGATTGCCATGCCTAAGGCCGAGGTTGGGTATAAGGGTGTCTTGGTCAACAAGTATCGCGCAAAATTCTTTCCCGGGTGGACTCACCAGGCCGTAGAAAGTCAGAGGAGGACCCCTATCCACCGGGAGTGTTTTGATAGCTTGTCCATTCAACCAATACAGAAGTAGAAATAAAAAAAGAGAGGATCAAGTCTCAGCTAGGGAGGCGCGTGTTTCCCTAAAAGTGATTGATCACGTATTACCCCAACTATTCATCCCTGGGGTAACCACGAGAACAAGAGCGTGAACGGTAGCTGGCATGGCAAGTGCTTACTTCTGTGTCACAGAGGACAACCTGGTCGAAAAGGTTCCTGTTGGAAGGTATCCGTTGCAATCAAGGCAAAAAACCGCCTCATATTGAAGTCAAAGTGGTAACTTTCCATAGCAGGTCGTCCACTTCTGACATCTACGATATTGTTTTTGTAGATATCGAACAAGGGACCCTAGTAACGCCGGGTTCTGAAATGTCACATGCGGCCATTGCCACTTAAGCACCGGTGTTTATCGCACCAATAGAGGTGCCGAACAATCCGTTCCGCTGCTCTATACATGACTGTTAGCAAACTAGCTATCCTAGGTCTGGCATGGCCAAAGAGCCTAGAGGAAGTCGGGGAAGTGGTTAACCAGAAGGCGTTCTGGACAGCCTTAAAAGAATTCGCGGGAAGGGTCGCGAGATTAGACAATCAATGACAACCGCGTGTAAAAATTCGGTGGGGTTGGTGGGAGGATTGAAAAATTTTAGATTGACTTGGCGTGAGTAAGGATACGAGCATAACAAAACCTGATATTAAAAAAAACAAAAAACATGATAATTATACCCAAATGTCCAATATGCACGAGAAACCCCACATCATTAATACAATCACTACCTATTTTCATAATTATGTGCGGAAAATCGAGAAATCGAATAAATAATAACAAATAAACAAAACAAATAAATCAGAAATCCTCATTAAATTAAATCAATAAAATAAACAAAGATAATAAAATAAAGTGAAACCGCGCATCCCCAGGACTTGAAAGTGAAGTGATAGTGATAGTGATTGTGATCCCCAGAACATTTAGTGCATACCCACCAGGACTTTAGCAGTGCACCCCATCTTCTCCTTAAAAGTAAGTTACAGTTAGATGTAGGCAGACGACCAGATCTTCGGATGCTGGAGAATTTTATTATCGAGGTAAGACTTAAATTGTGGCGGCTGTACTCTCACAAGCATTGATCTACATTAATCAGTAGTTTTTGAAATAATTTAACAAGCACGTTTTGTGCGTAATGGCGCTAGCCGACATAATGCTTGTGCGAGTGCACCTGATAAATAGGGTGATGCTTTTGCTATTTTGTGGACTGCTATATGCTTGACGCTTATTAGACATTTATTTATATATTTATATAATTATATTTATATATATTTTATATTTACACTTTATATTTATTAGCATGTATTGTAGTATTTTGTGGCATATTTGTTTTGTTTGACGTTCTGTCGCCATTTTGGTTGCAGTATATATTTGGGAAGGAAGAGTAGATTTGTGAAGATTGTAATCATAATATAAATCAGTTAGGGAATGATAGGGAAAGCTAGGGATGGATTTAAATTAGTTAGCTAGATTTGGATAGTTTTAAGACGACTCTTCAGGTCGCACTGGTAAGCAGAGCCGGCGTCTGCTATCCGGTATTACGGATCCCTCCCCCTCTCATTTTTTGTGTCTTGTTGATCGGGAACACTTCAAAGTCAGCGCTAGGGATACCATTATTTAAACCCTGTTTTTAGTTTTTGTTTCAGTTTGTCAGATTTTTAGGTTTGTTAGATTGTTACAGTTTGTTAGGTTTGTTAGATTTTTAGGTTTGGTAGATTTTTATTTAGTTTTTTTGTTTAGGGTGGATTAACTATGAAGTTAGAATAAATTAGAAGCACGATTATTTTCGCGTTTAAACCCAATGTACTACCTCCGGGTGGAGCATTGGGGACGTGGCCGCAAGTATAGCGGCCCTTATTCAAATTATAATGCTTTATACATGATTACTACAAAAGCCACGGTGAGTGGTCCATTCTGATTTCTCACTTTGCGATGAACAACTTGGTTAAGAACGGTAGAAACTGGGTCCGAATCGAGCTCAATAACTGCATGGTGGCCTTCTACGAAACAGTCACCGAGAGGCGGTAGAGTATTAGAAACCGCAAGATTAGCGGGGTCGTTTATTGTTATAAGAATGGTAGCGATAGGCATTCCTGTACAAACAATTGTACAAGTCGGATCGGTCGAAATTGGCATCTTGCATCTTAGACGACACGCCAATAGAAACCATCGACGTCCTGCTCCCCATTGAAGCTGTGCACGCGAAGTTCCGTACTCTGTTTAGCAAAACACCAAAGTGCGACATCGTGCCTAGCACGATTCCGTTGCACCGGAAGGTTGATGTGGGAAACTTCAACCCGATCAATAAAGCCTAGGTTTCAAATGCACTCAACACTTCAAAGTCCAACGCATGTAGACCCGAGTCTGTTCAACTTATCGCACTGCAAAAACAACCCAGCCTGAAAAGGCTGGTCTTTGCGTTTAACGTCATGATCTATTTTGGAATTGTTCCTCGCAGTCTGTGACAAAACCGTACCATGTTGTTCATTAAGGCAAGAGATTCTGCCAATCTTGACTATTGGCAGCCTATCAATATTTTCTCTGTAGTGCTTCGGCTTGTAAATGAGATTGTTGCGAAACGCCTAGGGAAACAACCTCTTACCTTACCTCACCTCTTACAGGACTTTGACGATGGCCTAACCATCGAAGGCGACACGCTAGTGGCGGTTTTGGGATATGCTGATAACGTGCTCTTGCTTATTCGGAATGTCAAAAAGACTAACCACCTACTGAAAACCACAGTGGAATTCTTAAGAGAACGTGGACTCAGTCTTAATCCTAAAAAGAGTAAAACTGTTTCTATGGGATTGCTGCCGGGCAGAAGACTTTGTTTTCTTTCACGAAAGCAATCTACTACGTTGCTGGGATTGGCCTCGCACCAATTGGATCTGGTAACCTGGTGAAATATCTGGGGCAGATCGTGCCAACGCTCGAAGGATTGAAGCTGCACATGGCGCGCATTGAGGGAGCATATTTGAAGTATGTCCAGAAGCTGACACTCATTCGTTAGCACCTGCTACACGATGCGTGCATGTGCTCCGAGAATCAACTCCAGAATATTAAGGTCATTTGACCGGCTTGTGCGGATTTTGGGTTGGCGTTTCGTGCATGTAAATGGAGCATCGGTGGAGGCCTTTATTCATGCACATCAACGGGATGGTGGCTTGGATATCCTATTCCCGTCTTGACCACACATGTACTAGTCCTTCCAGCAATGGAGCGTCTTTTTAATAAACTTAAGCTTGACCGATATAGCCGAGAGTCAAAGAGAGAGGTACGCGACCATTGGTGTGAAATCCTGGAGAAGCTTTACTCTGAGAACGGGTTGATGCAAGAGAAGGACATAGGGTTAAGTTCAGCCCGGCTCACTGGACGTGATTACTTTCAGACCGTCCATCTTCCAGGGAATCTTTTACATACCAGGGAAAACCCGAGCTATCCTCCTAATAAACGAAAGCATCGAGCTGGCTGTCCGAATTCGGAGACCCTAAATCATGTTCTGCAACGCTCTACAGTCTCGCACGGGTACAGGATACGCAGGCATGATCGGTTGCGAATTGTTTGGTAGAGCTGCTGAATTCCACGGGTGGATTGTGATGAAAGAATCAAGATTCTTGAGAAGATTCCAACGCGCTAGTTGTTGCTCGCCACCAGAAGACCACGTACTATGGCAATCCGGCGATGGTCAAGGTCTTGTAATGGAAATATCCGGACAAGAACTTGTGGTTCGCGCCGCTTGTCATAGGAGCTCGAGGTATCTGGTCGGTGACCAACAGGGAGGTTTTACAGAAACTGCAATTGATTCCAGCCCAGTGTAAAATCTCTGGAAGTAACACCATTAATGGGAGTGTAGTGATTCATCGGGATTATATGAGATTAATCACAATATCCGTGATTTAACTTTTTACCGCAGAAACACTTCCATAGTGATCGGTCTTGTTTGTTGTTACTTACATAAGTTTTTAAGTTCTTTTTATTACTACTATATGTGTGTTGCATGCGTTTCTAAATTTATTTACAATACTTTTTTACGCATCAACGTTTTAATGGTTGCAGCCCATTAGGATTACCGCGTGTTCCCCGACTTGGGCTGTCAGCCACGGAGGACACTTACCCCATTACATATTAGGCCTTCAGCCAGAGAAGGGGCTTGCAACCAATTTGCTACATAGGATGTTATGGGGACTTCTGTATGTATTTTACGCGAACGGCCCTCAAAAATCTTGACCGAAATGGGCCTGTTTGTTTATTAATTATTTAATATTATCGTTGAGCTGTCTTATAGCCGCAAATGTATATTGCAGTGCCAGAAGCTACGAACCTAAGCAGATACAACGCGGCCAAAGTGAGACTAGGTGAAAATGAGATTCAAATGCGAAAGGAGCTCTTGAGACGAAGACGCCTCTCAGGCGAAAGTTCCCCGGACGAAAGGAAATAGGTACCGTAGGGTCTGAAAATTAATTCTAGTCTGTTCAATAAACGTTGAATTTTCTAAGTTAGTACATAGAACTTAATTTTGTATGTTTACTTGTATATTTAATGTTTCTTTTGGTAATTTCCTATAATTACCTCATAAATATATGGCCTGCTTTTAATTTATGCGTTCTTACGTTTACCACAAGTATCATTAGCATTCAATGATGTATAAAAATTCCCAAGGGCATCGCGAACAATTGGTCTTAAATGTAAAATAAATATACTACTTTCTTTTGCTAATTAAAAGTAATTAGTTCATACATAAACTCAAATAATCAAGGATACCTATACTAGATTCGTAATCTAAAGAAATATTACCAGAAAAATCAATGGTATCTTAAGGTAAAAGAGTTAATATTTTTATACATGACGAGATATAGAAAGTATTTGCACTCAAGTAAATAATATATCATTGAATCTTCAATTTGTTTCGTTTCAGGTTCATTTTTGTGTTTTGTTTACCATACGTTGTTCAATTCATCAGGTTTAATGCTATACATACTTATTTAGTACAAGTAATTGAAAGAATGGGAATTCTATGTTACGCCCCCTCACATTGCAAAATACGTTAAACAGCAAATAATGTTGCTGTGTACGCGAAATTCCGTACTCTCTTTAGCAAAACCTCGAAGTGCGACGGCGTGCCTAGCACGGTTCCGTTGCACCGGTGGGTTGATGTGGAAAACTTCAACCCGATCAATGAAGCCGAGGTTCATGTGCACTCAACACTTCGGAGTCCAACACATGTGGGCCCGACTCTGTTCAACTTATCGCACTGCGAAAAGGACCTATACTGAAAAGGCTGGTCCTTGCATTTAACGTCATGCCCTATTTTGGAATTGTTCCTCGCAGTCTGCTACAAAACCGTACTATGTTACTTAGTAAGGCATCTGCCAATCTTGACAATTGGCAGTCTATCACGCTCTCCTCTAGAGTGCTTAGGCTTGCAAATGAGATAGTTGCAAAATGTTTGGGGAAACTACCTCACCAGCGTCATCAAAGGGGTTTTACTAGGATCCACGGGATGCTCCCGAATACCGTAACTCTGGACACTGTTATCAAGTACTGTCGCCGTAGGCCGTTGCCTTATCAAGTTGTATCTCTTGTTAATTCTAAGGCTTTTGATTCAGTGTTTCAGGGTTCTGTGGGCAGAGCATTCCATCGCTTCGGGGTCGAGGAGGGAACCCGACGTTTTATTATCGACTGGTACGATGGGACTAAGACTACCATTCAGATAGGACGGTTCCTGACACTCCCATAGAAATAACTATTGGGATTAAAGAAAGAGACCCTTTATGTCCATTCTGTTTAACTTCATTATAAATGAACTTATTTGCAAATTACAGAAACTTGGCGGTAGCTTTACCTTCGGAGCCGATGCACGAGTAGCGGCTTTGAGGTATTCGGATGATTTGTTCTTGATTGCTCGGAATACTAAAAAGCTTAACCGTCTACTGAAGACCACAGTGGAATTCTTACGGAAACGTGGACTCACTCTTAATCCTGAAAAGTGTAAGGTTGGTTCTATGGAATTGCTGCCGACTTTGTTTCCTTTCAAGAAAGCTATACACTACCTTGATGGGATCGGTCTCGCATCAATTGAACCTGGTGATCTGGTGAAATATTTGGATGCCAAGTACAATTTCATAAGACAGATCGTGCCAACGCTCGAAGGATTGAAACTGCCCTTGGCGCGCATTGAGGGAGCATATTTGAAGTCTGTCCAGAAGCTAACACTCATTCGTTAACACCTGCTACCACGATACGTGCATGTGCTGCAAACTCCTAGGATCAACTCCAGAATATTGAGGTCGTTTGACCGGCTTGTGCGGATTTCGGTGCGGCGTTTCGTGCATTTAAATGGAACATCGGTGAACGAGGTGGACATCCCATCCCTATATTCAACAATGCCAAAGATTTTAAGAAATCGCTTACTTAAGTTGATGGAGCGTGTGGACGTCCTGGCTGCACATGTGTTAGTTTTGCCAGCAATGGAGCGTCTACCAAGCTTAACCAATATAGCGGCAAGTTAAAAAGAGAGGTTTGCGACCATTGGTGTGAAATGCTAGAAAAGTCTTACTCTGGAACAGATTGATGCAGGGTTTAGTTAGGCCCGGCTCGCGGGATGTGACTACTTTCACGTCGTCTATCTTCGAGGGAATCTTTTATCCAAAAAGGTGAACACGAGCAATCCACCTAATGAACGAAAGTGCCGAGCTGGCAGTCCGAATTCGGAGACCCTAAGTTATGTTCTGCAACGGTGTCCATCCTCGCACTGGCACAGGATTCGCAGGCATGACCGGGTCGCAAATTGTTTAGTAGGACTGCTGAGTTCAACGGGTGGATTGTGATGAAGGAATCAACATTCTGCCTAGAAGATGGACGTCTAAGGAAACCGGATCTCCTTAGGTTCTAGTTGCAGACGTAACTGTACCTTGGGAAAATTCCAACGCGCTTGCTGTTGCTCGCCATCAGAAGACCACCTACTACGGCAGTCCGGCGGAGGTCAAGGTCTTGCAAGGGAAGAACTTGTTCTTCGCGCCGCTTGTTATAGGAGTTCGGGATATCTGGTCGGTGACTAACAGGGAGGTTTTACAGAAGCTGCAATTGATTCCAGCCCACTGTAAAATGTCTGGGAGGAACGCCATTAATGGGAGTGTAGTAATCCATCGCCGTCACATAGTGATCAGTTTTGTTTGTTGTTACTTACATAAGTTTAAAATTCTTTTTATTAATATTATATGTGTGTTGCATGCGTTTATAAGTTCACTTACAATACGTATCAACGTATTATTGGTTGCAGCCCATTAGGAGTACCGCCGTGTTCCACGACTTGGAATGTCAGCCAAGGGGGACACTTACCCCTTTATATATTAGGCCTTCAGCCAGAGAGGGGACTTGCAACCAACTTGCTACATAGGATGTTATGGGGGGTTCTGTACGTATTATATGCGAACGGCTCTCAAAAATCTCGCCTGAAATGAGCCTGTTTATTTATTAATTATTTAGTATTATTGTTGAGCTGTCCTATAGCCGCAAATGTATATTGCTGTGCCAGTAGCTACGAACCTAAGCAGATACAATGCCGCCAAAGTGAGACTGGGTGAAAATGGGATTCAAATGCGAAAGAGGTTACCGAACAAAGGAGCTCTTGAGACGAAGACGCCTCTCAGGCGAAAGTTCCCCGGACGAAAGGAAATAGGTACCGTAGGGTCTGAAAATTAATTCTAGTTGAATTTTCTAAGTTAGTACATAGAACTTAACTTTATATGTTTACTTGTATATTTAATGTTTCTTTTGGTAATTTCCTATAATTAGCTCATAAATATATGGCCTCCTTCTAATTTATGCATTCCTTCTTTACCACAAGTATCATTAGCATTCAATGATGTATGTAAAATGCCCAAAGGCATCACGAACAATTGGTCTTAAATATAAAATAAATATACTTACTTTCTTTTGCTAATTAAAAGTAATTAGTTCGTACTTAAACTCAAATAATCAAGGATAACGACACTAGATTCGTAATCTAAAGAAATATTACCAGAAAAATCAATAGTATCTTAAGGTAAGAGTTAATATTTTGATACATGACGAGATATAGAAAGTATTTGCAGGCAA
This sequence comes from Platerodrilus igneus, assembly GCA_036346225.1. Taxonomy (NCBI): domain Eukaryota; kingdom Metazoa; phylum Arthropoda; class Insecta; order Coleoptera; family Lycidae; genus Platerodrilus; species Platerodrilus igneus. Next base: position 502,665 of record JARFIW010001778.1, on the reverse strand, counting down.
GTAAATAATATATCATGGAATCTTCAATTTGTTTTGTTTCAGGTTCATTTTTGTGTTTTGTTTACCATACGTTGTTCAATTCATCAGGTTTAATGCTATAACTACTTATTTAGTACAAGTAATTGAAGGAATGGGAATTCTATGTTACGTCTCCTGACATTGCAAAATACGTTAAACGGCAAATAATTGTTTTTATTAATAAGCTGAACAGTAGATTTTTGTTTAGAATAAAATCGAAAACGCGACAAACGATGGAGTGGTTTAATATAATTTTTTTGGTAATGTTTTTTTCGCAAAGCGTTCACCCAAAAGGAATGGACTTGCAGTTTTCGTGGTGTAGAATAAACTACGTGTGGCCAAACGATAGAAATTTTATGAGATACGTACAAAGAAATGATCCAGATGCGTATGATACGTATAATTATGGTAAGTCATAATTTTGAAATTTTATTTTGATGAAAGAGGCCCTTGTTAAAGCATAGCGCTTTGATTTTTTGGTCACTTATGTAAGCGAACATGCTCTCTCGATTTAAAATATTTTCAACTATGCAGTGTTGCCAATTCTAATAAAACGTTGTAGTAACTTTGTTATTTTAAATGAAATACCCTATACCTAATGCCAGTTTTCGATTCCTTGTTTATTTTTGATTGATTTTTCTTAATACTGTCGTATACTTATCTGTCATAGTTTTCGAGATTTTCATTATTTTCAGTTTTTTTCTTAAGGAAACGTGACTTCAATTAAATGTTTATAAAACTATGACTCTAAACTCTATGGAACTCTAGCTTAGGTTGGGGTTAGTTAAGGCCCAAAGGTACCACATCCTGTAACCAAATCCTTCAGTAAGCATACAGGGTAGGTAATCCAGGCGCAATTGTTCCTTAATTAAAAAAAATTAAATGTTTGGATTTTTAAATGGAACCGCCTGTTTATTATTTGCAATTCAGGAAGCTGCTAAAATTTACTATTTGTCTATGTATTAATTGCCTTAGCAATTCTCACATTTTAAATAAATGCCAGTCTACTTTTTCATGCCGCCAATGCAATCAACGTAATGATTCGTTATTGCACTTCGATCGCGTTTCGTCTAAACCCGCTTTCGCTGCTAGTAACCAGGCTCGTTTGAGACCGGACACCGCCGCCTCAAGGTATCACCTTGCACTATTCCCGCTATTCAAGACCGCTACATGCCTTCCGCTCCTCGTGCCTCTGAGGAATCATAGAATTCGTTAGCTGTGGTGAACCGTCAACTTCGAATGTCGTTTTATTTAATTCTTTAGCTAAACCTTTAGTTGTTTTACTTTCCACCGTTCAAGTGAAAATTGCTAATTGCTCTAGTTCTTTCCAGCAATTTCGCGGTTTACTCGATTCGGGCAGCATGACTTCTTTTATTTCACAAAGTAGTGTGAAACGTATAGGTTTTCGTACTACTTCACATTCTCTTACCCTTAGTGAGTAGACCATTTAGTGACGAATCAGAACCACATTTCCTCCAGAATCCCACATTTCCTCACACATCTGGACCAAATTTACATGTAAATTCGCACTATAAAGTCTTATTTTTTAAGAATCTCCTCCTGGCTTCTCCTTGCTCTCCTCCTTGCTCGGACACCCCCACAACCATTTTGATTACATCACACCCGCATTCTTTCCACCCGCGAAATAAATCTTTCTCCACATTTCCACCCACGAGATAAACCTATCTTGTTTGGTATCAATTAATATTAGATTTTTCTCAGCTACCCAAATCTCTTTAAATTTTTTAGATTGCGCCATCCCCAAGGGAGCTACCCCATTTTTAAGATTTTTTACCTGTAGCGACTTTTGAGCGTTCTTATAAAATTTTTTATGCATGCAATACATCTTGTTAGTCTAAAATTTTACGCACATCCCGAATCTGCAAACAGATTTGCAATAGGACCACGCCCTGCGAAGTTATACCTCTTTAAAGTCCTGATCTTCTAATTTTGCTATTTACTCTATAAGCAAACCTAACAAATAGTTTTCTTCGTCTAACCAATGCATCTTTCGAGATAAACCTATCTTGTTTGGTATCAATTAATATTAGAATTTTCTCAGCTACCCATATCTCTTTAAATTTTTCACATAGCACCATCCCCCAGAGAGCTACCCCCCATTTTAAGATTTCTTACCTGTAGCGACTTTTGAGCGTTCTTATAAATTTTTTATACATGCAATACATTTTGTTAGTCTAGAATTTTATGCACAATCCGAATCTCTAAATAGATTTAAAATCGAACGACCCCTTACCATTTTACACACACCCTTTAAATTATAAATTTCCTGCGGCTCATACATAAAAGAAAATCTAAAAACAATTCTTAAAACTTTTTAATTACAGACAATTTTTACTAATACAGTTTAAATTTTGTAAAACAAAATTCCTAAATACATATTTACAATTTTTATTCTTAATCTAGAACTCATATCGGCTTATACTTATTAATATTTATTTCTAAATAGAGCACCTTTTCCAAAGACCAACCGGACCCGCATGTTTCAAATTCCTCTGATTTTGTTCTTATGGTTTCGCTTAAGACCTCGTACATATTTTCCAGATTACTAGAAGACGTTATAACCACATTTTTGTGTTAAAGGATTTCACATCGGTAGTCTCTTCCCCATTTTGGTGTAAACGCCGTAGAGTTCGCAGTAGACTTTACTGCTGTATGTTGTATTCTTTTTTCATTTATTAATCGAATAAATCGCTCTTTCTGCTTCCAAAGAAACTCGGGCACTCCATCGTCGACACTGGCGTTCTTTATGCGATAGCTAGCCATACGGTTGTTAAACGCTGTACTAACCATTTCTACACCATCGTCGCTAGTAGCGGTAACTGATGCATTTTTATGTCTGTTGCTCCTTAAATGTGCGACATACGTAGTTTTTTCCATTTCGAAATCGCATACTTTACACATAATTCGTGGTTGTTTCGTACAAGGCCCTTTAACAGCTGGCGGAGCTGAACGTTTACTGCTTAATGACATACCGTGCTGTTTTTCCTTGTGTCGCTGTAAGTTGCCCATTCTCGTAAAAGCGATACCGCAAGACCCACAGTTTAAGTACTTTGTTGCGGACGGATGTATAAGCTTAACCGTAGACGATGTTAAACCACGACAAAACAAAATCCGCACTATAGCACTTTGGTTAAACTTGTAAGCGAACTAACTTATAACTAAAGAGTTTACTCTTGCGTACCTGCTTTATGTACCCTATAGAATGCAAACCGAAGGTTTCGAAGACACCGAACGAAGTTGAGGATTCAGCGGGGAACCAAATGACGTCATAATCCTTGCTGCTCGTCCAATACATTTAGCGCCAATGCATGCACCGGTTCGCATCGTCGATGGTGCGAATGCCGTTAGTAGAAACATCGGAAACGTCTTCCATGTTATACGGATCGCGTGCATATTAAAAATCCAAAGGGTGATAGCACACGCACACAAATTGTGTGCAAGTCGTGCTGTAGAAGATGCAGTGCTACTATAACCAAAACTTAATAAAACACTTTAAACCATTACTAAGAAATACCAACTTGTTGTCTACAGGATACTTACTAATAAAGTAATTTAATTTTAAATAACTTCTACGTCATATTTTAGGAAATGGTGGGCTTGAATATTTTCAAATGAATCACCAAGCGAAAGTATATGCTTAGCAGTATTAAAATTAAATTAATTTCCCATTTTACGACCGTGGTTAATTATAGATTAAAATTTAATTTGTGCACGTTCGAGCTTCTCGTAAACCAACATATTTTATAGCAACAATGCGCTGTATAATACATGCATACCCCTTCGCCGCGTTACTGCTATTCTTGTAATTGCTAGAAAAAGTCACTCTCCTTTTTACTGTTAGGACCGATGCAAGCACCATTTTTTTTATACTTTCTATAGCACATCGCGCACTTTTTCGTCTGATGATTAAATTTTGCTTCTGTAGGCTTTTACACTTTCGCATAGCGGTCGGCCCACGTAATGATTTCTAGAACCGGTAAGTACTGATATCGTCCAAATAGAGAATTAGATGCTCGATGTCTGTCAACTTCCAATTCCCTCGTAAAAGGTAGAAAAACTCGTCAATCATCCATCTAAAACTTCGACCCGCTCCTGTTCTGATAATTTACAAACATTTTTCAAACGACAATGGGCCGAGAATTTTTAAACCTCCGAGGATCTTTAAGTCGTGATCAATTACACATCCGAGCTACGCGTAAACTAACATATTTTGCAGCAACTGTATAATACATGCATACCCCTTCTCTGCGCTACTGCTATTCTTGTAGTTGCTTGAAAAGTCAGTCGCCCTTTTACTGCTAGGGCTGCTAAAACACCATTCCATACTTTCTTTATAAGTGTAGCACATCGCGCACTTTTGTCGGATAATTAAATTTTTGTTTATGTAGGCCTTTACACTTTCGCTTATTTAAACATCTAATACGATTGATTAACCACTTTCGATTATTCTAACGGAGACCACCATACATCCGCCGCACCGTTCTTTTTGAATCCAACGATCCTATGGACTTCCACGCACTAACACCTACCGTATCTTTCCTACTATTTATTAAACAAAAACTACCGGTATCGCCATTGTGGATGTGTACGAGAGTATGTAACCATATACATTAACCAGTCTAAGCTATTTTATTTAGTCCACGAAAACTACTATTTTTCTAAACCATAATTAATAATCGTCTTTATAGGTTCCACATTTCTACCGTTACCCAATGACTGGTGCTACGTACATGGAAACTTTAATTTATTATTGGAGAGAATTCTTATTCTCCCGGCGACTGCATGCCTACCCCTTTTGGAGGTATATGCTCGTTATAGGTTGTAAGACCCTCGGTTTTACTTAACTATACTTCCTGAGACCTCTTTAATCTTTTTAATCGTATCCTTCTTGCTTACAGTACAGTAGGACTTAACATTACTACCAACAAATTCTAATACTGAACCCCCATTAAATACGTCTTTAATTTTCCCTACAACTTTTTTTGTTGACAAGTGTTATATTGTATTTATTATACGCAGGGTAGTCACTCTTTTAAGATAAATATATTTTGCTAGGTATCAACTAATATTAAATTTTCTAGAGACCCCAAATCTGTAAATAGATTTTAAATAGGACCACCCATACAAAGTTATGCGTTTTAAAGACCCAAATCACTAATTTTGCTCATCTTTATTTAACACCATATTTAAAACCTTTTCGCTACCCAAGACATATGCCTTAGCCAACCATCTCCCGAAAAATCTAAAACCGCCGTGTCCCGCGAATACCACGTGGAGATAACACGTATACTCTGTCAACCAGGAAGCCGGAAGGATTTGGAAGGTGGTAGAAGAACTTAAAAATTATGGGATCTTAAAACTAATATATACAATAGATTTACAAAATCCATACAAATATAAACAACTATCTTATATCTTTACACCCCCATGCGTAGATTGTTGTACTATTAGGATTGATGTACCTTTTGTCATCTTCCCTCGATAAACTAATTTTATTAATAAACTGCGTATGCAAATCGTATTCTTTACTCCGGTACATACGCAGGCAAGTACTCGATACCATCCAAATAAAGAATTGGATGCTTGGTGAGTGTTAACATCCGCTTCCCTCGTGTACGCCCAGACACATCCCAGCCCATGAGCACCCCTGCGCATGCACACCCCTGCCCATGCGCACCCCTGCGCGTACGCACCCCTGCCCATGCTCGCTGCCCATGCGCACCCTCTCTGTGCGAGTGCTATTTCGGGGTAACGTCACAGCCTTTTATAAATAAAGAACAGTGTTATATACTATTATAAAATGTTTATTCTGACATTATACATAACAAATTTAAAAATATTTAATGCCAAGCATGGAGTCATTTAAACTTAATTTTAATACAAAGTTATACACAGAAGACAGTCCTTTCTTTATGTTTGTTTGCAGTGGTTTCAATTTTATCTAATTTTATTCGCAGCTTAAAATTTAAATCGACACCTAAGTCTTCTATCTCCTTTTCTAACCAATAGTTTGATACATAAAGACCGTCTAGGTTTTCGAATTGTAAAATGTACCGAAGTTTGCCTCTATATTTAAAGTCTTTGATTCCGCCGACAACCAGATCCATTCCTTCGTATAATTCTTGCAGCTTGTGACAATCTTTTAATCGCAGCTTTCCCACTATATCCTGCATACGTATCTTGTTAGCTTGATCGACTTCTTCTTGTCGGTATTGGAGGAAATTCTTATTCTCCCACAGACTGTTGCGTAGTTGCATGTCCACCACTTTTGGGAATATATGGTTGTTATAGGTTGTAAGACCCTCGGTTTTAAATGATCCAAAAGGTTCTTTACTAGGCAAATATACAATGTTTAGCGGAACCCCTTTGCGTGTGGTGTACGCCAAGGTTACGAAACCCGCATTCCTTAGTTCGTCTTTGTTATCTGCCATTTTGATAAATACGTTTTAGAATAACTTTTAAAAAGTATACGGATTTAGTACCATCCTTTTCTGCAAGAACGCCTACATAACTAAAAAGTCTTTTTACTAACCGCAAATGCATACAGCTTGTACAACCCGGATGTATCTAAGTCAGTCCATCGGCACATAAAATAATCTTTTAATTCTTCCTCATTTTCTCTAATAAGATGTTCTTTGTCTAACACATCTTTGTATTGTTCGCGTATTGTCGCAGTGTTTTCCATGTAGTCCAATTTTCGCTTTTTTGCATCCATTTCCTCTAATTCCAGTTGTCTTTTCCTTCCACTTACAGCATATGGCATGCATAATGGCGCAATTTCCTTTAACGTAAACGGATAGAGTTTACTACCAATATTTGCGCGCTGTCGTACAACTTCTGGGCGAATGTTAGGTGTATTTATCAATCCCAATTCCGAAATGGCTATTTCTTTTGGAATTGTAGAATATGGTGTTGCAGATTGTGTAAAATATGTACTACCTGCTTTAATGTAGCACTTGTGTAAGATTTTTATTTTATCTTGGCTATCTTCCTCTACTATCTCCAAATAATTTATAGGTAAATAGTTAAAACTAAAAGCCGAAAGCACATACTTTATCAATTTTTCCCTTTCCTCTAGTTTTTCGGACAACTTAATTTGCAAGCCCGTCAATTTCTTTGTATTGCCATTCCCCCAATACACGTACTGTAGCAGGTTATTATAGACTAAACAACAGCTATTTTGTAGCTTGTCCGATAGCTTACTCCACATTTTGGCAAGTGATACCGAGTACATTGGCGCCTTTAGGAAGTATAACTTACTATCTTCCAATAAGGTTAAACAGTCTTTTAAGGGTTTATACACTCGTTCCGCACTGACATAGCTTCCAATTGCACAGTTGTATATTGTCGCTTCCAATCGCGTAATACCATGTTCTTTGACCAAAGTAGACGCAAATGTTTCCTTAAACGTACATCTGGACAACGTAAAAATCTAGTATATGATTGCCAAGTTGTTTATTAACACCAGGACTTGTTATCTGACACACAAATTTGTTGTATATCTTAATTCTTGCATTGGTTGTTAGCCATGTTAAATAATCAATTCCTACAGTTTTATCGTTGTCAACTATAATATTACACTTTTCTTCGTATTCTCTCTTATAGCAAAAGTTATCCTTTGTAGTTAAATAATTACACATCTCCATCTTGCTAAATATGCCCGCAAAATCTTGGGTTACATCCATGTCAAAAGATAGAAATAATCTTTTCGACTTCGTTTAATATATCTGGTAGTTCCTCCAATAAAGTTTCCAACTTAACATCTGCTAGTTCCACTTTGTATGGAACACATATAGGATTTTGGAATTTTTTATTAATGCATTCGAGGTCTTCTTTTTCCGATAATTTCTTTTACTCTCTGGCCCATCTTGTTAGTGCTTTCCAGAGAAACGGAAGCTTAGCTTTAACACCATGCCTAGCGGAAACAAATCGGTTGAACTTTCTTCGTAGATAGCTGTTAAATGCACCACAAATTTCTTTTTTTAGGATAAACATCTTTTTGTTTGCAGATGCTTGTTCGGTGTCAGAAAGGTCGCAAATTTTAACCAACATTATATTGTCACAAAATGGTTCTGTAATTGGTGTGTGTAGTCCACCAGTCAGCATCTGTTCGCCTTCGACATAACAAATATTACCAATATCTGTTACCAGATTATTGTTGCACATATTTTCTGTCAACAGCCATAATCCAAATCGCTCATTTGTCGGTTTCACTTTATTCCCAAGAAGTTGAGAAACGTTAATCACCTTGGAGACGCTCATGTTTACCGTTCTAGCTACTATCGAATACTAAATTGAATACGAAAAAATTGTTCTCTTACGTATTCTACAGAGTGAGGACGTATATTGCCGAAGATAGTCGAATATGTTGTTATCCAACCTAAGCCGACAGGGATGCGCATCGACATATATCCGGATATATGTAGGATGTTAAGTTAGGGTGAAATTGCCCCATAGGGTGAAATTACCCCCACATGACCACATGGCCATATGACCACTTGACCATATGACCATATGACCATATGACCACATGACCACATGACCATATGACCACATGACCATATGACCTAATTGCTTTTTGATGAGTTTTTCCATTAAAAACCAAGTGTGGACCTAGGTTAGATAAAAGGAAAAATTAATAGGTTAGGTCAGAGTCTACTTTGGTCAAAGAACATGGTATTACGCGATTGGAAGCGACAATATACAACTGTGCAATTGGAAGCTATGTCAGTGCGGAACGAGTGTATAAACCCTTAAAAGACTGTTTAACCTTATTGGAAGATAGTAAGTTATACTTCCTAAAGGCGCCAATGTACTCGGTATCACTTGCCAAAATGTGGAGTAAGCTATCGGACAAGCTACAAAAATAGCTGTTATTTAGTCTATAATAACCTGCTACAGTACGTGTATTGGGGAAATGGCAATACAAAGAAATTGACGGGCTTGCAAATTAAGTTGTCCGAGAAACTAGAGGAAAGGGAAAAATTGATAAAGTATGTGCTTTCGGCTTTTAGTTTTAACTATTTACCTATAAATTATTTGGAGATAGTAGAGGAAGATAGCCAAGATAAAATAAAAATCTTACACAAGTGCTACATTAAAGCAGGTAGTACATATTTTACACAATCTGCAACACCATATTCTACAATTCCAAAAGAAATAGCCATTTCGGAATTGGGATTGATAAATACACCTAACATTCGCCCAGAGGTTGTACGACAACGCGTAAATATTGGTAGTAAACTCTATCCGTTTACGTTAAAGGAAATTGCCCCATTATGTATGCCATATGCTGTAAGTGGAAGGAAAAGACAACTGGAATTAGAGGAAATGGATGCAAAAAGCGAAAATTGGACTACATGGAAAACACTGCGACAATACGCGAACAATACAAAGATGTGTTAGACAAAGAACATCTTATTAGAGAAAATGAGGAAGAATTAAAAGATTATTTTATGTGCCGATGGACTGACTTAGATACATCCGGGTTGTACAAGCTGTATGCATTTGCGGTTAGTAAAAAAGACTTTTTTAGTTATGTAGGCGTTCTTGCAGAAAAGGATGGTACTAAATCCGTATACTTTTTAAAAAGTTATTCTAAAAACGTATTTATCAAAATGGCAGATAACAAAGACGAACTAAGGAATGCGGGTTTCGTAACCTTGGCGTACACCACACGCAAAGGGGTTCCGCTAAACATTGTATATTTGCCTAGTAAAGAACCTTTTGGATCATTTAAAACCGAGGGTCTTACAACCTATAACAACCATATATTCCCAAAAGTGGTGGACATGCAACTACGCAACAGTCTGTGGGAGAATAAGGATTTCCTCCAATACCGACAAGAAGAAGTCGATCAAGCTAACAAGATACGTATGCAGGATATAGTGGGAAAGCTGCGATTAAAAGATTGTCACAAGCTGCAAGAATTACACGAAGGAATGGATCTGGTTGTCGGCGGAATCAAAGACTTTAAATATAGAGGCAAACTTCGGTACATTTTACAATTCGAAAACCTAGACGGTCTTTATGTATCAAACTATTGGTTAGAAAAGGAGATAGAAGACTTGGTGTCGATTTAAATTTTAAGCTGCGAATAAAATTAGATAAAATTAAACCACTGCAAACAAACATAAAGAAAGGACTGTCTTCTGTGTATAACTTTGTATTAAAATTAAGTTTAAATGACTCCATGCTTGGCATTAAATATTTTTAAATTTGTTATGTATAATGTCAGAATAAACATTTTATAATAGTATATAACATTGTTCTTTATTTATAAAAGGCGTGACGTTACCCCGAAATAGCACTCGCACAGAGAGGGTGCGCATGGGCAGCGAGCATGGGCAGGGTGCGTACGCGCAGGGTGCGCATGGGCAGGGGTGTGCATGCGCAGGGTGCTCATGGGCTGGGATGTGTCTGGGCGTACACGAGGGAAGCGGATGTTAACAGTCACCAAGCATCCAATTCTTTATTTGGATGGTATCGAGTACTTGCCTGCGTATGTACCCGGAGTAAAAGAATATGATTTGCATACGCAGTTTATTAATAAAATTAGTTTATCGAGGAAGATGACAAAGGTACATCATTCCTAATAGTACAACAATCTACGCATGGGGGTGTAAAGATATAAGATAGTTGTTTATATTTGTATGGATTTTGTAAATCTATTGTATATATTAGTTTTAAGATCCATAATTTTAAGTTCTTCTACCACCTTCCAAATCCTTCCGGCTTCCTGGTTGACAGAGTATACGTGTTATCTCCACGTGGTATTCGCGGGACACGGCGGTTTTAGATTTCTCGGGAGATGGTTGGCTAAGGCATATGTCTTGGGTAGCGAAAAAGGTTTTAAAGATGGTGTTAAATAAAGATGAGCAAAATTAGTGATTTGGGTCTTTAAAACGCATAACTTTGTATGGGTGGTCCTATTTAAAATCTATTTACAGATTTGGGGTCCCTAGAAAATTTAATATTAGTTGATACCTAGCAAAATATATTTATCTTAAAAGAGTGACTACCCTGCGTATAATAAATACAATATAACACTTGTCAACAAAAAGTTGTAGGAAAATTAAAGACGTATTTAATGGGGTCAGTATTAGAATTTGTTGGTAGTAATGTTAAGTCCTACTGTACTGTAAGGCAAGAAGGATACGATTAAAAGATTAAAGAGGTCTCAGGAAGTATAGTTAAGTAAAACCGAGGGTCTTACAACCTATAACGAGCATATACCTCCAAAAGGGTAGGCATGCAGTGCGCGGGAGAATAAGAATTCTCCAATAATAAATTAAAGTTTCCATGTACGTAGCACCAGTCATTGGGTAACGGTAGAAATGTGGAACCTATAAAGACGATTATTAATTATGGTTTAGAAAAATAGTAGTTTTCGTGGACTAAATAAAATAGCTTAGACTGGTTAATGTATATGGTTACATACTCTCGTACACATCCACAATGGCGATACCGGTAGTTTTTGTTTAATAAATAGTAGGAAAGATACGGTAGGTGTTAGTGCGTGGAAGTCCATAGGATCGTTGGATTCAAAAAGAACGGTGCGGCGGTATGTATGGTGGTCTCCGTTAGAATAATCGAAAGTGGTTAATCAATCGTATTAGATGTTTAAATAAGCGAAAGTGTAAAGGCCTACATAAACAAAAATTTAATTATCCGACAAAAAGTGCGCGATGTGCTACACTTATAAAGAAAGTATGGAATGGTGTTTTTTAGCAGCCCTAGCAGTAAAAAGGGCGACTGACTTTTTCAAGCAACTACAAGAATAGCAGTAGCGCAGAGAAGGGGTATGCATGTATTATACAGTTGCTGCAAAATATGTTAGTTTACGCATAGCTCGGATGTGTAATTGATCACGACTTAAAGATTCCTCGGAGGTTTAAAAATTCTCGGCCCATTGTCGTTTGAAAAATGTTTGTAAATTAGCAGAACAGGAGCGGGTCGAAGTTGTTAGATGGATGATTGACTGAGTTTTTCTACCTTTACGAGGGAATTGGAAGTTGACAGACATCGAGCATCTAATTCTCTATTTGGGCGATATCGAGTACTACCGGTTCTAGAAATCATTACGTGGCCGACCGCTATGCGAAAGTGTAAAAGCCTACAGAAGCAAAATTTAATCATCAGACGAAAAGTGCGCGATGTGCTATAAAAGTATAAAAAATGGTGCTTGCATCGGTCCCTAACAGTAAAAGGAGAGTGACTTTTCTAGCAATTACAAGAATAGCAGTAACGCGGCGAAGGGTATGCATGTATTATACAGCGCATTGTTGCTATAAAATATGTTAGTTTACGAGAAGCTCGAACGTGCACAAATTAAATTTTAATCTATAATTAACCACGGTCGTAAAAATGGGAAATTAATAATTAATTTTAATACTGCTAAGCATATACTTTCGCTTGGTGATTCATTTAGAAAATATTCAAGCCCACCATTTCCTAAAATATGACGTAGAAGTTATTTAAAATTAAATTACTTTATTAGTAAGTATCCTGTAGACAACAAGTTGGTATTTCCTTAGTAATGGTTTAAAGTGTTTTTATTAAGTTTTTGGTTATAGTAGCACTGCATCTTCTACAGCACGACTTGCACACAATTTGTGTGCGTGTGCTATCACCCTTTGGATTTTTAATATGCACGCGATCCGTATAACATGGAAGACGTTTCCGATGTTTCTACTAACGGCATTCGCACCATCGACGATGCGAACCGGTGCATGCATTGGCGCTAAATGTATTGGACGAGCAGCAAGGATTATGACGTCATTTAGTTCCGCTGAATCCTCAACTTCGTTCGGTGTCTTCGAAACCTTCGGTTTGCATTCTATAGGGTACATAAAGCAGGTACGCAAGAGTAAACTCTTTAGTTATAAGTTAGTTCGCTTACAAGTTTAACCAAAGTGCTATAGTGCGGATTTTGTTTTGTCGTGGTTTAACATCGTCTACGGTTGCTTATACATCCGTCCGCAGCAAAGTACTTAAACTGTGGGTCTTGCGGTATGGCTTTTACGAGAATGGGCAACTTACAGCGACACAAGGAAAACAGCACGGTATGTCATTAAGCAGTAAACGTTCAGCTCCGCCAGCTGTTAAAGGGCCTTGTACGAAACAACCACGAATTATGTGTAAAGTATGCGATTTCGAAATGGAAAAAACTACCTATGCCGCACACTTAAGGAGCAACAGACATAAAAATGCATCAGTTACCGCTACTAGCGACGATGGTGTAGAAATGGTTAGTACAGCGTTTAACAACCGTATGGCTAGCTATCGCATAAAAACGCCAGTGTCGACGATGGAGTGCCCGAGTTTCTTTGGAAGCAGAAAGAGCGATTTATTCGATTAATAAATGAAAAAGAATACAACATACAGCAGTAAAGTCTACTGCGAACTCTACGGCGTTTACACCAAAATGGGGAAGAGACTACCGATGTGAAATCCTTTAACACAAAAATGTGGTTATAACGTCTTCTAGTAATCTGGAAAATATGTACGAGGTCTTAAGCGAAACCATAAGAACAAAATCAGAGGAATTTGAAACATGCGGGTCCGGTTGGTCTTTGGAAAAGGTGCTCTATTTAGAAATAAATATTAATAAGTATAAGCCGATATGAGTTCTAGATTAAGAATAAAAAATTGTAAATATGTATTTAGAAATGTGGTTTTACAAAATTTAAACTGTATTAGTAAAAATTGTCTGTAATAAAAAGTTTTAAGAATTGTTTTTAGATTTTCTTTTATGTATGAGCCGCAGGAAATTTATAATTTAAAGGGTGTGTGTAAAATGGTAAGGGGTCGTTCGATTTTAAATCTATTTAGAGATTCGGATTGTGCATAAAATTCTAGACTAACAAAATGTATTGCATGTATAAAAAATTTATAAGAACGCTCAAAAGTCGCTACAGGTAAGAAATCTTAAAATGGGGGGTAGCTCTCTGGGGGATGGTGCTATGTGAAAAATTTAAAGAGATTTGGGTAGCTTAGAAAATTCTAATATTGATTGATACCAAACAAGGTAGGTTTATCTCGTGGGTGGAAATGTGGAGAAAGATTTATCTCGCAGAGGGTATATGTGTAACTTTGCAGGGCGTGGTCCAATTTCAAATCTGTTTGCAGATTCGGCTTGTGCGTAAAATTGTAGACTAATTTAATGTATTGCATGTATAAAAAATTTATAAGAACGTTCAAAAGTCGCTACAGGTAAAAAATCTTAAAATTAGGGTAGCTCCCTTGGGGATGGTGCAATCTGAAAAATTCCTAGAGATTTGGGTAGCTGAGAAAATTCTAATATTAATTGATACCAAACAAGATAGGTTTATCTCGAAAGATGCATTGGTTAGACGAAGAAAACTATTTGTTAGGTTTGCTTATAGAGTAAATAGCAAAATTAGAAGATCAGGACTTTAAAGAGGTATAACTTCGCAGGGCGTGGTTCTATTGCAAATCTGTTTGCAGATTCGGGATGTGCGTAAAATTTTAGACTAACAAGATGTATTGCATGCATAAAAATTTTATAAGAACGCTCAAAAGTCGCTACAGGTAAAAATCTTAAAATGGGGTAGCTCCTTGGGGATGGCGCAATCTAAAAATTTAAAGAGATTTGGGTAGCTGAGAAAATCTAATATTAATTGATACCAAACAAGATAGGTTTATCTCGTGGGTGGAAATGTGGAGAAAGATTTATTTCATGGGTGGAAAGAATGCGGGTGTGATGTAATCAAAATGGTTGTGGGGTGTCCGAGCAAGGAGGAGAGCAAGGAGGAGCCAGGAGGAGATTCTTAAAAATAAGACTTTATAGTGCGAATTTACATGTAAATTTGGTCCAGATGTGTGAGGAAATGTGGGATTCTGGAGGAAATGTGGTTCTGATTCGTCACTAAATGGTCTACTTTAGTGGTTTAGGTTCCATGTGCTCTGCTGCTCAGCATGGCACTATCGCCGTTTCGCTCAAACCAATAGGTGTTTCTTCACTAATTATTAATTTTCAAGCTGTAGTACTTCCCAACATTTGAGAAAATTTGCCTACAACATTTTAATCATCTGGCTAACCTCAAGCTAGCTGATCCGCTCTTTGCTCAATCTGGACCCATCGATTTCTTACTTGGCGTGGATATTTTCCCCAAGTGTTATTAGACAGTCGCATCCAGGGCGATAGTGATCGACCTGTTGCTACTAATAACCATCTTCAGATATGTTTTAATGGGAAACATACCTTCCTTGCCCGCTTCTGAAATAACTAGCTTGTCTTGCATGACAGATTCTACTTCCCCATTGGAAGATATTGTCGCTAAATGCTGGGAAGTCGAAAATGTCCACGCCGCTCAACCTTTCACGCCTGAAGAAACTCTTGTTGAACAACATTTTGTCGATACATTCCGCTGCAATGAACAAAGTCGATTTGTCGTCTCACTGCTGTTTAGAGATCAAGAACCATTTTTTTCAGGTAGTCGTGATCTTGTCTTACAACGATTTGTTTCTTTAGAAAATCGTCTACTCAAGCAACCTCGTGTTTACGAACAATACGTTTCGTTCATGCGTGAATATCTTGATTCTCAACATATGCAATCTGTTGTTATTGGGTCTCATTCGGACTTTTCTTATTACATTCCGCATCATTGCGTTGTGAAACCCGAAAGCGTAAGTACGAAATTACGAGTTGTTTTCAACGCTTCCGCTAAAACTCTGTCTCAGTGGTCCTTAAACGATTACTTGTTTGTTGGGCCGAAGTTGTAACCCGATATCACCGCAATTTTGTTACAATTTCGTTTACATCCTTATGTTGTCACTGCCGATATTCGTCAGATGTACAGACAAATTCTTGTAAATACCGCTCAGTGTGACTGTCAACGAATTGTTTGGCGCTTCTCCCCTGAGGAGCCCATTCAGGATTTTAAATTAAATACCGTTACGTATGGAATCAATTGTGCTCCCTTTCTTGCCATACGCACACTTCAGCAGTTGGCCGTGGACGAAGAAAATTCTTATCCGTTAGCCGTTTTCGCACTTTGCCACCATACTTATATTGATGACATCGCTACTGGTGGAGATTCTATTAACTCAACCCTCGCTCTACGTAATCAACTAATTTCTTTTAAAACTTGGTGCTTTCGAACTTTATAAATGCTCAAGTAACCATCCTCAATTGTTCAAAGATCTTTCCGTTACGCAGCAATTCGCGCAACCCCGCTCCTTTGAGGATCCTGATACTCAACCCTTAAAAGTTTTAGGTCTTCAATAGAACCCCATGTTACAGGCGGAAAAGCTACTAAGTGTATCTTTTCCAGTCAAATTATAAAATGGGGGCGGCCTGTAAAACAAAAATTAAAGGGGGGGTCACCGGCACTAGCTAGCGGGAGGTCGTGGATCATAAAGAGGGTTAAAATTTTGAAAAAAAAGGGTTAAATTAATTTATAATATACTACAAAAATGTGGCACTTACCTTTCATAAAATATTGTGGCTTAATGACAATTGCCAAGGGCGCCAGACAAGTCGAGAATGTCCAAATGTTCGTAAAAATCCTTGAGAGACTTGTCATCCCAAGGAGGACAATTGTTTCTTTTAATCAATTCCTCACTTTTTACTACTTATATAAAAAAAATAAGAAAAACTATTGACTTAATCAACGGCAAACAAAACTATTTAATTCACAGAGCAATAAACGTGAACCTCTTACATTCATTGATTTAGAAATTTAAGTGAATGGGTGACTATGGAATTTATGAAAATTTTGAGTACATAAGTAGTTATCAAACACTTGTATATGAAAGAAACTTATATTATAAATCGTACACTAATTTAATCCTACGGTTTATGGCCAAAACGTCCTAACAAATAAACTAACTAAAAATTGGTCATGCTACTTAACTATAAAGACTTACTTACTAATAATTGTCCATTGTGTGAGGGTTTGTTTTCCAACGTAGAGCAGTTATTAAATTTGGGAAGAGAATCTCGCTTGTTGCTTCTGTTTGTAATGTTTAAGAAAATTGACTGGCACACGAACTCGGCAGAATTTTGACAATATCATTTACTTGTGCGTCACACGCCTACAAGTTTTTAAATAGTTATCTTGCATCACTATAAATCCGCGACATATGGGCATAACCCTCGCGAAACTGGAAGAGTAACACTTTTTCCAATTTTTTTACTAACGTAATACGAAGTTTAATATTCTATGTCATGCCAGAGAACGCTAACCGCAAAACTACGTTTCTCTCTACTTCTTAACCACGGTCGGCCCCATTGGAAAAACTCCCCGTCTTTGGCTAAAGCCTTCAAATATATAGACTAAATTTCCTACCCTAATAATCACGTACGGCATTTTCTGTTATCCAATGACAGAACTGAACCTCCCACAAAACAAGATTTCAGAAACCAAATCCAACCCCTTTTTAGATGATGGTCACGGATGCAATCACTTTCCCACGAATTTAAATTATATTTTTTCCTTCTACGAATTACTTAGTTATTGCAATGTGGAACCTACTTATGGCGACAGTGTCTGCCATTAACAAAGACCGGCTAACCTACTTGAGCCGAAATGGATTTTAAATACAATAGATGTCTCCAGACTACTTAAGATTATTTGTAATATTTGAACAAATCAAATTGGAAATAGTTTCCGCTATTATAATGTTTTGTTTTGTCTAACCCGCTGTAAATCAACGAAAGTATTAAGCTTTTCAAACTGAAATTGGTTTTCCTTTATTTACGCTACAAAGGTACTATTACATTTTAATTTAATCGGATTTGTTAGTCTGTTACCGACCTAACTTTTAAGAAGTTTATTGTATTTGACTTACGTATTTTCGACCCCACGGGACTTTTATCCCCTCTCACTTTTCTGGTAAAACACCTAATTCAACGTTTATGGTCGTCAAAATTAGAATGGGACGCTCCCCCTCCCCTGACCTCCTCCGTTTGTGAGAGAGATACTTGCATAACTTACCGCTTCTCTCGGATTTCGCTTTACCCCGCTTGCTTATTCTGCCACAGTTTACTACGTGCGAAGTTCACTGCTTAGCTGACGCTTCCGAACGTGGATACTGTGCTGTTGTTTATTTTCGCTTTGTTACTCCTTCCGCCGTTGAGATTCGCTTAGTGTGCGCTAAGTCTAAGGTCGCACCACTTCGTACAATCTCTTTACCCCGTCTCGAATTGTTGGCCGCCACACTGCCATCCAAATTATTAATCTTTGTTCTCAAAACCTTTGATTCGACCCTTACTTTTCATAAAATTTACTGTTGGTCTGACTCCATGGTAATACTTTTATGGATTTGTTCCCCGCCGCAGCGTTGGAAGACTTTCGTCGCCAATCGTGTTGCTTACATTCAGGAAAACACGTCTCGCGCCTCTTGGCAACACATCCCGGTCACCGAAAATCCTGCCGATGTTGGGTCACGTGGTTTACTCTCTACCGACTTGTGCCAATGTTCTTTATGGTAGGCGGCTTCACCAACCTTGTATGGGTCTTTCGAAAACTACAGTCCATATATTCCGCCTTCAGATATTCCTGAAGTTCTTACTGAACAACGCTCTATTGTTTTATCCGCTGTCGTAACATCCTCTTGGATTCAATCAATTCTAGAAAATCACTCTTCCTTTCCATTTATTACTCGCATTGTTGCTTGAATTCTTCGTTTTCGTCATAATCTACGTCACCCACACGAAAAGTACTCCGGACCTTTGTCATCTTCTGAGTTGCACAATGCTTTGATCCCTTTGCTTGCGTACACTCAACAATCTTATTTTGCTATCGAGCTTGAAGCCATTCATCCTGGATCCCCTTTAGAAAAGAGTTTTTGCAAATTGTCCCCTTTTATTCGTGATGGAATCTTGCGCGTCGAGGGTCGCCTGGCTCACGCGCCTTTGTCTTCTCACCGTAAATTTCCTGCTTTGTTACCTAGCAAAAGTCGATTCACTGATCTGTATGTTACTTACGTTCATTTAAAATACTTCCACGCGGGTGCTCAAATGGTCCATTTTCTCGTCAGTCAGCATTTCTTGATTATTTCTGGAAGACAATCTATCCGTCGTATTTTGAGTCACTGTCTAACGTGCTGAAAGACCAATCCGGTCGCATTGCAACCTCCCATGTGCAACCTGCCTTCATGTCGAGTTACTCAAGTCATACCTTTTTTGTGTTCGGGCGTCGATTTCGCTGGTCTCTTTTCTAGTATTATGTCTCGACTACGGCGCGCTAAAGTTTTAAAATCATATTTATGTGTTTTTATCTGTATGGCTACCAAAGCGCTGCACCTTAAAATCGTATCTGACTTGTCAACGGCCGCCTTTCTAGCGGCTTTGCGCCGATTTATTGCCAGGCGTGGCCTTTGTGATCACCTCTATAGTGATTGTGGCACAAATTTTGTGGGCGCTCATAAACAGTTAATTCATCTCGCCAAGCTTGCTGCTTTCAAAGACAATAGCTCGTGGCATTTTATACCGCCGGCTTCACCTCATTTTTGTGGTTTATTGGAAGCGGGAGTGAAATCTGTTAAGACCCTGCTACTACGTACTATTGGCGAGCAAGTGTTAACTTTTGAAGAGTTGGCTACTGTCTTTATCCAAATTGAGGCCATCTTGAACTCACGTGCCCTCACACCTTCGAGCACTGACCCCAATGATTTGAGCTGTCTTACACCCGGTCATTTTTTAACTTTGGCCCTTTTAACCGCCATCCCGGAACCCGCACTTTCTTGCCTACCGCTTAACCGCCTCTCCCACTGGCAATTGCTCCAGCGAATTGAACAAGATTTTTGGTCCCGCTGGTCCAAAGAGTACTTACACTCGCTACAACAGCGCTCAAAGTGGCACACCCCGTCTCCTCAAGTTGATTTGGGCACCTTAGTACTAATTAGGGTCGCTAGTGTTCCTCCTTTTCGTTGGTCACACTTAAAACCGCTCATGGCGAGTTGAAGCGTCCTGTGTCAAAGCTCTGCCGTTTACCCTCAATGTAGAAAAAAGAATTCTTTTTTTCTTTTGTTTTTGTAGATCCTTCTTTTCTTTTTTCGCTTGGTCATTCCGCCCCCCCTCCCCGCCTGTTTACTTCAAGCATACGCCAACAAGTACCGCGAGTGATAAAACTCTGTGTTATTCCGCATGTGCAAGAACAGTATTGACTGGAAAATCTACGAAGCAAGGGAGAATCGATTTGTCGTTCGAACTCACCGCATCGCTGTTTTCCACGTTCCACGTAGAACAAATTAATTACATGAACCGCTTTTCTTCACAACACCGCTGTCGTCATAAATGTGCTTTGCTACACCCGTCAAAGAAAAGAGTAGTTTTTTGTTTACATCGTTTTTCGTTGGCACGGCTTCATATACACCAGGTGAGTGCTTTTAGTAAACGCTTGATCTGATTAAAAACATTAATTATTTGTTGTTTGTTCAATTATCACTAAATTTTATATACAGTCCACTTCTCTCTACCACAGAGCTATCGTAGTTTTGTTACCGCATTATACAAGGTAAATGCCGATATTTTTCAACACTAGACCTCGCATCAGGATACCGTCAAGTAGAAATGGATCAGAAAGATACATCGAAAACCGCCTTTAGCACACCTAGAGGACATTACGAATACAAACGAATGCCATTTGGATTAAAGAGTGCACCCGCAACTTTTCAGCGAGTCATGGACAATATTTTACGTGGAATACACAACTAAAAATGTCTTGTTTACCTAGACGACATCATAGTTTATTCAACATCATTAGTAAAACATATAGAAAGATTGAGAGAAGTATTTGAAAGACTGAGAAAGGCGCCTTTTAAAATACAACTAGATAAAAGCGAATTTTTTCAGAAAGAAGTATTATTTTTAGGACATATAATAACACCCCAAGGAGTCATGCCAAATCCCGATAAAACAAATGTAATACTAAATTACCCCCTACCAAAAACAAACAAGAAAATCAAAGAATTTTTAGGACTTAGTGGTGACTACCGCAAATTCATTAAAGGTTAGGCACAGATAATCAAGTCCCTAACAAATTGTTTAAAAAAGGGAACAAAATTAATAAACACACCCCCGAATGCATTAAAGCCGTAGATAAAATTAAAAGTATACTAACGAATCAGCCCGTATTAGAATACCCAGACTTTTCGAAACCACTCATATTAGCGACAGACGCATCAAATGTAGCATTAGGCGCAGTATTGAGCCAAAGAAAAGTAGGTAGCGATAAACCATAAACCCATCAGCTATGCGTCCAGAACCCTAAACAAAATATAGTACGCATAAAAGTCTAAGTTATTATTTCATCTTATTGACTATAATACGTTAGGATTTGTCAACTTATCTTATGTAATTAGTTACCTAATATATATATATATATATATATATATATATATATATATATATATATATATATATATATATATATATATATATACCGACCATAGACCATTAGTATGGATATGCAAAATTAAAGAACCAAATTTAAAATTACAACGATGGAGAATCAGATTAGAAGAATACGATTACGAAATTATATACAAAAAAGGAATTTATAATAACAACGCAGACGATTTACGTAGAATACAGCTGAACGCACTAGAAACGGAATCCATTGTAGGAAACGTAGACGAAACGGAAATAAGAGAAGATCTTGAAGAGATCAACACAATACATTCGACGCAAAATGAAGAACCAAAAATCGCGATTAAAATTTTAAACAAAGCAATCTACATAAAACCCAATCAATGTATACTTACCGAAGTTTTAAATAACCTCAATGCCGTAAAATACACAAAAGTAGACAACAAAAAAAATACCAAACTCAAATAACCAAGGACGATAATGAGGAGCAAATAATTAAAATTCTAAAGGAATACACCCCCGAGAAAAAACGATTTTACTTTTACTTTAACACCGAACATTTGTATAAACGATTTTCAAAATTATAAATTAGATTATTCAATAACTCTGGCCCTGAACTTATCAGATGCACAAAAAACTTAATACATTAGACGACCCTGACGAAATAAATGATGTAATTAGGAATCAGCACGAAGGAAAAACCAACCATCGTGGAATTAATGAAACAATAAAGCAACTCATAAGACGATATTATTTTAAAGATATGAAAGAATTGACCACAGATTTTACTAACCAATGTGAACTATGCGACTGAGCAAAATACGACAGAAATCCCCCAAAAATATCATTAATGTTAACCCAAACACCCGACAAACCCTTTCAAAAATTACATGCCGATACTCTAGTAGTATAAGCACAAAACTATTTAACAATTGTAGACGCATTCACCAAAATAGGCCAAGCAATACCCATCACCTTTAAAAATAGCATTGACGTAATTCAAGGATTTTTACAATACTTTACATTTTATGGAACACTCGAAACAATTACGTTAGATAACGGCAGGGAATTTAAAAATGAGACGATACAAAACACTTTAGAACTCCATAAAATAAAAATTTATTTTTAACTGAAAACCACCCTGAATCAAATGGACTAATTGAACGACTACATTCAATCCTGTTAGAACAAATCCTATTACTAAGAATAGCTTATAAGAAAGAACACATCACTAATTTAATGTCATATGCAGTAATCGCTACAATAATACAATCCACTCATCAAGCAATTTTACACTACATTACATACATTATAATAAACAAGTATTTCAACAATACGCTAAAGATCACAAAGAAAAACTAAAAATAACTTATGACAAACTAAAAGATAAATTAGATAACAACAAAGAACGCATCACCACAACCCGTAATAAGAATACCGACGCAAACATATTTTCAATAGAACAAACCGTATATGAGAAAAATTTCCAAAGTAAACGACACAAAACGGCACCCAGAAATTTAGGCCTATTTAAAATTAAGAGAATATCAGAAAAAATATAGCCGTAGTAGACAACGGCAAAATAACAAAATACAAACACTTGAAATACTTAAGACACCCTGTAATTTCAGATGGACAATTATCACCCTAACCGTCAACCACCGCCCAGGTAGAACAGACAACGAAATATTAATTGAGGACATAAAAACATCCCCGCTATACTACCAATAAAATTAGGAAGTATGCAAAATACAATAGACTATTGGACATTCGCACAAAAATTCGACCTAACGGAATTAAAACAAGAATCTCAAATAATCAAAGATAATTATTACCGATTAAAAAATCAATGGACACAGCAAAATTCGGAAAGGAATGCGCAATAGAAATGATGAATTACAACAGAATAATAGAAAGAATTTTAAGAAACATAGAAGATAAATTTAACAGATTAATACCCGCACAACAAACAGCAAGACGAAAAAAAGGATTAATTAACGGATTAGGTAACATAATAAAAACTATCACAAGAAATTTAGCTAACCAAGACGCAGAACGTTACGACAACGTAATACAGCAATTAATCGAAAACCAAAACGATATAAAAACCATTACTAGCAATCAAATATCTCTGACTCAATCAACAATAGTAAAATTTAATGATACATTAAGAAAGCTAGTAGGAAACCAAGATAGTATAGCCAACCGAATACAGACTCTTGAAACTAACATGCAAACTACCATGTTAGGCATGCGAGACTTAATTAGATTCAACACGATATTCACTCAAATAATATCAACCCTTACTTTAATACAACAAATTTTAGCTACATTAGAAAACGCAGTAACATTAAATACATTACACTCTAGCATCATAGAACCAACTGATTTATTAAAGGAATTATTAAGAATTAGATCATTTATAACCAATAGTAAATTACCTTTTGACGTAGTAGAATCAAACATTCTAATATTTGAAAAAATAGCTATAGTAAAAGGCTATGTAAAGAATAATGAAATAACATTTCTAATAGAGATCCCGATAGTAGAAAGTAACATTTATAATTATTACCATTTATTTGCTTTTCCAATGAAAGTTACTAGCATGTATCAAGTTATTATTCTCAAAACCAAATTTCTATCCTTAAATGAACTAAGATATGGTTATACGAACGAAAAATGTACAGAATTAACCAAACCAATATTTATGCCAATCACTGACAACAACAACTATTCAAGAAGAAAGCCCTTGCAAAGTACAATTATTAAAATTTTCAAATCATTACGAAAACTGCGAAGCCAAACCCGTACAAATCACCAACATGGAAATTCAGAAAATAACCGAAAACAAATGGATTGCCATATTTCCATCAGAAGTAATAGCAATCGCACATTGCAATCAAGACGAGAATAATCTAGCATTGACAGAAAGCAAATTAATCACGCTGAAGGAAGACTGTTATTTAAAATTAAAAAACGAAATAATCAGAGTTTATCAAGATCCTACAATAACCAAAAAATTCGCAAACTTACCGAAATTACAATTCAAGATACAACAAACAGAAGATAAAGAGATAATCAAGAAACCCATGCAGCTGGAACACCTAGATTTAAAACAGTTATAAAAAACACTCAAGTGAACTAAAAACGCCGAAATTACACCACGATAACATAAGCGTTTGGACAATTGTGTTAATCATTTTAATTATTCTATCTACTCCTATTTAGTTATAATACCATTATTCATATACTTTTGAACAAGTAATAGTATTTATAATTAAAAACCGTGAGTTATGAACGTGAGCTATGATAACTCACGCTTCCAGCTTATATTTCTATTTAATTACCTACCAAAAGTATCAAAGTAGCCATGCTCATTGACATTTACCTAATGTCAAACAAATTTGTACTATAATTTTTTTAAAATAATCTTGATTACATGTGTTGATTAAAACTTGTTACTGTGCTAATAGTCGTAGATAAAGTATAGTATTCAACATACGGTAATGGCAATAACTCACTTGATGAATTACGGCACTCGCCTTCGGCTCGTGCCGCAAACTTCATCTGCGTGAGTTATTGCTTACATTACCGTATGTTAAATAATATACTATTATTGATCACATATGTATTTTACAAAATGCACCTTAAGTATAAGAATAAAGAGAAAAACTTTAGATTTAAGGAAACAAAGATAAATAAAGAAACAAATATACCATTAGGGACCATGAATTTTAAACCATGAATTTAAACAATGAATTCTAGTTATGAATTAAAAATTAAGCAAAAAAACCCTCAATTTTTCATGTGCGTCGGGAAAAGTTATGTATCCCCCAATTTATATATATATATATATATATATATATATATATATATAACGAAATAGAAATAATTAGGAATTATTAGAAATTGTTAAGAAAACTATAAAGTAAAATGCAACAATATTATACAAGGATAAACCAGGCAGGTTATTAACAGTTCGAGAGAACGGATGCAATACAATGTATCCAGACGATAGTGACACTGCAGGTGGCAGGTCACAGACGTTTGAATACCGTGATTATCTAGAAAGTAAGATTGTTACAATGTAATAATGAACAGAATTAAGAATAAGCAGACATGAGCTCTGCAAGTTCCCACAGAATTGTGAGAGGCAGGGACATTATAAATAGCCCGGGCGTCCCAGACCCGGCAGTCAGTCAAAGTATTCAGCTTTAGCATTGCAATTGCTTCGGCTACTCATAATAGTACAATTAGTAATTATTTTTCGATTTAGTTAATTTAATTCAAGTTTGTAAAATTCCACTTTAACCTCTGTTTAAGTAAATAAATTTGTTAAGAAGTTTTGGAAGACGTTTTTAAAAAGACAGCTTCCAAGGCCCGAACCTTAACTCACGTTCTGAAATAATGATCTACGTACTGTTCAGATAATGGTTCTCACGAACACGGGCGAATGTTGACTACATTGG
This sequence comes from Platerodrilus igneus, assembly GCA_036346225.1. Lineage (NCBI taxonomy): Eukaryota > Metazoa > Arthropoda > Insecta > Coleoptera > Lycidae > Platerodrilus > Platerodrilus igneus. The sequence goes on along the minus strand of JARFIW010001778.1, from coordinate 476,817 downwards.
TATTTAATGTGACTGTTCAAACCGATATACGATTCAGACCATGAAGCTTCTCCATACCAAAGACAATTAAAGTAATTATTACGAAATGCTTTGTTTTGAATTAAAAATTTTATTCGATTTGTATTATAGTTATTTGTAAATCGTGAACTGTGTTTTATTATGTTTTTCTTATACGTAATGACTCTCTCGTTTCAAAATTAATAAAAACAAGTTGTATGTATTCCATTTGTGTACTGCAGCTATCATTAATATTCAATTGCTAAGTGGTAAAACCTAAAGGTTAATAAAACCACAAACAAGAACTAGGATTTGACCTTCGTCTTCTAAAATACATTTCGTTAAGCTGATGGCTGATGATAACATTGAATTAACCCATACTTAAATTTAAACTATCAATGAGAAAAACACAATTTTAATTAGGTTCTTATCGTACATGTATTAGTAAATTACTATAAGAAGAAACAGAAGGCTAATGAATGTGTAGATAAATAAATTTTATTTTCATTTATTATAAATAGTTCCAGTTTAGTGACGTTGTTTGAAGAGGAAAGATCTTCAGTTATTACCAGTTTTAGTTAGTAAGATACCTTTATTGTGCCATCTGCTACGTGTATATTTTACTAAATAGTTACATTTCCTTCAACTTTTGCACGAGTAGCTAAACATATGTAAATAAATACGCTGTTCGTAAAACTCGTCAAACGAGAATAAATAATTTTTTCATAATAAGTTCGACATACTAGAATTCTTCGTTAGAGTAAAATCTGCAGCTTGACAAGATGGAGTGGTTTACAATAATTTTTTTGGTAACCTTTTTATCGCAAAATGTTTATCCGAAAGGAATGGACTTACAGTTTTCATGGAGTAGAATAAATTATACTTGGCCAACAAACAAAGACATACTTAAGGACATTCAAAGAGATGATCCGAATGCTTACGATACTTACATTTATGGTAAGTTGCATTGAACTAGTAATAATATTTTGAAATCGCCAATCATGATAGTTTTGGTTTATAATTGAAAGTAAACTCAAAAACATATGTTGAAATTTTAGTTGGATACAAATTTAGTATTGGCGATAGTATATTTTGACTTTTCTACACTCACCTTTCAACGTTGATTCCGAATTTAATTCTTTCCTTTTCGGATCTGAGACACCGTTCTGAAGTTACGAAACATTTTGCATAAGAAAATTAGCACAAAAAAATTATTTGCGCTTCACATTGTTCTTGGGAATTTATTACAAATGACAATCAATTACAACATTGCGAAAATGTATTTCAAATACAATTAAAATAATTGACTAGTTAATTGCTAACCATGTTTGTTGTTGTATGAAACAGTTTTAAAGTTTTATTTCAAACTTAGGTTTTTATAAAGTATAATGCACAATACATTCTTATAATGGGTGTTTCAATTTCAGATTAATTTTAAAATTATTAATAAAACGCCAAATTATTTGAGAATTATGAAAACTTTTATTGCATGTGAAAGTGCAAATATTCCGATTTACTAATGAAAAACAATATCTTGTAAGTGACCACCTGCTGCTTGCTATACGACAAGCTTCAATTCCTTTGCCAAAATTTTCAATAACATTCTGGCATAACTGCGACTCAATTGCTTGAATACAGTCAATGATATTCTCCTTTAATTCATCAATTGTTTGTGGTTCGATGGTATAGACCTTTTCTTTCAAGTAGCGAGGTAGATTTTGGGCCTTTGGGAGCTTCTTCTAGTTCACGGTTTTGGGGTTAATTAAAGTTTTTGAAGATCCTGTATCGATTAATAATTTAATTTCAGCATGAGGTATTTCTATATAGGGTAAAATGTGTTGATTAATATTGTTTAAATTTATTATGTCTGGTCGTATTTGATTCTGTCAAACTGAAAATTTGAGTTCGCGTTTTCTTCGTCGTCCTCTTCGCAATTTTCGTAAGGGTTGTTACGTCTCGTAGTTTTCTGGGTAATTTGTTTCATTGTCTCTACTTGGATTTGTATAATTACTTGTGTCCTTGGATATAGCTTGATAATTAAAATTTTCTACTTCTTGGTGAAATAGTTCCTCGGAAGTGAAGTTTCGTTTTTGTATATAGTCGGGTCTAATTAAGATATTTTAGTGTTCTATCTGGTGTTACCAGATGAAATGTCTATAGGGGTTGGTTTGTAATAATTATTGGGGTTGTTGTTATTATTTATCATGGGTGCGTTTCTGTTAGAATTTACGCCAAATGTTTGCCATGCTCGATTCGTGTTCTGATTAAACTTTGGTGTAAATGTGGGTTTTGTAAAAGTAGAATTAAATGTTGGTTTGGGAAATCGTCGAAATTGATTGTTGAAATTTGTATTATTAAAGTTTGGATTATTAATTCTGGATTGATTTATTAGTGTGTTAAATGATGCATATTTGGATTGTGTCGGTATTTGTCTAGCTGTTTGTATAGTTTAAATTGGTAGGTAATTTTTGTTCGCGTTAGGATTGTAAATGCTGTTTTCTATCATACATCATGTTTTCCTCTCCTACAATTAAATTCATTGCTTCTTCTAAATTTTGGTGATTTCTAAATCTAATCTTGTCCGATAACCGCTCCGGTAACGCGTTTATATATATATATATATATATATATATATATATATATATATATATATATATATTGCCGTGGAATGCTGCTTCTGGACCTCGTCAGAGTCAAAAACACTAATTTTTAAAAATATAAAATTTTTACAAAAATTTTCTTACCCGGATTCTGCTTCATCAAATTAATTTCTTCAACAGCTTCCCTGGCTAGCTCAGCTGTGCTTCCTCTCGAATACCTAAATTTACTATCATTCTCTATAACGTTCACACACCATTCAATAAAATCACAAAATAATACAACAATCATACAATATTTATTTACCACTATTTACAAATAATAATTCATGGTTATGTACAGTTCGGTGCTCAAGTTACACCTCAATAAATGCTACCTTTGTAAAGTACTTGTTTTTAAAATTGAAATTTCAAACACATTTAATAGGCCCCAAATAATACCTAATCTTTATTTGTTACTGCATACAGGAGTATGGTGAGCTCATGATAACCCAGTTTATTAATGTATGCTTTCCACTTTGCATACTATTACTACAAACTTAAAAAAACCCATGTACTCTTAACAATTAAATTTAAATTCATCAAGCAATTTAATAAGCTTTATGTACGCCTATTGTTTTATATTCCAAAATACCATAATAATAGTCAGTTATACGTATCCTTTTCAATACGTTAAATTAACAAAAATAACAATCAACGTTCACTCACACATCACAAATAATGTCAACAGTTTATATAAAAAAAAAACAGCAAATTCAAATGCGTTACCTGGAAAAAGCGTCAAACGTCCATCTCCGTCGAAGTAAACTTTTTCACGCACATTCAGTATTTCACTATTTATTCTACTTTTTAATTAAATAAATGCAGTGCTAACGATTTAGAAACTGACGGTTTTGTGTTGTTAGCGGTCTTGTAACAATCAATCGAGTGTCGATTGCTTTGAAATTTCTAGAATTTATAGCAATTCTTGGCATGTTGCGTGCATTATACTAAATACCCATGGCTATTGTAGATTTTTTTTAAATGCAACCTTACAGTTAGCAGTTCTCCTCTGAAATTAACTAAATTTCCATCTTGATCTAACACTTTAACTATTATTTCATTTATTATAAGTGACCTGATTGGTAGATATATAATCGTAGGTGGGCACTCGATAATTTTAAAACCTGCGGGTACTTGAGGAAAAAATTCATGTATTACATGGGCTGGTTTACTATTTAAATAGGATCCACTTGCAATATTACAATCGATTAAAACTGCATTTACTTTACAAATGTTGATCGCGTAGTCTGCTTGATGTGTGGCATATGCTAGCAATTTTCGTGGATTGAAACCAAGTAGAGAACCAATTGAATCTTTTTTAGTAAAATCCACATCTTCACTACATTTAATACTACATTTAAGTGTATTATTGTCAGCTGTAATTTCTGTATACACTGGTGTCTTTCTAGCGCTTCGTGATTGTTCCATACGACCACGTCATCTTTTATCACCTAAAGCTTTTTGAAGAAATTTATTAATTTCTCTAATCTCATAAGCACCTTCAAGTATTTCTATGAATTCTCCGTTAGATCCATAATAAAATTTATTATTTATTCCTTTTTCTATGTTTGGAATTGTGTTATAAGATTAAAAATTTGTTAATCCTAATACGTACTCCGAATCATTATCCAAGTTTATAGGCGGATTAAAGTTGCTTGTTAAAACTGAAGTGTTTCCCGTTAGAGTAAAAGTGTAGGACATGACAACTTCATACGCAGTTCTATGTACTACTTAGAAATTGTAAGCATAAATGACCGCAAAACACAGTACTATACGATTGTTCTTGGTTAATGTTATAAAGAATTTTACATTTACCCCCGCTATTTAAATAACTTATCAACTCTGTTGGTGGTCGCAGGTTTCCGTAGCTGTCATAGTAAATAGCGCTACTACCTTACTTTTTATAAGAGGTCCAATGCGTACCTAAACCTTCTATTCCATCTAAATTAATTATACCACATTCTTTTAAATTAACTTTCTTGGAAAGATTGTTTTTCATGAACACTCCACGGAAATATGGTACTTCTAATTGCTTAACAAACTCTATTAATTCTACATTGGTTAGTGCTCGATTAGGTAAAATCAAGTTGCGTTCCTTTGAGGTTTTGCAGGGGCTAAAAAAAGACCAAAACCTTTTTTATAAGGTTTGATGTACATGCCGTTTCCGACTGCAATGTCCTACATTGCCTTGTTATGACGTTGTTTTTCCGCTAGTTGTTCCTTAGCTATTTTAGTATCTGAAACTGCTTTTGCAACAGCAGCTGCACCTCCAGTAAGAGGGCGCTTAGGCCTGCAAAAATTGGTATTAGTGGTAGATAACCTCCTGTTTTAGGAATTGATATAATACGAACTGATTTAATATGCTTCTTTTGTTTTGCTGTGTTGGCGGCCTTAATTGCTATGTTGATTGCATCCATAATATTAGATCCTTTAGCCTTTTTTAAAGCTGTACGTGCTTGTTTGATAATACTTTTAATACCTAGCGTACTTCTTATTTTACGTTTCTTTATCAGTTTTCTTATATTATTGATATTTTTTGTTCTCAGTGATGCACAGGCACCCATACCAAGTTTTTTTTACTTTAGCTTTCATTGCGGTAGCTACTCCAAATGCTGCTACTTTTTCACTTAAAGACGAGTCACCAGAATTTAGTCTTTCTGTAGCTAACTGAGCTAACTTCCAATCTGCTTGATAGCGTTTAGATAGATCCTTTTCTTTGGAGTATGCAATATCGTGCTCCTTACAAGCCTCGTCTAACTTGTTTGTTCTCTTGTCTTCCCGAGCTAACCGTTTGATTAGTTTTGTACCCGGACCGCAAAATTTGTAACCCGAAATATGCGCTTCAAATTTAACAGTCCGTTCCCAGTAGTTTTAGAATTATTATATGTAATCATTAGCGGACAACTGTCCACTGAAGCTGTGCAGTAAATAAATAAAATATTGTGAATTAATGATTCTTTATATACTCGCCGTTTCTTATATATATATATATATATATATATATATATATATAAGAAATTAAATTTTTTCTTGGTATTAAGGTCTAATTAACTACGTAAATATTCAATAGGATGGTTTATTTTTTATATTACACTCCAAACGTTTCGGCTGAACATATTAGCCTTTTTCACCTTGTTCAGCCGAAACGTTTGGAGTGTAATATAAAAAATAAACCATCCTATTGAATATTTACGTAGTTAATTAGACCTTAATACCCAAGAAAAAATTTAATTTCTTATATTATCATAAAGAAAGGTCAAGAATATCATCATTTATATATATATATATATATATATATATATATATATATATATAATTTCACTTTTTTTACAATCGAATTTAGTACTTGCAAACATGCGTGTTGTGAAACAATCAACACCTTTAACCATAAACAATAATGACATTGGCGTGCAATCCTTAGCTAAAAAAAAACATAGCGTTCTTTTGCCTTCATATATTCGATGTCTAGTTGTTGGTCCATCAAATTGCGGTAAAACCAACGTTATGATTGGTTTGATAGAACATCCTAATGGTTTAAAGTTCAATACCTTGAAAGTCTACTGCGATCAATAAAAGGGATCAAATATTATACATTTTCCAGTTCTGATAATATTATATCACCATCTGATGCTCGAAATAATTCTATATTTGTTTTTGATGATGTAGCTTGCGATAAACAAGGTATTATTAGGGAATACTTTAGTATGGGGCATCATAAGCAAGTAGACAGTTTTTACCTTTGTCAAAGTAATACTCGTATACCTAACCACTTACTACGTGATAATGCTAATCTTTTAGTTTTATTTAAACAAGATGATTTAAACTTAAAACACATATATGACGATCACGTCAATACTGACATGAAGTATGATAAATTCCGTGAAATATGTGCTGCTTGTTGGCAAGACAAATACGGTTTCTTAGTTATAGACAAAGATAGTGATCTAGGTCAAGGAAGGTACCGAATAGGTTTTGATCACTTCATACATATTTAAACCTTGAGAGGCACAAGTATTGTTAGTATCGAAAATTTTTTTTATTACAATAAACCTTTTACGCAATGAACAAGGAGGCGATAAAACTTAAAAGAATTGTAATTAAAAAAAGAAACATTGTAAAAAACAAATTGCGCCAGTTAAAAGATAATGAAGTCGTCCAAGTGGAATCAATCTTACCCATAACATCGCGATTAGAAACTATTGCTAATAAACTAGATGGTGAAAGTGTGGTAAAGAAAGAAAAATTTAAAGAAGAAGAAGAAGAAGTGCCTCATAGCAGTGTAAAAAAAATTAAACCTAAATTGCTAGAAAGGAACGTTGACTATATTGATTCGCCGGTTATTGCTCAGCATATACCGAATATAAAAAACGATGCCATAGAGGAAGATGATGATGATGTTGAGAATGAATACGAAGCAGAAGTTAATCGAAATGCACAAGAAGCCCAGGAATATATACAAAGCTTTGCCGATTCACCTGGTATGACACATTATCTCGAACAGCTACATCCGCTACCTCGAGAATATATTTACAATATGTTTAAAGATGTTAAGAACGAATTTGATCATAAATATGGTATTAGGTTTAACCCTGATTCAAATGGTCTTATGATAGGCAATTCGAATTTCGCGTTGGATGATGAAAATGTTCTAATAAATGATTTGAAATATAAAGGTACTCCTGGATTATACGAACTACTGTTTAAAAAATATCCTGTCGGGTACTGTCCGCAAGATCTAAAGTCGTACCTTGATATTGTGAAAAGAACAAATGCTAATACAAGATATTATTCTGAAACAGAACAAATTCAGGGTAATACTTCATATAAGTACAAAAATATAATATCTACATTAAACATACTTCCCCAAACACCCCGTAGACCTAGAACATTACCCTATAGAAAGCGTCTTGGAGACGGTATGACAATGGAAGTATCAAATAACGCTATAGATTATTTATATTGGAATGATCCCAATGAACTTGTTGATAGATTACGGCTTTTAGTTTCATCTCAGACTGCTGGACACACAGGTCACGGCAACGAAATAAATTCGATCATTGAAGAATTGCGTGAGGCGAATGTGATTAGATGATATGACAATTGACAAATTTGGAAGGCACTTACATAACCGTAAAATAGGTATCAGTGAACAGGAATATGAAAACAAATATAAAGGTTTTGAAACCTTGATTGAGTACAAGTTACATATGCTACATTACACGGTAGTAGCAACGTTTTACTCTAGTACATTCCTCGACGGTGACAACACATTCCTTATTTTCAACATTAAACATAATTATGAATTTCCTTATGAGGAAGCAGTCATTGAGAATATTAAAGGATACCCGCAAGACATTAAAATTCCTATAAACGAAAAAAGTGATGTAATTGCCCAGTTACAAGGATTTTTGCTTAAACGTATGGATGTAATCAGCTTTCGTGACAGCGGTGCTATCATAAACAAAACCACAATGTTTCTTGATTTTATATTAAAAGTTCCTTTCAAAGCAAGTGGAGCCCTCGACATCCAAACATAGAAGTATTTATTAATTGTATTTAATAAATCCTGATTAGAAAAAAAAAAGTATTATGATAGTTGCTCAATCAAAAGTGAAAGAGGATATAGTAAATGAACTTCATAAACCAGCAAGAATAAATTTCAAGAGACGCAAAGTGATAGTAAAAGGTTTAAATGACCTTCTTCAGACCGATTTGATTGAAATGCTACCATATTCGCAAACAAACAAAGGATTTAAATACATTTTAGTAGTTATTGATTGTTTCTCCAAATACGTATGGGCTGTACCACTTAAAAGTAAAACGGGTATTGATATTACTGCTGCAATAAAAACAATTTTAAATAAATTTAAAAATCCACCAAGAAATTTGCAGTCTGATTTTGGTAAAGAATATTATAACAAACACTTTCAATCATTAATGCAGACATATGGCATAAACCATTATAGTGTTTTTTCTACAAAGAAAGCATGCATTGTGGAACGTGTAATTAGAACTTTAAAGGGAAAAATGTGGCGCTTGTTTAACCTGAACGGTTCTTACAATTGGATAAAAAATTTAAACGATATTGTGAAACAATACAACAATACAGTTCACAATACTATCGGAGCCAAACCTGTAAAAGTTGATAAATCAAATGAAAAAACTATCTTAAATCATCATTTACCTACATCTAACTTGCAACCAAAATACCAAAATATTCAATTAAAGACAGTGTGAGGATTAGTAAACACAGGGAAGCATTTACGAAAGGTTACACGCCAAACTGGTCAAATGAAATTTTTAAGATTAAAAAGGTAAACGTAACCAATCCGACAACATATATATTAGAAGATCAAGACGAGAAAGAAATCAAAGGTGCATTTTATGAAATGGAGTTGCAAAAGGTTAAACATCCAGGAATTTACCTGGTAGAAAAAGTCCTAAGAAAGAGTGGAAATAAAGTATTTGTAAAATGGTTAGGCTTCTCTAACGTACACAATAGCTGGATCGATAAAAATAATGTTTACTAGAAGTTGTTATAATAATAATAGTTAATAAGGCTAACATTGTAAAAAAATATTAAAATAAATAATACAGACACAATCTTTCTATTGTTTTTTATTATTATCAAACCATTCTTTTAATAAAAAAAGGTATTTTGTTTTGCACATTGCATTGTTTTTTATTATTATCAAACCATTCTTTTAATAAAAATGTATTTTGTTTTGCACATTGCAGATTATTATTGCTGTGTCTACAACAATGGATGTTATATGTTAAACGATTGTTGATTTTTAACTCCGATAGCTTAGGACAACCTAGTGCAAACATATCAGTTACAACGTTTTGCATTAGATAGGTTTCCATCCATTTCTTCTTTTCTAGACCCTTCACAAATACTTCTTCACCGGGTCAAATAATTTGCTTCAAATAAAGCGCTATATATGATGACACCACTAGCCGTTGAAGATTCATTCCAAGAAAGACCATGAATATTCCTTATCACCCAGTCGTTATGTTTTATATGATCTTGGCTCAAACAACTAGACTGCATTGGCAGTTTAAAAATTTGATGCCAAACATCACCTAACAACAAGTCCAAAACCGCAATTTTTTTTGCACACAAACTCGTTTTTCTTGTATTTAAATCCCTGAATATCAATTATATACATGCTTGTATATGTAGGTATGTAAATATATGCATTAAACTTCGACTAATTAAATTAATATTAGGAGCAATCTTTTTATATAGCAGATTACCACCATCTGCGTACTTTGCCAACCCACTTTTCAACCTATCACAAGAGTGAACACATTTTGAATTGAAACCGGCCCATGTGTATTTGCAACCTCTAAACATAAATAAAAAACATAAATCAGAATCCACTTTAATTAAACACAATTGACTTAAATGCGATATTTTGCATCTGGCATACTTTATAACTTCTCGTTAGAAAACCAAATTCAAAACATCTACACACATTTTCTCTGCACTTACATTTTTCAACATACGTGTGTTTTGAAGTATGTATGTTCCATTGAAAGTAATATAAAGCCGATCCTAATTCAAAACGTGGCCACAAGTATTTTACATTTGACAGTATATAAGAATTCAGGTTTTCACAACTATTTTACATTGAAAGTACATAAGGCCGATCCTAATTCAAGACGGTGCACGTGTATTTTACATATGTAAAATACGTGTGAACACGTTTTGAATTAGGACCGGCCTTACCTCACTACTCTACTACCTTTCCTCTATTTGAAAACAAGCCTATGTTTGCAACATCTGCCCTTTATCGGTGTTTAAGAGGGGTCCTTTATGTTTAACAATTTTAATTGATTCATAGGCATTTAAGGAGGAAAACGTTGGTACCGCTTTTAACAATTTAACATTTTCTAGTTTAACGGGGTGGCTGGTTTCAAATATATGTTTGGCGACCTGAGACCTTTCATATTTACCATATTTGAAGTGAGCAATGTGTTCTTTAAATCTTGTTGTTATATTCCTCTTGGTCTGACCAATATATTTTTGAAAACACCCTGGCCCTGCACAACTAATTTCATAAATCCCCGACTTTTGCAATTTTTCCACCTTGTCTTTTGGATTACCTAGCAAATCTTTAATTTTATTAGTATTAGTGAAAGCAATTTTGAAATTACACTGTTTGAATATTTTATCAAGACCTTTGTGGTTTTGTGAAACGGAAGTTTAACATATTTAACATTATCGTTAGAGGTGGTCGATTGCAAAGTCGTTGATTTACGGATGTTTATCCTATTTTTACACTTTCTAAAAATATTATCTATAATATCAGAAGAGAAACCATTGTAATTCGCTATTTGTTTGATAAGAGCAAATTCCTTATTAAATCTGTTTTTATTTAAAGGAAATTCAATAATCTATTAATTAAAAGTTAAATGAAGCCAACTTATGTTGTATGCTATGATTAGAGGAAGACAAAATAAAGCGATTTATATTGGTTTCTTTTCTATAAATGTCAAATTCTAATTTATTACCATTTCTAATTACTAATGTATCTAAAAAGGGTAATTGTCCATTATTCTCTAGTTCATATGTAAATTTTATGCTTTGAAATTTTGAATTCATTTCTTTAAGAAAATCATCAACATTTGATTTAGAAGTGTCAAAACTGCAAAATATCATCCACGTACCTTAACCATATTATTGGGAAGTATTTGGAGTTTTCTTTTAACTCGGTTTCAAAACGAGACATAAATAAATTTGCTATGAAAGGTGATAAGCTATTTCCCATTGCTGTGCCTTCATGTTGTTCGTACAACTTGTTGTTGAATTGAAAACAGTTCTGGGACATGCAATGCGAAACAAGCTTGATATAGTCCTCAACTTTATCATCATCAATATCACTATCTATAAGAACATCCTTTAAATATGTTAAAGTACGTGGTATTGGAACACTAGGAATAATGAACTGACATCAAATGAAATTAAGATTTCGTTCTCTTCTAATGTGATATTTTTAATTTTATTAATGAACTCTAAAGAGTTTTGTACACACAAACTATTAAACTTTAAATTCTTAAATTCATTTGACAGCCATCGTGATAAATAGTAAGTCGGTGAGTTGATACCTGAAACTATTGGTCTCATCGATTTATTATTTTGTGAATCTTTGGTAAACAGTAAAGTTTTGGCATTTCAGAATTTGAAATTTTTAATTTTAATTTTAGTGTGGGCGAAATTAGGTTTGGACATTCTTTCAAAACAGACTCTGTTGATTTAATCATTTTATTTAAAGGAACTTCATTTTTACGTTTTTTGACTATTGGTCTGTAAGGACCCTCAGACAGCAAAGTCTCTACTCTATCAACATAGTCTTGTTTATCCAGAATAACCAACCTATTCCCCTTATCAGCCTTTAAATAATAACAATTCTTTTGTCGTAAATCTTTAATAATCAGATGATCTTTCCTTGTTTGTTCTGAGGCATTCCTTGCGCAAGTGCGTAAGTTGTTCGAAAGTTGAATTTTGCACGCGTTTCTAATAAAGTTTTTGGAATTGTCATCTAATTTTGAAATGGATTTTTCAATGCCAGCAATAATATATTCCAAAGGAGTTTTCAAATGATCTACTCCAAATTTTAGGCCTCGATCAAGGAAAGTCAACTCTTCATTATTAAAGATTTTCGACGATTCGTTAACAACTATTGGCTCTAATGGAGGTGAAGTAATTTGCAGTTTTTTAGGAGGTACATTGACATTGTGTTTCTTTAAAAGAAACTTCAACTTAGTGTTTTGACTATTAATTTTGTCTAACAATTTATGATTGTTGACTTCAAAACAAATCTCTGAAATTATTCCATTCCTGAAAACCGGACTCGGATAAATTGCACGTTAGTGCTAGGTGCGATTTATACGTTTCCAGTTCCAATCTACTAAGCTTACTGTACAGATATTTGATTTCCAAATTAAGCCATTTATCTTTTGCAAAATTGATTATTGCGTTACTACGTTTACAATTACTGCTGATTTTTACGTTAATGAAATTTGGAAAAACTCTGTGGGCTTTACAACTTTTTAGAAATCGAATATCTGCTTTTACAAAACTAATTTTAAGAGCTAAGCTCCGATACCTATTAAGTTCCGAAGACCGGGAAGTCATAGTTAATAATCTATAGGAACACTGTGGCACGATTTAAATAAAATTAAATAAAAACCCTTAACCACAAAAAATATTTAAATTACTAGATACGTATTTCGACCACTATGTGGTCATCATCAGTAGAAAACCTACAATAAATAAATAAAAAAAAAAAAAAATTAGCTGTTGTTCTGGAACACTTCAGAGGATATTCTCCTCATCACTTAGGCTGAAGTGAACCTTCCCAACCTATAATTTACTATATTGTTGCTTTAAACACTATCGAGGATATTCTCCTCACCCGCAGGCTGGTGTTCTCAACAACAAACAAGTGAATTGTGACATTATAACTTAAACCTACTTAATTTATACTAATTCTAAATCTACTGAAGCGGAACCAACTTAATCTTGCTTTCTCATTGGTTGTTGACCAATAGGGAAAGCAAAGCAGATGACTCTATTGGCCCTTTATCGGTGTTTAAGAGGGGTCCTTTATGTTTAACAATTTTAATTGATTCATAGGCATTTAAGGAGGAAAACGTTGGTACCGCTTTTAACAATTTAACATTTTCTAGTTTTACGGGGTGGCTGGTTTCAAATATATGTTTGGCGACCTGAGACCCTTCATATTTACCATATTTGAAGTGAGCAACTTACGCACTTGTGCAAGGAATGCCTCAGAACAAACAAGGAAAGATCATCTGATTATTAAAGAGTTACGACAAAAGAATTGTTATTATTTAAAGGCTGATAAGGGGAATAGGTTGGTTATTCTGGAAAAACAAGACTATGTTGATAGAGTAGAGACTTTGCTGTCTGAGGGTCCTTACAGACCAATAGTCAAAAAACGTAAAAATGAAGTTCCTTTAAATAAAATGATTAAATCAACACAGTCTGTTTTGAAAGAATGTACAAACCTAATTTCGCCCCCACTAAAATTAAAATTAAAAATTTCAAATCCTGAAATGCCAAAACTTTACTGTTTACCAAAGATTCAGAAAAATAATAAATCGACGAGGCCAATAGTTTCAGGTATCAACTCACCGACTTACTATTTATCACGATGGCTGTCAAATGAATTTAAGAATTTAAAGTTTAATAGTTTGTGTGTACAAAACTCTTTAGAGTTCATTAATAAAACAAGTTGAAAATGCAAGGCATTGTCGCAACGAACTTCCAAATGTAGACTTACTTTAAAACAATTTAAAGAAATTAAAATTATTATGTCGTAATAATTATAAGTATTCAGATAAAATACAAAAATTTACAAACAACAAAAGAGACGTTTTAATATATTTTATTTTATTGAATAAATATTTTAAAAGCTATATATGTGTGTGTGTATGTATGTATGTATGTATGTATGTGTGTTTGTGTGTGTGTGTGTGTGTGTGTAAATAAGGGGGCATCATATTTCGATTCAGTTTTTTCAGAGGATTCTAAATATGTATCGCACATTAATTTTGGACCTATTTGAAATTTTTGATAAAATTAATTCCCCGGGGGTCGGGTATCCGTGGTCAGATTTTGTGGGGGTACCATATTTCGACTCAGCTATGTTAGGGGAGTCCAAATATGTATCGCACATTAATTTTGGACCTATTTGAAATTTTAATTTTCCCGACGGAATATCGCGGGGGCACGGCGTCACCGTGGCCCGATTTCAACTGACATCAAAACTTAAGCTCAGGACACCGAGCTGAATCGATTGATGTATCACACATTGATGTCCGACCATTAGAAAGGCCTCGGACGGACAGACGGACAGACAGACGGACGACAAATCGATTTCATAAACGAACGAAGTTCGTTGATTAAAAATATCACATTAGAAGAGAACGAAATCTTAATTTCATTTGATGTCAGTTCATTATTCCCTAGTGTTCCAATACCACGTACTTTAACATATTTAAAGGATGTTCTTATAGATAGTGATATTGATGATGATAAAGTTGAGGACTATATCAAGCTTGTTTCGCATTGCATGTCCCAGAACTGTTTTCAATTCAACAACAAGTTGTACGAACAACATGAAGGCACAGCAATGGGAAATAGCTTATCACCTTCATAGCAAATTTATTTATGTCTCGTTTTGAAACCGAGTTAAAAGAAAACTCAAATACTTCCCAAGAATATGGTTAAGGTACGTGGATGATATTTTTGCAGTTTTGACACTTCTAAATCAAATGTTGATGATTTTCTTAAAGAAATGAATTCAAAATTTCAAAGCATAAAATTTACGTATGAACTAGAGAATAATGGACAATTACCCTTTTAGATACATTAGTAATTAGAAATGGTAATAAATTAGAATTTGACATTTATAGAAAAGAAACCAATGTAAATCGCTTTATTTTGTCTTCCTCTAATCATAGCATACAACATAAGTTGGCTTCATTTAACTTTTTAATTAATAGATTATTGAATTTCCCTTTAAATAAAAACAGATTTAATAAGGAATTTGCTCTTATTAAACAAATAGCGAATTACAATGGTTTCTCTTCTGATATTATAGATAATATTTTTAGAAAGTTTAAAAATAGGATAAACATCCGTAAATCAACGACTTTGCAATCAACCACCTCTAACGATAATGTTAAATATGTTAAACTTCCGTTTCACAAAACCACAAAGGGTCTTGATAAAATATTCAAACAGTGTAATTTCAAAATTGCTTTCACTAATACTAATAAAATTAAAGATTTGCTAGGTAATCCAAAAGACAAGGTGGAAAAATTGCAAAAGTCGGGGATTTATGAAATTAGTTGTGCAGGGCCAGGGTGTTTTCAAAAATATATTGGTCAGACCAAGAGGAATATAACAACAAGATTTAAAGAACACATTGCTCACTTCAAATATGGTAAATATGAAAGGTCTCAGGTCGCCAAACATATATTTGAAACCAGCCACCCCGTTAAACTAGAAAATGTTAAATTGTTAAAAGCGGTACCAACGTTTTCCTCCTTAAATGCCTATGAATCAATTAAAATTGTTAAACATAAAAGACCCCTGTTAAACACGGATAAAGGGCCAATAGAGTCATCTGCTTTGCTTTCCCTATTGGTCAACAACCAATGAGAAAGCAAGATTAAGTTGGTTCCGCTTCAGTAGATTTAGAATTAGTATAAATTAAGTAGGTTTAAGTTATAATGTCACAATTCACTTGTTTGTTGTTGAGAACACCAGCCTGCGGGTGAGGAGAATATCCTCGATAGTGTTTAAAGCAACAATATAGTAATTTATAGGTTGGAAAGGTTCACTTCAGCCTAAGTCGTGAGGAGAATATCCTCTGAAGTGTTCCAGAACAACAGCTAATTTTTTTTTTTTTTATTTATTTATTGTAGGTTTCCTACTGATGATGACCACATAGTGGTCGAAATACGTATCTAGTAATTTAAATATTTTTTGTGGTTAAGGGTTTTTATTTAATTTTATTTAAATCGTGCCACAGTGTTCCTATAGATTATTAGTTTATAAAATGACACGGTCCCAAGCCGGAACCATAAATATTTATAATATTTTTGTCTTGGAACTGGTTGAACGCGTACCTCCATTGATTTCTGTTCTGAGCTAACCTACAGATTTCTCTAAAATTCCTACAGCCTAGGTCTTTCAATATCTATGTGCAATGTCTAATCTAGATCTGTCTCTACTTCTCTTTTTTTTAATCTCTGCTTCTAATATTTTCCGCACTATTCCCTAATGCAGTATGTGACCTATTGTCCTATTTCTCCTATGTTTTACTGTTTACCACATATTTCTTTTTGCCCCTAGCATTTCTAGAACTTCTTTGTTCTTAACTTTGTGTGTCTTTGATATCTTTATTATACGTCTGTAGCTTCACATTTCAAAGGCTTCTATCTTTTTCCTGTCCACTTCTCGTGCTGTCCAAGTTTTACATCCGTGCAGTACCATACTCCACACATATGCTTTCAGCAATCTTTTCCTTGTTTTCATGTTTGTTGTCTTTGAACATGGTAGTTGTTTTTTCTTGTTAAATGTAGCACGACCTTGTGCTAATCTATGTCTTATATCTTTTGTACTCTTCCTATCTTGTGTTATTTGACTTCCTAGATAGCAGAAATTTTTAACCTCGTGCAAGTTTTTAAATAATTAATATGTTTATTACATAAATTTGTATCTTTTGTTCTTTATAGGGGTTTCGAATTTCTCGACATCCTCTATTACTCTTTTATTATACTAAGGATGCTTTGTAGTTTTGACTAAATTCTTTAAGATTTGAAAGGCGAATTAATTGTATTTAAATGTAAAATGAAAAATATGACGGTTGAGTATTTTATAGGCGAAAACCAAACTACATGAATATAGTGTATCACCCATTTTATTTAACTTGTATATAGAGTAACGGAAAAAATCAAAGTAGTAGACAAGATTCAAATGCTGATCTAAGCCACTGATGGAATAATATATTAAATAATATATTAAAGAAATTAACTTACCGAAAAACCAAACATCAAATATATGACAGACTCTGGTAGGTGGTAAAAATTGTTAAAAGTGTAAGTAGATATCTTGAATTGTGTGAATATTTAACAAACAATGCCTATTCTTAAATTTCTCGTCTTTTATTAAAATATTACTCCGCAATTGTGGTATAATAATTCTATTCATAACATTCTTTTGTATATTTTATTTATATTTTTTAAGCATTATTGTCATGTGTACGTAATACTTAATTCCCAGAAATGTTGACTAGAAACGTTTGTATTATGGAAATCCCATAAATATGTTATTTTCTGAAGTATTCTTTATCACTCTTAAGATAGAAGAAAACCTTGATAAAATTAAATTGAGTTGTTTTTGAATTATTAATGAGCTTTGCGTATGCAAATATTCAATTTAGATAAAACGTTTTGATACTGAATCGTAGTTACCAAAAATAAAAATCTAGTCCTCATTAATATTTATCTAGAACTCGATGTTCGTTATCAAACTTATGGAGGAAAGTTAACGAATATCTTTTCAGATTGTTACATAAAGAATACAATGACATTTACTCCAACTCGTATGTCACGTCGTCCAATCGCATTTGAAAATTAACATAAATGTTAAATCAGTTTTTTACCCAACACCGGGTGTCCTTTAGAACTAGTTATATCATCGGCAATTAGAAACTTTATTAGCATCAATTTTGGTTATTACGATCCCAACGATTATTAATTATTCAATTTTCTGTAGACGTATTTAACAGGCTAAACCTGAAAAGTGTTTAGCTTTTGAATCTGTACACCATGGAAACGTTACTACAAGTTGTTACGTTCACCTTAACGATGGTGTACTACGTCATTTTGTTTAATTATTCATTTGCATCGATTATGTTTTTTGATACTCAAACACCATCCTGTATATTAGACATTCCTACAATAAGTACGCTTTACTACAATTTCATTTAAATTTATTTGCTCCGAAATGCAAAGTTCTTCTATAATTTAAATAATCGGTACATTGTTTCAAGTATCTCTCGGCTTGATACATATGAAGATAGACCGTCATTACTTCTTATAATACCTAACCTAAAGACTCGTTGAATTAATGGATCACACTTCTCTGATAAAGGTTATTTCAAGTTTCTATTATCACCTTTGTGTTTGAATTGAATTCTAATTCTCGCTATAAAACAAATTCATTACTTGATTCTTTCTGCAGCTATACGTGACGCCCAAGAAAAGCGGGTAATGTAGAAAATTAGGCAGCAAAAAATAATCAGGCCAAAAGTAAAGCAAAACAAAATCGAGGCTTCACGTCGGAATGTGTTACGGAATTTGTTATGTCGGCTTGATGGTGCTTATTTTTTTCTTCCCCTTTACGTTTGAACTGGTATTTAGAAGGGTTGACTTAGATTTTGCTGTATAATTTTTCTCTCTCCGTCCTTTGGTATTTATTTTTTTCTCTTTCGGCCCTTTGGTGTTCCGCACATGAGGATTGATTTTCCTGATTTCTTGTGTGTTCAATCTTCTTAAATTTTGTTTTTTTGCATTACATAACAATTTTCTTTAATTTTTGTTTCTCTCCAAATTATTGGACTTGTGTTTTCGCCAATAATTCTAGTCCGTTGAAAACGCTGGCGCCCTATTCCTATTCCTAGTTTCTATTTGGTTGCTCCAATCCTATTAATGTTCTTGAAGTTAAAACGAATCAACTATACCGATTCGTTGCGTTAAGATTTCAATTTCTTCCGTCGGATATATTTTAAATTGTCCTGCGTTCGCCGTAATTTTTTTGTAGGGTTCATATTGAGTTACGGTTAGCATTCATTTAGTTACTTTCTACCATTTTTTGTTAGTCGTATTCGAAATGGCTGATTATGAAATAAGAGTGTTTAACAATATCTGTAACATACAGCAGCGTTTATCAGAAAGCATTACTAACTATTTCACGTGTATGATGGCCCTGTTTCATTGGGATGGTTCCTTAATTGAGGATGATCAATTGTCCATTGTGCTACGTAACATAGCTCCATTTTATCGAACCCATTTGCCTACCGTCCGCTCCTTACAAAAATTAAAGAGCGAATGTCTGACGTTAGAACCGGAAAAGATTCTGGTCAATAATTTCGTATCACATAGTCAAGACCAACATACTTTTACTGCTAAATCGGATTTTGCTTCCAAGTCCTCTACAAATATAACTTCAAACAATACTCCAAATTCTGTCCTTAGCGATAGGAAACAGATTTCTTCCGTCTCTAGTTCTAAGTTCTTCTCTGTACCTTCGCCTGCTCGCCCTACTACCATCACATCATATCCTTTTCAGCCATATGAACCTTCGAACTACAATATTGACTTGTATGGCTATCAGGCCCCCTACTTACTACTCACTACCTAATAGGAACCAAATTTCTGCTGTTCTTTGAAATTCAAACCCCGATCAAAGAGACCCTACGTTTTCACTTCCATCTCAACCTGTGCCTCTCCACCCTTGCAGCCCATTCTTCAAATTAACGACTTACAAACGGCTACTCAAGAGTTTGTTCTTACTTTCTTGAATAATTCTACTAAAGAAATTCCTGTCGAGTCTGCAATAGCAGATGTAGCTGAAATAACGATAACTTCTAATAGTTTCAGAGAAAATTCTAGACTTCTGTAGTATATACATTGCTTACGGCGCTTGTGTGTGTTTGACGGGTTGCCTAATAGTAGCTCGTAACACTGCCCCCTCTTTAAAACCGTTACGTCTCGTAGCTGTAGACACATTTTGACGCCAATTCGATGACTGATGACGGTATCGGCAGCTATCTCCTCTGGTGCATCCACCACGTCGTTGGAAATAACAGCCAACACTTTTTCCTTGGTCTTGGTAGGCAACCAGTGGATAACAACAAACAAGGACCTGGACGTTGGTTCCCTAGAAAACTACATCTAGTATATTTCGGACTATCCTCCAATCCAAGTGATCCAGTCCACAGCCGAGCTTGGGCACCGCTAATCTCGTTACTCCATTTTCCACCATCTGAGCCTAAAGATTCAGCAAAACCTCCCATAGATGTCCATAACTAGGTCTCTGCCATGAGGAATTTTTGGTGACCAGATAGTAAACATAACGATTTTTATCCTGAAGAACCAAAGCTTTTCCTACAGTTGGCTGCTGTTGTACTAATTCATCCACACATCCAAACTACTTCTTGAAAACAACAGCTATTCCTCTTCATTTCCAAATTTTGAGCTACGCAATGTGCAAGGGAATACTCCTCTGGTGCTCTAAACAGATCTTGCTGTCTTTCAACAACAACGCCAAATCTCGCCTTAGCGGAACTACCATACGCCGCCATAAAACTTACAAAATCTACATTTGACTCATGATTAATAACTTGTCGAACACCATGCTCATTATTCGAGCCTTCCTTGTTGTTGCCAGCGTAGGATGTTAAACGGTCAAAGTGTACCACTTTCGGTTTACCACGGGGAGATCTTCTGATCCGGTACACTACATCATTAATCCTTTTCATCACTTCGTACGGGCCTTCCCATTGTCTTTGTAATTTTGGCGACAACCCACGTTTTCTTTGTGGATTATACAACCACACTAAATCTCCAGGTTGATAACCACCTTCTTGTGCTCTCGTGTCATATTGTAATTTCATTCGATTGCTTGCTGCCTGGAAATTCTTTCGGACGTTTTCGAGAATGCTATTTCATCTTTCACGAAGCTTACTAACGTACTCTTCACCTGCGATCTCTTCTCCAGGTTTAAATCCAAATTGAAGATCACATGGTAGCCGCAATTCACGTCCTAACATCACGCAAGCGGGCGAGTATCTTGTGCTGTCATGTACCGAAGATCGGTACGCCAGTAGGAACAAATATAAATATTGATCCCAGTCTCGTTGATGTTCAGAGATAACTTTGGCTAGGTACTTTTCTAACGTCCTGTTCATTCCTTCAACCATCCCATCCGATTGGGGATGAAATGGCATGGTTCTAGTTTTCTTGAATTCAAGATGCTCGCAGACGTTTTAAAATAACGCTGATTCGAAGTTCCGACCTTGATCGGAGTGTAATTCCAACGGAACTCCAAAGCGACAAAACAACTCCCTCACTAGTACATCTGCAACCGTCTCGGCTTCTGCGTTAGGTATAGCATACGCCTCCGGCCATTTGGTAAAATAATCCATTGCATCCAAGATGTATTTATTTCCTATCTCTGATTCAGGAAACGGACCAGCTATATCAATGGCCACCCTCTCAAAAGTATTCCCCACGTTATACTGTCTCATTGGAGCTTTCCGTTTTGTGACCGGGCCATTTGCAGAGGCACACAACTCACATTTCCGGCACCACTCCATCACATCTTCTTTGCAGTTCACCCAATAGAATCTTTCTTTCACTCTTTCAAGAGTTCTTTTCACATTAAAGTGCTCTCCGGAAATACCATCGTGCAAGTGCTACAACACGTCACATTCCACTCGTCGCTTCAAGATTCTATTTACAATCACCAAGGAGTCCCACTGTGCCTAGCATGCCTTCAGGCTCCTACTTAAAATACTAATTTCTTCCCAAGCTGGTCGTTGTCCTCTACTTTTCCACTCAATAATATGTCCCAATTCGGGGTCATTCTCCTGGTCTTCTCCTATTCTTTCGGGTTGCCAAGTATCATCGGTTACCGTCATTCTATGGATGACACTTAATTTTCTTCCATCTTGGAGCAATGATTGCAGTCTACCGGATAAGCTCTCCTTGACAGAGCTTCTGCATTCCGATGGCTAGTTCCTACACGATGTTCTGTGTCAAAGTCATATTCCTGCAGCCGCTCTATCCACCTTGCAACTTACCCTTCAGGATTTCGAAACTGCAGTAACCACTTTAGTGCAGCATGGTCTGTTCTCAACAGGAATGGCCGTATAAGTACTTAATAAAGTGCTCTACGGATTGGACGGCGGCCAACAGATCCCTTCCTGTCACACAATTGTTCCTTTCTGGCCGCGATAAGACCTTGCTGAAATACCCAATAACTTTTTCTTGTCCGTCCTGCACTTGAGAAAGAACGCTTCCTATAGCTATGTTACTGGCATCGGTATCCAACACAAATTTCCCCTCCATCCGTGGATATACTCAAAATTGGTGCTGTAAGTAGTAGCCGTTTCAGTTGTACAAATGCACTGTGGCAGTCGTCATTCCAATCATATTCTTGTCCATCTTCGGTTAATTTCGTTAACGGTTTAGCAATGTTCGCAAACCCAAGTATCAAACGTCGGTAATATGTGCACAATCCTAGAAAACTGCGTAGTTGGTGTATATCTGCTGGTGTAGGCGACTCTTGTACCGTTTTTATTTTGTCAGGGTCAGCTCTTATTCCGGTTTCCGAAATGACATGTTTTAGGTATTTTACCTCTTTTTCAAATAGGTGACATTTCTTGGGATGTAAGATATGCCTCGCGTAATCTTTGGAATATCTCTTCTAGGTTCTTAAGGTGTTCTTCAAAAGACCGACCTAACACTATCACGTCGTCTAGATACACCAGACATGTTTTCTAGGACAGTCTACGCAGTATCGACTCCATCAAACGTTTAAAAGTAGCAAGGGCATTGCATAATTTAAATGGCATAACCTTGAACTGCCATAATCCAGTTCCAATTGTAAACGCAGTTTTCTCTTTATCGTTTGGCTTCAAGCCTACCTGTTAGTATCCGCTTTTCAAGTCCAAGTTCGAAAACCATTTAGACCCGGATAGAGTATCCAAGATGTCATCAATTCTGGGCAAAGGATAGCTGTCTTTCATTGTCACATTGTTAAGCCGCCGGTAGTCTACACAAAACCTTGTCGACCCATCCTTTTTCTTGACAGGCACTACCGGGGATGCCCATGGACTATTCGAGGGTTCAATCACTCCCTGTTCTTCCATATTGGTGATAATTTGCCCGGATTCCTTACGTTTTGCCAAAGGAAGCCGCCTAGGATGCTGTATTATCGGTTGCGTGTCTTCAGTATTTATCTTGCGTTGCACAACATTCGTTTTTCCTTTCTCACTATCATTCAGTGCAAACACACCCCGATATCGTCTGACCATTTCTTTTACCTTTCCCAGTTGGTCGTCGTTTAATCCTTGACACAAAGGTATCAACATATCCAGAAATTTCTGTGAGCAACCGCTGGCTGGTTTATCTTTTGTGTCGTCCACACAACGTTTAATATGTCATACTGGAATGCAACTTCCCACAATCATGTCTTTCTTCAAGATCACCGTATGCGGATTAATGTTTAGTACCCTTACTGGTATCATATTTCGAAACTTTACCAGCGTTCTTCTAATCAGTAATCCCTCCTGACCCATTCCCGATTCAGCTGCTTCTATCATGCGTACTTGTCCCCGGGGCGTACCATCCGGGCGTCTCATTACGATCATTGGTTGGGAACGGATAGTTTTACAAACATGCGACAGGTGGAAGCGATTTCGGATCATACGGCGCGTTCACGGAGTGAATTTCAGGAATCTTCAAGTCGGTTATATCAAAATTTGCAGAATTGTTATTTGAAAATAAGTTTTTCGCGTGAAGTGTGCCCGGGAGGTAGCATTTTGAAAGGGATAAATACTCTAGGAAAAGTAAGAAGGCTGTCTTTGTATTCTGATCGCTTTATACTACTTTACAACGATAGACCGACGTTATAGTAGAGTTTGATTATGTGAGTATTAAAAATATTCATAATACAGTAAATGTAGTGCTAGCACTTGTACTTGGTAATTGTGGGCTTATAGTTATTAACGTGAGATACGTGTAGTGAATTAAATTAACAGAAGTCCAACTACTATTATACCAAGCTAGTAAATCAATAAATAGAAAAATAATATACGTAAATTTGTATACTGTTATGGAATGGTACTATGAAGAAAGGCGCTTGGCGAATTTATTGGGGTTATCATCGATAAATAT
The DNA here is from genome assembly GCA_036346225.1 of Platerodrilus igneus. Taxonomy (NCBI): domain Eukaryota; kingdom Metazoa; phylum Arthropoda; class Insecta; order Coleoptera; family Lycidae; genus Platerodrilus; species Platerodrilus igneus. Next base: position 452,671 of record JARFIW010001778.1, on the reverse strand, counting down.
GTGGAGTATCAGAGCGCATAGTCACGAAGCCAAGGGATTCTGGTGAGCATCGTCGAAGGGATGGAGGCCTGAAGTATTCTCCAGGTAACTTATTTGAAATTTCTGTTATCTGATAAACTTTTGTATTATTTGGTGATGTGTAAGTGAATATTGGTTATTTATGGTTATATAAACGTATCGGAAAAATACGTGTGCTGGACAATTATTGGGGTTATTTAATATATTGAAAAAAGGTGTATTTAAAACTTACTAAATTTTATTATGAATATAAATTGGATTGTTTCGGGTAAACGGGTCTATTAATTTTGTATTAGTTTATGCAAGGTAAAAGGCATACATTAATAAACTAGGTTATTATGAGCTCACCATACTCCAGTGTACAATAAATTTAGGGTATTATTTGGGGCCCATCTACTCATATTTTATTAAATGTGTTTGCAAATAATAATTTAAAACAAGGACTTTGAAACATATCACTTATTGAGTTGTAATTAGTATACCAAACTGTTTATACCTGTGAATAATGTCTGTAAATAGCGGTAAATAAAACATTGTATGATTGTTATATTATTTGGTGATTTTATTGAATGGTGTGCGAGTGGGAATGAAGAATGATTGCAAATTTAGGTATCCGAGAAGAAGCACAGCTGAGCTAGCCAGGGAAGCTACTGAAGATTCTTGAAGCAGAAAATCAACAGGGTAAGAATTTTTTTATATATGTTTTATTTTTTTAAAATCGGGTGTTGGCACTGGTGATGTCAAACCGTTAACACACATACCACAGCAATATATATATATATATATATATATATATATATAATTAAAAAGAATATATATATTTAAAAAATACATATTTAAATATATATATATATATATATATTTAAAAAGAATACATATATTTAAAAAAATATATATATTGAAAATATATATATTTAAAAAGAATACATATATTTAAAAAAATATATCTTTAAAAAATGTATATATTTAAAATATATATATTTAAGAAATATATATATTTAGAAAATATATATATTTAAAAATATATTTATTTAAAAACTATATATATTTAAGAAATATATATATATATATATATATATAATTATTAATAGCGAGGAAGAATAATCTACTTTTGGAATGCAAATGCATGTTTATTAATATATATTAACAGTTATAAGATGAAATGAAAACCCAACCTTTTATGTAAAGTTGAATTGACATTTCAAATCGAACTGGTAATTGAAAACCGCTAAAAGAACAGCGTTGATCCAGCAAATCAATGGTCGCAGGTTCAAATCCTGCTGTGGCTGTTCTTTTAGCGGTATTCAATTACCAGTTCGATTTGAAATGTCAATTCAACTTTACATAAAAGGTTGGGTTTTCATTTCATCTTATAACTGTATATATATATATATATATATATATTATTGTGTAAGGGAGGGGGTTATAAGGTTTCTAAAGGTATATTTGTATTAATAGGGGTATATGCCAAGCGATAGGGTCAATATTTCAGATTTAATAATTTAAAAACTATAAATTTTGCTATACTTTACATACGTTAAAGTATGTACCATTTCAGATTGAAACTTATATGCCAAAAGGTAGTAACATGACTTTATGACGTTGATATAATGCACGGTACTTGAGGTTTTATACTGAGTTGATATTTCATGAGCCAGTTGAGAGTACATTTGCCGTCGGAAAGCCGGACGCATTTATGGATATCTGCAATATAACAAAGCGTCCAGGTCGTGTATGAATTATTTGGCTTTTCCTTTTATAGAATCAAACTTTTAGACGAATTGTAAATCAAAATTTAAAGTGAATCAAAATGTAAAGGTTATTGGAGTTTAGTGAAGTGTTTTGGACCAATGGTAGAAATTTAAAATTATTATAAAGACTATAGCGAAGGTATGTTGGACACTGAAAGATAGGTGATTTGTTATTGGATGTTATATATGTAAAAAATGTTATTGTAGTAAGCTAAGTTTGTTTATCTAATAACTAAGCAATATAAATAAGGGACTTCTTTTTAAAATTTGTTCAGATACAGACCTATTTATGAAACCTGCGTTAAAATTGTAAAATAGTTTTGAAATAAAAGTTTATTTGTGTATTCATCGAGTATTATTTAATCCAAGTATAAAAGGAGTTGTAAAAGTGTTTAAAAGTGAAAAGGGAAAGTCAGCGTGTATTTAAGGAAGATTTTGGAAGTGGTTATTGGTGTAAAGGAGAAAGCGACGGGATATTATTTGAGAAGATTAGTGTTGGTTTTGGGATAGATTTGGGTATTACGGCAGCAGGATATTGGAGTGGATAAAGAAGGCATCGGCGATATAAAGAATTTTGGATTGATTTGAGAAGATATAACGGCAGAAGGACATCGTATGGAAAATTGGTATAGCAGGATTAGGAGTGATTTGTATTAAGACAGCGGGATTGATTTGGTTGTGCGAAGAAAGAATTTAAGCGGGATACGGAGCAGAGGAACAGGAGATAGGAATACGGCGAGGAAGAATTGACGCAGGGAAAGTAGATAAAGGTTTTTACTAAATTCTAAATTGGGGTAACATTATTTCAGGTTTGGGGCATCAAAATTGTTTTATAAAACACCTGGAGGCAGTGCGCAAGAGGACAATTTTGGAGAATCTTGTGTAAAAGTGCGTACGGCGATTCCGAACTTGAGCCAGCAGTCAAAGGAAGGCCTTCAGCGCAGTATATTTCTGGTAAGTACCGTGAAATTAAAGTCATAAAAGTTACATAAATTAATTTGACATCAGGCATCGTTGATCTATTAAGATTTGGCATATCAAAATAAATTTAGTACATTTCAAAAGTGGTAAAACAAACGAGGGTGCAGTTTGGTTGGGTATTGCACATCTACTCACGATTGAACCCACGGTGAGTAGGTGAGAAAACCCTGAGATTAAAGTTTCAAATAGTCGAGGCATATAAAACATAGTAATTAGTAAAAGAAAAACCAACCAAACGTTTGCTAAAGCACCTCGATTTGAAATCATAAGGGACGACGACAAAAGTCGTGTAATAAAATCTTGTTTAAAGGAGGAGTAATTATATTATATAAAATATAAATTCAAGAATATATATATATATATATATATATATTTAAAAGAATATATATTTTAAAATATATCTTTAAAATATATATATATATATATATATATATATATATATATTTAAAAGTATATATATATATATATATATATTTAAAAGTATATATATATATATAATATATATTTAAAAGTATATATATATATATATATATATATTTAAAAGAATATATATTTTAAAATATATCTTTAAAATATATATATATATATATATTTAAAAGTTATATATATATATATATATATATATATATATATATATATATATATATATTTCAACCACCATTCAACATTTTAACAATTTTAACGAACATTTGAAATTCACTTACGAACTAGAATCTCACCAATCAATACCATTTCTTGATACACTAGTTATCCGCAATAATGACAACAAGATCAATTTTGATATTTACAAAAACCTACAAATTCAGAAAGATATTTAAATTACCATTCCAATCATAGCATGAAACAAAAATTAACACCATATTAGGACTGAAACATCGTATGGTCTCTATCTGTGAACCCAAATTTAAAGAAAAAATCTGAAAGAACTAATATCAATCTTAATCAACAACGGTTACCCTAAACCACTTTTATCAAAACTACTACATACTAACACAATCATATTTCCACCTCAAAATAAACATACTGATATCATTTACAAAAACTTTTATATATTACTAATCTTTCACCACTAATAAAAAATTACTAAAACAACCTTTGTAACTATAATAAATTCAAATACTAAGTCCATTGGAAACTTTTTACTAAACTAAAAAAAACAAATAAAGCTTTATGTAGCAATTTAGTGTATAAAATTCAATGTGAATGCAAAGCTTCCTACGTAGGCCAAACCAAACAGTGGCTCCGAAATCGCATTGCACAACACAAAAGTGATGCAAAATTATGAAAAACTTCTTGTGCTCTTTCTATACATTTATACAATACAAAACACAAAGTCAATTATGATAATGTAAAAATTTTAGATATAGGAAGCAATTACAAAAAAAGACTTTTCTTAGAATCATTTCATATAAACCAAGAACAAAATTCCATCAATCACAAAGAAGACATCAATAATTTACATACAGTTTACTCATACCTATACACTTTTAATCCAAAAAAATATACTAACTATAATGATATTGCTTACACACAGAATTCTATTTAATTTAAGTCAAAAGTCAACCTGTTTACTACACCTGTAAAAATATATGATTTTAAAATCTAACTATTTTTATGCAACCCACCATACAAAAAAATTTTTACAAATAAACCACATACTACTATTTAAATAAAAAATATAAGCAAATAGTGTCATAATTTGTTGATTGATGTCATCCTTGATCCTACATTTTTGTCAAATAAGTGAACTGACATTTCATTCAAAATTTAAAATTAATCAAGCTTCCTTCTGTTACTTTTATTATGGGTGAATACATAAAATAATTTTATCAAGTAATAAGTAAGTTAAACATATATTACCTGTTATATGAATTACCTATTTATATACTTTTTCATGTAGATCGATGATTAAGGTGTAAATTATCACCGAAACGTACGATTTAATACAAATGATACACATTTAATGTTTTGTGTTTAATTTTATGAGCGACTTTATCCCAAGAACCAAAAAACAAAAGATTGCTATGAAATGCGCCTTTGGTCACGGGAACTGGTACTTTCTGCTAATCATTCGAGTCTCACAGATTGGGTGTCAAGATTGCTGTGATTCCCCTAAATTTATCGAGCCTCACGAATTGGGCGTCAAGATTTGCTGTGATCCTTGTTACTACGGTGAAATCTTCTCTGATATTCGATTTCTTACCTGAATATCGCCTCTTGAATCCTTCCGCCTCGGCTGCTCACCTAGATAAAACTTTCATCCTTATTCATAAAAAAAAACACATTCCTACCACAAACATCAACGTTAACTCTATTTACACCAATATTCACAATACATTAAAATTTCAAAATTAAATTTCTGCATAAATTTCAGCATTATAAAATTTCAAGTTCAAATTTGTCATCATTTTAATTTGCATACGGAATTAGAGTCCTTGTAGGATGCATACTAATTAAATAAACAATATTTGCAGACCTGAGTCTGAATAAAAGGGAGCATCTCCCACCCCTTTACGTTAATTTAACAGGTTAGTCTAATTGAGCTCAAAGACAGACCCAAATTTTCATCATAATCAAAAACATAAACCTGATAAATACTCCTTTTTACTTATACAAGAAAATTTTACCTTAAAATTCAAAATTTGTTGTTTATACAAATATACTACTGTCCATTTTTATCAAACAAATTATAAAAATATTCAACACACACCAAAACATCTAAGATCGAACAAAATGCATAATTTACCTGAAGGTTAATGCACTCGTGGCTTCAATGTACATCGAACTTGCTCATCCCACCATTCCAGCTGGTTTATGTTTACGTCCTCGGATTTCTAGCCACCTTTAAAAATTTTCTACACCACCATTCGTCTAAACGGTTTCAGGGTTTCTCAGTAACTCATCTAGATATATCGAAATCTTGTTTTGTGGATCCAATCACGTTTACGAATAACCTTTGATCACTAACACTCCCGACAAATAGCAATGAAATTCATAATTCTTTCACGCTATACCCAAAACTGCCTACTTCTATTTATTTATTTATCGTTATTAATTTGGATAATTGGTACAGTAATACCTGCAAATATAACTAGACTTTGTTACCTTCATTTATCTTCTCTAAGTGTACTAATAACTTTTATTGTAGCACGTAATCACCACGTATTCTAGTTAAAGTATCGAATAATCAAAAAAATAAAAAGCAAAACTGTTTAAAGTATCGAATAAAATCAAAAATATAAGAAAGCGAAACTTCTATTAGCCCGGGTTTATATCATGGCTCGCTTGTAAGTCGAATTTGTCCCGCAACGGACGATTTTAAGAAATTCGCATTCTGTTTTCCCTTCCGACGGCTCGGCACAGCGATTCTACTGAAATTTTCAGTCGTCCTAGTTGAAAATCTAAGAATTTTCCACACGCCTCGCAACACGTCCGAGAACAACTAATTAATTTTACACACCAACTGATATGCTTCCCCTCTCATGTTGCATCTTATTTCAACCTTAATCGCCAATCTAGTCTGTTCGTTCTATCTAAAACCTGTGCGCTTGTTTCACATTTTTCCCCTCATTTAACTGCTAATGCATTCCATCTCGCTTGTCTTTATACCACAAACTCGCTTTCTTACTTGCACTCATATAGCTTAAAGCTTATCAACTATCATATACATCGTTATTCTTTGCAGGTGTTCCTGATTTCTAATACGCCGAAGTCTTTTGCGTGCCTTTCCCATGTCTTTATAATTTCTCGATAGTTTTAGTACTTGGAAAGATTAAATTTTATGCTCCACGGTTTTAATAACGCGTATTATCTAATAAAATCCTACATTACTTCTTTTTAAACGTTGATTATGATTATATAAAAACCCTACATTCTAATTAAATGATTTAAATCTACACAGTAGACCTTTAATTAAGCGTACTATTTTCCACTGCTTTAATATACACGGTGTTTAACATTATCTAAACAATATAAACCCTATGTTTAGAAGTAAATGACGAATTTATCCAATATGCCTTTAAATGAAGCGTATTATTGCCCAAAGCTTTCTTATACACGGTGATTAAAATTATTTGATGTCGTTTATTAATTTTTCTACCCTGGTCTAAATTTGAGTAATATATATATATATATATATATATATATATATATATATATATATATATATATATATATTTAAAAATGTATATATTTAAAAATATATATATATTTAAAAATATATATATTTAAAAATATATATATATTTAAAAATATATATTTAAAAATATATATATTTAAAATATATATATATATTTAAAATATATATATATATATATATATGTATATTTAAAAATTATATATATTTAAAATATATATACATATATATATATATATATATATATTTATATATATATATATATATATTGCTGTAATAATCTCTTTATTTTCTTTAAGCCCCTGATTGGACGTTATTTATATTGCTGTGATATCCCCTTTAATTCCTTTAAGCCCCACGATTGGGCGTCATTAACATTGCTGTGATATATTCCTTTATGCCTTACGATTGGGTGTTATTAACATTGCTGTGATGTGCCCTTTTATGATTGGTGTATCTATTTTTATTAGTGTGAATATCAACCTCTTTTAAAATCTTATAGTTTCTTGAATTTGTTTTTCCACGGCTAGCTCAATTTATCAAACACTGAATGCCCTACTTCACGACAATAAAGATTGTTTAACCTCTTTTTTTTCTACTACCTAACTGTTAGAATAATTTAAATAAAGCAATCCAAAATTACACAGTATAATGATTGATAATATATACAGTTTTATGTCAATTTAAAAATTAGGCCCTGAATAAATCATTCACATTCACCAAATTTAATTTTCCTGAAAGCCAGCAAAAATATCTTTGTAATTAATCTTAAGTACCTTTCGAATGTTCAAAGATGATTTCTCTATTTTTCAAATTCTTAATTGACCATTTTGTTGACCCTTACAGGTATATAATATATAGCAAATATTAAAATTGAAACAGTCTTTAACAAATGAAAAATTTAAGATCTCTAACCTGCTTTTTCCTTGCTTGTCACTGGAATTACCTCAGAGTATCAGTAGTCAGCATTCCTTAATTGTTACAGTTTGACTTGCTTCACTTGTTGGCCAGAATGATGGATTAATGGTTGCTTGTATTTTTCCTTTCGGATTTCTGGAATAACTTTTAGTATCTTTACGTTTATTCCTTTGTAAGTATTTTCGAAGTATCTTTAGATTTTCATTTATAGGTACATCTAGAGATACATTTAGATTTTTAGATATACTTTTTGATCTACATTTAGATCTTTATTCGGAGCCCTAAATTGTTAAATATTAAAATAACATTCAATTAATAGTTTATCTTACGTTTACGCGTAGAACGGCTATTCTTCGTTGCACATATTGGCACTTTCAATTTTTCACTTTTAATAAATTATTGACTTTTCACTAATTGTTACTGGTACGTAATTTTCCACTTTAAATCGACGTGGTTCGTGCCTTGTTGAAGATATACTGTTTATTTTCGAGTTTCCTATGGTATTTATAAGCCCCACCCTTCAACATTTTAATTGGCGTGTTTGTTGATCAAGGCTTGTACTTTACACCTATCTCTGTAGAACCCGATATTTCTCAAAATTTCCTGGTTTAATTTTCGATAAAATGCTCTGCCGATCACGTAAGCGTTCTGTATATTACAGTATATTTTCAGAATTTCCAAATATCCATTGCAATTTTGTCACGTATTTTATATTTGTGTCGTTTATAGTCCAAACTTTTATCGTATCGCGGACCGCCTTTTATTTATTGTTTGTTATTTCAAATATGTTGGATTTTCATGTAAATATGATATTCCAGTCACGCACTCATCTTTCTAATAATGATGTATTTTCAATGCGTTTTCTTATTTATGCGTTGACATTTTTAATGAAAATTTTAAATAGCTAGAATGCCAGGTTGTTTATCTTTACCGATTACGTGTTTATTTTGATGAAACTTGATGTATCTAAAACATTATCTTTGTCCGTTTCTTTAACTTAAATCGCATTATTAGACGTACACATTATTACTTTAGCTAAATATTATCTAATTATTGCAAAATGAGTTTCTTTCTTATGCATTAAATTAAATATAATTTATATACAGTGTGCTCGCTATTGATCGTTTGTAAAACATTCGATTTACTTCTATTTAATGGTGGAATTATTTGGTTTTCTTAACGTTAATTATTTATATATTTATCTTATGACCCCTATGACTTAATTTACTTTTAAACTACCCTCTTATCATAGCAATATATATATATATATATATATATATATAATATGTAGGGGGGGGTACAAGGCTTCTAAGGGTAAATTTGTCTTAATAGGGGTGTATGCCAAACAATAAGATTAATATATCAGATCTAATAAGTTAAAAAACTATATTTGCTGTACTTTACATATGCTAAAGTATGTACCATTTTAGTTTGAAACATATGTGCCAAAAGGTAGACAACATGACTTTATGACGTTGATACAATGCACGGTACTTAAGGTTTTATACTGAGTTGATATTTTATGAGCCAGTGAAAGTACATTTGCCGTCGGAAAGCCGAACGCATTTATGGATATCTGCAACCAACAAAGCGTCCAGGTCGTGTGTAAATTATTTGGCTTTTCTTTTAATAGAATCAACTTTTGGACGAATTGTAAAATCAAAATTAAAAGTGAATTGAAATGTAATAGGTTATTGGAGATTTGTGAAGTGTTTTGGACCAATAGTAGAAATTAAAAATATTATAAAGACTGTAGTGAAGGTATTTTGGACACGAAAGGAAAGACGAATTGTTATTGGATATTGTATGTTTTAGAATTGTAATTCAAGTAAGCTAAGGTTGTTGATCTTATCGCTAAGCGAAATAAATATAGGAGATTCTAATTTCGATTATATTCAGATAAAGACGTGTTTTACAAAACCTGCGTTAAAAGTTGTACAAATATTTATTGAAATAAAAGTTTATGTGTATTAAAGAGTCTAATTTAGTAAAGTGAGAGTAATAAGAAGCATCGATAGTAAAGGCAACGAGTATTAAAGAAGATTTGGAGTGGTTAAAAGTGCGAACGGGAAAGCGACGATTATTTAGGTTTGAGCAAGATTGGTGTTGGATTTGGGAAGATTTGGTTTAACGGCAGTAGGAGATTTGAGTGGATATAGAAGGCAACGACGATATTGATAATTTTTGGAGTGATTTGAGCAGATTAACGGCAGTAAGGACATCGTGTGGATATTAAAGGAATACAAGGACAAGGAGTGATTTAAAATAGGACGGCAGGATTGATTTGGATTGAGCAAGGAGAGGATTGATTGGAGTACGAAGCAGAGAAACAGGAGAGCAGTATATTACGAGGAAGAATTAACGCAGGGGAAGTAGATATAACGTTTTTTTTTAAATTCTAAATTGGGGTAAAATTATTTCAGATTTGGGGTCAACGAAATTGGTTAAGAACACCTGGAGGCAATACGCAAGTGGACTACGATTGAGATTCCTTGTGAAGGTGCGTACGGTGTATACGATCTTGAGCCAGCAGTTAAAAGAAGGCCTTCAGCGCGGTATAATTCTGGTAAGTACCGTGAATATCTTAAAACGTCAAAATTAAAGTCATAAATAGTTACATAAATTAATTTGGCACCAAGCAACTTTGATCTGTTAAAATTTGGCATATATAGTAAATCAGTGCATTAAAAAAGTGGTAAAACAAACGAGTGTGCAGTTTGGTTGGGTAGTGCACATCTACTCACGATTGAACTCACGGTGAGTAGGTGAACGCCCTGAGATTAAAGTTTCATATAGTCCAGGCATAATATATAGTAAACAGTAAATAGATAACCAACCAAACGTTGCTAAAGCACCTCAAATAGAAGTCATTTATCGAATACTAAAATAGGGACGACGACAAAAGTCGTGTAGCAAATTTTGTTTAGTTAAATAAAGTAGTAAAGTTTATAATCACATATTTTTTATAAAAATAAAAATAAAGGGTGGAGTAAACAAGCAAAAGTAAATAAGTTTAAGTTCAGTTTAGGGTAGGTAGGTAGAAGAATATATATATATATATATATATATATATATATATATTGAATTAAGTAACAATGAAATATATATATATATATATATATATATATATATATATATATATAATTTTGCATTGGATTACCGCCCGATAGGGATGCTGTTCTTATTCTGAACGCTTTATGTACAGCACCAAACAAATATAAAATAATTTCGTACAAGCCCTTTGAAATTAATCTGAAAAACAACCACCTGACTCAGAGATATTAGATATAATACTTGCATGTTTAAGACCATGCGGTGGCTGTTAATCGATAATATAGGGTGTTTCAATAAAAGCTCAAGATTTGAATTGCGCGCCACGTTTGACAGTCATAATGTCACATGATTATGACGTGACAGATTGGAAGTTGACAGATGGTAGTTAGTAAACATGGAGCATTACACCGTAGAACAGCGCGTCCTGATTGTCAAAAATTATTATCAAAATGGTGAAAGTTTAATTGCCACTATTCGTAAAGTGCGACCAATATTCGGTCGAAATAATTACCTAATTCATCTACTGTGAAAAGAATAATAAAAAAAAATTGAAAGTACTGGTTCGGTTAGTGATGTGAAACACCCGATGCGAGCTCGTAGAAGTCGTTCAAAACAAAACATCACGGCAGTTCACGAGAGTGGGACAGAAAGGCCAGAGACGTCAATTCGTCATCGGGCCCAAAAATTGGACATTTCAACAGACACTCTTCAGCGAATTCTGACGAAAGATTTATAGCTGCATGCCTACAAAATCCAACTGACTCAACAACTTCTGTCAAGTTGGATCCTTGAGCAACTTTCTGATTTTGCAAACAAAATCATTTTTAGTGATGAGGCCCATTTTCACCTCGATGGCTTCGTTAATAGACAAAACTGTCGCATTTGGGACTTAGAAAATCCACGAATGACTCATCAGAAAGCAATGCATCCACAACGGGTCACTGTATGGTGTGCATTATGGTCTGGAGAAATAATTGGACCACTTTTCTTCGAAAACAAAGAAGGAAATGCAGTAACGGTAAATGGCGAACGTTATCGTGCTATGATAACACAGTTTCTTGTGCCTCATTTGGAAGCTATTGATCTTGACGACATGTGGTTTCAGCAGGACGGTGCCACATGTCATACCGCCCGTGAAACATTGACGATCTTGCACAACTTTGCTCCTGGTCGTGTCATTTCCAGATTTGGTAACCAGAATTGGTGTCCACGCTCTTGCGATTTAACACCTTTAGACTTCTGGCTGTGGGGTTATCTAAAGTTACAGGTTTATGCCAATAACCCTGCAACCATTGAAGCATTGAAAGCCGAAATTAGACGCTGTATCAATGAAATACCACCACATGCTCTCAATAAAATTATTGAAAATTTCGTCAAAAGAGTACGCATATGCCAGCAAAGCCGTGGCGGCCATTTACAAGATATTTTGCTTCATACATAATTCTCAAATGTATATTTTCTAAATCAATAAATATTTCAATACTTTGCTACAGAAAACCATGTTTTATTGAACACTGAAATCTTGCGCTCTTATTGAAACACCCTTTATATTAAATTATATTTTGTTGAATGACATGGACCAGGGTGACCACACAAACCTGCTTTGAACCCAAAAAACTAGTGATTCTTTTTGAGGTGCATAGGCTGATACCTAATTCTGAACATAAAATATGGCAGCTATTTCAAAAATATTCAGAGAAACGGTATTTTATTTTTATAAAAACCTCTTGTCGCACAATTAAAACAAATTCTGTACAATTATATACTTGCAATAGGTACCTACGTAGGTTATGACAAATATAAAATAAGCTTTTGTTTACCTTTTTGTAAGGTGAAGTTAGTTAAATTCAACTAAACTATCAACAGATAATGTTATTTATTTTCTATGGAATTGTATCGTATCAGTGGAAAAGCCCTAACATTGTGTTTCTTATGGCACTTCAATGTGTGTCGATTAGGTTATTTAACAAAGGCGTATTTCAAATAGGATTGCTAAAAAACAATTTTAATCGTCCTCGAAGAAACACTCTTTAATACTAAGTAATACATCTAAATGATATTGTTTATACAAAAGCTAATATGTCCAATTAACTCCAGGAGCATAACGCCTAAAGTACTATAAGAATAGTTTATGAAAGTAATACTGGATATGCTCTGAAAAATATCTTCTAACACCTGACCAAGTTCCTCCCTTGAAATAGGTTATGACACATAAATTGTTCACCTTCCATTATTCTAGATTGATAATTTATTGCACTTTTCATATGTAAAGGGCTGCTACAAATACGCCCGAGCAGATTAAACAGAATACCACCTTATTTTCCAAAATAAGGGGCTTTGGTACCTATTGTGTCTTCAATGATCCATTATGTATTCTAATTTTGTTACCGTTTTATACTCTACATTTATGTTTCAGAAGTATTTAAAACCAACAACGACATGAACTTCCAAAACCGTGGTGATAATTCCACCAACTCGATTCGATGGAATGTTTATAAACCTGTCAAGCTGAAATTACTATCTTGGTTTGTTTTGTACTGTACATAAAGCGTTCAGAATAAGAACAGCGCTCGTATTGGGCAGTAGTCCAATGCAAAATCATATATATATATATATATATATATATATATATATATATATATATATATATATATATATATATATATATTGAAGTGTCAGTAAGAAAAAGGGTATAAAGGGTATTTGTATGAAGGTAGTGTATGCCAAAGAAAGCCAAATATCAGATCCCGTAACTGAAAATTTTATGTTTGCCGTACTTTACAAATGTTAAAGTATTTGAAAAATATTAGTCAAAGTATAAGTGCCAAGACGTAAAACAATGACTTGATGACGTGAGAAAGCACAGTATTCAAGGATTTACACTGAGTTGTATATTAATGAGCCATAGAATGTACATTTGCTAATCGAAAAACCGGATGCGTCTGTAGAAATTCCACTATTCACCACACAGATCCAGGTTTATATGTGAAACATTTCGGCACTTATTTTAGTAGAATCAACCTGTGGACAAACATGTAATATCAAAATTTTAAGTGAAAAGTATTGTCAAATATGATTGAAGGACGACGCAGTATTAGGAACCAATGAGTGAACATTTGATGTGAAATAGTAAAGTGTAAAAGAACGATTATAAGGTATTAGTGACACGAACGTGTTGGGACGATTTTATTGGATGGAAAATGTATAAAATGTATTAAAGAGTAGGCATATTTTAATTATAATAATCACCTAGGAAAAGTAAATAAAAAAGTCGATTTATAAATATTTTGGTAGTAAGACGTGTTTTGTAAACTGCGCTAAATTTTGATGAATATAAAGAGTAAATAAATGAATTTGAAAAGTTTAAGAGTTTAATTTATATAAAGAAGAGTACAGATAAGCGAGAGTAAATAAAAATAATTAATAATAACGACGAATAGAAAAGTGTTAGAGTGGATTAGAGCGACAGCGAACCGGCGGAATATATAGTTGGATATTGGAACGAGATTGATAAAGGCAGAAAGGCATTGAATAGGATTTATGAGATTGAAGGAGATATTATTGGAATTGGTTTGGATATTGTATTATGGATAGAATGGTATTGAGTGGAAATTAGAAGACAGCAGTGATTTGGAAAGAGCAGATAAAGGAAAAAGAAAGTGTTGATTTGGAACGAGCAGAATTAAGATTTGAAGAAGGAAAGCATTGGAGTAGCAGAAGCAGTACGAGTAAAGAAGATATAACATCAGGAAAATTAGCGCAGGGGAAGTAAAATTAAAAGGTAGTCAAAATTCTAAATTTGGTCATATTTATTTTAGATTTGGGGGATATAAAAATTAATATAAAGAAACCTGGAGCCTGGACAGCAGATTATTCGTAGTGATAGTGCCACGCATTGTAAAGACGCATACGGCGAGTGAGATTTTTGAGCCAGTATTCATAGAGGCCGACAGCGACGTTTTAAATCAGGTGAGTACTGTGTGTTTTGAACGTCAAAGTCAAAATTGGTAATATTAATTTATTTGGCACAAGGCTACGTGGATCTGTTATAAAATTTTGGCATATACAAGTAAAAGATTACAGGTACAAAAATAAAGGTAGTGCTGTTTGGTTGGTGTATTGCACACCTACTTACCACTGAACCCACGGTAAGTAGGTGGACACCCTGGGAAGGCGAGTTTTCAAATAGTCGAGGCATATTAATACAGTTTTGTTTTCTAAACCGACCAAACGTAGATAAAGCACGAAATAAAAAGTAAATATTTTCATATCATCATAATTAAAATTAATAATAAAAAGTGGGGGTGAAGCATAAGAATATATATATATATATATATATATATATATATATATATATATTTCATTGTTACTTAATTCAATATTGGGCCAACATAAAATTATTCTGAAAAATAAAAAAAAATAAAAAATTTCTTACACCACTTTTTGGAACGCCTCCTTATTTCTGCACACACTGGCTAGCTCAGCAATCGGCTTCTGCTTGCATACCTACCATCCTAAGTACCTTCCTTTCCCACAAACACAGTCAAATGAAATTACCACTCAAATAATGCAACAAAACATACAACCTTTTTATTTACACATATTAACAAGTTTCCATTATTAATAAAATATTTACACCTTGGTATATATAGTTTGATAAAACTGTTACCATCTCAATCATTAAATCCTTTAAAGTTTTTGATTTTAACATATTTCAACAAATTTCTTTTACACAAGTAGATGGACCCGCCATGCAACCCTAGATTGACTTTATTCTGGTCTATTTTGAGCTTATTATAATCCAGTTCCTCTAAATGCTTTTAAACTTTGCATTTTTTAAAAAAAATTAATCTAAAGACCCATTTACTCCTTACAACAACAATTTATATCATCAATAAACATTTTTAAATCATCAATATTAATTGTCCTGTACATATAACCTTTTAAATGAGTTTTTATGGTAATAAATACACCCCCAATAAGTCAAAACACTCAAACACAAAAATATCAACACAAATATTTATACAAAAAGCAGGGAATTAATTTTTTTAGCTGGAGCAGGCTTCGTCCCTCGTCACCTCTGAAGATGGGTACCAAAAACCCTCGTCGTTGTGTCCATATACTTCGATTATGCCTGGATCCAACTGATCCCCACTATCCAAATCTCTACCACCACCTTTAATCTTCTACCCAGATATTTGTCTTCTCCAAACTTAACATTCCATACCAAGTACACTTCATGCATACTATTTAAGCTTTAATATTCGCTCACCCATGTACCATCCCGTCAGTCAATTGAGTCGTGTAGTAATGGCACCTTTTGTCTAGACCTTAGCACCCACTCGTGCAATATCACTTTTATTACTTTTCCGGTACGTTACTACAGCTTTACATACTTTCAAACAGGATGTAGTATATTACTTTACCGAATACACAATAATTAATACACGTAAGAGCGTATACTATTAATTACGTTCAAGATCTCAGCGCGATCTAAGATCTAAGGGAAGGAGAGCTTTAATATCTTTCTTAGAGTATTTATACGCTTTTCACACCTCTCAAGGAACTTCTCTTTATAGAAAAGCTTATTTTTAAAATCACTTCCACAAATTCTGAACGTAACGTCTGAAAAATTCTAAGATCCTCATAATGTTACACTGAAAATAATTTAATACATCAACGGACGCGCGCTTCTCCAAACTGCTCATCCTTAGACCAATGATATAGTTTTCCCCCGTTATAACGCTCCACCTCTCAGCTATCTTTCTCCGTTCCACGCATATTTGTTGTCTCTTTTAGAAACCTCTCTCAAGCTTCAGAAAATCGATATTGTTGTTGGCCTTTACATTTCCCCGTGTATTTTAGACGTGATTTGCAACCAATTCTTTCTTATACGTTTCTCTGTCTGTTTTACATTATAGATCGTTCATTTCACTTAGTCTTTAAGGCACCTGTTATTGTTAGCAGTTTGTCAAACCGACCGTTGCAAACAATTTCATAGAAATTCCGTCTCAACGTTTATTTAAGTTTCCTGAACGTGACATTTAACTAACAGGTGTTTCTTCGAAACAACTTGTTGTTTAAAATAACAATTCAAGTTTTACCACTCCTTAGCATTTGTATAACGAACGTTTGGTTTATTTAAATGGAACTATGCGTTTAAATTATTGATTTTCTATACTTGAAAGCTCCATTTCTGCTTACATGCGCTTGATTTAAAATTATTACAATTTAATTATGCGTATCTTGAGTTTTAATGTGCTCTAAAGCTTCTTCCCTTTGTGCAATTTTAACATTCTAATTTAGAATTACAAAATCTGTTAATAACCGTCCGTCTTCACTATCTAAACTGATTAATTTGGCGCGTAAATAAATTGTTCCTATTTTCTATATACACAGTTGACAAAATTTTATTGTCTAGACCTATTTATCCTATAAATCCACGTCAATATATATATATATATATATATATATATATATATTGTAGTGGTTTTAAAGGGCTAAATTTAAGTATAAACCAGACAATTTCAAACACCCTGTATAGAGGAAACAACCAGAATTTACGTGCGAAATTTATTTCATTTAGTTCATTTTAAAGTAACAAGTATTACCATAATTTACAAATAGTGATTAAAATTTAGTTAGGTGCGTAAAGGAAATAAATTGTAGAAGCCAATGCAAATTATTAATTAATTTAATTGAGTTTAATTGAACGAGTAATTACGTCTAATACGCATAAAAGCATGAAAAATTGATAATACCAAGGTGAAACGCTTTGCTAACACATAAACAACGATTGAGTATAAAATACCTTGAAACGCAACCTCCGAGAAATGTTGTGTTAAAACGTTTGTTAATTGAACACCTGCAGGTTTTGGAAATGTCAGATATATGTCATGTATAAA
Organism: Platerodrilus igneus; assembly: GCA_036346225.1. Taxonomy (NCBI): domain Eukaryota; kingdom Metazoa; phylum Arthropoda; class Insecta; order Coleoptera; family Lycidae; genus Platerodrilus; species Platerodrilus igneus. The sequence continues at coordinate 434,909 of JARFIW010001778.1, read as the reverse complement.
TATAACTCAAGATTCGAGGTATATCGGGTAAACGGTCGGATGTTTTAGCATGAACGCTAACTAAAAGTTTCCTTAAAGCACAGAAGGGATAGACGATCAATGAAATGCTTCGGAAAGAGACAGGCATAATAGCAGTTTATTTCAAAACGCACGTATTCAGTCCACATGGGTTCATTTGAAACGCGGACAGTAATATCGATTTCTACCACTCAAACAAGGTTAGAAGGAAACATAGAATATGCATAAGAGAGGAATAGCGTTAATACAGGCGGGGTTTCAAGGCGTCATTGAATATCTTATTGGTCTATATAGTTAGTTGTACAACAGACAAACACGGGGAAATTTGAATGTTAATTTTTCAGAAAATATAATAACGACGAGCTAAATTTTGCAGATTTCGAAAACGGTAGAATGAAAATTTTAAGAAGTATTATTTTAATTAAATGTTTTGCGTTAGGAGGGTCTGGAGAGGTTACATTCGAATTGTATAAATACTCGAAGAGGATTAGCATCGCTCTCTTTTAACTTCGTTCTCTTAGTACTTTCATTGCTTCAGACTACGAACAGAAATTTACCACGAGCTTGTAAGTATATTTAAATTATTTTAAATTAAATAGTACTGTGTCGGCCTCATAATTTGATACGCGGATTGTGTCGAGTCTAGAATTTTTTTGAGGTGCAACATATATCTTAACAAGCTCGTGAAGTAACGTAAATTAAAATTAAATTAAACTAAAGTACGCAATTATGAAAGAAGTGTAATAAATATGGATTTGGATTTGGATGCATCGTGAAGGCAGAGCATGCAGCACAACTGAGTTGGTGCTCGAATGTTTTTTTTTACTCTGGCGAGGCTTTTACGAGAAATGAGCTAGGTTACACGGCAAATTTATGACGACCCAAAAGTGAGGCTCGAGTTCCAGATAGAATTTTAACAATTTTATTCCAGGAAACTGGCGATCTGAGAGAGAGAGTCTGTGTTTTGCATAAATTTAAGAATATTTTTGAGTGTGTGTGTGGGTGATTTGAACGTATGCAGAGAAAGGAGTGGTTAAGAAGTCAATGAGTGGAAATTGAAAGTGACGATAGTGCCCTGTGTGATTAAATTTCAAAAATGGAGGAAGCTAGAGGTAATAGGGATCAGTCGAGGACGGAATCAGGAGAAGCGGGAAATGAAGCAATTTTGAGAATGCTGGAGAGGATGAATGAAGAATCAAATAGAAAATTTGATCAGATGAGTGCAGAGTCGAATAAGAAATTTGACCAATTGAGTCAGGTATTAGGGGATAAAATAGAAAAATCGACGATAGAATTTTCAGAATTTAAAAATAGTTTGACGGTAAAAATGGGGGAAGTTGAAAATCGGGTAGATAAAAATGAGCTTGATATTAGAGGTTTAAATCAGGAAATGGGACAATTAAGGACAGATGTAAGGATTTTCTGTGAGGATGAGATTAATGCTAAAATGACTGAAGTAACGGACTCGTGTAAAGATCAGTTAGATCGGGTTGAGAGAGAAGTGACCGGGATGAAACAGAATGTAGCGACTTTAATGGGGGATGGTCCAAGGTTTGTAACAGGTAATGTGTCATTAGAGCAACAGATGAAATTTTATGGGGATAGTAGGGTAAACCCGCAAATATTCATTAACAATATTAGAGGTTTAATAAGTAATTTATACAATGAACAGGCAAAATTAAATGTTGTAAAAGCTTTACTAAAAGACCATGCTGAAGCTTGGTACAATTTAATAGGACAAGAAATCGACACTTACACTGACTTGGAGGACAGATTTTAAAAACATTACTGGAGTGACCACAGACAGGACCAAATACCAGACGATTTGATCACGGGGAAATTTAAAGGAGAATCTTTAGGAAGTAGGGAGCAATATGCTATACGAAAGTATAGCATAGCGAAACAACTGAACCCACCACTGACGGACCGACAGATCATAAAATACTTGTCGAGACATTTCGAGGTTGCAGTGAGACAGCACGTAGCGTTACAGAACATTATGGACAGAGAAATGTTTCTGGAGTACCTGCAGAGGTACGACGACGTAAGCAGTGGACGACCTCGGGAACTAAGGGAAAGACAGGTAAACACGGTTAGGTTCGACAACAGACGGGACAGTTACGCAAGACGGAGGAATAATTGTACGTATCATCGACAAAATTGAGAACCGCGACGGACATTTTATAGAAGCAACAGTGCAGGTAGGGGACCTGCACCTAGACCGGGACCAACAAGACGGAACAGTTCACCGGACATAAGGGGGACTTTAAATAACAACACGGACAGAGTTGAGACGCCAAGGACATACGCGGAAGTGACAGCAAGACCAGGACCGAGTAGGGAGAACAGACCTGGACAGGATTTTTAGAGCAGGACAAACCACTAGACATCACTGTGTACAAATATGAACATCTTAGGGAATTTTTGAAAATAGAAGAAGAAATTGAGCCAGAAATTGTAGAAAAATTTTGTTTGCCCATAATTGAAATTAAAATTTTTGAGAAAAATTTAGGAGCATTATTCGATGCAGGAGCTGAGGCGAATTTGGTATCGAAGGAATTCGTCAATGAGGTTAAAGATAAAGTGTGTGACAGGATAATGCCAATAAAAAGAAGTCACATGGTTGCGCCGAAAAAAAACGATTTGCTGTTGTGAATAACGTGGTTATTTTGAAAGTAGAGTTAGGTTCAGTAAGCTGTGAACAAGAATTTATAATTGTACCTGGGTTAAAGTTTAAAGGGATATTAGGAGTCGATTGCATGATGAAGTTAGGGGTTGTAATAGATATGGAGAGGAAAATAGTTAGGATTGGGGATAGGATATTGCCCTGGAAGGCAAGTTATGATGTCACAGAAGATGACATGGGGTTATGTATTAATAGTATAGAGGGAGATGATGAAGAAGTGAAAGAGATCGACTCAGGCGAATATAAGGTAGAAAGGTTAGATGAGGTACAATTGATAGTGAAGGAAGAAGCTGAACAAGTTGAGGTAGAGTCAAGCGCAGGGTTAATAGTGGATAACAAGTCAGAATTAAGAAAGATAGAAGTAAAGATAGCATTATGTGACACACAAAAGGTAAATGTAGGCATAAGTGAGTTAAGGGGCAAAGACAATTTTGGTAAATTGAATTTGAATTTAAAAGATTTTTGTGAAATGAATATTGTACATAAAGGGTCTAGAAGAGATGAAAAGTTTTGTATAGAGGGGAAAGATAAAGATGTTGAGGTAGTATTGTTTGGTTTGTCCGCAGAGAAAGAAATAATAATAAATAATAAACAGACAAGTGTAGGTACTGAAGAAGAAGAAATATTTAAGAGTCAGGATAATAGGGATAAGTTCATCGTATGTGAAGTAACAGGGATGATAAGTATAGAAATAGAAAGAGGAGAAATAGGGATGAAGAGTATTAGGATAGTTAGAAGAAAGACTTGGAGAGTCAAGAAAAGAGTCAGATTTAAATAAGAAGATGAAGCGTAATGACAAAAGATAGAGATAAGTGAATTTTAGTGTAGAAGTAGAATATAGAAATTGAGATAGGTGCGTATAGGAAAGTAGAAGTAGAAATAGGATAAATATGGATAGGTGTATATAGAAAAATAGAGATAGGTGTAGAATAGAGTAAAATTTAAATAAATAGGGATAGAATAGGTGTATATAGAAGAGTAGAAGTAAGTGTTTATAGAAAATAAAGCTAGGTATAGGATAAATATGGGAGATAGTTAGATGTAGATATAGAATTAGGTAGGTATAGTTAGGATAAGAAGAGATAGTGATAGTAGGTAGGGTTAAAAGTATGAAAAGTGAAGATAAAGAAAAAAGTACAAAAGAGGTACGTAAAGAGTCAATAAAGGACTAAAGGGTGAAATAGAAGAAGAAAATACAATGAAATAAGAGGGCGAAAAGTTAATAATAGATAGAAATAGTTAGGTAAAAGGTAGCGATAGGTGTGAATAGGTAATTAGAAGTAAAGATAGGTGTAGATAGATAGAAATAAGTAGAGATAGGTGTAGAAATAGATAGAAATAGGTAGCTAAGTAGTGATAGGTTGGATAAATAGGTATAGGTAGTGTTAGGTGAGTAGATAGGTGTATATAAATAGCAGGTAAGATTAAATTAGAGTGTAGTTATTTAAATTCGGAAAAACCGGGAAGGGTTTTTCCTAGAATTGAAATAGGGGGATTATGTAGTGGTTTTAAAGGGCTAGATTTAAGTATAAACTAGACAATTTCAAACACCCTGTATAAAGGAAACAACCAGAATGTACGTGCAAAATTTATTTCATTTAGTTCATTTTAAAGTAACAAGTATTACCATAATTTACAAATAGTGATTAAAATTTAGTTAGGTGCGTAAAGGAAATAAATTGTAGAAGCCAATGCAAATTATTAATTAATTTAATTGAGTTTAATTGAACGAGTAATTACGTCTAATACGCATAAAAGCATGAAAAATCAATAATACCAAGGTAAAACGCTTTGCTAATACATAAACAGCCGTTGAATATAAAATACCTTAAAACGCAACCTCCGAGAAATGTTGTGTTAAAACGTTTGTTAATTGAACAGGTTTTGGAAATGTCAGGTTCCCCTAATTTGTATAGATAAAACTCAAGATTCGAGATATATCGGGTAAACGGTCGGATGTTTTAGCATGAACGCTAACTAAAAGTTTCTTTAAAGCACAGAAGGGATAGGCGATCAATGAAATGCTTCGGAAAGAGACAGGCATAATAGCAGTTTATTTCAAAATGCACGTATTCAGTCCACATAGGTTCATTTGAAACGCGGACAGTAATATCGATTTCTACCACTCAAACAAGGTTAGAAGGAAACATAGAATATGCATAAGAGAGGAATAGCGTTAATACAGGCGGGGTTTCAAGACGTCATTGAATATCTTATTGGTCTATATAGTTAGTTGTACAACAGACAAACACGGGGAAATTTGAATGTTAATTTTTCAGAAAATATAATAACGACGAGCTAAATTTCGCAGATTTCGAAAACGGTAGAATCAAAATTTTAAGAAGTATTATTTAAATTAAATGTTTCGCGTTAGGAGGGTCTGGAGAGGTTACATTCGAATTGTATAAATACTCGAAGAGAATTAGCATCGCTCTCTTTTAACTTTGTTCTCTTAGTACTTTCATCGCTTCAGACTTATCTGTCGTAGAGAAAGGATGTCTTTTCTGATTTCTAGCTCGAGCGACTGGAGAATTGTCTTGAGTTTGCGGTCACCATAATTGGCGGCTCCGTGGCGTAGTGGTACGTGTGTGACTACTACGCCTAAGGTCCCGGGTTCGAATCCCCGACATGGTCCGCTTGAAAAATGTTAGGCGAGCATTTTTCACAAAAATACACCCTCGTTCGGATGAGAGATAAAATGGAGATTCCGTGTGTGAGTGTTGTCATGCACGTTAAAGATCCCTATCTTGCTTGAAACAGCAAGGGTTCGGCAAAATTCAAAATTTTCCAAATAAAAAAATTCGCTTTCTGGCCAATGTAGTACTTTCGGGTGGAGCAATGGAAAATCACATGTAAGGTCACCATAATTACAGTTATGTAGAAAGAACTTGGGTGATAGTAATCAATGGTTCGTATATTTTTTATTTAAATATCTTGTCTAATCTCCCCGTTTCTTGCAGCTCAACTATATTAAATTAGTTTAAGTTATATTAAATTAAATTAAACTGTATAAAATTCTATAATGTAATAACAAAAGTTACATTTAAATTGTTCGTATTCGCATTGTTAGCGATACAGCTAATAATGTAGTAAATTTTTGAAACTAGAAGACATACTTAAAATATGTTTCAACTGTAATTGATCGTTTATCGTATGAAGAGTTTTGTTATGGTGGTGATTTAGATGGAAGATTCCTACCCCATATTTTGCGAACTGGTCGTCAATGTCACTGGTTAGCGGTGGTCTGAAAACTCGTTCCACCCCTTTCGTTAAAATCCGAGATTGATGCAAGAGGCCCGTAATGGGTTTTATCTGTTATATGGTGTGTCCGTACATCAAGTGTATATCACATTCCGTAACGTAGGACAGCAGACGGTGAGTGTTGGTAATTAAATTCTTTCCTGATGTCCAATTCCAGCCAGTTTTCTATTGAAGAATATTTGAGTATAAAAATTTCTTTAAAATAATAGAATAGTCTAGATAGGGATTCAAACTTACTAGAAGTTCCTGTGTTAAAAAAATCTAAATAAAAATTAAATAAACAGTTAACTTGACTAACTATTGCGTATGTAAATTTTATGTACCATACTAATATAAAATCAGGTACTGGTGTAAATCGGAGATATTAGATCTGCTCTCTACGATATTGAGGAATCATGTAAATAAAATTTATAAAATTCTCAAAAATTAATTAAGAGCGATTTTGAAATTTAATTGAAATAGTTTAAACTTAGTAACTGTCAACTAAAAATTGTTACGATAATATTTCAGTTATAATAAATGTAAATATCCTTGTATTAACACTTATTATTGGTGTCTTAAATAACACGAGATATTCATGATTGAGGAATTATCAGTCATAAACTTTTATCTAACAGTTATTGAATCTAGCAAGAAAAGATCATTCTAATTTTAATTGTATTTACAGAACAAGATGGTGTATAAAATTTAGGTCCAGCACAGCTGAGGGAAGAGGTATATTTTTATAAATTTGATATGTTATCTAGGGACACAAATAGCGACGCTTTGTGATTTAAACATTTAACCTTTTCTTGCAGGTACGAGGTTAAGTGTGTGACAACAGAGTTTTTGTGCGCAGATGCGCTTGTACACTAAATGGTTTCTACTTTTTCCTATTAGTGATCTCTCGTTAGGAATAATAATTAACAATACAGTGGCGCGTTTGCATTATCTGTTAATACATCCCCTCCGATAGTCTTTTGAAATAACCGCGGAAGTTAGAGTTCCAAGTCAGTCCGGAAAATTCCAGAGGTCGTCATTTTAAACGGATTATTTTACAGCTTTTTCGTGGCTTTTGTGAATGTAGAGGTGAGTTGTATTTTCCTTGAAACCACCCCGGGTTCAGTGTTTCGACTTGTAACTTTTAGCCCATCTTAGTTGAAAATTATTATAATTACAGTCACACCGTATATGGTAACGTAACACGCAATAAACTAGGAAATTAATTTTATTATAAACAAACTGTATAACTTTGGGTCTTGTACATAATCATATTAAATATTGTATTATAATAGTCATTTTGAGTAGCCTCTTTAATCAGGATCCAGTGTTAGTACGAAACAGACACCACAAAACCGACAGAACTTATTAGAATGAAATCCCATTAAAATCTTGGTTTGTATGAGCTTCAGCTCCTCACTTGAAAGTTTTTGGGAAACTTGAATCTTTAAGAAAAACATTTTTAATAAAATTAATAGTTGATATTTATTTTCAGAAAACTGCGTTCCCATGGGAAGCAACAAATGGAAAAATAAAGCTTTTGTGTCGGTTCCACGAAGACGTGCTGGAGTTCCATCAACGCTAAACTTTGTCTGGCTTAACTCAACTCAAAGACACAATGTGCCGTTAATACCATATCCTAACTGGGAAACAAATAGACAGAATATCTTGAACGATAACAATATCCACCTTGTTTCCACTTACAGGATGGTCGTTGATGAGTGTGATCGACTTTGGGTCATCGACGATGGTAGAATTGAAAGCTTTGGACCATCTGGTAAGTTAGTTCCACCTTATTTATTTTTTTATCTATTGGTTTTTTTAACATCATTTTGTTACTGCAGATATTTATATTTAAATTATGTGGTAGGGGTATGTCAGTTTTGAATATTAGCGCAGATATCCTTATCTGCGTTTATTAGTGACCACAAGTAGGTAAAGTACCTTCGTTATGGCGCAAATCGTTCATTTTACATGTATTTTGTCAAAACGAAATCTAAGGTTCATTTTGCAAATTTGTGTGCCTTTCAAAGTCATTCATTCGAGGATCACGTGGTATCATCATAGAGGCGGTTGCTTTTACTTTACAAGTTCAAAGTTCAAACATGCACCACTTCCGTCCTATTCTCTTCTTAATCAATGAGAGAGTGCAAGGAGTAAAAGCTTCAGTGATTAACCATGGCGATGGGAATAAATTGACAGACCATAAATAAAAATGTATTAAACAGAGACTGATTTATTCTGAAAAACAACAGATTAGCCAATCTGAATGTTTATTATTTTATTTGTGGATATTTCATTGCATTTTGCTAAACAGAATAATTTAAGATTTAACATTTAATTAAATATTACTAATTTAAATACTTTAAAAATTGCTTTCATGATAATTTATGTGAGGAGCCGGCAAGATTTAATTTTTGAGTATACGTTGTAAATTACGTAAATACTAAAAAAGGTTAAATGAACGTTCATCAAGCTTCAGTTAATAATTAATATTACTAGTGATTTTGCTGACTTTTTGATCATCTTTGGTTATAATAACTATTAAATTTATTGATTCAATTATTAGAAGAAAATTCCAGTTAAAGAATTTTTAACCTTTTTCAAACGTTGTAAATATTTTGAGAATATTATAATAATTTGTGCTTAATGGTGTTTTTATTTAAAGATTAAAACAGGAAGGAGAGGTAGATGGTAGGTTTAAAGGCGTTGTTTGTCGTATTGTCGCAAGCCCCGTGCGTAATTCAAAAACTGAGGTAGCCGACCAATTAAAATTATATATTAAAAATTAAAAATTGAGAGATTAAAATTTTTTACCGTTTAATTCACACAAAGGGCGCATAGGGGTGTTGCTACAGTATCACAACAAAGTTAATTGGCGCCCAACGTGGAGCTAGACTAAAATATCTCATCACAAAGTGATTTGGCAATCCGAACGTAGGAGTGAACTAAAAAAATAAAATAGCGCATCAACGTGAGATTAGAGCAAAATAAATTAAGTAAAAATTAAAGGCAATATATATGTATATATATATATTCTTGCATATAAAGGTGATTCTATACATAACCGTCGACGCGGCATACGTGATGCAACGGCAGTTGGTAACGCTAATCTTTAATACAGATTTTAGCGCGCCCATCTGTCAATAACGTCATACAATATGCAAATTAATACGCGTAAATGACGGAATATGTAAAATGTTAGAAATGAAGTATAAATAATAAGGTACTTACATAAATAGGTACAGCTTCCTACAGAATAAGTTAAAGATGGCGTCTGTAACGACCATCGGGATTGCTAGGGCCCCTTCCGAATTATTTAAAGATGGTGGCTGCTCCGGCTAGCTGCTAGGGGGCGTGGACTCCGGTTCGGCCAGGTTGCTTCAAATTATCTTCTTCCTATGTAGCGGAAATGACAGGAACGGGTGGAGGAACGATAACAAGATAAAGCAAGGAAATCTACATAAAAAAGATAAAGTTACGATACGATACGATACCAGGCACGACCACTCTACTTGAAGTTCAAAGGCAAAAAGCCACGTTTCAGCGTCTCTCGGAAACTTCCCCACTTTTCTCCCTTACACGCGTCGGCGCGAAGTTTGTCCAATGCACTTCTGACGTGACGGAAATACACGCCAAGTCTTTCAAATTTATGGCGCGAAAACTCCCGCATATCAAAATTAAACTAAGGAATGTCTAGTGCCAAATCTTTGGCACGTAACAATATATATATATATATATATATATATATATATATATAACGTAGTCTAACTGGCGTCCATGATTGATAAATGATGACAATGCGGCAATGTTAAATATGATCCATAAATTAAATGGCGTTTATTATCGTATGGATTTTGAGCAGGCTTCTCTTAAACGACAGTGTAGACTTGATGTTTGGACGATAGGATTAAGTTCTGCTTATAAATAGCCTTTTAAAATTTTCTACGCAACCAACATGATCATCAAAGGTAATTCTATTTCTTATTATAGACCTTTTAATTCCTTTTATCTTCTTACTAACATCGAACTCGTGGGTAACCAATGACTGCTCTTTTTCAGCTGACCATAGAGTCTTCGCCACATACATTTTTGATCGTAATCCAATAAAATCAGACACAAGTCTCGGATTATCTTCATTTTTTATCATCCTCAACACTTTCTTAAGTTGAGGAATTCCATAAATGTTGTTAGAAGAGTAGTCTGATGTGTCAAAATATTGCCAAGAATCTCGCCTCATGGTTTCATACAGATCGTAGTACATAAATTGATACTATACTATCGGCGTCTGTGTAGAAAATATTGCAGCCATCCCCAAAAAATTTCATATATGCATAGTGAAAGTTAATTTGACTATATCGAAGATGCACATGCCTACATATATAGGCTTAATAAAGAATATTTCTAACTTAAATCGTAACATTTTTGAATAAAACATTGGATATCCGGGCTTCAGCTCCATATCTACCACCCCAGTTTTGCATCTTAAACAAGTTCTTCTCAAATTAACTTCTTGCGCATTTCCGAAGCTAAGTATTTAGGTCGATGGTAGGATTTAGCCAATAGCTCCGTTTAAATCGTAACACTCGATGAATTGCCAATAATTTATGTCCATTTGTCAAAGCTTGCTTCAGGTTTATGTATTGGATAATATATCGCCTCTTAGAGTTTAATGTACCCATCAACTTAATGTTTCAAGTTCTGTCTACAGGTGGTTTTCCAGTCGTTGGGTAGATATATTTAGGACAAAATGGGATATCTTTATGTAAATCATAGAGTAATTCAGGGTACTCCAAATCAACTTTCAAGATCTTCTGAAGCATTATCAGGAACTGATAACACATCGATGTTAGCGCTCACCCATTAAAAATTACCGTAGGACAAAGACTGACCTATTGTTCACCCGTATTGGTTATTAACATTATAGTACATATGATACACATCTGATGTGGAAGCATGATGCGCTGGTAAATATTTATTATTAGCAAAAGCACGTCGTTCCGAACATACTTGGCTCAGACCTTCCCGTATAATCTTCTCAATAAACAAGAGTTGATCAATAACCAGTCAACAACTCCAGTTCTTGGCCCGTATGCTTTAACATAGCATCCCTCGTAAATCCTGATAAAGTGTAATAATGGGCAAGGTCAAGTAGCAGCTTGTACGGAATTGCTCAAAAACGTCAGTCCATAGCACGTCTGTTTTGACGTATAAATCAGAATATTCCCCAAAATTTTGAATATTCAATGCTACCCAAGCTTTCTGAGTGTGCATATACTGCTTCTTAATAATTTTTTTATCTCCTAGCTTGTTGTAAAAGCCCTTTTGATTCAGTAATAAGGTAAAATCCAGTTTTTTGTACGAATCAACAAAATCGTATGGATAGGCATTTTTTCTAGTTAATAGTCCAAACTGCTCATCACCTATTTGTAAAAATTCGCTTTTCAGCAACGGATGTTGATTTAAATAAGAACCCAATGTTTCCTGAGATGAGCTCATAAAGCGGAAGCTGTCGATGAATCTATAGCCCATCAAGTTTTCTGGAATATGTTTTGTGAAGAAAATATATTTCTCATTGGTTACGAGCAGCACTATCCAAATCAACGACGATGATTTTAATTATAAAATGATCATCATATCCCCTCAAATTATGGAAAACGACGGGAATTGTTCTAAAATCTTGGTGATTTATATTACAATCTTCATATGCGGGCCCTGTGTAGTTATTAGTAGGTATAAGATGATCATGATTACGAACTTTCTTCTAAACGAAATGGCTCATTGCAAATACAACAGTGTGTTGCAGCTATGACCGAAGTTTCCTGCTGTAGTATTAAAGGGGTTGTATCATAAGGACACATAAATATAATTTCAACATCTTTGGCAAATTTTCAAAACACCATAGCTAACCACTTTATACAATTCACACCTCGATATAATCGATAGAATGATAAAGAGTCATCGTAGTGGCACTTTACATAATATCCTACACTATACGGCACGTGTTTTTGATACTTGTCCCAGTTTCCAGTAGGTTTCAGTATACATTCTATATCTGCATATGCAACGAATGGAACATTGATCTTCTTTTAAAAAATTTTTATACTAAGTATATTTTCTTCTTCCGTAAGCACTCGAGGTACACACAAATGTTTCGTCGTACAGTATATTCTTGGTACTAAACTAGTGTAGGCAGCGATCACAAATTTCTTTGCATTATCAGAACTAAGTTGCGATGAAACCAGTCGACTTAAGTCCTTTAACCACACATAATGTTAGTTGAAAATGTTTCCACTCTATGTGTACGTTTATAGCTTTCCATATCTTCATCATAGTATGTTACATGCCAAAATTGGCAATGTACCATATTTAGATTTAGTTATAATTTATAAATTAATTCCCGCGTATTTTTTAAATTAAAAATATTAACTTCCGTCGTTGCGGACAATCGAGCCTTCGACGAAGCAACATCTATCTGTGTGGTGTGTGTCTTTTCTTTTTAGGAATAGGCACGTAGGTTCCTTGTACCTTTCCTTTGTGTACCTGTTACCTAATCCTTCCGACCCCCTACGAGTGCAGAAGTTACGTGAAGGACGGATGGCAATTTGAATTCAACATGGCGTAACGCAACCCAACTTAAAAATCACCGTTGGATCCTGAGATGAAGTTCCGAGATGCCGCCACGTGAGTAATTTGATTTTATTTAAATTGTGCTTGTCAATTTGACTTAAAAAGCGGTTGCATCACTCTTAAATCGTGGTCGGTAATATGTTATAAAGTGGCGGGAATTATACCGCGTGTAAATATAACAATGTCGCCCAAAACTATAACAAGTATTGATTGTGAATCATCAACATGTTCGTATGCTAATTTTTCCTATTCTCCGATATCAATATAGGAACTGTAATAAACTTGTGTTTGCCGAGTTTCAAGGTGTTGACAATAATCGGGATATCATTTTGAGCCTCAAAATTCTTAATTTGATTTATTGTCATTGGGAATTGTATGGCCTTTTAAGTTAAAACTTCGGAATAATGGTGTTATTTGAAGAATCTTTGAGAATTTGGAGAGTCTGAGAATCTCGATCACAGGATACAAAGCTGTTATCACCGAATAGCCAAAACAAACTTGATCATCATTTTTCACATTAATACATGCAAGTTTGCGTATTATTTTGAGAGGCAGATCACAATATACGAAGATCCACGCATAAGATTGTATTTGTTAATGTTGATGCCCAAGTTAACTATATTCCTCAAACTCCATCTCGTTCTTGAAAATCCTCTATTTCTACAACTATTGGTTTTATAACATGTTCCTTCAACAATTCATCTAGATAAGTGTCTAAAGTGGCTGCACTAAACGTCATGAAATATTTAAGTTTCTGCTTTAGCTCGGAACCAGCTGCAATTGAAATTTTCCACAAAAGGCCGCAGTAACGTTTATAGTGTTATCTTTTTTAAGTGCCGGCAGGATCTTTCTCTTGAAAAACCTTTTGTTATCTATTAAAAACGCCCCCATATTTTTATGTTTTATATTGCTTATTACTTCAGTCCGAATGCATCGTTTGATAGCTGATAGAGAATCCTCCCAAGGCGCACAGTTTTTGTTGTATGGTTTCCACTTAATTCTTCTATGCCAATTTAAATTTCGAGGGTATAGTTTTAGTATTCGACAATGAGGACAATAGCTTCTGTTTCTCAGCAACGGACTTTGCTAGTCTTAGCACTTTGCTTAAACGTCGTATTCCAATTATACATTCGCGGAGACCTTTCATAATCACATTGTCATCCGATGCACACTTTACTAGGTAGTTTGCCAGATGGTAGGTTCTCGAGTCAATTGTGCTCACTATCGGACGGAAAGGGACATCAGGTTTATGGACTTTAGGAAGGCCGTACAGGCGAGGTGGTTTAGATTCGCGAGGTTTTTGGATAGCTTGGGGAATATTAAAGGATTTGATAAGTGCTGAAATTTCCGTTCAAGTTTTGAAGTAGGGATCTTTGGTGAGAGGAGTGTTGAAACCGTCTTGTAGTAATTGGTTAATCTTTTCTTTGTATTCTGTACGGTTTAGAATTACAGTCACATTACCTTTGTCCGCAGGAAGTACAACAATTTGCTTGTTTGTTTGTAGGTGTTTTAAAGCTGTCATTTCTTGCTTTGTCACGTTTCCGTTGTAAGTTTTGGCATGTCGGACACATTTAGTTACTTCAAAGCAAATTAGGTTGGCATCGTCTTTGGGTAGAGATCGGATCGCTGATTTTACAGAGCTAATGATCCTTTGCATGAATTTTTATGGGTGCAATTGAGAAGTTTAGTTTGTTTTCGGATAGGATATGTTCTGATCGGTTTATGACGGTGTTTGAAGACAGTTTTCGGGTAAGATGTTTATTCACGGTGTGAAAGGTTCTTGGAAAGTTGCAAGAATTTGCATAAGTGGGTTTTTGTGGTGAGTTCGATGGTCTTTTGGGCTTGCAAGTATGAAATTCGGTCAAACAGAGTCCACTCATTGTAGCTAAGCATGGCGGATAATGTTAGATGTAGCTGTAGGAGTTGTTTAGAAATATTGTTTATTTCTTTTCAAGCGTTGGAAATTCCTTCGCAAAGTAGTGAGAGTTCTGCTATGTGAAGAATTTTTCGGTTGGAGTGTGTTAATGTGATATTTTATTTTAAGGAAATTCGGAACTATGTCAGAATTACGGCATCGTATCAAAAAGTGGAGTGTACAAAGTAATTTTGCTAACGAGTGTCTAAGGTTACTGAAAGTTTTTGTTTTATTTACAATATCCTTCACGTAAAGGTTTTTGTGTTATTGTCGGAGGCTTTCACGGCCAGAGTCATTATAAATATTTATGGTTCCAGGTTGGGACCGTGTCATTTTATAAACTAAGGTCAACGTTTCGCCTAAATTTCGTAAATTGGAAGAAATCGCCAGTTGGCGATAAATTCACCATTTGTGAACCTTGTAACTAGATTATTATTTTTTTTTCTATTTTATGCACACATGTAGAAATGTACAAGTTCTCAATAAAGAAGTCATTATTATTATTATTATTATTACTTTTGTAAGGGGCTCCATCAGGACAAGAAAAATAATAAATAATAAAAATAATAATAAAGATAATAATGATAATAATAAGTAGACAACTTGAAGTGTAAGGAGTATGTAAAATTACTTCTGAGCTAGCAGACTCACCAGTCCATTTAAGCCAAAAGGTGTCTTGTAGCAAAGTAACTGGTAAAAGTAGCGAAAGTGGTAGAGTATATAGGGCGAGAACTTGATACATGAGTAATCATGAATAGAGAGAAGTGTCGTAGCGGATCAGTGAACGTCACGGCCCTGTTTTTGTGAACATAGGCTTGTTTTCCAAATGGGGAGAAGGGTTAGGAGCCATCGTCTTTCTTTAGATTGTTAGAATTTTTAGTGATTTCTACGGATTCTCTGATTTTTCTATTGTAGAAAAGTTCCATAAAATGAGTAGAGTTTAAAACATTAGTAGGAGTGTTACCGGAACAGGGTTTTAAGAAATTTGCTAGGTATCGACCTTAGTTTATAAAATGACACGGCCCCAACCCGGAATTATAAATATTTATAATCACTCCGGCCGTGAAAGCCTCCAACAATATCACAAAAACCTTTACCGGGAGAATATTGTAAACAAAACGAAAACTTTCAGTAACCTTAGACACTCATTAGCAAAATTACTTTGTACACTCACCTTACATAGTTCTAAATTTCCTTAAATTAAAATATCACATTCACACATATACCAGCTGAAAAATTCTTCACATAGCATATTAAACTTTTGGTTTTCGTTTTCCATTTTTTTTTTATTTTTATTGATTTTATTTTTGTTCTTCATTGATTTTTTTGTTTTTGTTTTTTTTAAAAATTAAAACAGGTATTGGGTGTATAATGCTCAATTACCATATCATGCCAAGTCAAATAGATTCAAAAATTTTCCAATCCTTTCTCCACCCCTCACCCTCCGATTTACGCGCGGTTATCGCCATCTAATCTCGCAACCCTTCCCGCAAATTCTTTAAAGGCTGTCCAGAACGCCTTCTGGTTGGCCACTTCCCCGACTTCCTCTAGGCTTTTTGGTCAAGCTAGCCCTGCGACAGCTAGTTTCCTATCAGCTAACCCTCGATTTGACACCTCGAAAGGGCAGTCAAAGAGCACGTGCTCTGCGCTTTCGGCGCTCTCACCGCATTCGCAGAGGTTGTTGTCGGTTAAACCGAATCTTTGCAAATACGATTTCAAGGCGCCGTGCCCTGCACCATTTTATGGTCGAGCTTCACCTCGATCTTATCTCTAGCTACTGTACTCGGTATGAATTTGTGTCAACCTGCTCGTGGCAGCGTTGTTCCACCTCTCTTCCCATTGTCGTATTGATCTTTCCTGCAGATTTCTTTTAATCAGAGACCTCGGTATCGACAAGTGTGATATCCGGAAGTCGCCCGTCGCGGCCTTTTTCGCTAATTCATCAGCCCTATCATTTCCTACGTTTCCATTGTCCGATCTAACCCTATAGAACTTTGAATGTCGAAACCGGAGCGCCGTATGTGCTACCCTCCAGACGTCCGCTTGGAGGTCTGTCGAGGTGTTCATATTTGTTAAGGCCGTCAGCGCTGATTTACTATCGCTGATGATGTAATACACGTTTCTACCCGTGTATATATACGACAAACGCCGCGCCTGCTTGCCCATCGTCTATGCGCGAACGGTCCGTCTAAATTGTGATCCCTACCGCGTCTCCATTACTTTCGACAAATTCGATACCTCTAACATCGGCCGGGTTCCCTAACTCTGACACGACGATTTTCCTGTCAGTTTCCCTATTTGCAAGATTCATACTCTCTATAATTTTCTGTCCTTTCCCTGTATTAACTAATTTCCTATCTCTGATCTCCCTAACAACGTATTCGATAGGGAGAGTCCTACTGATCGCCAGGACGCCTCCGTGGAGGTGGTTCTGTACGCCATCGCCACCTTGATTGCGGTTATGCGTTGCATCTCCGTCAACTGTCGAGTTTCCCTTACTTTACAACCCTCTGCCCAAACGGATGCTGCGTACAGCATCGCCGGTTTTATTGTTCCTGCGTAAACTGTCCTAAGCGATTCGGCCGTGAAACCCCAATTTATTTTCGTCACCGCCATCATTGTATTTGATATTTTGCTGACCTTACTTTTTACGTATTGTACGTGCGCTTTCTAATTTGACATTGAGGGATGTGATAGCATCATTAAACGTGATTTTCTCCTCTACTAGCTCTAGCCTAGGGGATCGCTGTCCAGGTTTCGTTTCGAAATAAAGCGCCTCTGATTTCAACGAGTTTAATTTTACCTTTATCTACAGCGACCATTCGTGTAACTTATTAAGCACCTCGTTCGGTTTTGTGCGCATATCCATCAGTAATCGCGATCTGACAATTAAAAGTGTATCATCGGCAAACCCAACGATTGAGCATCCTGTGGGCAACCAGACCCTAATAATGCTCTCATACAACTTCCAAAATGTGGAACCGGAGCATGACCCTTGCGGGCATCCCCTTTTCCACCTTGCGCGACAAAACTTCAGACGGAATTTAAACCTGTGCCAATTGCTTCGAGAAATACCCCTTGATCAAAGACATCATATTTCGCGGACAACCCCGATTTTCCAATTCGCAAACGATCAATGGCCACCAGGCAGCATCAAGTGCTCCTGAAATGTCAAAGTAACAACGACACAATGCTCCTTTGCATCTCTCGCCGGCTAAATTTCCTCGACTATGAACTCTAATGCGTCTATAGTCGACTTTCCCTCCATAAAACCGAACTGTCGATTATTAAAACCGCAGCTGTCTCGCATAAAGTGCTCAACTCGCGTTGTCGTAACGCGATTCAAAGCTTTCCCCAGCACCGGTAGCAAGCTAATTGGATGATAGCTGCCCGGGTCTGACGCATCCACCTTTTTGAGTTTAGGTGTAAATTTCACGTTCTGAAATTTTTAGCAACAGGTAAATACGCCCCTTTCTGAACAAAGATTAAACAACCCGACAAAGACACACGGGGCACGCCTCCAGAGCTGCATCTGAAGTGATTCCGTCATGCCCCGGTGCCTTCTTAGGGTTCAGCCTCCTAAGAGCCCTTACGACCACGTGAACTAGGATTGCCTTCTTGGCACCTGTCCCTTGCGTCTCTGTAGCTTTCCGATGTACTAAATCGTGCGACCCCTCATCCTCCTCGGGATTATCCGATGGATAGAATTTTTATAGTAGATATTCTGCCGTGGTTTTAAAACCTTTAGTGTATTCGCCATTTGTTTATTTTATGCTACCGAGCGCGATTTTTTGTTGTTTACCCCTTATTACACGGTATGCAGTGCCCCAGAGTTCCTTCTCGGAGTTTTGCGTGCAAAATTCTTTATATTTAGTCTCCCCCGATTATTAGGTTTTTATTTCTACCAATTTTTCGAAAGACGCTTTCTATTTGATTTATTAAATCCTCGGTTTGAGGATTTTCCCGCGGGGAGTCGACTGGCGGAGGTTGCGCGCTTATCACGTAGAACGTGTTTGACCCGGTTTTTATTTCCACGGTGGTTATAAACCCGTTCGACAAATTATTTAATATTATACCGGCGCACGTACCATTATTTAGTATTATTCCGCTGCGCAGTAACTTTACAAAGTTACTTATTGCCCTTTTACCTTTTCCGAGATTTAGTTGCGAATTTAATCTTCATGCTTTTTATAGAATTTCTATTATCTTTACAGTCCATAATCGATGTTACGTGTGATTGCGTTCTTCAACCGTAGCATCGTCGTGGCGCGTATCGACCTTCGCACCGCCGCCAGTTCTGTCGTTTGCCCTAGCGCAATCCACATAGTAGGGGACTGCCTTTCGGCAATTCTTGAATTCGTGCCCAGTCTCGACACAGTTACCGCACCATTGTATCTTCTCCCTGTACTCCATCGATCTATCGCCGTACTCGTAACACCGGTAGCACTGCGTGATGGAGAAGTGGCCACAGGCACTGACTCTTTGCCAGCTGAGGTTGATAGCGTTAGCTAGTAGGCGCTCCTGAAGTGTGGGGTTCACTTTGAAGACTACGTTGGCAAAGGAATCCTTAGGGCCTTTTCCGCCAAACTGAAACTTCTCTTTCAGGTGGTCTTTAAGCTTCAAATCGCCGAAGCGAAGATTCTAGCTCGCAATCGACCGCACGAGCTCTTCAGCCTTTATCCCCGCTTTGATCCCCGGAAGAACGACCCGTGAACACTTCTTCTCGATCGTCTTCGCTACGAGCTGTTTGCAGTGTCCGCCGACTTTCGACTGCAATTTCTTCGCGTCCTCGCGAGCTGCGCACTCCACTACAATACCGCTCCTACGTGTCCGACGAGCTCCGACCACAACATACCCATCACGACCAGGATCGACCTTTTTCTTCAGGATCGACATGACGTCCTCCTTCTCATCACGCTTGGCGTCGGTCCTAATTACAGACGTTGGCGTAGCACCTGCAGCTGTTGCAGCATACGGCACCTTCCGCAGCATTACCACCTCCTGGCTCCGGGGACCCTGCTGACCTGAAACAGCACCCCCTCTTCCCCGACTTCCCGCGGAATCCCCTACGCAGAGCCGTAGCGCCTTACCTATGCCTTAAGCTAATTCGTCACGTCGCGGATATTATCCAATCGTTATCCTATCGTCTACTACAATCGTGGCGAAAGTCGCCGGCGCCTTCCCGCAGATGGCCGCGTGAGCCTTCCTAACCCTTCAAGAACTTTAGCTCATTGAAATCGCTAGCAGCAACGCTACTGTTGCTGCCAGTCAACGTCATATGCTGTCCTCTTGAAGTAAAGGACAATTTCGCCGCCGCAACCACCGCAGGAGACTCCAACTCCCCCGACATAACAGCCGCAGGCGCAGGCTCCTTCTCTAGCTCTTCAACCTCCTGCTGAGTCCCTAACATAATGTCCTCTAAGACGACCTTTAAAATTTTCCTCTCGATAGCGCCCTCAGCCTCCGACCTAGTAGACTCCGACCGATCTCCCCTCTTCCTCCTTGGCAACGGCTTCTCGTCTCGGTGAACCACCATGCTGACAAAACGAACGACAAAAAATAACAGGTAAAGCCGAAAGCCCAGATCAAAAACGACGTGACCGTTTCGACGCTAAATGAACGCAAAGATAAGATAGACCGTTAAAAGTCATAAACAACAGCGAGTACAAAACAAAGCTGGTCCAATAGAAATTGATGGATTTAAAATGAACCGTAAACTCCCCTGTATTTATTTATTTAAATTTTAAACCGCCAAATCAGATTTCAAATTTATCAAAGAAACACTAAGTGTCAAAATAACAAAGAGGACAAAATAAAATCGCTAACCCAATAAAAATATACTGTAAATAACACTATTTATTTATTTAAATTTTAAACCGCCAAATCAAATTTTAGATTTAAACTAGCTAATTACTTTTAAAAATCAAATTTGTAAAATACTAGACTTTCAATTTAAATATAGAAACAAGCAAATAAAACATGCGTTATTTAAATGCGGTACTGGTAACGCACTTATCATTTATTTACCGGGTGCCTGGTATAAACTTCAAGTGTTACACCACTAATTACACCAAAAGATCGACTTTAGGAACCTTTAAATACGTGTGTACCTAAAATATGGCATATTTTTAATTAAATTAACCCAAATTTTCCGTTTTAAAGCTATCTATTTAATTCAAAAAGAGATGCTTGTTATTTTATTATCTGCTTACTACAAAATTGTTCTAAATTTATTTGATAAATTACGTGGTTTTTTACACGATTTACGCGGTTTTTTTTATAAAATTATTTAAAACGCCTTTTAAATTATTTTTAAAGTTATTTTGAGTATTTGTTTATTAGATTTTTGGTTTATTATCCCAAA
Organism: Platerodrilus igneus; assembly: GCA_036346225.1. Classification (NCBI taxonomy): domain Eukaryota; kingdom Metazoa; phylum Arthropoda; class Insecta; order Coleoptera; family Lycidae; genus Platerodrilus; species Platerodrilus igneus. The sequence goes on along the minus strand of JARFIW010001778.1, from coordinate 414,056 downwards.
ATTTAATTTAGTTTATTTTTAAACGCGGATTTTAGTTTAAAATTTATAGAAAACGCGATTTATTTATTATTTAATCGATTTAATTAGTTTTTGATTTTATTTCACTTCCCTGTGTATTAAAAATTAATGCCGCACAATAATAAAAATAAAATACAATAAAAAACAAAATTTTACATATAATAAGAAAGTAATAAAACCCTATATAAAAACTTACTTGTTTGTGCAGTAGCGGGAGCTCCGTAAAACACGTCCGCACACTTCAACAGCTGACTAGAAAGTGGGTTATTATCTACACCTTGAAACTCAGCAAACACAAGTTTACTACAGTTTCCGTATTGATATCGAAGAATAGGAAAAATAAGCATGCGAACCTGCTAATGATTTGTAACCAGTACTATGACGAAGATATGGAAAGCTATAAATCTACCAATAGAGTGGAAACATTCAACTAACACTATGTGTGGATAAAGGAATTAAGTCGGCTAGTTTCATTGCAAGTTAGTTTTGATCATTTCTTTGTAGACAAAACAAAATTGCAGCTGTACTAATTACAATGATGACATCATTTCTAACTTTTAAAACTGACATATGAATTTGACAACCTTGACTATGGATCAAATATGATGCAAAATAATTTTCTCTTAAATTAAAATTTATATTAACCTAAAACTTCTTAAAAGAAATAACCTAATCCTAATGGTGGACTTTACTAATATAGAAACTATTCAAATGAAATGTGATTATAATTATTTCTAACGGAACATCACAAATGTTTAATAATTATTAATCTATACATATTTTTAGGTAAAGTGTTTCAGATTCAAAATCCTTCCATTGTGATATTCGATCTACATACAGATAAAATTATTAGAAGATATTTCCTAAAGGACACAGACTTAACACCTCTGACGTCTACTGTAAACCTAGCAGTTGATGTTGATCGTTCTTCGTGTGACAATGCTTATGCATACGTACCTGATATGTTAGGTTTCGGTGTTATAATTTACAGTTTTAAAGATAACGACTCTTGGAGGATGAAACACAAATACTATTATTTGGAACCATTATCCACAGATTTGGATATTGCAGGCATGAGGTTCAATTGGTATGACGGTGTATTTAGTTTCGGCCTATCTGAGAAAAACAGAGATGGATTCAGAACTGCATATTTTCATGTTTTGGCTGGAACTCATCAACTTAGTGTATCTACAGAAGTTTTGCGGACCAAAGCACTTGCGACAAGATCTTACCATGGAAATGATTTAAAGGTAATTACTTTAAGTATAGTTTTCTAAGAGAAATAATGTTTCATAACCGCTTAAACCTCATAATCTTGAAAATATTCCTAATTTTTGAGAATTCCTACGTTAATCATAAATTCTACAATAACCTTGTCTAGCTGGCGAATGCACAGAGTATTTTTTAATTATGCACATTTAGAATAATTTTTTTATAAGTAAAAAGATTTCTTGTAACTTTAATCTGTCGAAGAGTTCGTGTTCTCGTAGGCTATCTCTCATCTAAGACTCGATTGCAATGCCGAGGTCTTTGAGACGTTAATAGGGTTTAATACCAGATCCACAAGAGTAATTTCCCAAAAATGTAATTTTGCAGACAAAATATCGATAATTTTTTTTTTACATTTAACGTTAATTATAATTTTTTAATACATGGAGATATTATATACATTGAGGTTTTTCAAAATTAATTTGAGATATTTTGAAGATGGAAATAAAAAGTGACCTATTACCCACTATAACATTAGCGGACCTTATCAAAAAAGACTACATCTAATGTTGCTGAGGATTTCGGCCGGCAGAAACTAACGCGCTTCTAACTTAGTGGTGACTTAATTTTGTCTGAAGATGAGTAGTTCAAGTATAGTGAACGAAAATTAAATTTGTTTGTTATTTTATTTGTCATAGACTAGTTAATATTATTAGATTTTGGCTTGCAATGCCATCTTTATTAAAATATCGGAGATTTGAAGAAATTTCCGATAGTTAGTTGTTTATATTCGAGTATAGAGGGCAAGCCGTATAGAAAATGTTTTATATATAGTAGTATACTATGATTCCCTTATAATTCAGGATCGTTGTTGGTTGTTTTACAAAGAGAGATGCGCCAATCTGACGAGCTGCAAGCACAACCAAACCGGTCATTGACTTTTGTCTTTGTAAAATAATCAACAAATTTAATTTACGTTTACTATACTTAAACTAATCATCTCCAGACAAATTTAAGTCACTACTTTGAAGCTATTAAACAGTTATATAAACAGCTATAAATTAAGTAGCATAACAAAGATAAGATGATTCAATTATCTACTTAGAATTTTTAACCTAGCATCTTTACAGAAATCTTTAAGTTTTTTACATCGGATATGTTTTAAATTGTCCTGTAATCGCAATAATTTTTTTTGAGCTTTTATCGAGTTACGGTTAGCCTTCATTTAGTTACTTTCTCCCAATTTCTTTTTTTAATCGTATTAAAAATGACTGATCATAGGTTGGTGGTGTTTAATATGATCTGTAAGAGACGGTAGGAGTCATCCGAAAGCATTACTAACTATTTCGCCTGTATGACAGGCCTGTTTGGGATCTATGGTTCTTTTACTGAAGATGTTCAATTGTCCGTTTTACTTCGTAATCTTGATCCTTTTTATAGAACCCATTTGCCTGCCGTCCTCTCCTTGCAAGAGCTAAAAGACGAATGTCTGAAGTTGGAACCGGCAAAGATTCTGGCCGACAATTCCGTATCACCTAGTCACGACCAACATACTGTTACTGCTGAACCGGAATCAGTGCCTAAGTCAGTTGCTACTCCTTTTTCGGCTTCCTACCAAAACCTTCCTGTGTGGAAGTGGAATTTGAAATTTTCTGGTAACCCTACCGTACATGATTTTTTGGGACGGGCCGAAGAACTCTGACGAACTCACCATGTATCAGAATTGCAGTTACGTAAATCTGCAGTAAATTTGTTTGAGTCGAACGCGAGTTAAGGTTCGTGGCTTCGAGCGGTCCTTTTTAAAAAGACTTCTTTGTTCCTTAACACATTTATTTGTTTAAACAGATTTGAACATGGAATTTTACAATCTTGAATTAATTTATTCTAAGTCGAAATAGTTAATACTTAATTGTACAAGTGAGTTACCGACGGACTGCAATGTGAAAGCTGAACGTTGATGAACTGACTGGTAGTAGAGCTCCCGGTCTTTTTATAATCTCCCTACCTCTTTACAATTCTGTGGGAACCTGTGGACCTAGTGTCCGCTTACACTTGACTCTATTCATAATACTTAGTTGCTATCTTAAAAGCTATTCATAATTACCATGTTGCAGGTTTATTCTGCGTAATCTCGGTACGTGACTTCCTACGACGGTCTGTGACCTGTCATCTGCAGTGTCACTTATCCTTGTGCTACTTTGTAGCGCTTCCGTTCACATGAGAACGTTTATAACTGAAATAAATTGTAATAAATTGTCTTTTAATTACATTGTTGCATTTTCCTAAAATTTTCTAATATTTCCTAATAACTTTATTAGTTTTAAAGGTATAACCAATGGGGGATCACATAACTCGCGTTACTTTGGTATCGTGGTAATCGGCATAGGTTTTCTGACTGGAAGTCGTTGTCTAATTTACTGATTCAGCATTTTGAACCCCCGGATTTTGCGTATAAGTTTGCTACTAATGAGGAAAATACTTTTGCCTCACATTACGCAGTTGTTAAGATTTGTCCTACGCCTATGGGTAGATCCAATACTTCTTCCGTACGTTCTACTGTTCTTTTTCCTAATTTTGCTTCTACTCGTCAGGTCATACGCTTTAATTGCGACAAACCTGGTCACGTTTCGACACGTTGTACTCCTTCTCAAGTACCCCATTGTCATGGTTGCGGATATAAGGGTGTTTTTCGTCGCAACGGTCCAAACTGTCATCCTACTACTAATACTTCAAATACTGTCCTCACCTCTAGGTGCCTAGTTGCTTCTGCTTCTCCCTCTACGTTCTCTTCTGTCCCTCATCCAGATCATCATACTCCCACTATCAAAACATACCCTTCTTCGGCAAATATAGTTTCGAATAAAATTTTTTCCGTTCCTAGTTCTACTTCTTATTCTACTCCTCCTTCTGCTCGCCCTACTTATTCGCTCTCACCCCAAACTGTGCATTCACCACCCTTGCAACCCATACTTCGAATTAGTTTGTTCCCGCTTTTTTAAATGCTTTTACTCAAGAAATTTCTGTCATGCCCGCAATAACAGCCGCAGCTGAAGTGGCGATAATTTCTAATACGGATAGAGAGGGTCCTGTTGAGGTTAGTGAGCCCGTAGCTGTAATGCCTACTGCTGTCGTTATCCAAGTCTTACCTGATCCTGTTTTGTTATCTACTATTATTAAGGAATGAGTTCCTATTGTGGCTGAAGTTTTGTCTGTTCCTACTCCGTTGTCTAACAGTGATGAAGTCTTATTTGATTCTGCTCCTTTTTCGGACGTCGATGAAACGTTACATACTCTTACTCATTTTTCTAATGCAGACAAAATGTGACTTGCTTCTGTTCTTTTAACTGAGGCTGGTGAAATCCTAGCTGATGTCCTGTTATCTAATGTTGACGAATGTCAAGAAGATTCTGCGTCCTTATCTATTGTGGATGAAGTTCGTCCTGATGCTGTTTGTTTTTGTAAAGTTGATGAGATTCTGTCTGGTGCTGCTCCTTTCTTTCATGTTGCTAAACTTCATTCTACTCCTTTATCTAACATTGGCAAAGTTTTACTTGATGTTGTTTGTTCTTGTAACGTGCATGAACTTCTACCTGATTCTGTTCCTTTATGTAATATGGTTGAAGTGTTATCGGATTCTGCTCTTTTCCTAGGATAAATACTCCTAGAGCCAATGCTGTTTTCTTTCCTAACTGTGATACTTCTAGTCCTTTATCTAACGTCGCTAAAATTTTATCTACTTCTGTCCTTCTATCTCACGTAACTGAAGTGGGCTCTGCTTGTGTTTCTTTTCGTAAGGTTGATTCTCTTACCGCCAATACTTTTCTTTTTCTACCGTTGGCTTTCTTACCGCCGATTCTAAAAACAAACAATTTTCGTCTATGACGCGTTTTGAGTTTTCTAAACTACCCTTGCCACCTCCTATATCGCGTGTTACAATTACTACATCCCCTGCTGTTTTTGTTTCGCAGAAAGCTGCCCAAAAGAGGCAGATATTATTCTATGCTCCTTCCGATGAAGAGGTATGTCGGCGAAGCCCTAATGTCGTTGATCTTGTTTTATTTTCTATCTGGCAGCGTAAACGCCTTAAGCCCAATATCTAGTCCTCGTGCCCTATATTCTTATGCCGACTTTGCTCTCTTTAGGTTTTGATTTCTGAACTTTACGATTCTTTTATTTACTTCCTTGTTTGACTAGGTTTTTTTTCTTCTTCTTTCTTTTTCTTCACCCGTGTGGGTCCGGGAATAGAATAAACACACGTTACGACCTGTCTGTCGTAAGAGGCGACTACAGTGGTCCAACACACACATACACACACGCGCGCGCGCACACATACACTTTATACACGTCCAATCTATACCCACACACTTCATACACACACACACACACACACACACACACACATACACACACACATACACCCACACACTTCATAAACACACAGTCGTGCTTGGGTTTCCTTTCCTTCGTTTTCTCCTTGTACTCGTTGCACCCGTGTTGATCCGGGAATAGAATAGCCCCATGATACAACCAGCCTGTCGTAAGAGGCGACTACAGCGGTCCAACACATACACACACGCACACTTTAAACACGCACAACACACACACTTCTTACACACCCACATACACACACACATTCATACATCAACATACACACACATACACACACGCACGCACACGCACACACATGCTCATACATAACTACACTGGGATTCTGTTTTATTTTCTTTTGTGCTATTCTTAGGGTTTTTTGTGGTTTTTGTACTTGTTGCTTGGTGTTATCCTTTTTGTTTTTTCTTTTTCTCGTTCTTTTCGTTCCACATTCCTTTCCCTATCCTTTTGCTGGTCTTCTTTGCTGTCGGTTCCTATACCGATTGTGCTTCGTCTATCCGCTCCTGTGGTAGGTACTTTCTAGTCCGTTTTTCTTTCTTCGGAAACTACGACTTAGTCGACTTTAAGTCTAGTTAGCTATTCTTTTCTTTGGTTCTCGTTTGTTGAGATTCTTGGTTACCACATTTTGTAGTACATCGTTTCTTTTACCAACGCTCTTCTCTTCCTCTCGTTTCTCCTTGTTATTCCTTTGCATACTTGAGGTTTGACTCTTGGGCCTCTTTTGGCTTCTACTGTTGGTTTTCTTCCTCGTTATTTTTCTTACTTTAGTTTTTTTTCGCGAGAAACCAATTCTTCTCTTGATGTTGAAGACTTTACTGTTTTGTTTTTAAAAACATCCGTTCTTTGACAACTTTCTCAATGTTAACGCCATTCTACCTTTGTCCTCGATAATTGCTACCTTCTACTTTCCTTTCCTATGTCCTTTAAACTTCTTGACTTTGTCCGGTATACTGTTTTTTCGAGCCGGGTGAGTTATTTTTTTGGGTGTTTCTTCTTTTTGGTTCTTTTGTTTTCGTAAACGAATTTTCTGTTAGTTTTTTTTCTCAAGCGATTTTTTTGTGTTTGGTTCTTTTTGGTACTGCTTTCCCATTTCGACTTTTAAATTTTACTGGCGGTTGGGGGGGGGGAGATTTGTTACGTTTATTTTAGGGATAAACTAAAACCCCTTTTTCTCTTGTTAATTCATTACCCGTTCGAATAAATTCCGTTTCTATTCTTCAATTCTTCAACTACATCCTATATATTTTACCTGTTCAGAATAATCCTGCTTTACTAATTTTTGAAGCAAATCTATTCGCTTGGAAACGACAAGTTTATGATAAAATTTAAATAAGTCAATACCTTGTTTTAGGTATCCTTTAATTTGTTAAACATTCCGATAACGTATAATAGTTTTCTCTATTGTTCCAGTTTACAGACGCGTTGAACTAAGGTTGCGAACTATCCGATAAAATCGTGTTTTCCAGTTTCTAAATCGCGTCTTGATAACAATATTACTTTGAGCTCTGGTCATTAGTTAAACAAAATGAATATTCACTTTCTTTTCGATTTACACAACGAAAACACTTGTTGCATTATTGGTTGTTTCCGGTTTCCTTTAGGAAAATTTCGCGCACGCCTTACAGCGTGCTTCTTCCTTCGGTGGGTCTAACTACTCGTGGGATTGCCGCCTTTTTTGTTATTGGAGAACACCACTGTGTCTTTGCCGTTGGACATAACGGTCTGATGAGTTGCTGCCCCGTTTTGGTGTCGGAGGGTGCACAGGTGGCGTGGTTCCAGACAGTTACCAGATTGGTTTGTATATATCTCTATAAACATTACTGAACGATGTTAGGATTTATGGCCGCTATATGGAGACATTACTTTTTGTGCTGAATGGCTCAGAGTGATAGTGACTAAATGATTATTTTTAATTAAGAGATATAGGTTGGTACGCTATAACTATTTAAGTATTTGGTTTTTTCTTTTGGATAGGTTGATTGTATGTTTACGGGGAGGGATTTTAAACTGTTTTTTTTTAATTTGTAACTTTGGTTTAATTAATGGATATGGGTTGGTACTCTATAATTATTTAAGAATTTTAGGTATGTAACTTCGGTTTACTGTGGAAATTACGAGCTGTGGTTTTTAGGGTTGACTTGGGGGTTTTTCTTCCTTCTTTTTTGAAAGTTATTTCAGAGGGGTAGCAACCTAAAGACTGCAGCTCGCCATTTTTGAAGTAATTTAGTTGTTCTGCCGGATAGATGTATATTGGGGTTATTGAATTTTGTTGTTATGGTTTGGGGAATACTGTGTTTTGTACATATTTTGTTTTAATTAGAGGTTTCTTTTTTTGTATGTTTTGTTGTAAGTTGTGAATGAGTGAGTGCAATTTTTTCTTTCATTTTTCAGGCCTGCCTCTATTTTTGGTATTAGTACAACCCCGCCTACTCGCCGATTGAGCCTGTTCATTTTCTTTCTTTTTTCCATGTTTTTTTTAGAATACGTCGATGCACGTAGCAAACGATTCTTATACCATTATATTCGCGCTCGCGCGTTCGTGAACCTACCCTTTTAGTTGTAGATGTATTTCACTTCACATATCGATCGCGGTCTTTTTGCTTCGGGAATGTGTCCACATTTTTCTTGGAGCTCTGTGCATTTAATCTTACTTTTCAATTCACATTCTATCAATCCCTATTTCGAAACTCACGTGTATCAACCTCCAACCTCTCTGTTCTGTTTGCGCATATCTCTACATCTTGATGTTACCATATTGCCAGTTTACTACTAATTTGTATTATATTTCAATCAGATGTAATTATTATCATTAAATTCGCACTCTACTTTGTATGCTGACAAAAGTAATTTCCCAAAATGTAATTTTGCAGACAAAATATTGATAATATTGCTTTTACATTTAACGTTAATTATAATTTTTTAATACATGGAGATATTATATACATTGAGGTTTTTCAAAATTAATTTGAGATATTTTGAAGATGGAAATAAAAAATGACCTATTACCCACTATAACATTAGCGGACCTTCTCAAAAATTACTACATCTAATGTTGCTGAGGATTTCGGTCGACAGAAACTAACGCGCTTCTAACTTAATGGTGACTTCATTTTGTCTGAAGATGAGTAGTTCAAGTATAGTGAACGAAAATTAAATTTGTTTGTTATTTTATTTGTCATAGACTAGTTAATATTATTAGATTTTGTCTTGCAATGCCATCTTTACTAAAATATCGGAGATTTGAAGAAATTTCCGATAGTTAGTTGTTTATATTCGAGTATAGAGGGCAAGCCGTATAGAAAATGTTTTATATATATTAGTATACTATGATTCCCTTATAATTCAGGATCGTTGTTGGTTGTTTTACAAAGAGAGATGCGCCAATCTGACGAGCTGCAAGCACAACCAAACCGGTCATTGACTTTTCTTTTTGTAAAATAATCAACAAATTTAATTTACGTTTACTATACTTGAACTACTGGTCTCCAGACAAATTTAAGTCACTAATTTGAAGTTATTAAACAGTTATATAAACAGCTATAAATTAAGTAGCATAACAAGGATAAGATGATTCAATTATCTACTTAGAATTTTGAACCTAGCATCTTTACAGAAATCTTTAAGGAAAAGCCAATGGCTGCCCAAAATATGCTAGCTACATTTTCTCGGAAGACACAAGATAGGAAAATAAGGATAATAAATAGAAACGAAATATACGCTCTACGGAGCACCCGTCGCAGCTGTTCAAAACTTCGAGGTACATGTTAAAGCGACAATTTCGCTACCGTGTACAGTGTTATATTCTCACTTGCGCTAAACAGTCCGAACGTCAGGAAGGAAGGAAGGAAGGAAGAAAAAAAATAAGTAGCATCAGGCCGAGAAATGCGGGTAATGTAGGAACTTAGGCAGTAACAACAAACAAAAATTGGGCCAGAAATTAAGCGAAACCAAATCGGAGCTAAAGTTACACGAAACAAAATCGGAGCACAAATTAACGAAAACCAAACTCAGAGCAAACATTACCCAAGACAAAATCGGAGCCAAAAATTAACTAAAACAAACTTGGAGCCCCACGCCAGAGCGCTAAAATTTATGCCACGTTATGAAGCGTACGGGTCACACAGAAATACAAAGGATAGTATAGTGAGGACCCGCACGAATCACGATGACGAAACAAAACACAAGAAACGTAGAAATACCGGGCTAACTACCAATGCGGAGAGGGGGGATTCCTAGTAACACAAAAGATACATCGTTATCGATTTTCTATTTACAATAAAAAAAATTAATTAAAAATAAGAATTCAGTTTAAATTAACAAAAATAAATAAATAGTTGTATTATAAAGAACAAATTTTAAAAATTTACGTAGGAAGTGCGCATTTTGTTTAATATTGAGTAATTATTAATAAAAGTAGAAAAGAAAATTACTGTTTGTACTTGCTCATAACACCAGAGTGTTAAAGTAAAAAAAATATGATTTACGATAGAACAAATTCTAATAATTAGGTAGTCAAATACAATGAACCACCAGTGACGCACGAACAACCAAAGTAGGAAGAAAAGAGATGCTCCTGATATATGGGAAGACTAATACAACATACCTACAAGTGCCAGCTATTATTGTGTGCCCATTGCATCCACGGAGGTGAATCAGCGAAGCGTCAGTGTGCTGGTGTCCAGATGTAGCGTTACCACGGTCGGCAGATGTGGAGCGCTGCGACACTCACTGCAACAGCGGAACACCTACCAGCGCAGTTGGTTCTACATAAGAAGAATAATCGGCCTACGTAAAACAATTTGGCCTCCAGCTAAAAGATATAAAGAGAGTCTTACTAGTATTAATAACTCAGGAGCACTTACCGATACACCCAAAATCTACACTCCTTATAAAGAAAAAACGTGCATCGCTCTTGGAGTAATAAAACGAGGAGTTTAGAAAAATGCATATGAGGACGAACTGCAGAATCAAATTGACATATGTTTTAAATAACAAGAATTCCAGCTTCAATCCTCGCGTTATCAACATACAAAAATGAGAATAGAAAACTTTATCAAATAATACAATACACTATTTCAACGAGTTTTTCGGTCGTAGCAGTATAAGGATTAATTTTACGCTATAGTAATGTATAACCAGTTAAAGGATACTCAAAACAAGGTGCCAACTATAGAATTTATAGTGTAAACTCGTCGTTTTAGAGTAGATAAATTGAAATTGAAAATTATTCGCAAGCGCATTTATAATAAACAGGTAAAATATATAAGATGTTATTGACGTATGGAAGAGTAGAAACGGAATCGATGTGGTTTTTAATTCGTCGTCCGTAAATGAACGTAACAACTTCCAACAACCATCAGTATTTTGCCTTTTATTATTTTTTATATATCCAAACACAGCAGCTCTCTGACTCCGAACATGCCACAAAGTTTAAATTGAATGGAGGGATTGCTCACCAAGTCCTACTCCTCGTTTTTTCAAAACGGTTCTCACAACATTGTATCCGCGCTCGCGCGTTCGTGAACCTACCCTTCCAGTTGTAGATGTAATTCATTTTACATATTGATCGCCGTCTTTTTCCCTTCGTGAACGTAACCACATTTTTCTTGAAGCTCTATATATTTAATCTTACTTTTCAATTCACATTCTATCAATCCCCATTTAAAAACTCACTTGTATCAACTTCAACCTTTCTATTCTGTTCGCGCATATTTCTACATCTTGATGCTACCATATTGCCAGTTTACAATTAATTCGTATTAAATTTCAATCAGATGTAATTATTATCATTTAATTCTCACTCTACTTTGTATGTTGTCGATGGTTTTCATGTTATTGTGCAATTTGCACTGAATAGAGTAATTTTAAAGCGCATGTAATTGTGTCTAAAGATAACATTCGAATTCTCAAATGTTTTAATAAAACAACGACACAAAATAGCTATATCACAAACTTACGAGTTTAATTAGAAAGTTATATAAACACCTATTAATTACTTTGCGGCAATTTTAAATCACGTTTGCGGTGAACATATGACGAACTGCTCAAACACCGGCTTAACTATTTATAAGTTAACATCTTGATCTGGAATGTTCCGGACTATAATACCATATAGTAAGTTTTTTCATTATATTTAGGTACGCATCTAAGCGTGAGTAATGTAAACGACATCTATGGTAGACTTGAAAAACTCATGGTAATTAATACAGAATTTTACACTGCTGAATTAGTTAAATATAAAACATTTCTCGACCATAATAGGTTTTACAGCTCATTAGAGACATAGAGAGTTCTCGCAAGATATCTTTTTATTGCTGTTACTGTTGAGGATTTTTACGCATTCCTTCATTTCAGATAATAGTTTATATTTGTTCCATATTAAATGACGGCAGGTCGACATTAATTTAATCGCATTGGTTTTTATAACCTTAGAATTTGACAAACAAATTATCACACCACATTCTTTGTTTTCATGCGTCCTTAAACTAACTGCACAAGTGTTTATAGTTTTCATGCCTCGACATGGGTGGAAATAAATTTTACAAGAGAAAACAACTTCGTTCAGTTGGCAGTTCATTCTCTTCTTTTAATGTGTAAAGTTTTGTCTTTCTTTATAACTTGTAACTGCATTCCTCCAAGAAAAGTTGGGGTTACAATTTAACACCAATTTTATGGACAGATGCCATCGATTGGGAAACTACAAGTCCTCTTCAGCGGCCACTAAAACTGAAACAAAACCAAGAGTAGTCACTGTTCGCTGTAGCACATATAATGTTAGAAATCAAATTTGGACATCTACAACAAACTTAAAGCGGACAAAATATTGTTACGTACTACTATTAGGCAACCCGTCAAACACACAAGCTGCATAACCGAAGTGCATTCTCCAGGAATCGAGAATGTTCCAGCATATACCAAAGTACGAATAATCTATTTAATTCAGGGTATATATAAGACCGCTGATGAAGTACAGAGTCAGTCTATATCAAAATGTCTTATATAAATCATCTCGTGTATAGTTAGTTGGTCATTACGTTTTGAAATCTTTAGTAAATATAAATTTGTGTTATGTGAACGTGTATATTTTACCGCCAGCTTCTACATAAATAGACAAAAGTGTAATAAATAAATTATAGTAGTGTTTTGTGTTGTTTAGAAAACTTATAGTTAAGAATTTAATTTAAGAAGATATTAGTGCTTGTAAAAAGCATTAGTGTGACATTGTCAACCTGATTCTGCGTCTTTATCTATTGTGGATGAAGTTCGTCTTGATGCTGTTTGTTTTTGTAAAGTTGATGAAATTCTGTCTGATACTGCTCTTTTATTTCATGTTGATAAACTTCATTCTACTCCTTTATCTAATATTGGCGAAGTTTTACTTGATGCTGTTTGTTCTTGTAACGTGAATGAACTTCTACCTGATTCTGTTCCTTTATGTAATTTAGTTGAAGTGTTATCAGATTCTGTTCCTTTTCCAAAATGAATACTCCTACTGTGATACTACGTCCTTTATCTAACGTCGCTGAAATTTTATCTACTTCTGTCCTTCTATCTCACGTAACTGAAGTGTGCTCTGCTTGTGGTTCTTTTCGTAAGGTTGATTCTCTTACCGCTAATACTTTTTCTTTTTCTACCGTTGGCTTTCTTACCGCCAATTCTAAAAACAAACAATTTTCTTCTATGACGCGTTTTGAGTTTTTTAAACTACCCTTGCCACCTCCTATATCGCGTGTTACAACTACTACATCCCCTGCTGTTCTTGTTTCGCAGAAAGCTACCCAAAAGAGGCAGATATTATTCTATGCTCCTTCTGATGAAGAGGTATGTCGGCGAAGTCCTAATGTCCTTGATCTTGTTTCATTTTCTTTCTGGCAGCGTAAACGCCTTAAGCCCAATATCTAGTCTTCGTGCCCTAGATTCTTATGCCGACTTTGCTCTCTTTAGGTTTTGATTTTTGGACTTTACAATTATTTTATTTACTTCCTTGTTTGACTAGGTTTTCTTTCTTCTTCTTTCTTTTTCTTCACCCGTGTGGGTCCGGGAATAGAATAAACACACGTTACGACCTGTCTGTCGTAAGAGACGACTACAGTGGTCTAACACACACATACACACACACACACACACATACACTTTATACACGTCCAATCTATACCCACAAACTTCATACACACACAGTTCTGCTTGGGTTTCCTTTCTTTCGTTTTCTCCTTGTACTCCTTGCATCCGTGTTGGTCCGGGAATAGAATAGCCCCATGATCGTTATTTCAGAGGGGTAGCGACCTAAAGACTGCAGCTCGCCATTTTTGAAGTAATTTGGTTGTTCTTCCGGATAGATGTATATTGGGGTTATTGAATTTTGTTGTTGGGGTTTGGGGAAGACTGTGCTTTGTACATATTTTGTTTTAATTAGAGGTGTTATTTTTATGTTTTGTTGCAAGTTGTGAATGAGTGAGTGCAATTTTTTCTTTTATTTTTCAGGCCTGCCTCTATTTTTGGTATTAGTACAACCCCGCTTACTCGCCGATTGAGCCCGCTCATTTTTTTCTTTTTTCGTTGTTCTGTTTTTAGGCTACGTCGATGTACGTAGCTAACAGCTTTCACAACATTATATTCGCGCTCGTGCGATTGTTGTAGATGTATTTCACTTCAAATGTCCATCGCCGTCTTTTCCCTTTGGGAATGTGACAACATTTTTCTCGGAGCTCTGTGGATTTAATTCACATTCTATCAATCCCAATTTAAAAACTCACTTGTATCAACGTCTAACCTCCCTGTTCTGTTCGCGCATATCTCTGTATCTTGATGTTACCATATTGCCAGTTTACAATTAATTCGTATTAAATTTCAGTTAGATGTAATTATTATCATTAAATTCTCACTCTACTTTGTATGTTGTCGACGGTTTTCATGTTATTGTACAAATTGTACTGAATAGAGTAATTTTAAAGCCCATGTAATTGTGTCTAAAGATAACATTCGAATTCTCAAATGTTTTAATAAAACAACGACACAAAATAGCTATATCGCAAACTTACGAGTTTAATTAGAAAGTTATATAATCACTTATTAATTACTTTGCGGCAATTTTAAATCACGTTCGCGGTGAACATATGACGACCTGCTCAAACACCGGCTGAACTATTTATAAGTTAACTTCTTGATCTGGAATGTTCCGGACTATAATACCATATAGTATGTTCTTTCATTATATTTAGGTACGAATGTAAGCGTGAGTGATGTAAACGACATCTATGGTAGACTTGAAGAACTCATGGTAATTAATACAGAATTTTACACTGCTGAATTAGTTAAATATAAAACTGCAAAGTATATGGCGGATTTCGTATATATCACCCACAATACGTACGTAACACCTAATATGAGCACAGCTTTAAATTATTTATTATTAGTAGAAGTGTAATTGCAAATTATAATACACTAACAAATTATTCTGTTCTAGATTCTATTCCATAAAGGTGCTAACACGCACTCGTCATCATCTGACTTACATAAATCAACAGGCGTCTTATTCTTCGCTCTTATCAATCAAAATGCTGTTGGTTGTTGGAACACCAATAAAGGAAAGGATTCTTCATACGTGGATGTTGTCTTTAGAGATGACGAAAGATTCATATATCCTTCAGATCTGAAAGTAACCAACGATGAAATAATAGCTATGACCGATCAATATCCCATATATGCTTATAAATCATTTAATTACAACGAAACAAACTTTAGACTTTGGATTACAAATGTTCATCAAGCAATTAAAAACACAGTTTGCAGCAACGATAAGAACCAAGGATCATATGGTCACTTTCATTTTCCTCAATAATTATGTAAACACATTTTAGCATTAACTGTTGTATCCTATGCATAAATATATGTTACTAACCTTTATTTTTATTGTATCATTTCTTGACCATAATAGGTTGTATTTCACAGCTGATTAGAGACATAGAGAGTTCTCACAAGATATTTTTTTATTGTTGTTACTGTTGGAGATTTCCACGCATTCCTTCATTTCAGATAATAATTTATATTTGTTCCATATTAACTGAGAGCAGGTCGACATTAATTTATTCACATTGGTTTTTATAACCTTAGAGCTTAATTTGACAAACAAATTGACACACTACATTCTTTGTTTTCATGTCGTCTTTAAACTAACTGCACAAGTGTTTATAGTTTTCATGCCTCGACATAGGTAAGAAATAAATTTGCAAGAGAAAACAATTTCATTCAGTTGGCAGTTCTGTCTCTTCTCTTAATTGTAAAGTTCTGTCCATCTTAATAAGTTGTAATTGTATTCCTCCAAGAAGAGTAAGGGTTACAAGTTAACATCAATTTTATGGATTAATGCTATCGATTGGAAAACTACAAGTCCACTTCAGCGGCCACTAAAACTAAAACAAAACCAAGAGTAGTCACTGTTCGCTGTAGCACATACAATGTTAGAAATCAAATTTGGACATCTAAAAAAAACTTAAAGCGGACAAAATATTTTTAACTAGCCGAAGACTAGAACTATATAAAAACTGCCAAGAAAAATACGATATGCATAACACCTGGACCTCATATGGTAGAGTATACATATCAGACTCTAACAAAATAATCGAAATCAGATCGTTAGAGGGTTTTTATAAAACTCTGTCGCTAACGACGACGTAGTTAATAAACAAATCAACTTAACACAAAAAGTAAAGCTAATAGCGCAATACAGCCATATCAAAATAGCAAAAAGTTTATTTAAGTTTGAAACGGCATTATTGAATTTCAATTTTAATTTGTACTATACTATTTTGTACTTTATCATTAACATTAAATTACAACGCTTACACATATCTACACACACGCGCGCGCACACGCGCGCACGCATACACGCGCGCACACACAATCACACATACACGCACACACATAAACACGCACGTGCGCGCACACACAAACGAACACGCGCGCGCGCACACACGCACGTACGCACGTACGCACGTACGCACGCACGCACACACACAAACACACACACGCACACACACACAAATAAATGACTAAGACTATAGCACCCGCATACCTATATATATATATATATATATATATATATATATTGTATCAACGTCATAAAGTCATGTTGTCTACATTTTGGCACATATGTTTCAAACTAAAATGGTACATACTTTAGCATATGTAAAGTACAGCAAAATATAGTTTTTTTAATTATTAGATCTGATATATTAACCCTGTTGTTTGGCATACACCCTATTAACACAAATCTACTCTTAGAAGCCTTGTACCCCTACCTACTAATATTATATATATATAATATATATAATTATATATAATATTATGTGGGGTACAAACTAAGGTAGATTTGTGTTAATAGGTGTATGCCAAACAACAGGGTTAATATATCAGATCTAATAATTAAAAACTATATTTTGCTGTACTACATATGCTAAAGTATGTACCATTTTAGTTTGAAACATATGTCAAAAGGTAGACAACATGACTTTATGACGTTGATACAATGCACGGTACTTAAGGTTTTATACTGAGTTGATAATTTATGAGCCAGTGAAAGTACATTTGCCGTCGGAAAGCCGAACGCATTTATGGATATCTGCAACCAACAAAGCGTCCAGGTCGTGTGTAAATTATTTTGGCTTTTCTTTTAATAGAATCAACTTTTGGACGAATTGTAAAATCAAAATTAAAAGTGAATAGATATATAAAAGGTTATTGGAGAATTGTGAAGTGTTTTTGGACCAATAGTAGAAATTAAGAATAATTATAAAGACTGTAGTGAAGGTATTTTGGACACGAAAGGAAAGACGAATTGTTATTGGATATTGTATGTTTTAGAATTGTAATTCAAGTAAGCTAAGGTTGTTGATCTTATCGCTAAGCGAAATAAATAAAAAAATTCTAATTTCGATTATATTCAGATAAAGACGTGTTTTACAAAACCTGCGTTAAAAGTTGTACAAATATTTATTGAAATAAAAGTTTATGTGAATTAAAGAGTCTAATTTAGTAAAGTGAGAGTCATAAGAAGCATCGAGAGTATAAAGGCAACGAGTATTAAAGAAGATTTGGAGTGGTTAATAGTGCGACGGGAAAAGCGACGATTTATTTAGGTTTGAGCAAGATTGGTGTTGGATTTTGGGTAGATTTGGTTAAACGGCAGCAGGAGATTTGAGTGGATATATAAGGCAACGACGATATTGATAATTTTTGGAGTGATTTGAGCAGATTAACGGTAGAAGGACATCGTGTGGAAATTATAGGAATAGCAGGAAAGGATTGATTTAAAATAGGACGGCTGGATTGATTTGGATTGAGCAAGGAGAGGATTGATTGGAATACGAAGCAGGGAAACAGGAAAGCAGTAGATTACGAGGAAGAATTAACGCAGGGGAAGTAGATATAACGGTTTTTTTTAAATTCTAAATTGGGGTAAAATTATTTCAGATTTGGGGTCAACGAAATTGGTTAAGAACACCTGGAGGCGATACGCAAGTGAACTACGATTGAGAATCCTTGTGAAGGTGCGTACGGTGTATACGATCTTGAGCCAGCAGTTAAAAGAAGGCCTTCAGCGCGGTATAATTCAGGTAAGTACCGTGAATATCTTAAAACGTCAAAATTAAAGTCATAAATAGTATACATAAATTAATTTGGCACCAAGCAACATTGATCTGTTAAAATTTGGCATATATAGTAAATCAGTGCATTAAAAAAGTGGTAAAACAAACGAGTGTGCAGTTTGGTTGGGTAGTGCACATCTACTCACGATTGAACTCACGGTGAGTAAGGTGAACGCCCTGAGATTAAGGTTTCATATAGTCGAGGCATAAAATATAGTAAACAGAAAATAAATAACCAACCAAACGTTGCTAAAGCACCTCAAATAGAAGTCATTTATTGAATACTAAAATAGGGGCGACGACAAAAGTCGTGTGGCAAAATTTTGTTTAAATAAATAAAAGTAGTAAAGTTTATAATCACACATATATTTATTATAAATAAAAATAAAAGGGTGGAGGGGTGGAGTAAACAAGCAAAAGTAAAGTTGTAGCCAGAAGAATATATATATATATAATATTTGTTTAATGTTGCAGGTTATAGGTCAGCTGGTGTATTGAAGAAAACTCTTTTGTAACCTCGATGTAAGTAACTAATTTTTACACCAGCTTATGTAGAATTTATCTATGTTTTAGTTATGCCTGTGATCAAGCTTTAAATAAAAGCGAAAATTTAGGCTATAAAAAAGAGTTTTCTTCAATACACCAGCTGACCTATAACCTGCAACATTAAACAAATATTGTGAAATAGAAGGTCATTATTATTTATAAAAAAAAACAACATATATATATATATATATATTGCTGTGTTTCCTTGTATTAGAATCGAGCCTCACGAATTGTGCGTCAAAGAATGCTGTGAATCCTACAAAAAGCTATTCATTAACTCAACTGTTCCGTTGACTTTCTTCTGTTCATCGCCTCGGCCG
This sequence comes from Platerodrilus igneus, assembly GCA_036346225.1. Lineage (NCBI taxonomy): Eukaryota > Metazoa > Arthropoda > Insecta > Coleoptera > Lycidae > Platerodrilus > Platerodrilus igneus. Next base: position 394,930 of record JARFIW010001778.1, on the reverse strand, counting down.
CTCCCCTAGATAAACCTTCATCCTCATTCTTAAAAAAAAACAAACACATTCCTACCACAAACTTCACCGTTAACTCTATTTACATCAATATTCACAATACATTAAAATTTCAAAATTAAAAATTCAGCATAAATTTCAGTATCAGAAAATTTCAAGATTTAAATTTGTTATCATTTTAATGTGCATCCAAAATTAAAGTCCTTGTTGGATGCCTACTAATTAATATAACAATATAAGCAGACCTGAGTCTGAGTACAAAGGGAGCATCTACCACCCCTTTACGTTAATTAACCAGGTTCGTCTAATTGAGCTCAAAGACATACCCAAATTTGCATCAAGAACATAAATACTAAATACTCCTTTCGACTTAAACAAGAAAATTTCACCTTAAAATTAAAAATTTGTTGTTAGTACAACTTCATTACCGTCCATTTTAAGTAAATAAATTATAAAGTTATTCAACACACACGAAAACATCAAAGTTCAAACAAAATAGTATAATTTACCTGAAGGTTACTGCACTCGTAGCTTCAATGTACCTCGTCCCTTTTGTTAATTACTCCATTCCAACTGGGTTATATTTACGGCTTCTGATTCTCAACGCTTTTAAAATTTCTCCACCACCATTCATCTAAAGTTGTTTCAGGGCTTTTCCGGAACTCATCTGTGTATATCTGAACCTTGTTTTGTGGATCCAGTCATGTTTATGAACCATTTAATTATTAACACCCCCGAAAAATAGCAAAGAAATTCGTGCTTCTTTTACCAATATACGCCAAAACTGCATACTTTTGTGTATTCATTTGTCGTTGCAAATTTTGACTAATTAGTACAGTGATACTAACTTTATTACCTTGTATCTTCTTTTCTAAGTGCACTAAAGTACATTCATTGTAACACGTAAAGCACAAACTGTTTTAAATCACCAAAATATACGAGCAAACTGTTTAAATTATTCTATCAAACTCGGAAAACTAAAAAGCACTGTTTAATGCATTGAATCAATTCGAAAATCTAAGAGAGCTTGTTCATATTAACCTGGGTATATATAGCGGTTAGCCTGTCTGTCGGTCTGTTCCCCAAAACGGACAATTCTAAAGAATTTCGCATGCTAGGTTCCCATTCCGCAGCCCGGCATGCGATTTTTACGAAATTTGCACTCGCATCAGTTAAATCTCAGAAATTTCGACACAGCTCGCAATGTCTGGAAATAACTAATTAAATTTTATACAGAAATGTTATTTTTACCTCTCAAGTTTGCCTTTTACTTTCAACCAATCGCAACCCAGTGACGTTGCTCCACTCACGCCTTTTACTATATGTGTCCCGGTCTTGCGCATATTATCTGTCTCTATCTACCCTGTTCTTATTGGTGCAAATTGATATTCTTTATTATCGATTATTTCAGTCCATGTGGACTGTGAAATAACCCACCTTTAGCATTTCCCGTACCTATTAAGCTACGGTTTCTCCAAGATTTTCCGTAACCATTAATTATCTGCAAAATTTACGCAGAATGAGCCTTTTAAAAATACGCAGGTGTTCAAACATAATACTTCTAAATAACACTTCTACGATTTGCATTTTATTGGGTTTTTACAAGTTTTGATGCGTATTATATGTTCCTACTGGTTCAATTGACTTCAATTAAAATTAATACCCTTACATTTTTAGTGACTCCTAATCAAATATTAATTATTATCTGTACATTTTGTTTAATACCGGTTACTTAAAATTGAGTTAATTAATATAAATTTTGCACGTAATTTTCTATTTGTTTCTTTACTAGGAATAATTAAATTACACGTAAAGTTTTCTAATACTGCTTCCTTTTATATAAAGCGTCTTATAAATAATTTAAATCTCTTATTTTTAATAAAACGAATGAATTTTTATGCTTCACGCTTTTATTTAATAACGCGTACCTTTTCCCAAAGCTTCTACACGGTGATTAAAATTATTTGATGTGATTATTTAATTTTCTACCCTGGTCTAAATATGAGTAATATATATATATATATATATATATATATATATATATTAATAGTTATTAAGATGAAATGAAAACCCAACTTTGTATTTAAAGTTGAATTACCATTTCAAATCGAACTAGTAATTGAAAACCACTAAAAGAACGGCTACAGCAGCTACAAGAGCCAAGCTTCAGTAGTATTAAGTATAACATCATCTAAACAATTAGGCTAGATAGCTCAATTGGTTAGAGCGCTGATCCGGAAAATCAGAGGTGACAGGTTCAAGTCCTGCTGTAGCCGTTCTTTTAGTGGTTTTTAATTACTAGTTCGATTTGAAATGGTAATTCAACTTTAAATACAAAGTTGGGTTTTCATTTCATCTTAATAACTATTAATATATATTAAGCATTCATTTGCATTCCAAATGTGGATTATTCTTCTCTTTTAATATATATATAATTGCTGTGGTTTGCCTGGAAAGAAGCCCTAAAATCGTGCCCCAATGTTGGGTGACCATAAAAATGCAGTGGTTACCTTTTGGAACGGGCTCTACTGTTGGGTTGACATATTAATTGCTACGATTACCTTAGGATTTACTCACTAACTCGTGTCATAAAAATGCTCGCTACAAAAAAAAAGCTCTATGTTGAGTATCTTCTGAGGATGCTCTCCAAATTTCGAAACCTCGGCTAGCTCTGCTCACTGCGTCTTTCTAGATACTCACCCCTGTTACTCATTCTTCCAACAACCTTTGTAGTTAATAATAAAAAAATATTTCGACACAACAAGCAACCCTTTTATTCTGCTAACACGCAAGATCAATTCTCATAATTTCAAGTTACAGTCAATATTCACGTTACAACATTTCATAGTTCTATTTAAATGGCAAACATCAATCTAAAATCCCCATAAATTTTATGTACCTCAACATTTCATATTTTATTAAAAGTAGATGGGCCTATCCTCTACCCTTAATTTACTTCCCAGGTCTATGTTGAGCTCAGCATAAACCTTGTTATTTCCTGTGCATAAAATTTTGCATTTTCAAATTATACCAAAGACCCGTTTACTTCTTACATTGAAAACATGTTATTCACGTTTTTAGACCTTCAGATTAATAATAGAAAATTGTTCTTTAGATGTGTCCGTAAAATTAAATTCTATGTTTATAAAAATTTTCACTACAAAAAATAATAACAAATCACTCATAAATCAAAATAACTACACACCAGCACAACAGTTTTAATAACAAAAATTGTTACCTGGATTGTTCTTTCCGATTACCACCTCCATAAATGAACCACCTTCATAGATGACTTTTCACCAGGCTGCTAGGACCTGTATTGCTCCATCTTACTCGTTCGTCCAAGTCAGTACTAAACTAAAGTCGCCTTCCGTCCGACTGCACGTGTAATAATCAAACCAGACCTCTTCGTCTAGTTAATGTGCTACCAGCACCCTCATTCAAAAATATAAATGCTTCTACTTACCTAGCATCTAGCTTTTAATTATTATAATTTATATTAATTCAGCCCGTTAATTACTTTGCACCCACTTGTGCGTTATAAACACTTGTAATAACTTTTGGCGGACTGCACTGCACGCGGCATCGAGAAGTCAGATGATAAAACGAAATATAAAAGCGAAAAATTATAGAGCGAATCTAACTTCAGTCTTCCTTATATATTCCCAGCCCCACTTAGTTTGCACGTATTTTCATTACCCATTCTTTGAAAACTGTCAAACTCCCACTCAATTCTAGAAATTTCCCGTACAAACATATAACGAACTTTCAAAAACCGAGAAATTGTCCACTCCACATCGCTTTTACCACGAAAAACTACGTACGTTTTTTAACCGTTTTAAATTTACCGTGAATTTTGTCCTTTCTTATTCCCCCAAACAAATCCAATGCACGCTCCTTATGTGCGCGTCTATATCGTTATTGCAGTCCTGCTTTTCTAACAACTTTTTCTGCCTTTTTCTTATTGTGCGACTATTACCATGTTGTCTGCGGTTAAAGCTCCCTTCCTATTTGAAAAATCGATATCGTGTAACACAAACCTGTTGCATCTGCGCCCTTCGATTAGCCTCTACAAATATTCTTGTTTACCACGCGCTTGAAAGGTGTTTGTTATGTGCCCATCTGTTATTTTCATCTCACTTTGTTACGTTCTAAAGATTCTCTGTCGCCTAATCCTATCGATCTGTTTTTAAAATATTTGTCTGTTCTTATAAACCTTGAGTCTGTCCGTTAGAATAATACTCTGAATTGTTGTTTTAACGTTTCTAGTCTTAATAGGAATTATGTATTTACCCAAGTTTTTATTCCTTGAAAACCTTGACTGCTTTGACTTGTTTGTACTCTCCTACTTTGTAGTTTTTCTACGATTGCTTTAATTTATAATTTTTAAATAAATGTACGTCGTTTAACTTGACGTATACAAATTAAACTTACATTATAACATGTAATTTTGTCCCAAATTGAAGCTTTGCAAATAAATTATTGATTTTTTCGTACAGGATCATTAAATAAATAAACGCTTGTCTTATTTACCCATGTTTACGCTTACCCGTACATTGTAATATATACATACATATATATATATATACACATTGCAACAGAATTAATTAAAAAAAGAGGAAGAGGTCAATATAAGGGAGAAAATATTACGGAACCAAGTTCATGAACCATAAGCTTAGGGTACGCTATTTGGCGTAGTAAAGCATATATTTAGTAACAAAAGGTATATATGAGCATTATGAGGGGTAATTCAGTGAAGGGGGTTTAATCTTAGAGATGTTTTATAATTTTAGAAACATTTTATTTGTAAGAGTTTAATAAAGATTTGTATATAGTTAAGAAGGGGTGCATATAGAGAGTTGAACATTAAATTAATAGAGTGTAGGTTGTATATTTGGATTGTAGAGAAATTTTGGCAGAAGTCATTTAACAGTAGGTGGTGCAGGAAATGATGTAAGGTAGTTATAAAACTTTAAAGTAGCATATGTATGGAAAGATAAGAGAGGTTGCCAGGGATACGGGGATAATAGATGGAAGTTTTGAAAAGATTAAAACTGTTTTATGTCAGAAAGGATTTTTATATTTGATTTTGTACTTGAATTATGATTTTATAAACGTTTGCCAAAGTTAAAGTATTATTGTGGAATTTGTTAAATTAAAAAACAGAAATAACCGTTATTAATTGCATAAATCCAGATTGTATATATATGACAACTGTATATGTCAAAAATTGGTGCAATACAGCATTTAATATTTTGGAGTGTCGTTAATTAGTATTAAAGGGATCCAGCATACCAGGTGAGAAAGCAGAAGTGAAGATTAAATAGGAGCAGAACAAGAATTGCAGAAGAAAAAGACCCCAACCACGGACAACAGGAAAGAGCAAGAAACGTACAGTATTTAATTTTAATATATTATGTGTAGCTGTGTAGTAGTTGGAAGGATAATTGAAGTCCAAGACTTTGGTCTGTGAGAGTGAGTGCTGCATGTATTTGGCGACCGATTTTTAAAATTTAGATAAAAAGACACATTGGTGTGTTTCGATATTTATTAATTTGACAAATAATTAAAAAACCAAAGGAAAGCTGACACTTACTTTTGCAATACTAAATTGTACAAAGATATTAAAGCTATATGAAATTTCAGATACATAACACCGAAAACACCTGGTGGTTGGTCAGTTGCCTAAAATTAGCGAGGACGAGCTGCTGGAAACCCAGTACGAGAGTAAAAAAAGGACAACATCGGTAGCAATAATAGCATAAGTCTTTATTTATTGATGCAAAATTTGTATATGGTATTGCAACTTATTGGGGGCTTTGTAATATTGGTCCATCAACTCAAATATTAATAGTGATACTGGGAGGCTGACGTAATTACGCGCGTTCATCAAAAAGTGGTGAACCGAAAAACTCAAAAGAATCCTCCTTGAGGGTCTCAATAAAATAAAGAACCTGTTTATAACAACCGCTAAGCTAGTAAAAACCACATAAGGTTAGGGCGCATAAAATTATTTGGTACGGGAATCATTAGTTAAATAATTTCGGGAAGTACAAATACAGTCGGGTTGAGTGGAAAACCATCATGATAGTTGTAATAGTTCTTGATAGTTAGCAATATATATATATATATATATATATATATATATTTAATGCTGTAATTATAGGGTTAATTGAGGGGTAGGTTAAGTCATAGGGGCCGTAGAAAAAACAAAAGAAACTCTCAAGTAACAAAAGCACATAATTACAGATATTAGAAGAGTAAATAGGTCATTATAAATATTATTAGTTGAGAGCACACTGTATAAGCAGTACAAGCGATTAAAACACATATCCAAGAATAGCTACGAGCAAAGATAAAAATTTAAAAATGTAACGAAACGCATTGAAATTAAATCAGTGAAAAACCTGCATGAATTGGCTAGATAAATAGTCAAAAAGTGCGTTAATATAGCATCTTAAACGCACGCAGAAATTATGCATTATTTGAAAAACGTACATGATCTAAAAGTATCACATTTGTTCAAAAATCCAATTTATCAGGAAATAAACAAACACCAAATTTATTCCATTCAGATTAGAATAATGCCAACAACAATAGTACGTGATTTGTTGGACAAAGATTCCTGGGATTTCTGAATTAAATGTGAGGTATAATAATGAATTACGTGACATTCTTAGCATCGCTTCATACAATTGAACTAGACAATTGGTAAAGTTTCCCAAAATAACAAGAGATAAGACACTTGATCTCGCCCAGCACGTGAAGTTAACGAATCGCAAACAAAAGGGGCCGATCCTATAAATATCATGACAATTAAATATCGAGTTAGTATACTTTAGAAACTGGGCAGTCACTATACTTGAAAGTGCTAAATATTTACGTGAACAGTAAATTAAATTAAAGTGAAAATTAAAGAGTGTGTAATTGTGCAGGCGAGCCGTACTTCTAAAGACGTAAGTAGATCAGATTTAGTGAAATTATACCATTTCTAATAATAAATAAAACAGGGCTCTTAATCACCATCTTAATTACCATTTTAATTACCATCTTAATTACCATCTTAATTACCATCTTAATTACCATCTCAATTACAATCTCAATTGCAATCTTAATTACAGTCTTAAATTACAATCGAAATAACGTTACCATTCCTGTTCAAACTTTTAATAACGATCAATTACGATCTTAAATACAATTTTGGATACGAGACTTTAAAAAATGCTGCCTGTTCAAGCAATTTGATAATCTCTGAAAATGGTAAATATTCTAATACGGAAATTAAAAACCTTTCATTGGAATAAACTCACCAATAACGATTTGGATACTAATTTGGTTGGATGTCGACTTCAATTCTTGGGAATGCAGAGCACCTACTGAACCACCTCAGGTTAGATATTTTGATATGATTTATTTTTAAAAAATGTTTTTATCTCTATAATAATTCAAAGTGTAAGAGCCGACAAAGTGGGGTTTCTTGTATAAATTTATGAAAAATAATTGACATCTTAAAACGTTTCAAAAGGTCTCTAAATGTACTAAAAATCTTGTTTTGCTGGCTTGATTTTCTAAAAATCTGACATGTAAATAATTTAAAAAGGGAGAAAATATTTAAAAAGGTTGTAAATATTTAATCATTATACTGTGTATTATAGAATTGCTTTATTTAATTGAATCAGCTAGTCGAGACAAAGAAAATTATAAATTAACATTTCTACGAGTGCTTAAGTAATAAAAGAATAAATCACAGCATAAATATTGCGTACAAGCGTAGGGGCTAACAGGGGTTAACACAGCATAAATATATCTGCCCAACCGTGGTGCGAGAATAACGAGCGTTTTATTTTTCCTACAGGAAGATAACACGGCATAGATATGTACGCCCAAGCTCATATATAAAAAAAGTTCTGTTTTTTCTTGATCTCAAATTATAGTTTTCTTTGTTTTATTCTTGGATGTTGGTCACTTTAAATGAATCCAATTTACTACGTTTTTGAATTCCAATTTTTATTATATAAATTGCTATGACATGTTTCGGTCTTGTGGACCGTTTTCTAATAGCTATACATTACTACAATAATAAATTGATGTAAATGACATTTAACTTACCATTAGTTCTATATAATAAATTAGATTTCACATTATTTTAATTTTCAATGCTTCAAAACCAGAATATATATTCAAATGTCAGTTAGACGGTTGTGTCAAAACACCCGTCATACCTATGTTTTACATTTAATATAGAATGTTGAAGCATTGAAATTTAAAATTATCTAGTAAAGGAGGTATAAGAATGTTTTTATTAAGATGCCAAGTAACTTTTATACTCTATTAATTATTTAATTAGATTTCGGTAAATGTTTGCAAAATTTTCTTGATCTGATTTAGAGTTTATGCAGTTAAAACTTCGTTGAACTTCAATGATTTCAAGTATATTTTTTTTATTATCAATAGTTTCAGTATTTAAAATATTTATGTTTGTAAAATCAAATTTGTGTAATTTTTCTAAAGCGTGAGTGGCAAGTGCGGTTCATTTTTTGTTGTTGGTTTTGATCGAATATTTATGCTCGTATGTTCTTTTATGGAGATATCGTTTGGTGTTTCCAATATAAATTCCAGGGCAGTCCATACAATTGATTTGATAAATAATGTGTGTTTTGTTTTTATTTTCGATTTTAGGCTTAAGATTTGTAAAAAAAATTTTATTGACCTTGTTTGGTTTATGAGCGACAATTATTGGCAAGTGACTCAAATTCGGCTACGAGGACATCCTGTCGACGCGTTTCGCCCTAGTTGGGGCTCATCAGGACAGGAGTAGCAAAGTTATAATATTTAATACAGACACTTTATGGGAAGTACAGCATCACCTTGCTCACAATTTGTGTCTTCGTGTCATTTCACCTGACATCGCAGGTTTCTAGCAACAGTCGGCACGGCGGAGATCCGGTTCAACTGCCTTTTTCCATAACCAAAAGTTATAATTTAGAAAAAAAGTTGGTTTAATGAGTCTTAAATTTGAGTCACTTGCCAATAATTTCTTTTTACTGTGTATTAAATTAAGACTCATTAAACCTACTTTATATATATATATATATATATATATATATATATTACTCATATTTAGACCAGGGTAGAAAATTAAATAATCACATCAAATAATTTTAATCACCGTGTAAAAGCTTTGGGAAAAGGTACGCGTTATTAAAAAAACCGTGAAGCATAAAAATTCATTCGTTTTATTAAAAGTAAGAGATAATATCTATAAAAACTTGTAAAAACCCAATAAAATGCAAATCGTAGAAGGGTATTTAAAATGTTACGTTTGAACACACCTGCGTATTTTTAAAAGGCAATTTCAGTTTAATTTGTTTAGATAAACATGTCGATTCTACGGATATTGGAAACGGTCGGATGCTTTAGCTCGAAATACAGAACACCTGCGCATTTTTAAAAAAGCTTGTTCCGCGTAAAATTTGCAGATAACAAATGGTTTCAAAGAATCTTGGAGAAACCGTGGCTTAATATTCACGGGAAGGCGCGATACGGGGTTATTTAACCCAGATAGTCCACATGGACTGAAATAATTGATAATAAGGAATATCAATTTGCACTAATAAGAACAGGGCAGATAGAGACAGATAATATGCGCAAGACCGAGGCACATATAGTAAAAGGCGTGAGTAGAGCAACGTCATAAGGTTGCGATAGGTTGAAAGTAAAATGCAAAATTTGAGAGGTAAAAATAACATTTCTGTATAAAAGTCAATTAGTTATTTCCAGACGTTGCGTGCCGTGTTGAAATTTCTGAGATTTAACTGGGGCGAGTGCAAATTTCGTAAAAATCGCATGCCGGGCTGCGGAATGGGAACATAGCAGGCGAAATTCTTTAGAATTGTCCGTTTTGAGGACTCAACCGACAGACAGGCTAACCTCTATATATACCCAGGGGAATATGAACAAGCTCTCTTAGATCTTCGACTTGATTCAACGCGTTAAACAGTGCTTTTTAGTTTTCCGGTTTTGATTAAATAATTTTAAACAGTTTGCTCGAATATTTTTGTGATGTAAAACAGCTTGTTCTTTACGTGCTACAATAAATGTACTTTAGTGCACTTAGAAAAGAAGATACAAGGTAATAAAGTTAGTATCACTGTACCAATTAGTAAAATTTACAACGACAAATGAATACACAATAGTAGGCAGTTTGGCGTATATTGGTGAAAGAAGTATGAATTTCTTTGCTATTTTCGGGGTATAAATAATTAAATGGTGCATAAACGTGTCTGGATCCACAAAACAAGGTTCAGATATACACAGATGAGTTCCGGAAAAGCCCTGAAACAACTTTAAATAAATGGTGATGGAGAAAATTTTAAAAGCGTTGAGAATCAGAAGCCGTAAATATAACCCAGTTGGAATGGTGTAATTAACAAAGGCACGATGTACATTGAAGCTACGAGTGCAGTAACCTTCAGGTAAATTATACTATTTTGTTCGAACTTTGATAATTTGGTGTGTGTTGAATAACTTTATAATTGATTTACTTAAAATGGATAGTAGTGAAATTGTACTAACAATAATATTTTAATTTTAAGGTGAAATTTGCTTGTTTAAGTAGAAAGGGGTATTTAGTATTGATGTTCTGGATTATGATGAAAATTTGGGTATGTCTTTGAGCTCAATTAGACGAACCTGGTTAATTAACGTAAAGGGGTGGTAGATGCTCCCTTTGTACTCAGACTCCGGTCTGCATATATTGTTATAGTAATTAGTAGGCATCTTACAAGGACTTTAATTCTGGATGCACATTAAAATGATAATGAATTTAATTTTGAAATTTTCTGATATTAAAATTTATGCTGAATTTTAATTTTGAAATTTTAATGTATTGTGAATATTGATGTAAATAGAGTTAACGTTGATGTTTGTGGTAGGAATGTGTTTGTTTTTTTTATGTATGAGGATGAAAGTTATCTAGAGGAGCAGCCGAGGCGATTAACAGAAGAAAATCAACAGACCAGGTAATTCAAAAGGTTTCACAGCATTCTTGGCGCCCAATTCGTGAGGCGCGATTCTAATTTAAAGGATTCACAGCAATATATATATATATATATATATATATATATATATTGCTGTGATATTCCCCTTTGAATGCGGGAACTGGGTCCTTTCAACAAAAAAATTCTAGTCTCACAGATTGGGCGTCATAAACGGCTGTGGTCCTCTTTTCGCCTCGGCTGCTCACCTAATGTTATAAACCTCCTCATTCATAAAAAAAAACAACACATTCCTACCAAAACATCAACGTTAACTCTATTTACATCAATATTCAGAATACATTAAAATTTCAAAATTAAAACTCAGCATAAATTTCAGTTTTAAAAGAATTTCAAGATTAATTTTATTATCATTTTAATGTGCATCCAAAATTAAAGTCCTTGTTGGATGCCTAGTAATTAATATAACAATATAAGCAGACCGGAGTCTGAGTATAAAGGAGCATCTACCACCCTTTACGTTAATTAACCAGGTTCGTCTAATTGAGCTCAAAGACATACCCAAATTTTCATCATATTACCGAACATCAAACTAAATACCCTTTCTACTTCAACAAGCAAATTTCATCTTAAAATTAAACTTTTAAGGTTAGTACAATTTCACTAATGTCCATTTAAAGTAAATCAATTATAAAGTCATTCAATACACACAAAATGTCAAACAAAATAGTATAATTTACCTGAAGGTTACTGTCCTCGTAGCTTCAAAGTATCGTTTCTTTAGTTAATCACACCATTCAACAGGATTATATTTACGGCTTCTGATTCTCTACGCTTTTAAAATTTTCTCCATCACCATTTATTTAAAGTTGTTTCTGGGCTTTTCCGGAACTCATCTGTGTTTATCTGACCCTTGTTTCATGGATCCAGACACGTATTTGAACCATTTAATTATTAACACCCCGAAAATAGCAAAGAAATTCATGCGTCTGTCACCAATATACGCCAAAACTGCCTACTTTTGTGTATACATTTGTCGTTGTAAATTTTGCTAATTGGTACAGTGAAACTAAATTTTATTACCTTGTATCTAAGTGCACTGAAGTACATTCATGTTAGCACGTAAATAACAAACTATTTTGAATCACAAAATATACAAGCAAACTTTAAATTATTTAATCAAACTAAAATGCACTGTTTAACATCTTCAATCAAGTCGCGTATGTACGAGCTTTTAACGCATCGAATCGTCAAAAGTCTAAGAGGGCTTGTTTATATTCATCTCGGTATATATAGCAAAGCCTGTCTGTCGGTCTGTTCCCCAAAACGGGTAATTCTAAAGAATTCCTCATTCTATGTTCCCAGTCCGTTGCTCGCGCGTCGATTTTTACAAAATTTCACTCGCCCCATTTAAATCTCAGAAAATTTCCACACGGCACGCAAGCATGTCCGAGAAAAACTAATTAATTTTGTACAGAAATTGTTGTTCTACCTCTGATATTTGCATCCTATTTTCAACCAATTGTGACCCTCGTGACGTTGCTTAAATCCCGCCTTTTACAATATGTGTCTTTGCTTGACGCATTTTCTCTTTCCTTCTCTAACCTGTTCGTATTGGTGCAAATTGATATTCTTTATTATCGATTATTTTAGTCCACATGGAGTGTGAAATAACCCAGCTTTAGCAATTCTCGTAACTATTATGCGACGTTTTCCCCAAGATTCTTTGAAACATTAATTATCTGCAAACTTTACGCCGAATGTGACATTTAAACTACGCAGGTGTTCAAATATAATATTAATTCTCAGAGCCTTATTCCGTGGTATTTTAATCTTGGATTTTCACAAGTTTTTATAGGTATTATATGTTACTAACGGTTTAATTAACTCCAATTAAATTGATTTCTATCCTTTCATTTTTAGCGAATACAACTTAAATATTAATTATTATGTGTACACTTTGTTTAATACCGGTTACACCAAATAGAGTTAATTAAGATAAATTTTGCACGTAATTTCTCTTTGTTTAGGAATAATTACATTACACGCAGAGCTTTTCAATACTGCTTCTTTTGATATAAATCGTCTTATAAATAATTTAAATTTCTTATTTTTACTGAAACGACCGAGTTTATTTATGCTTCAAGGTTTTAATAACGCGTATTATTTAATGAAATTCCTTATACACGGTGATTAAAATTATTTGATGTGATTATTTAATTTTCTACCCTGGTCTAAATATGAGTAATATATATATACATATTAATCAAATTATTATTAATGGTCTTGATATGTATTTATATTATAGATTAAGGAAAAGGTAGACCAAACAAGTATTTTAGTTGGACATTCTCTTTATTTGTGATGTCAAGCTTTCGAAATTTGCTTCAATTCCTTCTTCAGGACACTAAAATATAAATAACTAAATAATACATTTAAAATACAATATTTAAATCTTACACAAACGTGAGATAGGTCAAATAAATAAAACGTTCAGCATATTTAAAATATTGGCAACTTACAAATACTCATATGATTATATAAAGTTACAGTTACACCCAATTTGAAAACTAAATTATATTATCAAAATTTTCTTTCACACAATATCAAATGTTAACAACATCAACCAAACAATATTAGAGTTTACAACTGACTGACAAAATTCCTTGATAGTACCGAAACATATGCGGTAAGCAGAACTTGTTAAACAATTATTAAAATAGTCCTGTATGAAACATTCACTTGTAATGTATTATGTGACTCCATTACTCATCCAAGGCACCATCATACCCATGTAAATGTGGCGATGTCAGAAGGTAGGTCTGATTTTTTTGTTCATCCGATTTGTCTCACCATTAATAAAACACATTTCCAGAAATTACCTTTTTGTCAAATTTGCTTCTCTAGCTAGAATCTTTACTCCATCAAAATCAATTTTATGTCCTAATTCAAACGCATGTGATGCTAAGACACACCGCTCAGGTTTCAGTTTGACATCACTTTTATGTAACGAGATCCTTGATTTCATAATTTGTGACGTATGCCCTATGTAAGATTGTACACAATTGTTACAAGAAATTTTGTACACTACACGTGATTGTGCGCATGGTGGAACCTAGATTTCAATCTACTAAAAATACTCCCTACTGTTTTTGTGTACTTCTTTCCTATAACAATATCTTCTGTTTTAAAAACGTTAATTAGTTTGTCAGTTAAGGATCCAATTTGAGATAAAGAGATGTATTTGGTAATTGATATATTGGTTGGTTGTTTTCCACTATTTTCATCACTATTAGTCTTTTTTACCATTGCCCCGGTATTTGTATTTATTTTGTTGGATTGAAAAATGATCTTGTTAACCAAAGATCTCGGGTATCCATTATCCATTAGTAAACACGATAACTTTTTTAAACTTTTGTTAATATATGTCGGATGGCAAATAGTTCTAATTCTGTGTGCCATTTGTTTGATGAAATTAACTTTTACCGACAATGGATGATCTGATTGGAAATGTATATATCTCCCAGATGACATGGGTTTTTGATACCAATCCAACATAATGCAATTACCTTTTCTAATAACCTTAGTGTCGAGAAAAGACACAGAACTGTCACTATCTTCTTCTTCAACTGTAAATTTCAAATGTTTGTCATAACCGTTAAAAACTTCTATAATTTCACTGACAGCATTTGTTGGAAGTGTAAGTATTAAATCATCCACATATTTCTTAATGAATCCTAATTTGAATGTTAATTTTGGTATACATGTATCTTTTCTCGACATTAAGGTTATTAGAAAAGGTAATTGCATTATGTTGGATTGGTATCAAAAACCCATGTCATCTGGGAGATATATACATTTCCAATCAGATCATCCATTGTCGGTAAAAGTTAATTTCATCAAACAAATGGCACACAGAATTAGAACTATTTGCCATCCGACATATATTAACAAAAGTTTAAAAAAAGTTATCGTGTTTACTAATGGATAATGGATACCCGAGATCTTTGGTTAACAAGATCATTTTTCAATCCAACAAAATAAATACAAATACCGGGGCAATGGTAAAAAAGACTAATAGTGATGAAAATAGTGGAAAACAACCAACCAATATATCAATTACCAAATACATCTCTTTACCTCAAATTGGATCCTTAACTGACAAACTAATTAACGTTTTCAAAACAGAAGATATTGTTATAGGAAAGAAGTACACAAAAACAGTAGGGAGTATTTTTAGTAGATTGAAATCTAGGTTACCGCCATGCGCACAATCACGTGTAGTGTACAAAATTTCTTGTAACAATTGTGTACAATCTTACATAGGGCATACGTCACAAATTATGAAATCAAGGATCTCGTTACATAAAAGTGATGTCAAACTGAAACCTGAGCGGTGTGCCTTAGCATCACATGCGTTTGAATTAGGACATAAAATTGATTTTGATGGAGTAACGATTCTAGCTAGAGAAGCAAACTTGACAAAAAGGAAATTTCTGGAAATGTGTTTTATTAATGGTGAGACAAAAAAAATCAGACACTGACAAATTAAGTGTTATATATACCTACCTTCTGACATCGCCACATTTACATGGGTATGATGGTGCCTTGGATGAGTAATGGAGTCACATAATACATTACAAGTGAATGTTTCATACAGGACTATTTTAATAATTGTTTAACAAGTTCTGCTTACCGCATATGTTTCGGTACTATCAAGGAATTTTGTCAGTCAGTTGTAAACTCTAAAATTGTTTGGTTGATGTTGTTAACATTTGATATTGTGTGAAAGAAAATTTTGATAATATAATTTAGTGTTCAAATTGGGTGTAACTGTAACTTTATATAATCATATGAGTATTTGTAAGTTGCCAATATTTTAAATATGCTGAACGTTTTATTTATTTGACCTATCTCACGTTTGTGTAAAGTTTAAATATTGTATTTTAAATGTATTATTTAGTTATTTATATTTTAGTGTCCTGAAGAAGAAATTGGAGCAAATTTCGAAAGCTTGACATCACAAATAAAGAGAATGTCCAACTAAAATACTTGTTTGGTCTACCTTTCCCTTAATCTATAATATAAATATATATATATATATATATATATATATATATATATATACAGGGTGTCCCAACGCATACGAAACGCTAGATTACTGCTTAATGGTAACGTTTAGCGAAAAAACTTTCAAATAAATGTTATGTATATTCAAAATGGCTACAACGTAAAATTAATTAGTGTTATACAGGGGGTTCAATAAAAAAGTTATATACCAAAGTTATGTTTTTTTAAATGGAACACCCAG
This sequence comes from Platerodrilus igneus, assembly GCA_036346225.1. NCBI lineage: Eukaryota > Metazoa > Arthropoda > Insecta > Coleoptera > Lycidae > Platerodrilus > Platerodrilus igneus. The sequence goes on along the minus strand of JARFIW010001778.1, from coordinate 378,625 downwards.
TATTTTATTACAAATTCTGATTTCTCGTATCAAACTAAGGTAACTTTTATCAGGATTACCTATACCTAAATCGCATAGTTGTTGAGATATTCAACTTTTTTCAAAATCGCATGATTCATTAAAAATTTTTGTAACACCATGATTTAGATGATGCTGAACATTTAACTTTTGTAGGGGAATAGTATAAACTTGTAGTTAATGGAAACATAACACTAGTTATGAAAATAATATACAGGGTGTTCATTGCATCGTTCTCCGTTTATTAAACAATTAATGCCATTAAGTCGCTTATTTCAAATGGAACACCCTGTATATTTTCAAGTAGTAAAATGCAGAATTAAATTCTCTATTCAACAATATAAGGTTACCCTATATTCATATTCAACCGTTTCCGAGTTATTAGCGAATAATTAAAAATGTTGGTACATAATTCTAAAGTTGGGTATAATTTACTTTGATCACAGGCGCGGCGCGTTGCCTACCAAATAATATTAACTATTTGACTTCGTTGCAACAGCAACCATGTTTAAGTTTTGTTTTTGTTGTTTATCAGTTTTGTATCTGTGTTGTTGTGAGGTGAACATTTGTAAAATGAAAACCTACGGTCTTAACGAAAGGATTGATATGATGTTGGTAGTTGGCGAAGCTGAAGCAAATTGTCTATTAGCTACAAGAATTTACGCTCAAAAATTTCCTAATCAAATGCATCCTAATGAAGCTGTGTTTGAAAGATTATTGCAACGCTTTAGAAGTACTGGTAATGTTGAATATTAAAAAACTCAACAAGTAAAGCATGTTACTAATAGTGAAGGAAATCAATTATTGGTATTGGAAATTGTATTAGAAAATCGTAATACTAGTTTGCGTAAAACCAGTCAAACAATCGGATTCAGTAAACCTAGTGTTTCAAAAATACTAAAAGTCAACAACTTTCACCCATATAAAATTTAGCTTCACCAAGAGCTTAAGAATGGGGATTTTCAAAGCAGAATAAATTTTGGATTATGGGTAATGGATCAAATCGGAGAAGATGATAATTTTTTGAATTTTGTTTTGTTCAGTGATAAAGCAACATTCCATAACAATGATTTTTTTGAGTTTTTTCACATTCAACATTACCAGTACTTCTAAAGCGTTGCAATAATCTTTCAAACGCAGCTGCATTAGGATACATTCGATTAGGAAATTTTTGAGCGTAAATTCTTGTAGCTAATAGACAATTTTCTTCAGCTTCTCCAACTACCAACATCATATCAATCTTTTCGTTAAGACCGTAGGTTTTCATTTTACAAATGTTCACCTCACAACAACACAGATACAAAACTGATAAACAACAAAAACAAAACTTAAACATGGTTGCTGTTGCAACAAAGTCAAATAGTTAATATTATTTGGTAGGCAACGCGCCACCGCCTGTGATCAAAGTAAATTATACCCAACTTTAGAATTTTGTACCAACATTTTTAATTATTCGCTAATAACTCGGAAACAGTTGAATATGAATATAAAGTAACCTTATATTGTTGAATAAAGAATTTAATTCTGCATTTTACTACTTGAAAATATACAGGGTGTTCCATTTGAAATAAGCGACTTAATGGCATTAATTGTTTAATAAACGGAGAACGATGCAATGAACACCCTGTATATTATTTTCATAACTAGTGTTATGTTTCCATTAACTACAAGTTTATACTATTCCCCTACAAAAGTTAAATGTTCAGCATCATCTAAATCATGGTGTTACAAAAATTTTTAATGAATCATGCGATTTTGAAAAAAGTTGAATATCTCAACAACTATGCGATTTAGGTATAGGTAATCCTGATAAAAGTTACCTTAGTTTGATACGAGAAATCAGAATTTGTAATAAAATACTGGGTGTTCCATTTAAAAAAACATAACTTTGGTATATAACTTTTTTATTGAACCCCCTGTATAACACTAATTAATTTTACGTTGTAGCCATTTTGAATATACATAACATTTATTTGAAAGTTTTTTCGCTAAACGTTACCAAGAAGAAGTAATCGAGCGTTTCGTATGCGTTGGGACACCCTGTATATATATGGCAGTTTTTTTGTATAAGTTATTAACCGTAATACCAAAAGGGTACACAACTAAAAAATCAATGTGTATATATAAGAAACAGGTAAAAAGATATACTCAAATGGTTAAATACATACAAATTTATTAATTTAAAAAAAAAGTAGAAAACTATGTAATAATACATGATCAGTTTCAGTTCTCATATACACTATCATCACTACATTTTGTACCTTTTACAGCATCCTTAACGTTTGTTATCCAAACCCTAAAATTTGTATCGTTGAAGTTCAGACCTTTGTAAATAAATATAGGCATTCGATTGGTTAAAACAATTATTTCATTTTTGTGGATCTTCACATCCGATTGGTATATAAACTTTTCGTCATCCTTAAAAACGACATCAAAGTTGGAAATGTCACTACTCTTTGAAGTATTCCAGCACGCAAACGCATTTTGATTGACTAAGCCGAAAAATAAAACGCCAGTGCCTTTATGTAGGTCAGATGCTGCTGATTGTGCGTTGGGACCTTTGTCAACTACCATCTGCAATTAAAAACATTAGTAGTAAAATTCGTAGGTTCATATTGCAAAAAAATACAGGGTAAACTATACTTGTAATACAAAAACTGATTTGAGTTTACGTACTCTAGCAGTTGTAGAAACGATTCTAATCAGGTGATTAAATTTAGGATTTATTTTAGAAAGTATATACGTGACCTGATAAGCCGTAAACAACTTTAAACAGAGAGGTTGCAAAATTAACCGCTAAAGCAAAACGAGAGTAAATGCATAAGATTTTGGAAAGGAATACCGTTCATTTACATTTCCAATGCTCCACCCGAAGGTACTACATTGGCCAGGAGGCGAGTTTTTTGTTGCCTGGAAATTTAGAATTTTGCCGAACCCTTGCTATTCCAAGTAAGGTAGGAATTTTTAACGTGCGTGACAACACTCACACACGGGACCTCCATTTAACCTCTCATCCGAACGAGGGCGTAATTTTTGTGAAAAATGCTCACCTGCCATTTTTCAAGCAGTCGGCCGTGTCGAGATTTGAACTCTGAACCTTGGGATCCGTAGTCTTGGAAAGGAATACCACCGAACAAACTTCAACACATTGTTGAGTATCTGGTTATTACGCTTGAACAGCTCATAACAAATACATATACGTTATTTTTAGTAGACTAAATATCCGCTTCCACATAAAAAGGAAGACAAGTAAAAATGAAATATTCTGTCCAACAAAAATGGATTACATTTTTAAATAGGAACAAGTGATACTGTCAATCGCGAATCCTAGATTGTACAGTAAAACGAAGACCGGCAACATGGCGTCCGAATTAAGGGAAGACTTAATTTGAGCAGTTAGACAGAACTTGAGGTTGGGTATCAGAAGTAGAAAAAAGTTAATTAGTTTTTCAGAAGATTGTATCATTGACCTACTAGAATGCGTTTTTAGAAATAACCAACGGTATTAGTTAATAAGAAGTAAAATGCTGAAATTGCAATGTTATAATATGTTGAATAAAACATTGGTATCCTGGTATTGCAATTAACTATTTCCGGTGATAAAAGTAATCAAAGTCCATACATATTCAAAGTTTAAAAAATTTATTCTGAAAAATAAATAGCTGTCTTGGCCCACTTCTACTCTTGCATGAGGGTTTGTAATGTTTTCCTCATGTTTTAATATTCTGTTCTGAGTGGACATGCACTTTGGAGAAGTGCTAGATTACTAGAACGGATGTAATGGCTTGCGTGTTTCAGTGAGCTAAGGACCCGAACTATCGGTTTAACCAAATTAGTGGGGTCTGTAGTGAGGAATCAGACTAGGACAGGTCCCAGAAAGAGGGCAACAGTTCTTTCGGTACTTAAAGCGCCTGAGACCATAAGGGGGCCGGTATGATATTCTAAGACACACTACTTTGATATGGAAGGCAACAGGAAACCACCACTTACCTCCCAAATACACAGCGTACTTAAATTACTATTAAAGTTGATGGCATACTCTGGGGTAAGAAATTCTGAAGTTAAAATAGTCCTCCATTCGGATCTCCGAGAGGGAACTATTCTGGAAGATGTGATCAGGAAGCTTAACAAAAGAACCAGGAATATCTTGCGAGTTGGAGAATGGAATATCAGAAGTATGAAGCAAGTAGGTAAGCTAGAGAACTTGAAAATTGAAATTGATAGGTTAGTATTAGACACAGTAGGGATAGCTAATTTTGGTGGTCAGAGGCGGGGAATTTTTGGAGTGGAGACAAGGATAATGAATACAGGATCAAAGGAAGGATATTCAGAGGTGGGAATAAATATGCGAAAAAGAGGACACTGTATAGAAAGCTGCTTACAAAATAACGAAATAATTCTCATGGATACATTAGAATCTAAACCGGTAAATACAGTAATGATACAAATATACATGCCCACCTCTAGCTATAGAGAGGAAAAGTTAGAAACGATCTACAAAGATATCGAAGACTTACTAAGATACGTAAAAGGAAATGAAAATTTAATATCTACGGGGTTTTAATGCATTGGTAGGTGAAGGTAGAGAAGGAGTGATAGTAGATTTATTTGGTTTAGGCATGGGAAACGACAGAGAAAATATGCTGGTAGAAATTTGCGACAAAAATGATTAAACCATCACAAACGCATTATTTCAACATCATGCTTAAGACGATATACGTGGAAGATGTCAGAAGATAGAGGAAAATACCAAATAGATTACATTGTTGCTAGACAACGGTTTAGGAATTGAGTAAAAACTGTAGAAGCTACCTAGAAGCAGATATTAACACTGACCACAACTTCGTAATTATGAAGATCTTTTTTAAATTAAAAATTTTAGATAAGGTTGACTTTCAGAAACTAAAAGATAAAAATATTCATGAAAGCTTTAAAAAATATCAAATAAATTGTTGAAAGACACCGAGAAAAGTTTTATGCTAACGAAGTAGAACAGAATGGAATAACATTAAATCCAGTTTACACATAGTGGCCGAAGATATTTTGGGTAAACACAAAAATAAAATAAAAACCATGGATAACAAAGGATATCCTGAATTAAGTAGAAGAAAGTCAAAATCCAAAGCTGATCAGACAAAACGGGAAAACAGAGATACAAAGCCATAAAATAATAAATTATTCGCAAATGCAAAAAAGCTAAAAAACAATGGATTGATGAAAAGTGCAAAGAGGTAAATAAGATGAAAATATGAAAGACAGGCTAAATATACAAACTAATTAAAATGTATTTTAGGGATATAAAACATTATAACAAAGACATTAGGGGTGCGGAAGGGGACATCATTATAGAAAATGTAGAGAAATGCATTGATGGCAAAAATATATATGAAATTTATATGTAAGACAGAAACTATCGGCACTAGAATAGGAATCATACATTGAAAAGGATGACATGGGATATTCTACACTTAGAGATGAGTTTGAATTAGCATTAAAAGGTATAAAAATAGCAAGATACCGAGTATAAATAAGGTGCAAGCAGAAACTCTAGAAGCCGCTTGACAAGTAGTAACAGAAGGTATCTACCAACTTGTAAGCTATATGTATGTGACAGGTGAGATACCCAAAGATTTCAAACGTAACATCTTAATCACTATACCAAAAAAACAAACGTAGATAAATGTAAAAACTTTCGAACAATAAGTTTGACGGCACACGTGTCAAAAATATTAACTAGAATTGTACAAATATGAATGGAAAAACGGACTGTAGAAACACCATGAGAAGATCAATCTGGGTTTAGACGAAACATGGGAACACGGGATGTTATTTTAGCTCTGAGGGTTATAATAGAGAAGACAATACAAAAAGAAAGTTTGTATATAGGGTTTGTAGATCTGGAAAAAGCATTCGACAATATCAAATGGAGAAAAATGTTCTAAATACTAAAAAAAATTGGAATGTGTTTCAGAGATAGACGGATAGTTTATACAAGAGCAAACAGGGGTAATAGAATTAGAGCAGGAACATAGAGAAGTAAATATTAAGAAAGCGGTGAGACAGGGATATGCCATATTCCCGTTAATTTTTAATTTGTACATCGTAGAGGCAATGACTTCTGTCAAATACAGGAAGACTTTGGGAATTATTATGCATGGACAAAACATTGATATGTTTAAATTTGCTGATGATATAGCAGTATTACCATCTAGCAAGGAAGAGATAGAAGCAACTCTTAATAAAATGGAGACAGTTTTAATAGCGATATTTGGTATTAAAATTAAGAAAATTAAAACTAAAGTACTAGTATTTAAAAAGGAGGTGAAAATAAGTCAAGAACTAGAATACAAATAAAAGATGGGAACCTACAAGAGGTAAAGGATTTCTACTACCTAGGAAACCAAATAACGCAGGTTGGGAAAAACGTAATAGATATAAGAAAAGATTAGGAGAAGCGAACAGGGAAACGATAGAAGCCTTTGAAATGTTGTACAACAGACGCATAATGAAAATATCATGGACAAACAAAGTCAAATGAGGTTCTAGAAATGGTAGAGGAAGAAAGAAATATGTAGAAAACAGTAAAAATAGGAGAAATAGGATGATAGGCCACATACTAAGACATGAGGGAATATTGCGGAATATATTAGAAACAGAAATAGGAAAGAAGAAAGGTAGAGGTAGACCTAGATTAGATTATTGCGCACAGATAGACAAATATATATGCCAATTTTTGGTCACCAAAGTAAAACGTTCTCCCCCATGCGCCAAAGGGTCGTAATTCAAAGTTAAAAACTTGTCCTAAATATGTACATATAGGAGTACGCCCATTTCGAATGGACCTGCACCTTGCCGAAGTACTAGATTACTAGAACAGGTGAAATGGCTTGCGTGTTCTAATGAGCTAAAGAGCCAAACTACAGGTCCAACCAAAGTAGTAGGGTCGTTAGTGAGGAACCAGACTAAGACAGGTCCCCGAAAAAGGGCAGCGGCTCTTTCGGTACTTAGATTGGCAGAGACCATAGGGGTCGGTATGGCAGTCTAAGACACACTACCGCGATGTGGAAGGCAACAGGAAACCACCACATTACCTCCCAAGTACACAGCGTACCTAAATTATAATAATATGATGGCATTCTCTGGGGTAAAAAATTCCGGAGTTAAAATAGTCCCCCATTCGGATCTCCGGGAGGGGAACACTTCGGAGGATGCGATCTGAAAGTTAAGAATAAGAGTCGGGAACATTTTGCGAGTCGGAGCGTGGAATGTTAGAACTATGAAGCAAGTGGGTAAGCTAGAGAACCTAAAAATCGAAATGAATAGGTTATTCTCGAATAATGGTCATTGCGTAAAAGCAATTACTGGAAAACTATTATTTCGGCAAATGTCTAAGTGTTGGGGGATCTTGGCAGCCACAGGTTGCTTAACCCCTTTCAATAAATCTCAGTGAAAAAGGGCATAATATTAGAAAACAATTGAAGAAACATGATATTTATTATAAGCAACTACAAGCATTGGATGGGCAATATTCTCGAATTATGGTAATTGCGTGAAAGCATTTACGGGAAAACTATTATTTTGGCAAATGTCTAAGTGTTGGGGGATCTTGGCAGCCACAGGTTGCTTAACCCCTTCAATAAATCTCAGTGAAATAGGGCATAATATTAGAAAACAATATAAGGGGAACCGAGCTGTATTGCTGTGTGAGAATTTCAGGGAACTATGTAGATTAGTTTAGAAAAGAAATAGTGCAGGTACATGTCCAACCAGTTTTGAAACGGGAAACCCAATGACGAAAAAATAAGCGCAGATAAATCTGATGATTATTATAAACGACTAGTTGTTTGTTGTGAAATATCTGCAACTAATGTTGACTGTGCGAAAAGATATATTGGAAAAAATATTAAATCAGTAAATGTTCAAGTGCTGGGGGAACTTGGCAGCCACAGGCTGCTTACCCCCCTTCGCAACCACTGAATGTCGAAGAAATAGGGTATATAATTGTAAAACAATAGAAGGTGACCGAACTGCATCTAACAAGAAAGAACGGCATCTATGATGAAAGACAACAAACATAGAACAAAAAGTTGTTGAAAGCGTATGTGTGGAGCACAGCACAGACAGTATGCCTACGAAATACGAGCAGTCTGAAAAGCAGACAGAAGAACAGTAGCGGCCTTTGAAGTGCCGTGCTTAAGATGTTTGAGGATGGACAGACAAAAGTAATAACAAATAGGTTATAGAAACAGTAAGGGAACAACGATATCTTTGGGAAAAAAATATGAGAAATAGAAGGGCAGAATACGTTCTAAGGCATTTTTGGGGAATAGTATTGGATATATGATAAGCAGAGATAGGAAAAAAGAGGTGGATGTAGACCTAGATCAGATAGTGATAGATGCAGACTGCAAATTTCGGGGAAATCTGTAGGTTAGTTCAGAATAGGAAACAATGATGGTACGCGTCTAACCAGTTTCAGGACTGAAGACCCAATGATGATGATGAAGAGTACGCGTTTGTAGAATAAACACATGAAATATTAATTTATATAATGTCTCTATTGGTAATATTTTATCAATACTAATAGAAAGTTGAACCAAGAAGATAACCGCAGACTTGGCAGATATCACTTTCGGTGGCTTTACTCCTCCTACATCGCGTGCTACAACTACTATACCCCCTGCTCTCCCTGTTTTGTGTTTCTCTTCGTAAGGTTGATTCTCGTACAACCAATACTTTTTCTCTTTCTACCGTGGATATTCTGACAACCCGTGATGTTTCCTTTTCTATCTTTGGCTTTCTTACCTCTAGCCCCAGCAACAAACTACTGTCTTCCTTAACTCGTTTCGAGTTTCCTAAATCACCACGCAACCACTTTCTCAACATCGTGCTACAACTCATACACCCCCTGCTGTTCGTGTGTGGCAAAAAACTGCCCAACAGAGGCAGACATTGTTCTATGCTCCTTTTAAATCGGAAGACATGTCGGCGAAGTCCTAATGTCCTTGACTACATTTTGTTTGCTTGCTGGCGGGGCAAACGTCTTAAGCTCAATACCTAGTCCTCGCGTCCATTTCTTATGCCGACTTTGCTCTCCTTAGAACTTGATTTCTGGACGTTAAGATTTCTTTATTTACTTCCTTGTTTAGTTGAGTTTTCTTTCTTTTCTTTCACTCGTGCGGGTCCGGAATAGAATAGTCCCACGGTATGAGCTGCCTGTCGTAATAGACGACTTCAGCGGTCCAACACATACACACACGCACACTTTATATACGCACAACACATACACACACACATACACACACATATACACATTTCATAAACACACAGATTACTGTTTGGTTCTCATTTTTTCCGTTGTCTTCTTGTGCCCCAATACCCGTGTGGGAATAGAATAGCCACATGGTGCGACCTGCCTGTCGTAAATACATACTCATACATCAACACACACACATACACACACGCACGCACGCACACGCACACACATATCTATACATAACTACATCGGCATTGTTTTATTTTCTTTTGTGCGGTTCTTAGGTTTTTTGTGGTTTTCGTACTTTTTGCTTGGTGTTATTCTTTTTGGGTTTTTCTTTTTTTCCTCGTTCCTTTCGTTCCACATTTCTCTTCTTTTTTCCTATGGCTGGTGTTACTTTTTGTCGGTTTTCGTGCTGACAGTATATTTTTCGATCCACTTCCTGCGGCAGGTGCTTTCTAGTCCATTTTTTCTTTTCTTCGGAAACCACGACTTTTGGGCTAGTTAGCAATTCTTTTCTTTTGTTCTTCCTTTGTTGCAATTTTTTGGGTATCACAGTTTGAAGTAATTTCTTTTTTTTATCCCAGCATTTTTGCTGTTCCCAAGCATACTTTGAGGCTTGACACTTTTGTCATTTTGGCTGCTACTGTTCGTTTTCTTCCTCATTTCTTTTCTTTACTGTTGGCTTCTTTGCAGGAAACCAGTCTTCTTTTGAGGTCGAAGACTTTCCTGTTCCTTTTCTGAAGAAACATCTGTCCTTTGTCAACTTTGTCAGTATTGACGCCGTTGGACCTTTGCTTTCGTTCCGTGCTATTACCTATCTATTTTTCTCGGTGCTTTCCTTCAATTTTCAATTTTTTTTGCTTTATCCGGTACCTTGATTCGTCGAGCCGGATGAAAATTTCTTTTTTTATTTCAAAACGCTTTCTTTTGGCTTTTTTTTATTATTTATTCCGTTAAGCAAATTTTTTTTCTCTTTCTATTATTATACATTGGCTTTTCGAGGCGTATGAAAGTTCTTTTTTTTATTTTTAAGCGTTTTTTTTTGTTTTTTTTGGTTCTTTGTTTCTGTAAACGAATTTTCTTTTAGTTTTTTTGCTTAAGAAAACAGATACACTATACACTCACATCATATAATATACATGAACACTCACACATACGTATGCACTCGATACTCTGTCATCAAACAAATCAGTTATCTTATATCATATGAAACAGAAAAATTTTTACTTCAAAATTTATGACATCAAATTGATGTATACAAGTTGAATGTTTATAATTTATATTTAAAATTTTTAATTTTGTTAGTTTTACAAGTTTTTCCAAGATTTTATTATATTTATGCTAGTTTTCAACTAACCTCAAGTTTGTAAGTTTGTAATTTATGTACCATATTTATAATCTAGCGTTTAAAAAATTTCAGCTAGCCTGTGATCAAGAATTTAAAATAAATTCGAAAATTTAGGCCATAAAAAAGAGTTTTCAACTTAACCCAGAGACCTCAAACCCACGAATCAATTTTATTATATATATATATATATATATATATATATATATTGCCGTGGACACTGAGACAGTCTCAGGGACCTTCTCCTAAATCATTCGAGCCCCATGAATTGGGTGTCACAAAGTCACAAAGTTTAATGTTTACAATTAATATCTAAAAACTTTTAATTTTGTTAGTTTTAAAAGTTTTTCGTATAATATTCGTATAATGAAAGGAAATAATATCTACACTTCACAATTTTTTTGTAATCCTTTAAATAAACCCTTCAATCAATTAATATTATTTGGATCATTTATTCCAAAAATTATATTCCTTTAATTTAATTTAAAGTTACCAAAAACGACACCTTTTACTAAAAATCTGGAACGTTTAAGACCTTTTATCCTTATCACGTAAATTTCAAAGTATTAAATCTTTTTGTTGACTCCTTACAAATTTGAGGAGAAATAATATATTCAGTGTTTAAATTTAAATTTGAAAAGATTCCTTATACTAGTTAGCCCTAACCTTTGATATCCTGATTTGCTGCTGCGTGTTGTGGATCAACACCCCCTTATTATCTTCAATTGAAAACCAATGCTCTATTTTGTACTCCTTCACGTACGTTTGAACCAATAATTTAGTATTATTACTCCTTGTTTCCCAAAATTCACCTCGTGCTTTACTTTATATTTTTTTGGACACGCCTTAGACCTTTCCACTTAATTACATACTGGATTTCTGAATACCACTCAGAAATTCTGAATACCAGACTTAGATCCTTCTTAATATCACACTTAGAATTCGTAGGTCTCTTAGATTTCTTATACAACCTTAGAATTAGACTTGGATTTCTTAAGAACACCTTAGAATTTGTAGGTGTCTTAGAGACATCTTACAAGCCCTACATTATTATAAACATTTAATTTAAATTAATTAACAAATTTCTACTCACGTTTTCCGCAAACGGCAAAAGCTTTTTCATATATTTTCAACGTAATTCGTCATCAACTATTATTACACAACACCACTTTTCACAATAATAAAATTTAAAATTTGAGTCAGAGTGTTGCAGGTTCGACGTGCTTCAAATTGAGACTGCCCCTTCTTATCAACTTTGGGCGTTATATAGCTTTTGCTATCTACATCTGGATTGGTTTGTCTAAACAGCCTTACAAAGTTTTGTAACCAACCATGTTTGTTTTTGGTATTCCTATGCTTTTCAAGCTAATTTCTGACGAAACTTTTCTGAAGTTACATATCATGCTGGTATTTGCTATTGTTTTACGATCTTTAACCGCCTGTTTTGTTATTATTGTTGGACTTTAATTGTTTTGTGTAGATAAAGCTTTTGGAGAATTGAACAAAATAACTGATGTAATATGAGTGATGTGAATCCACATGTTTTCATTTATGTTTAGTATTTAAAACTTATCTTTGAAAGTGCGTTTTTATCAAAGCGCTTTATTATTCCTTCTTTATTACAAGCGTAATTGCATGAAGATTTACTAGGTTTTATCTTATCTCATGCGTATCCATTTTATAAACTTATTGAACGCTTCTTGATGTATTTTAATTACATGTATAATTATTTCTTCGCTGAATACGGGTTCTCTTATTGAAAGATATGCTTATTGGCATTGATTAAAGTTAATTCGGTCCTTATACAGCGTGTTAAATGTTTGCTATTTACATAATGTGCGAATTATTTATTTTCTGCTAAATAAACGCAGTTTTCTTATTCCTATTGCTATTTACAGTTACTATGCGACCCTTACGACTCAATACGCCCCCTAAACAACCCCTTATCACAGCAATATGTATATATATATTGCTGTGATATTTTATTTAGCCCCTTTGATATTGTATTAATATTTAGCCCCACGATTGGGTGTACATAAAATGCTGTGATGGCCCCCTTTATATTAGGTCCCACGATTGGGCATGTCATAAAATGCTGTAAAATTTATGTTGTAAAATTTACTTCTAATAATCAAGCACCTATGATGTGAAATGTTAAGTTATGGTTTTTGCCCCAACTAGCTGATTAAATAAAGCAATTCTACAATACACAATATAATGATTAAATATTTACAACTTTGAAATTTTCCCTTTTTAAAATATTTACATATACCAGATTTATGAAATTGAAGCCAGCAAAACTAGCCTTTTTGCTTATATTTAAAATCTTTTGAAACGTTCCAAGATGCCTATTACCTGTGTCATAAATTTATCAATGAACTTACTAGGTTTTGTTGACTCTTACAGATAAAATGATAAGTATTGAATTAAAATAGTTCTCAATAATAAATTATATCAAGATCGCTAACCTGGAATGGTTTTGTAGTTCCTTCTCAGCTATGTAATCTGCATCCTCTAAGAGTTTTCGTGCCAAGTCTGCATTATTGAGAGTCAAATTTGGAAGTCGACATCAAAACCAAAATACAATGGTTATTAGAATCCAATTCAATTAATTAAAATCCCATTTAAATTTCAGGGTTGAAACCAGTATTAAGATACTAGTAATAAATTAATCCAGTTTAAACTACCATTATTAAGATCCAATTTAAATATCAGTAATAGAATATTTTCATGTCGGTATTAAAAGTCAGTAATAGAACATTTTTCATGTCAGTAATAAAAGGATTTTCCATGTCAGTAATAAAAAGCCGTCTATAATAGATCGGCTCACCCGTTGCACAATTCGTACACTTTTCAAAATGATTTTATTTTAACTTTCGTTTCACTGGTTACGTAAAATAATTTAGCACTTCAGAACATAGTCGTAGCCCAGTTTAAAATGTATACTAAACTTGTCGCTCCATTCTTATCGTATTTAAAGCCGTACCTCTCTTGCTTTTCATTCGTTCATTCACGTGTTGGGGCGACACCTTTTGCCTTTATCTTTGTGTACTTCGGGATTTTCACCAATTATTTAGTTCAAATATTTGGATGAATGCTTGACTTGTCACGTATTACACTCACATATCATGGTATTAATTGAGAAATCCCAACAATTTCCTTTTATTAAATCACGTATTCAGTGTTTGTTATTTATTCTAATCTAAACCGAAATAATCTGGTGCTTGTTTATTTCCTAGTTAATTTTGGATTTTTTAACAAATGTGATTCTTCATGTCACGTGCGATTTTCAAATAGTGCATAATTGAGATTGCGTATACGATGATATTTTTAACGCACTTGTTAAATATTTATAAAGCCAATTCATATAGGTTACCCGTTGATTTAATTTTGATGCATTTTATTGCGTTTTCAAATCTTATCTTAACTTGTAACTACTCTTGGAAATTTCTATATTTTATGCATTTAATCCCATGTATTTTAATATACAGTGTGCTCTCAACTAACAATATGTAGTGACCTATTTACTCTTATAATATCTGGAATTATGTGCTTTTATTAACTGGAAGTTGCTTTTATTTATTCTACGACCCCTGTGACTTAACCTACCCATAAACTACCCTATAATTATAGCAATATATATAGACCCAGGCGAACAAACAGTTACACTCGTGATAATAAACAAAAGTCTGTACTGAGCTATGATTAGTTTATGTCTCTGCACAGCGGCATAAGCAAAGCGAAATTTGGGGTCACAAAAGAGATTAAAAGTGATCTATTCGATTTACCATCGAAATACTCCCTGGCACATGGTGTTGTGGCAGTCCTTGATACGTGCGGGAGATTTGCTCAGGCGTTTAAAAATAAATTTGGTGGTCTAGATCAAATTTGCCGACAAAAACCAGAGTTTGAAAGACCATGCGGCTAAAGGACGGACCTAGGGGCATCTACTGCTTGATAACTAAGCAACAACCTTCCAGTAAATCGGATTACTATATATGGAAGGGTATGAAAAATTTTTTAGATTAGCACAGAATAGAAAAGAAGTTAAAGGTACGTAAAACCGACCTTAAGTAAGGTCGAAAACAAAATGATGATGATATATGGAGGCGTTAGTGTAGCTCAAGGGCTAAATGATAGAATTTATAGATTAGAAGTTGATCATACTCAAGATCGGTTGTGGGTCCAATGGATACAACTCAAGGGAGGTACGAAGTATGTTAGAGGTACTGTTCCAGATTTTCGTGTGTGGTTACAATTTGAGAGTTATGGCGCCTGCTGTGAAACGTGTTGATTGCTACTTCTATCAACATGGAAACTGCAGAAACGGCTTCAACTGTTCTTAACGCCAGGGACTTCTAGCGTCCAGGTCATAAAGTGTTCTGGGACAGAACAGTCTTAAAAAGAGGTCAGTCTAGAACTGATGGGTCTATCTGTGACCAATATAATTACATTAGAATGTAAACAAAGCGTTTGTACACAAAAGATGATTGACAGGCACTGCGGCGCAACTTCTTTCAGATGAAGTTGATTGACGGGTCCAAGGGTATAGCATTTAAGATATATCTAGATTACAATAAGAACATTCCAGATGTTATTGTCAGAGATTTTCACGGCCGGAGTCATCATTATAAATATTTATGGTTCAGGGTTGGGACTGTGTCATTTTAAAGACTAAATCGACGTTTCGCTCACTTTTGTGAGGAGCTTCACCACGACAAAAAAAAATAAATAATAAATATAATAATAAAGATAAAAATGATAATATTAAGTTAAGGTGTAACTAGCAAACTCACCAGTCCATTTAAGATGTCTTGTGGCAAAGTAACTGGTGAAAGTAGCGAAAGTGGTAGTTTATATAGGGCGAGAACTTGATGCATTAGTGATCATGAATAGAGAGGAGTGTCGTAGTGGATTGGTGAACGTTACGGTTCTGCTTCTGTGAACATAGGCTTATTTTTCAAATAGGGGAGAGGTAGTAACCATAGTCTTTGTTTAGATTGTTAGAATTTTTAGTGATTTCTACGGATTCACTGATTTTTCTATTGTAAAAGAATGAAATTCTAGTAAATAATTTCGACTTGTCAAAGTTAATGGTATGGCCTGTTTCATGTTGGTGTTTGGCCACCGCAGAGCGATTGTACAGGCTTGTACTTAAGCATCGCTTATGCTCGTTTAGTCTAGTCCGTACTGACCGACCTGTTTCTTCTATATATACTAAATCGCAGCTGCAAGATATACTATATACACCTGAGGCCTTAGGACTGTTTTCGGAATCTTTTGGGGTTGGTAATATTTAAGATCTGTGGATTCTAGAGCCATGGATTTCAAAAACTCCATGAATATATTGACCACAATAGGGAATAAAGGTGAACCCAGAAGTGTGTCAGAAGTTTGTAAAACTGTCCAAGAAAAATAGGTAGATGTTAAGCATTTTCCAGTGGGCGTGGTCAGGCACTCGAATTCGTTTTCTCGAGGTAGGAGTTGCTTAATAATGGAGACAGTGTCTATGACAGATAAGTTTATGAATAGGGATGTTACGTCAAAACTGACTAGTATATTATTAGGGCCTAGCTTAATATTTGCAATTAGTTCTATAAAATGAGGATTTAAAAATATTAGTAGGGCTATTGCCGGAATAGGGTTTTAAGAAAATTGCTAAATTTTTGCCAGATGGTAGGTTGGCGAGTCAATTGTGCTCTCTATCGGATGGAAAGGGACATCAGGTTTATGGACTTTAAGAAGGCCTGTACAAGCGAGATGGTTTAGATTCACAGGTATTATGCGTTTTTGGATAGCTTTGGGAATATTAGAGGATTTTATAAGTGCTGAAATTTCCCGTTTAAGCTTTGAAGTAGGGTTTTGGGTTATAGGAGTGTAGGAACCATCTTGTAATAATTGATTAATCTTTTCTTTGTATTCTGTACAGTTTAGAATTATAATCGCATTACCTTTGTCTGCAGGAAGTACAACAATTTGTTTTTTCGTTCATGTAAGAACCAAATTAATGTTTGAACAACTGTTATAAACAATTTTGCATGCGGTTTAATTTATTAATTGAAGTACCTGTATTGCCTGTTACGTCATAAATTTTTGCAAATTTTTTTCAATGATCTGCTTGTAAAGTGATTGATACTAAGTACGTAATGTAACCTACTTCTTACCCTTATATCATCTCCATGGTACAACCTAGTAGCAAGCTCTTTATTTCTTAAGATGCGTGTTGAAACGCTGAATATGTGTGTTCCAACTAAAGCATGAAAATAAGCAGTTTTAAAACCATCTTCATTATTGGCAGTCAATGCTATACTGAAAATGCCATCTATCCATTGGAAATGTTCCCCGCCTATGTTAAAATCTCCAGACAATGATTCTAAGTGGAAATAGTTGTGAGTAACTCTCCAAGAATCGTCCTCTTAAAACTATAAACTACAAGCCCATAACCTCCTAAGTCAGGTAAATATGCATATGCATCGTCACAAGATGAACGTTCAACATCAACGACCAGATTAACAATTGCTGTTGTTGGAGTTATATCACTGTCTTTAAGAAAATACCTTCGTATAATTTGGTTAGTCTGTAGATCTATTATGACAACGGCTGGTTTTTGGATTACAGTTGGTTTACCTAAAACAAATGAGATTAGAATTACTAGCGCAAACTCTTGGTATTGGTCAGTAGAGCATTTGAGGTCGGTTTACCGCCTCATTTCCACCACCATCCTCATTTCCACACACATCTGGACCAAATTTACATGTAAATTCCCATTAGGAGGGGTGCAAGGAGGTGACCAAAGAGGAATTACCTCCTTGCTGGGACACCCCCACATCAACCATTTTAATTACGTCACACTCGCCTTCTTTCCACCCGCGAAATAAATCTTTCACCACATTTCCACCCACGAAATAAATCTATCTTGTTTGGCATCAATTAATATTAGATTTTTCTCAGCTACCTGAATTTCTAGGAATTTTTTAGATAGCGTCATGTCTCAGGGAGCTACCCTCATTTTAAGATTTTTTTACCAGCAGCGATTTCTGACCGTCCTTATAAATTTTTTAGCCATGCGATACATCAAATTAGTCTAGAATTGTACGCAGAATCCGAATCTGTAAACAGATTTAAAATCCGACCACCCTTTACCATTGTACACACATACCCTCTAGCGAACATATAAAAAGATTATTTTTGTTTCTTTCGCGATAAATCTATCTTGTTTGGTATCAATTAATATTAGATTTTTCTCAGCTGCTAGCCTGACACTTCTTGGACATAAATGTATTTTTTAATTGAATAAATGATTTTATTAAACTTGGTCATTTTCTTCAATGATTTAGTTTTAGCATACACAATTCAAATCAAAACGCGTCTAAATATAACACATTTCCGTTTGTAAATAAATAAGAGTGTCATTGTTCAATACATTAATGATGAGTGTAATTAGTATGTCATTTACACTATACAGCTGAAAATAAATAGAACCTTGATCAATTTTACTTAGCTTAATAAACGTTTTTGCACTTGTAACATAATTTGTCTCGAATATATATTGTTTTAGAATGTGTGTTCTTTTATTATGTCATTGCCTAAACAACATTTTTCACGACTCATTTTAATGTGTATATTTTAAATTGTATTACTGTTAGTTTTGTGTTTAAAATATTTGCGATACTGTAAACCTATAAATTTAAATGGAAAAAGCAATCGTTATTAAGTCTTGCAAAAATTTGAAGTTTATGTTAGGGGGTAAAGTTACTGGCTGATTAAACTAATGACTACTGCCCACCGTGTGTTGGTGTTTTAATCAGTCTCCATGGTTAGTCTATAATTTGCAAACGATTGCATTAAGTTTATTTAATTAATCTAGTAGATTTATGTAAATAGTTTTACTAGACCCTCCTAATGAATTAATCTGTGCAAGTACAGTACTTAATCGATGTTACTAGAATATTCACGCAAATATTTGAGATTGAAACAAATAAGAATTTAATTTGCAGACGATTGCATTAGGTTTAATTTGTTAATCTAGCAGATTTATGTAAATATCGTCATAATTAGCGGGGAGAATTTCCAGATCCCGTGGTCCTGGGGAAAGATGCGGGGGGCCCGACGGTTCAGATCAGGGTGCCGAAAGCACGATCCATGCCCCCGTAAGCCAAAAAATGATTAGTTGAAGAAAACTATTGTGTAAATTTAAAATGACAATGTTATTTAATACTGTTACCAGATGTGCGATTAGTTTTTACATGTGCGGGGGCGGTTATGTCGTGGAGGGTCTAGCTCCCAGATCGGGGTGCCGAGAGCAAGATTCGTGTCTGGAGCTAAAAAATGCTTAGTTGAAGACAATTATTGTGCAAATTTAAGATGTTAATGTTATTTAATACTGCTACCAGATGTGCGAATATTTGCTAAATAAGGTTAGATGGCGCTGGCAGTAATGACATATGAGACGTATGAAAAAATTATAGCATTGTTAATGAGTTTTCCCATTAAAACGATTAGTGTTCATGAGTTTTTCCAATTAAAAGACGATTAGTGCTAATGGGTTTTTTATTGAGAAAAGCCATTAAAAAACGATTAGTGCTAATGGTTTTTTAATGAGAAAACCCATTAAATAGCGATTAGTGCTAATGATTTTTTAATGAGAAAGTTCATTAAAAAACGATTAGTGCTAATGGGGTTTCAATGAGAAAACCCATTAAAAAGCAATTAGTGCTAATGGGTGTTAAATGAAAAAACCCATTAAAAAACAATTAGTACTAATGGGTTTTTAATGAGAAAACTCGTTAAAAAGCAATTCGTGCTAATGGTTTTTCTAATGAGAAAACCCATTAAAAAGCGATTAGTGCTAATGATTTTGTAATGAGAAAATTCATTAAAAAACGTTTAGTGCTAATGGGTTTTTTAATAAGAAAACTCATTAAAAAGCAATTAGTGCTAATGGGTTTTTAATGAGAAAACTCATTAAAAAGCAATTAGCGGAGGAGAGTGCAGGAATAACTTTCCCCCTCTACTTTTAAAATATTATATTTTCTAACATTCAGTTTAGACACTGCAAAACAGCTCGTAGTAATCGTCTCAATAGGTAAAACACAAATGCGAGTCACTTGCCTTTTAGCCAATTCAAACAAGTGGTGTTAACCCAAGCAGATTATGCTCTGTTAGAGCAGTCATGAATGTGCCAATTAAAAAATTCCAGGAGTTAGAAATTTAGATTCTCCGGATGCTCAGATATAGATGGAATAGTACGGAATTCAAACAAGGTTCAATTTGAGTAATGACTGTCTTCAGTTCCTCATACGGTAGTATTTGCTTCCTTTGATCATGCCCGAACGTAAATAATACTTTACTCAAAATCTTACGAATTAAACGACGACCTTCCACTGACCAATACTGTAATCGAATATTCGCCGGTAATGCTTGTCGGCGTTGATGTAGGTTTCTCTAAAATTTATTACGTTCGAAACCCTCAAGTAAATTTTTTTGCACTCATTTTTAGAACAGCCTAAAATTTTTCAACAAACTCGATTTCCCGCCATTTGAATTAGTGTTATTTTATAAAATCTCTCAAGTAATTACTTTATATAAAAGTTTGCCTTCTAAAATTGAACATCTGCTTAGAAAACTTTACGTTACGAAGTAGTTGCAATATTTTCTACCACCTGCTGTGATTACATTTTTAATTACAGTTGCAAATAAATACACAGCTTTCTTCTAAAAGATAAGGCCACTTAACCATCTGTCTAGTAAATAAACCCTTGCAATGCGTTTGTTATCTGTTATCCCGCAGCTGTTAAAATGTTTAAATAATAAGATTGCTTTCCTTTGTCTAAAAATCCTTTGTCAGATGTGTTATTTCTTGGTAGGCAAGCTGTTACAGTTTGTATTTCTGCAGCTGTTGTCTGGGAATTCTGCACACTTGCTTCTTCGGCGGTATCTTTGAAACCCAAATATCTACCCCCATACATGATTCTTGCCTTATAAAATGGAGACCGTGCTTTGAAAGGGACGAGATTGAATACAACATCTTCTTACCGAGGAGACATGTTGGAAAGTCGCGATTTTACCATGCTTTCTGTGTTAGTATGAGTTAAGTTGGTGGCTCCAGCATCCAGCCCATAGAGAAATGCAGCCGCTTTTTCTTATGCATAAGATGATACGAAGCCAATAGCTCAGGTACAGTTTTCTGTTTTCGTAATTTTTTTGATGCTGCTGTGAAGAATATATGTTTCATTTGCTGTTCATAATGTTATTACTCACGATTATCCAGTAAATTACCAACGTCACATTACAAAACCCACAATCACATTGCACGAGCTATGTAATTATTCTTCAAATTAAAAAGTAGTTAATCAAAGTTTGTGTAAGAGTCCGTTTAACTGTTTCTATTGTCTTTTTGCACAGATATTAACGTAAAACACTTGCGTATCAATTTAAAAGGAATTAACACAAAAAACCTATTGTTTTTATAAAAGTGTGGAACACTTTATACGTATGCAAGTCCTCTATTTTGCTGACTTCGTCACATTCATTTATATTAAGCAAATTCAATATTCAAATAAAAAAATAGAAAAATAATGTCTTTTAACTAAAAATCTAACCTGGTCTATTTCTTCGCCATTTCCTTCTTGCAATTGACGCATCCATTATCAGCTAATATTTTTCATGCATTCTACCATCCATTTGGATAAAATTATTTCCCCCAATTCATAATTATTACATGCTCATTCGAAATATTGTCTATCCACACGCTTGAACCATTGCATTTAAATTATTGCCATCACCCTCTGGATTACCATTATTAAACTTAGACTTATGTACCCAAAATTATTGTCGTCTCATTTCGATTTATTACTTTTTTTCAGAATTTATTATCATCAATTTCCCCAGACTTAGAATACCATCTATTCTTCCCGAACTTAAATTTCTTATTATTCTCCCCGGACTCGGATTAGAATTCTTATTATCATTCTCCCCGGACTTAGATTCGTAGTTTATCCTCTCCGGACTCGAATTAGAATTCTTATTATCATTCTCCCCGAAATTAGAATCGTAGTTTATTCTCCCCGGACTCGAAGCAGTATTATTATTACGTTTTAGTTTAAAATAAATTCCCCAAAATCTACTTACGTTTAATCGGCAATCATAATTTTCATCTTAGTCGCACTAATACAACTTTTCACTTTAAATTATTATTACGTATCACACTTTGTTTCAGAGTGGCGCACCTCGGCCTTTGTTGAGTTGAAAACTGAGTTTGTTATCACTGTCCCTGTTAATATATGATTGATCTCCTACTCCGTGAGTGGGTATGGTCTACAAGCTGCTCGTCGCTAATTTTAACCAATCAAATCTTTGCATTTAAAGTAGTTTCTGATGTAATTTTCTCTGCTTTCGAATAATTGTGGCCTGCTCGCAGGTGCCTCGTTATCAAACATGCGGTGTTTTGACTTTTAATTTTCATATATGCCTGTTATTTACGCAATTTTTAATCACCTTTCTTTATCACAATTATTAACTACTTGTACGCATTTACACTATGCTTCTCGAAGCTCTATTTCTTATCTCCGTATTAACCTAATTGTTTGGAACTCTTTTGAAAGCGTGTTTACTTACACTTTATTATGTTTACTTATAAATACGCGTGCTTCCACTAAAAAATATCATTATTTGCCTTACCTAAATTAACTAAAACTCTATCTACAGGGTGTTAAATATTTATTATTTACTTAATGCATGTCTTCCTTGTTTCTACGCTAACTATGCGTCTTCGTGTGTCTATTTGTGTCGCTTAAAACTACTTATACTTTATATACAGGGTGTTGACTGCTTATTATTTACAAACTATCTCCATTTCTCAAATCTTTACTAAATAAATGCAGTTTTCTGCTTCTTATGGTAATTTCTAATTCCTAAACGACCTTTACTATAAAGTACATCCTTAAACAACCCCTTATCATAGCATATATATATATATATATATATATATATATATATATATATTATAGTAGTTTTAAAAGATTCAAAATAAATATTAACGAAACGATTTCAAAACACCCTGTATAAGAGAAGCAACCAGAATTTACGTGCAAAATTTATATTTGTTAGTTCATATTTAAGTAACGAGTATTGATCAAATTTTACCAATAATGATGAATATTTAGTAGGTTTGCAAAGAAATTGAATGGTAGAAGCCAATGCCATTAAATTATTAATTTACTTGAATTTAATTCAGCGGTTATTTACGTATAATATGCATAAAAGCGTGTAGGAATCAATAATACCAAGGTGAGACGCGGTGCTAACAAACAAATATATCAGTGGGGTGAGATACGTTGAAATCCAACTCTTAGAATTGTTATTTAAAACGTTCGTTACGATTGAACAACTGCGTGGTTTATAAAAGTCAAGTTTTACTTAATTTGTGTAGATAAAGATGAAGATTCTAAGTATATTGTACAAACCGTCGCTTGTGTTCGCAGGAAATACTAACGAGGGGTGATTTAAATCACGTAATGGGTCCACGTGGTGTAGATAGCAGATAAACAAGAATATCGATTTTCTACCACTCAAACAAGGTTAGAAAGAGACGTAGAAAACGCATAAACATGGGACAACTGTAGTATAGGCGGGATTTGTGAAATGTTACTAGGTCTACGATTGGTCGATATGGTTAGTTTGACTTGAAACAAACACGAGGATAGTGTAGCGTAGTTTACTGAAAATATTATACCGACGCGGTGAAATTCGCGGACTTGGAAATCGGTTGAGTGAAAAATTGTAGGAATGTGTGGCTGTTAACAGGGGATTTCGGATAAACGTGGCCGGGAGGTGGCCGTTTAAAGCTATAAATATTTTACGAGAACATAATTAAAACCCTTAATATTTCTATTGCTTCAGACTACGTATGGAAGCTACCACGAGTTTTGTAAGTAGAATAAATTATTTTAAAATTATATTGCACGGTGAGCTTCATAATTTATACGCGGTTTGTGTGCCGAGATTATATATTTTTTTTATTGAAGTATCACCTATAAAATTTTAACAAGCTCGTGTCGGAAGTTAAGTAACATAATTTAGAGTAAATTTGTAAAAGACGTATGTTTAAATTGGATTTGGAAGGCAGCGCTAGCAATTCAACTTAGATGGGGTTCGGCTAGTAATAGCTAGAAACAGCCTGCAGACCAGATAGAAGAAATGCCTGGCATCATCCATCGGAGCTGAAATCTTCTAGGAATTTCTAGGTAACGAATTGAAATTGTGATTCTTATAAACTGTGAATATTGGGTGACGTATGAGAGTGATTTTGAAGGTATTGTAGATTATTTGCGTATTGAACATAATACGTGTAAATAACTTTATTATGGTATTTCACTAGAAATCTGAAGGTGTCTATAAAGCTTATTAACGTTCCATCAGGACGTAAAAATTGTGTGAAGAGTACATGGCTTTGTTTTTTTAGTATGTTGTTAAAGTATGCACAGTAGAAGGGCATACAATATTCAAAATTAACTGGGTTATCATGAGCTCACAATACTCCAGAGTTTACTTAGATTAAAAAATAATAAATTATAAAGAAGGAATGAGAAAGAAGGTATTAGTCAAGGTCCATTTACTCCGGGTACATTTTATGTGTTGGATAATTTAAAATAAAATACAGGACATTACAAAATAGGATTTAATGAAATGTAACGTGATCACAGAAATATGGACAATATTGAATTTCATTTGTAAATAGTAATAAATAAAAGATTGTATGTTGGTTGTATTTTGTGGTTTTATTGCGAGTGTGTGTGTACGATTGAGAATATGAGAGTGAATATAGATATCCAAGAGGAGGTCCAAATGAGCTAGCCGGAAGCAGGTGCAGAAAATTGGCAATTCAACCGAGGAAGAGAGGAAAACGGGTAAGGATATTTTTTTTGAATTATTTAGTTTTTGAAAATTTTTCTATTTTCGAATTTGAAAATTTAATAAAATTTTCGAATAAATTTTTATGGGTGAGGATTTTACCCGAGTTCCACGGCAATTTATGACGGCCCAACGTTAGGGTTCAAATGTTTTTTTTGGCTGAGCGTTTTAGAGAAGTAAACACGTCAATATATATATATATATATATATATATATATATATTAATAGAGAAGAATAATCCACATTTGGAATGCAAATGAATGCTTAATATATATTAATAGTTATTAAGATGAAATGAAAACCTTTAAAATACAAAGTTGGGTTTTCATTTCATCTTAATAACTATTAATATTAATATATATATATATATATATATATATATATATATATATATATCACATATCATTCTTATATAAGATTAAGAACTTATCATATTATCGCAAGCTCCATGGGTAATTCAAAAACTGAGCTAGCCAGCGCAATTAAAATTATATATTAGAAATTAAAAATTGACAAATTAAAAATTTAAACCTTTTAATTCATATATATTACTCATATTTAGACCAGGGTAGAAAATTAATTAACGACATCAAATAATTTTAATCACCGTGTATAAGGAAGCTTTGGGAAAAGTACGCGTAATTAAAATACCTAGTGTGAAGATTTAAATCATTCAATTAGAATGTAGGGTTTGTATAGAATTTTATTAGATAATACGCGTTATTAAAACCGTGAAGCATGAAAATTTATTCGTTTCATTAAAAATAAGGGATTTAAATTATTCACTAGACGCTTTCTATAAAAAGAAACAAATAGAAATTACATGTGAAATTTATATTAATTAATTGAACCATTAGTAATACATAATATGCATAAAAGCTTTAAAAAAACCCTATAATACCAAATATGAGACGCGTTGCTAGCATACAAATCTATCAAGAAGGTTAAAATACGTAGAAGTATTACGATTGAACACCTGCGTATTTTTAAATATCAAAGTTCTAATAAATTCGAATAGATAAACATGCAGATTCTACGTAAATTGGAAACGGTCGGATAAACCGTAGCTTATATTAACGGGAAAGGCTACATAAGGGGTTATTTAACTCAAGTAAGTCACGTCGCAAATCCACGTGGATAGTAAAGAATATCGATTTGTACCACTCAGATCAGGGTAGAAAGAGACGGATAAAAACGCGCAAGGCAGAGACGCGAATAATAAAAGGCGGGATTTGAGCAACGTCACTAGCTCTACGATTGGTTGATATAAGATGCAGATATGAGTGGTGTAAACATAACAATTTCTATACAAAATTTAATTAGTTGTTCTCAGACGTGGCGAGCCGTGTGGAAATTTCATAGATTTTCAACTTGGACGTGTGCAAATTTTGTGGAATCACTGTGCCGGACTGTCGAAAGGGAAAAAAGAATGCGAAATTCTGGAAATTGTCCGTTGCGGGACAAAACCGACGTGCGGGCGGCCTATTATATAAACCCGTGTTTATAGAAGTTTCGCTCTCTTAGATTTTCGATTTTTATTCAATACTTTAAAACAGTTTGCTCTGTATTTTTTTGATGTTACACGATACTGCAAGCAGAATACGTGCTACGATAAAAGTTATTATGCTTTAGTGCACTTACAGAAGATAGATAAGGTAATAAAGTCAAGTAATATTTGCGGGTATTACTGTACCAATTATCGAAATTAGTAACGATAAATGAATAAACTAAAGTAGGCAATTTTGGGTATAGCGTGAAAGAACTATGAATTTCTTTGCTATTTTGTTCGGGAGCGAGTAATTAAATGTTATTAGTAAACGTGATTGAATCTACAAACAAGATTTAGATATACATAGAGAAGCCCTGAAACTTTTTAAACGAATGGTGTTGTAGATGAATTTTAAAAAGCGACCAGAAATCCTAGGACGTAAACATAACCCAGCTGGAATGGTGGGGTTAGCAAGGACGATGTACAATGGAGTCCCGAGTGTATTAACCTTTAGGTAAATTATGCATTTTGTTCGATCTTAGATGTTTTGGTGTGTGTTGAATATCTTTATAATTTGTTTGATAAAAAATAGACAGTAGTGAATTTGTATAAACAACAAATTTTGAATTTTAGGGTAAAATTTTCTTGTTTAAGTAGAAAGGAGTATTTAGCAGTTTATGTTTTGATTATGATGAAAATTTGGGTCTGTCTTTGAGCTCAATTAGACTAACCTTTTTAATTAACGTAAAGGGGTGGGAGATGCTCCCTTTTATTCAGACTTAGGTCTGCACATATTGTAACTTAATTAGTATGCATCCTACCAGGACTTTAATTCTGGATGCAAATTAAAAATGATGACAAATTTAAACTTGAAATTTTATGATACTGAAATTTATGCTGAAATTTAATTTTGAAATTTTAATGTATTATGAATATTGATGTAATTAGAGTTAACGTTGATGTTTGTGGTAGCAATGTGTTTGTTTTTTTTTTATGAATGAGGATGAAAGCCGAGGCGGAAAGAGTAAAAAGGCGACTATCTGAAGAGATTCAACAGGGCGAGAATCACAGCAAATCTTGGTGCCCAATTCAATTCGAATATTTTTTTTTACTCTGGTGAGGTTTTTTGTAGGTTTCACAGCATATACATATATATATATATATATATATATATATATATATATATATATATATATACATATATATATATATATATATATATATATATATATATATATTTATGAATTAAAAGGTATAAATTTTTAATTTGTCAATTTTTAATTTCTAATATATAATTTTAATTGCGCCGGCTAGCTCAGTTTTTGAATTAGGCATGAAGCTTGCGACAATACGACAAACAAAATTTTTAAACCTACCATCTATTTCTACTTCCTGTTCTAATCTTTAAACTAAAACACCCTTAAGCACAAATTATTATAATGTTCTCAAAAATTATTTACAACATACGAACAGGTTAAAATTCTTTAATTGCATTTTTTCTTCTAATAATTGAATCAATAAATTTATTAGTTATTATAGCCAAAGATGATCAAAAAGTCAGCAAAATCACTAGTACTATTAATTATTAATTGAAGTCTATAAACGTTCACTTAACCTCAGTTATTTATGTAATTTACAACGTATACCCAAAATTAAATCCTGCTGCCGACCCCTCCCATAAATTATCATGAAACCAAATTTAAGTATTTAAATTTGTAATATTTAATTAAATGTTAAATCTTAAGTTATTCTAGTTTAGCAAAGTGCAATGAAATATCCACAAATAAAATAATCAAGTAATAATAATAATAAACATTCAGATTGGCTAACCTGTTGTTTTTTCACTTAAATCCGTTTCTGCTCCAACCGTTGTTTGCATCCCTCATTTAGCGCCTTAAATATACTAGCGTACTACATTAAACTCCTTCACCATAAATCAACTCTTTTGTTCCATTAATAATTGCTTCAGCATTTCGTTAAACTTGTTCCCATATTTATAGAGACTGGACACCCGTAATTATTTATATTTGTCTCCCGTAATTATTTGGAGCTGTCCCCAGTGATTGTTTAGGGGTTTTTTAGAAGTTCTTTAGAGGTTCTTTAGAGTCCTTTTTATAAAGGTTAAAATTAGAATTTATATTAAACAAGTTTCAATTACTTGCGTTTTTCTATCTAAGGGTAAAACGACAAACCATTAATTTTTCATATTCAGCGGTATTATTCTACACTTCACCCACTTAACGCGGATATTCTAGTTTTCGGAGACGTGAATTGTACTTTACATCATGATCAACTGATTTGTTTACAAATCCGGTCATATTTAAATGCATCGTGTATCTCTTGGCAAGCTCAAAGTTTGCTGTTTGTATAAACTAGGTTTTCGGATATTCCATTGTGTTGTTGTTGTATATTATCATCAACGCGTTGCTTTTGGTCACGTACCATTTCGAATTAATAGCATTTATTCGCTTGGATTTTCATACTTTTAGATAAGTAAACCATTGTTGGTTTGAATAAATTTTGTGAACTTAGATTTTTAATAAACATGCTTTGTTTGTTTCCAATAAATCAGGTGTACATTTTTAATTCTCTAGTCACGTAGACGAAATACAATGTATGGATTTAATTATCTGCGTTTTCTATCCTACGCATTATTAAACCTGCTTGTATTAATTAGGATTCTTGATGCGTTATCCACGCGTGTCGCGTTTCAGCTTGCATTTATGTTATTTAACGACTTGCGGATTTGTTTTATTCAAATAAATCTTCAAAGTATTTTTCATTACCTAAATTAATTACGATTATTATTTATATACAGGGCGTTGTCATTACTTTCCAGTCTAATCATCGTATTTCTTGTTTTCTTCAGAAAACTGTGTGGTTTTCTGAGCCTTTATGTATTTTATGTGGAGTGCGCTATACTCTTGGTCCTAACTACCCCTAAATGACTCTATTAACACAGCAATATATATATATATATATTGCTGTGATAATAGGGTTATTTAGGGGTATATAGAGTCATAAGGGTCGCACACTACATGTAAATATTACTAAAAGCTAGAAAACTAAACAATTTTATCACGAAAAGTGCGTAATTTACAAATCATGCAAAAGCAAACATTTAACACCCTGTATAAGGATCACAATTGACTTTCATTAATGCCGAGTAGCACATTCTTCAATAATACAAACATATTGAGTACAATAAATAACTCTGTACACAATTAAATTCTTTTAAATCAAAAAGCATTTATAAATTCTAAATAAATACGCAATAAAAGCATCAAAAGCTAGAAAATAGTCATACAAATTCTGTTAAGATTAAACACGCAATGGTGCAAAGAAATAAACGCACATTTAAAAACAAATACGTTTCAGAAACGCAGGATGTAAATAAACGCATTTCAATTTACGCTATTATAGAAATTTCGCGTACGTGATGTTTAACATGAAATAAATTCAAAACCCAAAACATTATCTTGACAAAAATTAAGCCAAAAGTTTGTCTACGTGAGAAATCAAATTAAAATTCCCTACAACAAAACAAACCAGACGGGTGGAAATACAAGAATTATAGAAATCCACTATATGGAACTGGTATACTACGTGACCACAGCATTGTGACGGCGGGCCATTAACAAATTTATACCTGAAAAACCCAGAGTGTTGACAATATCCTATAGCATGCTTTAAACTTTGACCGTAGTACGCCGATAACCAATAGTGTTAGATCGACGCGTTGCTTTATATATCACTCAAATTTGATAAACAGATAGTCTTCTTTCCACCTGAGCACTCTTCTAAATCAGTTTAAATTAAAAATTTACGTAAAAGTGAACACAGAAAATTAAAAAATAATATTTCGTAAAAGTCGTGACAGAAAAATTTGAAATTAAAATAATAGTGAAAATATACGAGAAAAGTTTTGCCGTTAACTGGAAAACGTAAGTAAAAGCTTATTAATTAAACATAATTTTAATATTTATAATTTAGGGCTCTAAGTGACAGGTAGAAATTTAAGTAATAAATAAGAAATCTGGGAAACTCTAAGTAATAAGAGGAAATCTGGCAAACTCTTAGTAATAGGTGTAACTCCAAGTAGAATAAATCTAAATTTGCAAATAAATCCTAATTTAAATCGATCTAAAATTACATAAAAATATTGGTTTGCATCTACGCAGCGGAGCACAAAACGGAGGATTGAATTAAGGATTGAATGGGACTTGGCCAAGCGGTACTATACAATCAACAAGTAAACTCAACTGAAAGCAATCCAGGGGTACTGGTCTACAGCACGCAGCAACAGATACAAAAATTAGGAAAACAAAAAGACACGCAAGGCAAACTACAGGTCAGTACATTATCTAAATAGCATAAGGCATTATTTTCTTTTTTATTGAACATTTTATATATTTTTTTATTATACCAGAGTATTTATGTAGAGGGTCATCAAAAATCTTTTTATACGTGAAAATTTACGTAAAAAAGAAAGGTCATTGAACGTTCAAGGGTACTTCCAATAGTGTACAGTGTCATTTTTGCTGGCTTTAAACTAACTAATGGGAGCTATAGTTTTGGGGAGAAAAAATTGATATTGTTATTATTTGATTGGGGAGTTTATTTCGTCAAATAGTGAATCATATTGAGCTGTAAAGTGTATGTATTTTTCTTTGTCATTATACAAATCTTGGTCAATTTCGTTTTTCTCATTCAAGTAGGAAAGTATTAGATAAAAATAAGAGTAAATTCTTTGTTATCGTAACGTTGTGCACTCTGTGTAGACTAGACAGAGCTAGCCGAGGCATATAAAAATTTTAGATTGTATAGAGAGAGAGCGGTGGCGGGCAGCAGGAAACTGAACGTTAATTATGTTGGCGTGAAGCGTTATAATAGCAATATATATATATATATATATATTGTCGTGGAAATTATAGGTTAAGAAGGGTATATAGGTCTAGATAATAAATTTTTGACGACTGTGTATATAGAAAATAGGAACAATTTAGTTACGCGCCAAATTAATCAATTTAGAGATTGAAAATGGACGGATATTAAAATATTTTTGTATTTATAAATCAAAATGTTAAATTCGCATTACAAGTAGAAGTTTTAGAGTACATGAAAATTCAAGGATACGCATAATTAGTTGGAATATTTTAAATCAAGCGCATCGGATAAGAAACGGAGTTTTTGAGTATACAAAATCAATAATTTAAACGCATATTTTCATATAAATAAACGAAACGTTCGTTATACAAATCCTAAGAAGTGCAAAACTTGGAATTATTATTTTAAACGGATAGTTTACTTCATAGAAACATCTGATAGTTAAATGTTAAGTTCCAAGAACTTAAACGAACGTTGGCACAAAATTCTGTAAAATTGTTTGTAACGGTCGGTGTACAATCTGCTAAAATAACAAATGCTTTGAAGACGAAGTGAAATGAAATATCCATAATGTAAAACAGACAGAGAACACGTATAATAAAACGTTGGTTAATATACTCGTCTAAAATAAACAGTAGATTTGCAGGCCAACCACAATATCGATTTTTTGTAG
Source organism: Platerodrilus igneus (assembly GCA_036346225.1). Taxonomy (NCBI): domain Eukaryota; kingdom Metazoa; phylum Arthropoda; class Insecta; order Coleoptera; family Lycidae; genus Platerodrilus; species Platerodrilus igneus. The sequence goes on along the minus strand of JARFIW010001778.1, from coordinate 347,043 downwards.
CTTGAAAGGAGTTCTAATAGAGACAGTAAATATGGGCGAAACAAAGAAAGGTAGCTAAGGGCTGGACGTTAAAATGGGGGAAAACAATACAATTGGTCGAAGGCGAGAAGTTTTGAGAAGCTCGCGTAGGTTAAATGTTGTGAGCGAATTTCAATGTAACAGCACGGTAAACTTGGAATTTTTCAGACGTTGAAGTTTGTTACGAACAAAATTTGGAGAATCGGTTTGGAAAATAAGCTTTTCAATAAAAAGAGGGTCCGTGAGGGGTCTACGAAAGCGTGTAAATACACTGGGAGAGGTATTAAGGCTCTCTTATAAAGCTCTGATATCTCTTAGATATCTTGTACTTACTTGCTATTACGTGCTCTTACTTTGTACTGATTGTCGCTTATTCGTTGAATTATCGTACAACATCTTATTTAAAAGTGTGTAAAATCTGTTAGTAACGTACCAGGAATGTATTAAAAGTGTGATTTGCACAAGTGAGTGCTGACTTGTTAAAGGTGCTGTTACTACACGCTGCAAGCTAATGATAGGATTGTACTTGGGTAAGCAAATTGAGAAATTTGAAACCAGTATTCGTGAAGTGTAGTGATTATGGAAGGTTAAGCTTGGTCAAGACAATTATCCGGGTAAAAATACTAAAGGTGGTTGCAGAGATTTGGATAGCTAGTGGACATGAGTTGGATCCAGGTATAAATACGAGGGTTTTGGAACACATCTTCAGAGGTAACGAAGGACGAAGCTTACTCCAGGTAAAGAAAGTTGCTTTTGCTTGAACATTTGTGCTGGTGTTTTGTGCTTGAGTGTTTTGATTTATTGGAGGTGTATTTTATTACCATAAAAACTCATTTAAAAGGAGTATAGGTACAGGACATTCGATATTGATTATTTTAAAATATTTATTGATGATATAAAAATGTTGTTGTAAGGAGTAAACGGGTCTTTAGCTTTATTTTAAACAAAAATGCGATGTGTAAAAGCATTTAGAGTAACTGGGTTATACTCAGCTCAACATAGACCAGAATAAATTTCAATTTAGGGTTGTACGACGGGCCCATCTACTCGTCTAAGGTAAAAGTGTTAAAATATTAAAATCATGAAATTTTAAAGGAATTAAGGATTGAGATGGTAACATTTTTAATCAAACTGTATATACAAATGTGTAAATGTTTTCGTGATAATGAAAACTTGTTAACATGTGTAAATAAAAAGGTTGTATGTCTTGTTGCATTATTTGAGTGGTAATTTCATTTGACTGTGTTTGTGAGAAAGGATGAACTTAGGATGGTAGGTATTCAAGAAGAAGCAGATTTTAGAGCTAGCCAGGGTGTGCATAAATAAGGAGGCGTTCCAGAGGTATACATTTGTTTTTTTTTATTATTCAATTTTCAGAAGATTTTTATGACGGCCCAACGAAGGCGATCCCGATTGTTCTAGAGATCCACTGCAATTTTATGGCGCCCAATGCATATATATGCATACTTTTTCTATATATTATTCTATTCTAGTGTACTAAGCAGTTAGTCTTTATTTCATCCAAACAAAATTACGTTAGATCAAGGAATTCGTACCAGATTGTCCAACAGTATCAATTGTACCACTGTCGACGGTCCAAAGACGATCACAGTCATCTATAACAGTTCTATACACTGAAACTAAATGGATTTTGGTGTCATTTAGAAGACTTAATCTATTGGTATTCCAATCAGGATAAGGTATTAAGGGTGCATTGTGCTTTTCAGTACTATTTAGCCACACAAAATTTAGCGTTGAAGGTATTCCAGCACGTCTTCGAGGAACTGATACAAACAGTTTGTTTCTCCATTTGTTTGCACCCATTGGAACGTTGTTTTCTGTAACATAAAGCTAATGTTAGTTAAAAAATACGCAGATATCTAGCGTATTGCTTTAAAATTAAATAACAAATACTTATACTTCTATACGCATAACCGTTCAAAACGACAGGAAGACTGAAGTATTTTTAACCATTGCTCTGATAATCTTTAAATCTTGTCATTTATATATTGTATGTTTACAGTAATATTCTATTAACCATAAACGGGTGGATTCACTATAACAGTTTTACAGATGCATCAACTAGCTGCAGTGGTATGGAATAGGTTCCGAAGAAAAAACAACTGTAGAGAGCCAAATAACAAAAAGAACTACGTTATAATACTTAGTTATCTTGAAAGCCTTTGTTTTTATCTTTTACTAGTCACACTCGAGAGACTGCTAAACTGTTGAAGTGCATTTGAAATAAACCAAAACACGAGTGGGTTTATTACATATTCTGATTACTAATCAGAAAATAGTAGTTCAGTAGAAAACTATGTAAATACAATTATAGCAACTGCACACAAGCTTTCAAGTATTGGGTTAAAAGTCAATGATGAGTGGGTAGGCACTATCTTACTAGCAGGTCTACCAGAATGCTATAAACCTATGATTATGGGGATTGAAACCTCTGGCACTCCAATTACAGCTGATGCAATTAAAACGAAACTTCTGCAGGACATTTCAGTAGTGACAAATGATGTAAAACAGGATTTGGCTTTGTATGGAAGTAGTAGCTTCAGAACTGTTAAAAATAAAAGGAACCTTCACACAAAAGCAAAGCAAAATTACGCTGTTAGAACTGTAATAATTAGGGACATTTCGCTAATGAATGTGAAAAAAATGGAAACCAGAGAAACAAAAATAAAAGTAATAATGTTTCATTGTATTCCGCCTTTACAGTGTAAGAAAAAAATAAAAGCTCAATTATAGAGAAGGTTCGTTGCTAATTAATTGATTCTGAATTACCAAATGTATTTTGGGCTGAAGCAGTGTATATATCAGTATATTTGCTTAATCGCCCTCTCAGTAGAAGTTTAGAAAAAACACCTGAAGAAATATGAAGCGCTGTGAAGCCAACTATAAAACCCGCAAAAATATTTGGCTGCAAAGCTTTTTCACAAATCCCTACTGTAAAAAGGAAAAAGTTGGATGCTAAAGAAACTCCGTGTATTTTGTGGGTTACAGCTTAGAGTCTAAGGCATACCGGTTATATGATCCTAAAAGGGGAATAGTATTCATATCTACAGATGTGCAGTTTATTGAAAATGAAAAAGGCTCTGTGTTATTAAAGGATAATGACACTGAAGGGCAAAAATATTCATTGTTTCCTTCATTTGTTCAAAATCAAGAACTCATAATGAACAAAAATGTTCAGAAACCTCAGAGTCAAGATGAAGAGTTCAATCGGCGTCGCTCAGAGGGAGCGCCACCATCGCAAGAAGAGTCAGTGAGTAGACCGCAACGAATAAGAAAACCACCTGAAGCATTTAAGGATTATGTAAAATATTCAGCAATTATTTCAGACGATGCCGATCCAGTAACTGTAGAAGAGGCCCTCAGTAGATCGGACAAAAATAGTTGAATTACAGCTATGAATAGTGAATATGATGCCCTTATTGAAAATGATACATGGGATTTTACTGCCAGCAACTAGAAAGGCAATAGATTGTAAATGAGTTTTTAAGACCAATTATAAAGATGGAGGAACAATGCCTCGGCATAATGCACGGTTAGTTATTAAGGGATGCGCCCAAAAAAGGGGAATTGACTATGAAGAAACATATGCTCCAGTGGTGAGATATTCCTCAATCAGATATTTATTGGCACTTGCAGCAGAACATGATCTTGATATAGATCAACTTGATGCAGTGACAGCTTTCTTACAAGGAAACTGCAATGAAGAAATATATATGAAGCCTACAGAATGTTTTAACGAAACCAATAAAGTCTGCCGTTTGAAAAAATCTGTCTATGGATTAAAACAAACTAGTCGAGTCTGGATTCAAAAATTAGATGAATTTTTTAAACAAATTGGAATGAAGCAGTCTCAGACGGATCCTTGTATATATTTTAAGATAAATAATAATGTAATGTTAATATTGGCAATCTACGTTGATCACATTATATTATTATCCAATAATAAGGAAGCCAAAATTTGTCTTAAAAACCAGCACATGTCAAATTTCAGAATGAAAGATATCGGAGAAACAAAATCTCTCTAGGATTCCAAATTACAAGAGACGGAGCTAATAAAAAATTTGGATTGACCAGCGCTTGTATATTGAAAATTTTTTAAAGAACTTCAATATGGATCAGTCGAGTCCTATTGATACACCTTTATTTATGTGTGGGTGAAAAACTTTAGAAATTACCGGCTGATATAGTTTAGGATAGAAAAATAGAATATGCACCGTATCAAGAAGCAGTAGGTAGTTTGCTGTATGCTTCACAGATTTTAAGGCCTGATTATATTATATTATATTATATTATATTATATTATATTATATTATATTATATTATATTATATTATATTATATTATATTATATTATATTATATTATATTATATTATATTATATTATATTATATTATATTATATTATATTATATTATATTATATTATATTATATTATATTATATTATATTATATTATATTATATTATATTATATTATATTATATTATATTATATTATATTATATTATATTATATTATATTATATTATATTATATTATATTATATTATTATTATATTATATTATATTATATTATATTATATTATATTATATTATATTATATTATATTATATTATATTATATTATATTATATTATATTATATTATATTATATTATATTATATTATATTATATTATATTATATTATATTATTTATATTATATTATATTATATTATATTATATTATATTATATTTATTTATTATATTATATTTATATTATATTATTATTATATTATTATTATTATTATTATTAGTTAGTTAGTTATTACGTTACGTTACGTTACGTTATACGTTACTTACGTTACGTTACGTTACGTTACGTTACGTTACATTACGTTACGTTACGTTACGTTACGTTACGTTACGTTACGTTACGTTACGTTGCGTTACGTTACGTTACGTTACGTTACGTTACGTTACCTTACATTACGTTACGTTACGTTACGTTACGTTACGTTACGTTACGTTACGTTACGTTACGTTACGTTATGTTATGTTAGTTAGTTAGTTAGTTAGTTACTGTTACGTTACGTTAGTTAGTTCGTTATTTATACGTTACGTTACGTTAGTTAGTTATATTTAGTTATTAGTTATAGTTATTTAGTATTATATTCTTATTATATTATATTACTATTATATTATATTATGTTATGTTATGTTATGTTATGTTATCGTTATGTTACGTTAGTTAGTTACGTTTATTACGTTATACGTTACGTTACGTTACGTTACGTTACGTTAGTTACGTTACGTTACGTTACGTTACGTTACGTTACGTTACGTTACGTTACGTTACGTTACGTTACGTTACGTTACGTTACGTTACGTTACGTTACGTTACGTTACGTTACGTTACGTTACGTTACGTTACGTTACGTTACGTTACGTTACGTTACGTTACGTTACGTTACGTTACGTTACGTTACGTTACGTTACGTTACGTTACGTTACGTTACGTTACGTTACGTTACGTTACGTTATGTTATGTTATGTTATGTTATGTTATGTTATGTTATGTTATGTTATGTTATGTTATGTTATCTTATATTATATTATATTATATTATATTATATTATATTATATTATATTATATTATATTATATTATATTATTTTATATTATATTATATTATATTATATTATATTATATTATTTATATTATATTATATTATATTATATTATATTATATTATATTATATTATATTATATTATATTATATTATATTATATTATATTATATTATATTATATTATATTATATTATATTATTATATTATGCTTTCCTAAAGAAAAAAACTTTAGCGTATCTTGAAAAAAAACTTATTATCTTGGACAAGTCGAAAAAAAACTCAAAATTGTGTCTAAAATGCTAGAGTCCCCCAATACTTCTTAATACTGGACTGGTAGGGTTTTCTTAGCAATTCGGTAAATAAAATTTAGCAATTTATTTAACTTAACTTCTATTTCATATTTAATGTTTAAAACGTCAATCAGTATCAATCCAAAATATTATTTTCCGAAGGAGAAACAAAAACTAGTGTTCTACGTTTCCTAAAGTAAAGTCCTTCTACTAGCCAGATATATACTTATATTATTGAAATCTTTTTAATTAAATAAAAAACAAATAAAATGGTTTTATCACAGATTTTATCAAAATACTATGGACTCAATAGACGCTTAAGTTAAACTGTTATTAACAAAAAGCATATTACATATAACTAAGTGCAAATGTTTGTGTAAAAAAATACAATAAGTAGTCAAAAATATTCACTCGCATTTAGGTTTTACTTTTAAGGCATCAGTGCGTTGTTTACAATTTCTGCGGTTTCAATTTTTAGGTCATCTTTTAGTTTTGGACCCGTTTATGGGCGAACATTCCTCTGGTTGTCACAATTTTATCGATATTTTTTTTAATATTTAAACTCGCGGAAGACATTAATACATAATATCCATACCCGAACGTGGATAAACCATTCTATTGTACTTCGTAGACCGAATTTCAAAATATGTGTTTTGCCGTCCGTCAATTACGTGACCAAACGGTTAATATACCTTACACATGTTTCGATTTGTTTTCTTTCTTCCTTTCGGTCCGTCTTTATTAGTTATACCCCTCTACTGGTACACGCAGACTATACGGTGACTTCATGGGTTAGGTAGTTTCGCACATGACTACTAATCCCGATGTCCTGGATTCGATTCCCGAGGTTATGCGAGCATTTTCACAAAAAATGCACCCTCGTTCGGATGAGAGCTAAAATGGAGGTCCCGTGTGTGAGTGCTGTCACGCACGTTAAAGATCCCTACCTTGCTTGATTTAGCAAGGGTTCGACAAAATTCAAAATTTCCAAGTTTTAAACACTCATTTCCCGGACAATGTAGTACCTTCGGATGGAGCATTGGAAAATCAATTGTAAGGTACATGCTAACCTGTCCTGGTTCCTTTTGTGTTGTTGTCTTTTGTTCAAGTGGTTATTGGAATGTAATTGGACTTGCTTTTTTCTCACTAATGTGGCATAACCGTTCGCTTGATATTTGACGCGGGTGTTTATTAATGAGACATACTTTATTTTATAATTGGTTTTATTATCTTTTTCTTGCTAATCTTTATCATATTGTGTCTATGTTTATGTGTTCAAGCACTTTGCGATTATTTATTGTTTATCGTAGCTGTTGTGACGTATGTTCTATTTAATGTTGTAATTTTATTACGCATTCCAATTTATTTTAAACTAAATAATTTTATTGCTTTTGTGTTAAGAGAAATCCGTATATGAATCCTTGGCTACTCCCTACATTTGATTTTTCCAATGCTCCACTCGAAGGTACTACATTGGTCAGGAAACGAGTTTTTTTTACCTGAAAATTTTTAATTTTACCAACCCTTGCTGTTACAAACAAGGAAGGGATCTTTAACGTGCGTGACAACACTCACACACGGGACCTCCATTTTACCTCTCTTCCAAACGAGGATGTATGTTTGAGAAAAATGCCCACCTAACATTTTTCAAGCGGACCGTGTCGGGATTCTGACTCGGGACCTTGGGCATAGTAGTCACACGCATACCAACTACGCTACGGAGCCGCCTATTCTTTTGCTACCCCCCTATATTTGATTTTCCAATGCTCCACCCGAAAATACTACATTGGCCAGGAAGCGAAATTTCTTTACCTGGAAATTTTGAATTTTGCCGAACCCTTACTGTTCCAAGGAAGGTAGGGATCTTTAACGTACGTGAAAACACACACACGGAAACCCCATTTTACTTCTCATCCGAACGAAGGTGTATTTTTGTGAAAAATGCTCGCCTAACATTTATCAAGAGTACCGTGTCGGAATTTGAACCTGGAACCTTCGACATAGTAATCATACGCATATCAACTACACCACAAAGCCGTCTAATCCTTGGTTACCTACAAGTGATTTTCCAATGCTCCACTTGAAGGTAATACATTAGCTAGGAAGCGAGTTTTTTACCTCAAGATTTTGAATTTTGCCAAACCCTTGCTGTTCCAAACACCACTCACACACAGGACTTCCATTTTACTTCTCATCCGAACGAGGACGTATTTTTGTGAAAAATGCTCGCCTAACATTTTTCAAGCGGATCGTGCCTAAATTTGAACCCGGGGCCTTCGGCATAGTAGTCACACGCATATCAACTACACCACGGAGCCGTCTAATTCTTGGCTACCTACATGTAATTTTCCAATGCGCCACTCAAAGATAATACAATAGCCAGGAAGCGAGTTTTTTATCTGAAAATTTTGAATTTTGCCGAACCCTTGCTGTTCCAAACAACACTCATACACAGGACCTCCATTTTACCTCTCATCCGAACGAGGACGTATTTTTGTGAAAAATGCTCGCCTAACATTTTTCAAACGGATCGTGTCGGGATTTGAACCCAAGACCTTCGGGATAGTAATCACACACATATCAACTACACTATGGAGCCGTTTAATCCTTGGCTACCTACATGTGATTTTCCAATGCTCCACTCGAAAGTAAGACATTAGCCAGGGAGCGAGTTTTTTACCTGGAAATTTTGAATTTTGACGAACTCTTGCTATTGCAAACAAGGTAGGGATATTTAATGTGGGTGACAACACTCACACACGGGACCTCCATTTTACCTCTCATCCGAACGAGGGTGTATTTTTGTGAAAAATGCTCGTCTAACATTTTTCAAACGGACCGTATCGGGATTCAAACCCGCGACCTTGGGCGTAGTAGTCACACGCATACCAACTACGCCACGGAGCCGCCCAAATCCTTGGCTACCACGGTATTATTGATAGTGTATCGAGATACCAAGGTATGCCTTAGAATAACTTTTATGTATTTCAGCTTGTTATTAAAAGCTTAAAGCTTTACAATTTGTTGTTAGACACCGTTAATAAACCAATTAAAGAATAGTTATACTGATATGTAGATTTGTTATAATATGTACATATTTTAGGAGATTTTACAATATATTTGAAGTTGGGTTACACACTTTACGTGATTGTCCTACTTTTAAATTTTTATTTCCTTAACACTTTTGGTGATATCGCTATTTCCTTATTTAATGCAATAATGTGAATATGATTTGAAACATCCAGCTTACTTAACATTAAATATTTTTAAAATCTTAATCTACCGGGTGGGTAACATGCATTATGTCCATCCTAATTTAGTAATTATACCATAAACCAATAAATCCAATGCTACTACTTCATGTTTAGCTAAAGTAAGACCACACGTTGCAACAGTTCCAATTTCGCCTTATTTAGGACGAGGATTGAATTAGACGCCGACGATGCTACGATGCTACAGGAAACCAATACCAGATTGACTGACAAACAACGCCCGTGTCAGCCAAGTCCACAACCGGCTTATGAGCCGCAATAAATGGCATGACGAAAACAAGAAACCGTTAGTCATCAAAGATGTCACCGTATTAGCTTAATATTACGGTGTCCTCCAGCTTGGCGAGACAGAAGGTCTATGCGTCTTAAAATCAATGGGATAGCAACCCACAACACAGACGAACACTGCAAGAGATTGTGGCCAATGAAACGATTTTTGGTGCTTGCGCCTTTCAAGGCTAAGGCCAGCTTAGAAGCCCTAACGGAGAACATCGCTGCTTTCAGCAACCCGCTACAACCCATAGTAGCGACGACTTCCGCAAGAAAACCACTGTGAACAACGCCACAAACCCCAGCAATCAGCAAGTATGGAATAAGTTTTCAATACTGCTACTAAAGGACGCGGCGAAATGCCTTGCCAGACTGTTAAGTCTAGCCAGTAGTCCACAAAAGCTCTATTAAGTACACCTGTAACTAACGAATTCATATCATATGTAGCCACACGGCTTAAAAACATTCGTACGGAGTAGGGGTATAAAACACTTTTTAATAGGGCACGGACCTTATTCCACATACACACAAAATCAACATAACGGATACAAACAGGTGTACGTGCGAACAATTGGTACACCTGAACATATAGTGTTGGAATGTCCGGACTTTCTGACAACAACTGATGATTTTACACATTTTACGGTAGTTTATGGAAGCGTAAAAGTGAAGTATTTGAATATTTTCAGGAATATGAGACCATGGTTAATACAAAATTTATAAAGGAATTGTGATAATGGGGTGGAATATATTGGGTGTAACATGGTCAATTTTTGTAAACAAAAGGGAATTATTTGCGAGTACACTGTCTCAACAGAATGGGGTTGCCGAAATGATGAATCGCACCTTAGTAAAAACATCCCGTACGATAATTTTACATTCAAAATTTAAAAAAAAGTTATGGTTTGAAAGTGTTTTTTAACCCAAAAAATTAGATGCTTTAAAAATGAACTGATAATAAATTTTTCAATTTTTGTTTATTGTATGTATTTTGTTATAGGAATATGTCCCGGGCACTAACCCAACTGTTAATGTAAGTAAATTTAAAAATTGTTTAATGCCTATTTGTTTACAGAAATGCTCAAATAGTATTTTTTTAGAATCGATGTAGTTGAGAATGGTTTATTTGTTCGCACAGTCAGGTGAACTTTTGTAAGGAAACCCATTTCACTAAGAGATTACCCCATAAACTTGACGGATTGAAAACCTAACAAGATTAAGTGGTAGTAACAACGTAGCTTCAAATCGCATCTACGTAAAATATGGATCATTATTCAATTTTATTTAATTTTCTGCCATTTATTGTTATAGGAATCCACCCCCACACCACTATAGTTAACCCGTGCATCCTTATTAAGGTTTATGAATTCCCGCCCCATTTAGGCAACTCTAAACTTAAAAACATTATGCTTCAAATACCCGTAGCTAGGTATAATACCCGAGTTTTTTAATATAAACATTTTGAAAAAATTTTGTACGTACAACGATACAACGAATAGCGTTTCATAACAGTGAATTATAATCAAGTGATTGAAACTGCTGAAAAGATTCAAAATAGTAAAAGGGTAAAGTCTGTTATGTGTCATTTCGAAGAGTATCAAATTCCTTTTAGTATATAACTTTTGTACGTAGCTTCATTGTTAGTTGAAGTTTAACTTAAACGTTTTTATCTTAACATGAACGTGTTTCCTTGTTGGAAATTGTGCGGTTGGCTTGATGATCGTCGTCCAATAAGGAAAGACTATTTGACGCAAATACGAGTGCAATATCGTTCCCAACTGAACACTTTTTACAGGCACCTCAAAGTGTAAGGTGTACGTAAGCAGATCCTAAATCTTTTTCTCTTATACTGTAACAATTTTTTTTGACGATTATAAAAGCTTATACATTTAATTATAAAATACACTGCACAGTTTAGTCAAATAAACAATTAATTTTACGATGTTAATAAAACTTTAGATCAGTAATGTATAGCCCAATCACAAGGCATATATTAATTAATAATAATAGTTAAGGCTCTATTCGTAAACGTTGGTCATTTAAATAGCATTTCCAATGTCAAACGATTTTTTTGCCTTGTGCGCATCCAGTCGACAGAAAAGTCAGTCTGACTCGACCACTCGCTGCAGTTAGAAGCATCATGGAGATTAATAAGATCCGAGCTAGCAATCTACGCGTGACCATAAACGTGGCAGCGTTATCAAGTGCAGAATGCACTTGTCTTTTATTCTATTTCTGATAACGGTAAGCAAGTTAAATAAATATTAAGGTAGACTAAATGATTTTATTATAGCGCTCATCCTCACCTATACCGATAACGATAACTCACACGTTTACCAATTTTTAATTTCATTAATTTACAATTTATATGGTTACAAACTTACGAGTTCAGATATCATGTTTAATTTTTCAGTTTACCGTTAAATAATCTCGCTTTGGGATAGGTGAAAGAAGAGTCAAGAATGATGTACATTGTATAGCTCGTTTTATGGATTGATTTTATGTTTAGATTTACTTCGATGGATTGCACAACAAGTTGATGAAAATGGTTCCCTGCAATGGTCCATTATAATACGCTGTAATGCATTTAATTCGTTGTTAGTTTAAAAGAAGAAATTCAAATTTACGCTTTTGTAAGGTGCAGATCTGGAAAATTCGCTGACGTCACTTGTTTGTCCAAGAATTGCAGGCTAACACATGTGGTCTCGACAAGATATTTGTTACAATAAAGTTCAAAGTAGAACTAGTTGCTAAGGTAAGCGATAGCATAAGGACTTCACCTGACAACAGCTGTTCTGAATAAATTGACAGAGAGGCGAATGTTTGAAACTAAAATAGTAACGGTTTTTAATTTGTTTTACAAGGAAGTTGATTAGACTTTCATCATTTGGATTTCATTATAGTATAAATTATTGCTTATATTTGATATTACTGCAAATAATTAAAATTATGAATTTTCTTTATTTAATCTGGAAAAGTATTGCATTCAAGTTCAATAACTCATAAAGTAATTACGAGAACTAATTTATTTAGCATTGAATGTATAACATATATTTGTAAACCAAGGTAAACAGATCTGTGCATTTTGGGTATTTAAAAACTTTACGGTTATATTTAATTTATTGTTGACATTTTGATTCCTAGTAGAAATTACCATAATTCTCATATTTAAATATCTGAGTCTAAAAGATTAGACCACGTTTCTTATTGTTGTACATTTTTGTATATAAAATTTTACTGCAGAAAAAGATGAATTTGATTAAAGAACCATTATATGATTTAATTGAACAATTGTTTTATTTTGGACAAGTGCGTCCAAAAGATAGAGATAAATGAGTTAAAAGGTACAATGAATATATACCCTTTTGTAAAAAATAGGTTATTGGCTGTGACTCAATAAAGAAGTACTAAACAGCGCTTTCAATAAACTTGATATCTAAATTGCTTTTTAGTATTTAAACTTAAATTTTTGATATTAATAACTACTCTTTTTCTTTATTGTATAAAGTAGCAAGAGTTGTATCTCTCGCGTCCTTCGTTATTATAATAACATTGGTTTTTTTCAGATTCTGCGTTTTGCAGTAAAAGCAATGTTTCCCCTGAGGATTCCCAAGTTCTCCCTTAGGGTAACCCGTGCTTTACTAATTCTAGGACTTGGCGCCGCCCCTTTTGCAACCCCCTATTTTGTACAGCACAGAAAACAATAATTTTGTTGTGAAATCTACGACTACTCATAAGCTCTACCCGAGGAATAGACCCCCAGCTTAGTCGGAAGACTGTCGGTTTCCCTTCATCATAAGGGAATCGAATAAATGAGCTATAATAATAACATATATAGTCGGTTTGTTATAATACCTCTCTAATTATCTTGTACCTGAGTCTCTTTTGCAGCAGATTTAGGTAGCCAAAAATACCCTTTCCCCTTGAGTTGGCCATGAAGACCTCTAGGTAATATTGTATGTAAACATGCATTTAAAAATGGATGTAGTAGAGGTGGTTATGAACGACGGTGAGAAGTTTGAAGAATAAAAGAGCATGCCAAAAGCAATGTATGAATGTTGGAGAGTCAAAAGAGGTGTGTGAGAACGAGGGATGTGGAGAAAGATTGTAAACGGTGTTGCGAGTAAAAGTAGTATAGTAATCTAAAACTATGCTCTGTATATCCCCCAGAAAGGTTTGGTTACCACAAAAGGAAATACCGTAATTGGTGTGTTGTGTTGTTGTTGTTTATACATTTAAGGTTTAAATATCTGCATGTTTTATATGCAGCAATTTAAATTATACAACAAATTTTCAATATATAGCAATACTACCCGTTTAAACTCATTCAATATTTACATACCATATATGTATTTATCATACTCGTTGGGCACAAACAATGTTCCATTCTCCTCAAGACTGTATTGGTGATCACTCGGTGGCCACACATAATCAATTTTATTCCAAGAAAATTCAAGCACTAAATCTTTAGAAGAAATAGAAGAAATCACAATTGTTAAAAACAAAGTAATTTGCGAGCACTTCATTTTCTATTACGTTAACTGCAGGCGTTCAAGTACGTATACGAAAGAAATAAAGAATTACCTTGTTTATGTATAGCTAATAATAAGGTTAATAACAAACAGTGTGCAAATCTGTCCTTGTATTAGTGTGGATTTAATTCTTGCCGCGCCAGTAAGTATCTTATTAAGTATTTACATAATTTATTTATACCAGAGTGAGTAGAACAGAAATCGAGCAAAACCTGTTTCTATTTGGAGTAATTTGTTACAATTTTAAAATTTGATTGCACAAATAAGTGTCTTTACGTAAAGGTCGGATAAATTAAACTTTTGCCATTTAGATTTTGATAAGTAACTACGTACAATTTGGTCCATAAACATTTCACAAAAGGGTTCAGTGAAATGCCCCGCCCAAAATTCTGCAACCCAGAAAATTAGCGTTGACTAAATTAAGAATGTAGGCAGCGGCGCGGCGTAGCGAACGCTTGTTGGGTGAAGGGGAATGACAAATTTTCCAACTAAATGTTTTTTTTTTATTATTTAGACAAATAAATATATTTATGTGCATTCTTAATATTAATGAAATTTTTAAACAGTAGATGGTATTGCTTGCGTTTCAACGCATATGCGACGAATTTTTAACCGAGCCCAGGATCGAATAACGTTCGAAATGTCAATGTTGTCGATGACATTGTTTTTGCTTCTTAATAACAATAACGCGTCCATGCGTTTGTCGTCCATAATATTACAAATTACATTTTTAACAAACTTCAGCTGACTAAATTTTCTTTCGTTAGTCATCATCAAGTCTTCAGTCCTGGAACTGGTTAGACGCGTACCTCCATTGTTTCCTATTATGAGCTAACCTACACATTTTCCTGAAATTCCCACACTCAACATCATTCATTATCTGCATGCAATATTCTGATCTAGATCTACATCTACCTCTCTTTTTCTATATCTGCTTGTAATATAGCCTGCACTATTTCCCAAAAATGCCTTTGAACGTACCCCGCCCTTCTATTTCTTTTATTTTTTTTGTTTCAGACATCTTTATTCCTCCACTATTTCTATAACCTCTTTGTTATTAACTTTATCTGTCTGCTTCTCCTACTGTCCCTATTTCATAGGCGTACAGTGCTATGCCCCACACATATGCTTCCTACACTTTTGTCCTTGTTTCTATCTTTGTTGTCTTCGAACATAGCCGCTGCTCTTTCTTGTTAGATACAGTTCAGTTCTCTTTCTCATCATCATTTTGTTTTCGACCTTACTTAAGGTCGGTTTGACGCAGCTCTTAACTTCTTTTCTATTCTGTGCTAATCTAAAAAGTTCTACATACCCTTCCCAACCTAAATTTGTAATAATTTGACTAATATAGTTTGGTCTAGGTCTTCCTATATCCTTCTATCTTTTTCCTATTCAGCTGGCTCTACATAGATATTAGCAACCTGATGGTTGTTAAAGAACTGCAACATGTGTACATGATTCCCATTTATAAAGAAATGAAATATTACCTGGTTATTCCCTGCAAAAAATGTCAAAGTGTTATATTATTAGTTATGGTAAGGCTTAAGCAACGAATCGCTGCTAACATTTGGATAGTTTTAAGTCGACCCTTTAGGTCGCACCGGTAAGCAGAGCTGGCAGCTACTAATCGGCATTACGGATCTGTCCCCATTCATTTTGTTTGTGTCTTGTTGATCGGGCACACTCCAAAGTCAACGCTAGGGATACCATCAATCTAACCCTATTTTTAGTTTTTCTTTCAGTTGTTAGATTTTTATTTAAGATGTGTTAATTTTGAAGTTAGAATAATTAGGAGCACGTTTATTTTTTTCGCGTTTAAACCCAATGTAGTACCTTCGGGTGGAGCATTGGGAACGTGGCCGCAAACAGAGCGGCCCTTAATTAAATTATAATGTAGATATTAAGGTACAGCTGCCCAAACTAATAAAGGCGTATTTAATTGAAACAATAAAAAATGATGTAATGTGTATCTTTTCCTGAATATGCCCGTATTATCGTGCTAGCTCAAAAATAAATATACTGTAAACTTTACAAAAATGAACTTAAATAAAGAAATCTCAAAATCACAATTGTAAT
This sequence comes from Platerodrilus igneus, assembly GCA_036346225.1. Taxonomy (NCBI): domain Eukaryota; kingdom Metazoa; phylum Arthropoda; class Insecta; order Coleoptera; family Lycidae; genus Platerodrilus; species Platerodrilus igneus. The sequence continues at coordinate 330,966 of JARFIW010001778.1, read as the reverse complement.
TACATAACATTTTTATGAATAATCCTTCAAATTTTGAAACTCGATACATTCAAAACATCTTCCTTCTACACACATTATTTAAGAAATTTACTTACAAGCGTTCATAAAACTAATAAATGTAATTTACAAGCTAAGTCTAAAAAGAAACAACATTTTACCACTACTAAATATTAATATACTCTTCACCTAATCCCTGTTAATAATTATAAGCCCCAAAACTTTTCAAATGTAAATCTCAAATTTTCTTTAAAAGTAATATGGATAATTTAAATAGACTCCTATTATCCCCTCTCGGTCTTACTAATCAGTGACACCTAAGAAATTGTTTTGTAAAGATCAAATCATCTCGAAGTTTGATCTCTGAGTTGTAAAGTAAAATTATCCAATCGCGAGTAATTTTCTATACGCAAAAATCGTATATTAACTTAATCCTCTTAATAACAGTACAAATTATTTCTCTAAAGGTTTTGGACCCTTAAATTGTAGGATACTTGGTTAATTAAATCTCCATCTCCAAATTGTTCCATTTAGAAAATAATTTAACCTATAAAATTATTCCGAAAAGATTCAATTATTCCATTGTATACTTCCATAAAGTCGAAGTTTTACTTTATGAACTTTAAATTATATTATTTTTAATAAATATAACTGACGTGCCCTTGCACGAAAATTTAGCGTTTATTGCAATTTGTCTTTTACCGACCAAGAGTATCGTCGACAAGTATTTTTATAAATAAATAATTCGTAACCCTCCACTTCGTGAATGAAATGTCTTGAATGAATCGTTTAATTATTTATCAGCTTTTATATAATAAAAATCTCAATACGTCACAATTTCTCAAATGCTTCCACCATATTTTAGTAGGTCTGACTCAACGTTTGATATAATAATTAACTGTAGTTTCATTCATTTTATAGCAGTCATAGTAATTTATTGGGATCGTAACAGTTTCTTAATTGATTTAATTTCGCGAATGAATGGTAGGATCGCTTGTTATTGTGGTTATTATGGTCGTTGCAGGACTTATCTTATCTAAATTAACTGTCAGTTTAAATTTATTGCGTAATAAAAATTTTACTATCTGTTATTAATAAATTGTACTGCTATACTGCTATTAAATATCTTACTCAATTTACCTGTTCCGTTTATATTAATCAAAACGGGCTCTTTAAAACTCGTTGTAAAATAAATGTTCTATTGAATCCACGGTGCTGTTTTTTATTTTTGTGGGGAGTCCAATGGGAAATTTCTGTTTCTTGTGAGCTAGCCCACGTCTGTATATAGAATGTGTAGAATCTATCTTGCTCGTAAAAATGAGTAAATACAGTTTTTTTGTTCGGTACAAAAACATTTTGTATTCAAAACTACTTTATTTTCAATACAACAAATATAAGACTGAATTAAAGTGCTAAAATCAACTAATTAAAAGACGATTGTTTTAATCCTTTAGAAAAACAGTATTCTACAGTCAATAGTGCCGTTAGCCTGAATGCATTTATTTTAACTAGATCTTTAACGTCTGTAACATATTGTATTTTTTACAGCGTGTTCAATTTTTGTAATCCAAATTCTAAAATTTGTGTCGCTGTAATTTAAACCTTTGTAAACATATACAGGAAACCTATTTGTTACAGCTATCACTTCATCCTGATATATTTTGACATCTGAGGGATAAATAAACTTTTCGTCATCTCTAAAAATGACATCGACATAACGTGCATGTTTTCCTCTATTGGTGTTCCAGCATCCAAGAGCATTTTGGCTGATTAGTCCAAAGAATAATATATTCGTTTGTTCATGTAGATATGATGCCGATGAATGCATGTAGGGTCCTTTATCAAACAGAACCTGAAACATAAAATGAAGTTTGTCTTATATTTTTAGTCTAATATATTTGCTTTAATTATAAACTTTAAAAATCTTACAATTAACAGTAAAATACATTTTCAAATTCGTTCATAAAATAGTATTCGGACACTAATGCGATATAAGCATTACTGACATAATACCATCTGCCCAATGTTTGCTTTAACTTTGGCACCTTTTTACGGCGAAGACAAGAATTGATTTTCCTTATTTTATAGGATAACTGTTCTTTTCTAACGGAGTTCTTATTTGCACTTATGAGTCGTACTTAAGTTGCGCAACATCGTATAATGTATTGTAGCGGGTTGCTATTTACGCGTTTTATCAATTTAAAACAAGTAATAACAAAAGTCTTTATTACTCACTACTCACAAGTCTAATTAACAGTATATGCCTTATTTATAGATGTCTTCAGTCCAATTAACAAAGAAGCACTATCACACTAATGCTATTTACAAGCACTAATATCTTCTTAAACTAAATTCTTAACCATAAATCTTTCTAACAACACTAACACTACTATTTATTTATTACACTTTTGTCTATTTATGTACAAGCTGGCGGCACAATATACACATTCACATAACACAAATTACTATAGAACTTTCAAAAGCATAACTAACTAACTTTACACGATATGATTTATATACGACATTTGGATATAGACTAACCCTGTACACTCATCACCGATCTTATATATACTCTATAACTAAATAGATGACATATTCTACTGTTTGCTAGAAGATTCGAGACTTCTGTGGCATTGTAACATTTTATTTTTCCAGTCGTAATTTAATTGCATTGAATTACACGCTAAGCACGCTAAGCGTGTATTGTTCCTTAGAGATCTAATTAGATTAATATATCTGTGTCGTATAAAGCTATTTCCAAGTAAATATCTATTTGATTGCTTCGTGTTCCCCCCTCTGACGGCGCGACCGCTCGGCTCTGGTTTCGATAAACAGTCGGCCACGGGCAACAGCTTTGTTAAGATGTATTTTTGGCTAGAGGCCGGCAACCTTCGTATCAATTATTAATTGTGGAGATATCTTCTAATAACGGTTGGTAAAGTATATATTATACGAACTAATGTAATTTGAGGTAATTTATTTAGCGCGACCTTTAGAACACGACAACGACAAAATATAATGCAACCAGATATGATTCGACAATGTGGAATGCAACAAATATAATTCGACAATTAACAATGGAACGAATATAATTCGTCATCTAGGATCCAAAGAATTACCGTTATTTAGGAACAGTCGATTTAAACTTTGCCTAATAAGAAATTTGTCTGATAAGGAATTATAGAAGTTAATTTGGATGGAGTCGTTTCAAATTAGAAACGCTGTTAACTTTGCTTGAAGAACGGAAATTCCGTCTCAGTTTGTTGTGAAGCGGCTAATGCAGTTTTTGGTTCGTAATTAGTTATAAGATCTTTTTTTGCATGTGTTTCAAAGTTTAGAACACGTTAACTTGCTTTTATGTTTAGTACACGTAAATTGTGTAAACTTCAATTAATTGTTGAGCTGGTTTTACAAGCTGTAAAACGAAATTTTGTTGAATTAGCTTTCTAAAATAACATGCTTTGTTCCATATGAACCGTCAATAAGTTCAACATGTGTTTTCGACGTCATATTTTTCTATTTTGTACAGTTAACAGATGTCTTGAAAGCAAATGCTTTGAGCAGCTGTAATGCAATTTAAACAAACATGCCTATTTTTGTGATCAGCTTTATCTATACATAGATTATTAGACGTAAATTTAAAAGTTCAAATTCTTATTATGTTAGGTTCTAGTAATTTGTTATCTACCTGAAAAGATCTGCCCAGGTTAGAATTTAATTCACTGTGTTATGCTTACCAATCATTATCACTTTAATTTGTATAACAAGTTCATGTTTAAAGTAAAGTCGATTGATTAATGAAAGAAAAAAAAAGGAAAGTTAAGACTTTAATTTTGATGTAGTTGATTATGACCATTTTTTGTTACAAGTTCTGATATTTTAAAAGAGTTTTTTTTAGTAAACATTTAGTTCAAAATCTAAGCCTTTTATTTTGGTCAAATGCGATCAAATCTAATTACATAAAGCCAAAATATTTCTGAGTAATAATTTGATGCCAATATTATATTGGAAATACTTTTTTTTATTATTTCTTTATATATATTTTTAGAACACAAGTGGTGTTCTACTTTTTTATTTATTTAACCATTGCAATTTCTTACAGGAGCTGCGTCTTATTTTGTTAAGACAGGTTTTTGTTAACGAAGGCGATCATTTGTTCTTTGGGTTTCCACGTCCGCCCTTAGAACTGTGCTTTGCAATTATCGTAATTATCTCAGGACATGGTGGCGCCTATTTGATTTAGCTTAACTTTGGTTTGCAAACAGAATTCGACTAACCTCCCCCACTTCTCATTGCTCTACCCAGGAATAGACCCCTAGCTTTGTCGGAAGACTTTGTTCTCTAGCGCCTTAATATAAAAAAAAGACGTTCCAATCTTTTGTAAAACAGAAGTCGTTTCAGTGGCACCCATCCAACGTAAGGCCTAGCAAAAATAGTTACACTGGCGTCACAACGTGAGGCCAGCCAACTTCAAAATTCTTATCAGGATATATTTCGGTTATGCAGTTTGCGTGTTTGACGGGTTGCCTACTAGTTCGCAACACTGCCCTCTCTTTAAAACGTTACGTTCCGTAGCTGTAAAAACATTTTAACAGCAATTCGATGACCGATGACGATATCAGCAGCTATCTTCTCTGATGCAACCATTACGTTGTTGGAAATAGCAGGCAACACTCTTTGCTTGGTGTTGATAGGCAACCGGTTGATAACAACAAATAAGAACCTGGATGTCATGTAGCGAAAATCGATACGCCAGTAGGAACAAATGTAAATATTGGTCCCAGTCTCGTTAATGTTCAGAGACAACATTGGCTACGTACTTTCCTAATGTTCTGTGCATTCCTTCAACCATTCCATTTTATTGAGGATAAAGTGGCGTGGTTCTAGTCTTCCTGATTCCAAGATGCTTGTAGACGTTCTGAAACAACGCTGATTCGAAGTTCCGACCTTGACCGGAGGTTAATTTCAATGGAACTCTAAAGCAACATAACAACTCCCTCACTAGCACTTCTGCAACCGTCTCGGCTCCGGTCATTTGGTAAAACAATCCATTGCAACCAAGATGTATTTATTTCCTTTGTCTTATTCAGGAAACGGACTAGCTATATCAATGGCCATCTTCTGAAAAGGATTCCCCACGTTATACTGATTTATTGGGGCTTTCAGTTTTATGACCGGGCCATTTCCAGAAGCACACAACTCACATTTCCGGTACCGCCCTTTCACATTTTCTTTGCAGTTCACCTAATAGAATCTTTCTCTCACTCTTTCGAGAGTTCTTTTCACACAAAAGTGCCCTTCCAAAATACCATCGTGCAAGCACTGCAACACTTCCGGCACTCTGCTTCTCGCCACTATCACTTTAAGTCCTCTCTCAGTGCCGCCTTCACCCTCCAGGCGTCGTTTCAAGATTCTATTTTCAATCACCAAGAAGTCCCACTGTGCCCAGTATGCCTTCAGGCTCCTACTTGAAATACTAATTTCTTCCCAAGCTGGTTGTTGTCTTCTACTTTTCCACTCAATAATACGTCCCAATTCGGGGTCATTCTCTTGGTATTCTCATTTTCTGTCGGATTGCCAAGTATCATCAATTACCATCATTCTGTGGATGACACTCATTTTCTCTTCTATCTTGGAGCAATGATAGCAGTCTACTGGACAAAATCTTCTTGACCGAGCGTCTGCATTCCGATGGCTAGTTCCTATACGATATTCTGTGCCAAAGTCGAATTCCTGCAGCCGTTTTATCCACCTTGGAACTTGCCGTTCAAGATTTTGAAACTGCAGTAACCATTTTAGTGCAGCATGGTCTGTTCTTAACAGGAATTTACGACCGTATAAATACTTTTAAAAGTGCTCTACGGATTTGACGACGGCCAACAGCTCCCTTCTTGTCACACAATAGTTTCTTTCTGGCCGCGACAAGACCTTGCTGAAATACCCAATAACTTTTTATTGTCCGTCCTGCACTTGAGAAAGAACGTTTCCTATAGCTGTTGTTACGGTTGATTAAACCTTTAAATAGAATTCGACTGCAGTTAAATGTTCTTTTTGTTTTTTGTATTATTTGTACGCTGCGTAAGAACAAACAAAGCAAATGGTTACCATTAAATGACGACTTTCAGTTGCAGATACAGCACTATAAATACCCAACAAGCCTGTATCAACTGTCAAAGAAGCGCTTTTGTAATAATATTTTACTTTATTTCCAACTAACAACATGCAAAATACCAAGAACAGCAATTATAATTTTTTGACATTAAAATAAAATTTTTGAAGTATATAGCTATAGCCTACTAAAGTTCACATAATTCCGATATTAGGTACTGCCGCCTTAAAACACGAACGTCAAGCAACAACAGCTGTGTTACTGGAATCGGTATCCAACACAAATTTCCCCTCCATCCGTGGATAACTCAGAATTGGTGCTGTAACTATTAGCCGTTTCAGTTGTTCAAATGCGCTGTGGCAGCCGTCATTCCAATTATATTTTTGTCCATCTTCGGTTAATTTCGTCAACGGTTTGGCAATGTTCGCAAACTCTAGTATAAAACGTTGGTAATATATACATAATCCCAGAAAACTGCATAGTTGGTGTTTATCTGCAAGTGTAGGCCACTCTTGTACCGTTCTTATTTTGTCAGGGTCGGCTCTTATTCTAATTTCCAAAACGACATGTCCTAGGTATTTCACCTCTTTTCCAAATAAGTGACACTTCTTGGGGCTCAAAGTAAGGTTTGCCCCGCGTAATTTTTGGAATATTCCCTCTAGGTTCTTAAGATGTTCTTCAAAAGACCCACCTAACACTATCACCTCGTCTAGATACACCAGACATGTTTTCCAGGACAGTCCACACAATATCGACTTCATCAAACGCTCAAAAGTAGCAGGGGCATTGCACAATTCAAAGAGCATGACCTGGAACTGCCATAATTCAGTTTCAATTGTAAACGCAGTTTTCTCTTTATCGTTTGGCTCTAAGCCTACCTGCCAGTATCCGCTTTTCAAGTCCAAGGTCGAAAACCATTTAGATCTGGATAGAGTATCCAAGGTGTCATCAATTCTGGGCAAAGAATAGCTGTCTTTCTTTGTGACATTTTTTAGCCTCCGGTAATCTACGCAAAACCCTGTCGACCCATCATTTTTTCTACAAACACTGCCGGAGATGACCATGGACTATTCGACGGCTCAATCACTTCCTGTTCTTCCATGTCTTTGATAATTTGTTCGGCTTCCTTACGTTTTGCCAAAGGGTCACCGTATGCGGATTAATGTTTAGTACTTTTACTGGTATCATATTTTGAGACTTTACCAGTGTTCTTACAATCAGTAATCCCTCCTGACACATTTTCGATTCAGTTGCTTCCATTATGCATACTTGTCCTTCCCAGAGCGTACCATCCGGGCGTCCCACCACGATCATTTCCGTCTTCTCGGTTATTTTCATATCACAAATCATTCGAACTTGCATTGTCTGGTTATTCGTCCCTTGAAATGGAATCTCATCATCATCTATTCGAAGCACATTTTCTTTCATGTTCACATAAAACCCATATTCTCTCATGAGATTCATTTCCAGGATAACTTCTTCTGTAATTTCAGCTACCAACACCCGATGATTAATTAGTTTGTCTCCAATTGTTAAAGTAACGGCAGTCTCTCCGTGAGTAGAAATTTTCTTACCACTTGCCGTTCGAAGACATACCGATGCAGGTAGCACTTTTCCACGACCAACCAAATCTGGTCCTACAATAGTCCTTGTCACTCCTGTATCCACAAGTAATCGGACAACCCTACCATTAATTCTGCCATCAATATAGATGCTGTCCAGACTTCCCATTGTCGATGCAGCACGGATGATAATCTTTGGGGCACTACGTTCTGCTGTCGACGTTCGCTCCCTTACGTCGACTTGCTCTAGTTTTCCTGTTGTCCATCCGGTTGTCTTTTTGGTTGAGTACAGAGTTTCTCTATATGACCAACTTTACCGCTGCTCCAGCGTCGCAGACCCCATCTCCACAGTCGTTGTCTTTCCAGCCTTTCCGTCTTTTGCTTTCTAAATACACGGTTGATTATTTCTTCTATGCTGTTCTGCGATTGACGGGTTCTTCTAAGGCAGGCCAAACTTTGTGACTCATCCTGTGTAATGTCTGCTTAGCTGCTTCAAATTCAAGCGCATGAGCCAGTACTTCATCTAACATTTTTGGCCGTGCTAATCTTAGCGCATGTTGTATTTCGCCATCTTTAACGCCATCCACAAATGTTTGAACAGCCAGTTGCTCGAGGAAGCTATCTGGTGCCGTTGGGTATGCCAATCTAACTAATCTGACAATGTCGGCTTCGAATTCTCGCAGGCTTTTATTTGTCTTTTGCAAGCGATTCTTAACTTGTACATGGTAAACCTGTTGAAGATGAGCGTCTCCATATCTCATCTCAAGCTTCGATGTTAAGAGCCCCGTATCATTCTGCTGGTGATCGGAAATCGTTTGTAAGATGTTAAGAGCTTCCCCCCGTAGGGCCACTATTAAGGAGATAGCCTTTTCTTTGTAGCACCAACCGTTTGCTATTGCAGCGGCCTCAAATTGTTTCAAATATGTGGGTCAAGGTGTTTTACCATCGAATGTGGGTGGGTTCACTCTAAATTTTGACGGTATTCACTCGCTTCCTTCCATGCTTCTTATTTCTGGGATGTTCTGATTTACAACTTGGTTTACTAATTCAAGTGGCTGCGTTGTTAGTGAAATCACTTGTTCTTGCAGCCTCATCACATCTTCTTCCATTTTTACCAATTTACTGTCCAACTTTTGCTCAACTGTTTTTATCTGTTCAGTGAAATCTTTTTTCCATGCATTGGAACCCTCCATTAATCTTTCTTCTAGCGTGGCTGTACTTTCATTCAACTTTTTTTCCATTTTGGCAGCATTTTCACTAAACTTCTTTTCCATTTTCGCAGCACTTTCACTCAACTTTTCTTCTTTTTTCTCAGCATTTTCACTTAACTTTTCTTCCATTTGATCAGCATTTTCACTAAGTGTCACTTCTAGTTTAGCCCAGCTCTCCTCCATTTTCTCAGCGTTTTCACTAAACTTTTCTTCCATACCGGATTTAAAATCCTTAAGGAAATTCATTAAAGTTTCTGCGTCCATTTTACTTTGGCAACTTGTAACAGGCATATACATACAAACTACTTAAATGTCTTTAGACTTGTGTGTTTTTCTTTTAAACTAACCACTATATACCCCACACATGCCTGACACCAGTGTAGCGGGCTACTACAAACGCGTTCCACTACTTTAAAACCAGTAATAACAAAAGTCTTTATTACTCACTGTTCACAAGTCTAATTAACAGTATATGCCTTATTTATAGATGTTTTCATTCCAATTACAGTGAAGCACTATCACACTAATGAATTTACATATAGGTCTATTAACAACACTAATACTACTATTTATTTATTACACTTTTGTCGATTTATATATTCGACAAGCTGTTGGTACAATATACACTTCCATATAATACAAATTTATGTTACTCTTGGACTTCCAAAAGCTTAACTATTTAACTTTACACGATATAATCTATATTCGACATTCTGATAAAAACTAACTCTGTGCTTCCTCATCGGTCTTAATTATACCCTGGATTAAAAAGGGTAACTCATTCTTCAGTAATTGCTAGAAGAATCTCGGTCCCTGTAGAATATGCAGTGCTTACGGCGCTTGTGTGTTTGACGGGTTGCCTAATAGTAGCTCGTATCAATATTTTAGCTGTTAATCTGCAAAAGACAATGCGTCTACTGCAATTGGTCTAATTGCAGCATCTTTTTTTATAGCATATAATGATGCTCCGTGTAAAATAGGGCATATATCGTTTATTACTTTCCCGTGAGCATAAAATTGCATAATGATGTTATGAATTTCAAAAGAATTTGTGCGTGTATGCCTGTAAAAAAAACTCAGAAGATCTTGTAAATGTGAAAGACGAAAAGAGTATACCACCAGCTCAGCTGGTTTTAAAAGAATTTATTGCTGCGAGAATGTCTTTGTCGGAAGTAATTAAACTTGATTAATTGTCAAAATTTGGGTTATATATTGAAATAGCTTTTGGATGTTTTAATTTAAATTTTCAAAAGTAATGTCGTTATAATTCAAAAATCTTTTATCAAAACATAAAATTTTGATAGCGGAAGAAAGGTCACCATCTAACACTATTGATATTATCTTCTCTGAAATCCAAATTAAATGTGATGTTACAGATAACATAGTAATAATAGTGATATGCTAAACGGTTTGTAAATAAAATATAAGCAATTTGAAAGAGGACCAAACAAACTGGATGTGTCCAAAAATCATCGTACATACCGTTTTATCACAGCAGTAAACCTAGCATAGTTGGGACCATATTAACTTGGATATGACTCATCCCTAAAAGTCTTACGAACTAAATTATTAAGAGCATATGTCTAAATTTGTGAAGCCTAGACAGTAGGAGAAGCAGACAAAAAGAAGCTTTTGAAATGGGGTGAGACGTATGATGAAGATATCATGGACAGACAAAGTTAAAAGCAAAGACGTACTACAAATGGTAGGGGAAGAAAGAAATATGTGGAAAACAGTAAAAAATAGGAAAGATTAGATAATAGGTCACATACTAATACATGAGGGAATAGAAGCAGAGATAGGAAAGAAGAGGAGTAGAGATAGAGCTAGGTTAGACTGTTGCACACAGATATTGAAATATGTAGGCTGTGGGAATTTCAGGAAAATGTGTAGGCTAGCTCAGAATAGAAATCAATAGACGTACGCTCTCAACCAGTCGCAAATTGAAACAACTAATGACGAAAAAAATAACTGTACTTGAACATGATAATTATTATTAACAACTACAGGTATTGGTCTTGCAATATTCTCAACTAATGTTGATTGTGCGAAAGGATTTATTAGAAAGCTATTAATACGGCAAATGTCTAAGTGTTAGAGGATCCTTGGCAGTAATAGGTTACTTAACCTCCTTCACATACCGTGTATTTACATTTCCAATGCTTCACCCGAAGGTACTACATTGGCTAGGAGGCGCGTTTTTTTGTTGCCTGGAAATTTAAAATTTTGTCAAAACCTTGCCGTTTTAGGCAAGGTAGGGATCTTTTACCTGCGTAACAACACTCACACACGGGACCTCCTTTTAACCTCTCATCCGAACAAGGGCATAATTTTTGTGAAAAATGTTCGCCTGCCATTTTCCAAGTAGCGGCCGTGTCGGGATTCGAACACACGACCTTGGGATCCGTAGTATTACGCTTACTACATTGATTCACGGCGATGCCCCCTTTCACATGCCTTACATGTAATTTTCCAATGCTCCACCCGAAGGTACTGCATTGGCCAGGAAGCGAGTTTTGTTACCTGGAAAATTTGAAATTTTGCCGAATCCTTGCTGTTCCAAGCAAGGTAGAGATCTTTAACGTGCGTGACAACACTCACATACGTGACCTCCATTTTACCTCTCATCCGAACGACCCCCCCTTTACATACCACTGAATTTTGGTGAAATAGGGAATATAATTAGAAAACAATAAAAGAGGAATCGAGCTGTATATAGGCTGTCGTGAGAATTTTAGGGAACTGTGTAAGCTAGCTCAGAACATAAATAAGTTGAGGTACACGTCCAACCAGTTTCAAGATGTAAAACCTAATGACGAAAAAATAAGTGCTCTGAAATCTGATGATTATTATAAACAACTACAGGTGTTTGTAAAACATTTTCAACTAATGTTAATTGTGCGAAAGGATAATTTGAAAAACTATAATTCGACAAAAATTCAAGTGCTAGGAAAACTTGGCAGCCAAAGACTCCTTACCCCCTTTCACAAACAGTTCATTTACATTTCCAATGCTCCACCTGAAGGTACTACATTGGCCAGGAGGCGAGTTTTTTGTTGCCTGGAAATTTAGAATTTTGCCGAACCCTTGCCGTTCCAGACAAGGTAGGGATCTTTAACGTGCGTGACAATACTCGCACACGGGACCTCCATTTAACCTCTCATCCGAACGAGGGCGTAATTTTTGTGAAAAATGCTCACCTACCATTTTTCAAGCAGTCGGCCGTGTCGGAATTTGAACCCGGGACCTTGGGATCCGTAGTCTTCCGCTTACTACATTGATCCACGGCGACATCCCCCCTTTCACATACCACCGAATATCGAGGAAATAAGGTATATAACTGTAAAACAATAGAAGCTGACCATACTGCATCAAATAAGAAAGAACAGCAGCTATGTTCAAACACAACGAACATAGATACAAGAAGAAAATTGTTCAAAACATATATGTGTAGCACAGCACAGTACGTCTATGAAATAGGGGCAGTAGGAAAAGCAGACAGAAAGAAATAGAAGCTTTCTGGAATGTTGTGCTTTAGATGTATGAGGATGGTAGCATGGAGAGACAAAGTTAATAACAAATAGGTTGTAAAAATAGTAGAGGAATAAAGATATCCGTGGAAAACGAAAAAACAGGAGAAATAGAAGGACAGGATACGTTCTAAAGCATTTCTGGGGAATAGTATGGAATATATTACAAGCAGAGATAAGAAAATGAAATAGAGGTAGACCCAGATCAGACTTTTGCATGCAGATAGTGAGAAATGCAGACTGTGTAAATTTCAGGGAAATCTGTAGGTTAGTTCAGACTAGGATCAATGAGGGTACGCGTCCTACCAGTTCTAGGACTGAAGATCTAATGATGATGATGATGTCCTAACTTGGTGCAGTTGTTTTATTCAGCTATCATTATTAATTGGCAATTTAGATTTTAAGCTTAAAATGGCAAAAGATGGTTTTGTACATTTATTTAAAATGTATGTTTATAATATATTAAACTTTGACTCAATATCACAAGTCTATTTGATACATTATTAAATTGATACATAAATAAGCGTGTGCTTGATTTGCTTTACTTGCAGACGCTTCTGAGACAAGGGAATCACTAACGTAATAGCACTTGTAGAAGGAATTTCATTGTTGAAGTAGCATAACTACGCCCCTGCTATGCGCGGTCCAAGCGCAAGGAGGTCCGAACGATAAGAAGCTCAATTTATTCAATTTCAACTGGTGAAGAAAAAATTACAGATGATTCATATTCAAGAGTCAGGTTAATAAACGGTTTTCCTGATATTATTATTACTAAGAACTCTTGGTATTCAAAGACATGGAATGATAAGTAAAATAAACAATGAACAATGAACACCATCTGCATCCTTCTTCTTCTCTTTCTACTTGTTCTGTTTTCTTTTGTAAGAGTTAATAAACCGGTGAAAGAGATTGTAAACTTTAATAACAAAAGTGTCTATTATTCTACGGTGATACACTGCATAAAGCGGTAAAGCGTTATTAAACAGATTGTAGGGTTAGTTTGGTTTATGGGGTTTTAAAAAGAATTATATTGCTATTGTCTGTCTGTACAGGTACAGATTCACAGATAGCTTACTAAGCTCCGATTTCTAAAAGTATTAACAGTAGAGAAAAATTTATTTGCTGGTCGCTAGTCTAATCAGCTGGTTGCATTAACTTGTTACGTGCCAAAGTGGCACTTAAACATTGTTTTAGGTTAATTTTGATGTGCGGAAGTTTCGCGCTATAAATTTAAAAGACTCGGTGCACGTATTTCCGTTACGTCACAGTGCGTTTGCGCCAGATCGCGCGACGCGAGTGGAGTAGGGACAAAGTGGGGAGAAGTTTCCGGGAGTCTCTGTAACGTGGCTTCTTTGCCTGAACCTTGGAGTGCAGTGGACGTTTTTCGGTAACGTATCGTTATCTTTATCTATGTAGATATCCTTACCTGATTATCTTTGTTTGTCGCCCTTATACCATGTTTCCTTTCCGTTCCCTGCATTGTTAGGTAGAAGAAATTTGTAGCCGTTGGCAAACCGTACTGCACGACCCGCAGGACAAATAGGAGGCCATGTCCCGCTAGCATACCACGCCGAAGCACCATCTCTAATCACTCCGGGATGGAGCCCTGAGATACCGAGAAACCAACTTTAACTCAACCCCGCCGGACGTCGGATTTCTTATGTAAGTACTCTCATTGTTAATTTGTTCGTTGTTATAAACTGTTGTCTTAAATTTATATCTTCCGATAATGGCGTATTAAATTTGTGCATTGGTGACGTCATTGATAGATGGGCGCGCCGAAATCTGTACAAGATTAGCGTTACCAACCGCCCGTGACGTCGCTTATTCCGCGATTGCGCGATGTATTTATCGACGTTTTTTAAACTGTAAAAATTGGTTTTAAAGCGTAAGAAACTGCACTATACAACCGAAAGAAATTTAAAAAAAGCATTCCAGTGCGTGTTGCTCGAAATTGCTGTGTTGGCGTTATAGGAGGTCTTTCATATTAAAACTACTATTGATTTGATCTATTTTATTTCCCATAGAGCACTACATACGAATAAATCTCTAAGCGTTTAATTTAAATTTATTTACTTTTTCTAATTAAAGCATTGTATGTATATGTGTTTTGTAATTTGAAAAAGCTACTAAATAGTAATTACTTATTTAAATACCTTTTAACCTATTTCATTAAAAATTACAGGAAATAAGATTATCGCATACAATGAGCTCCACAAGCGGTGCTGCAAAAGAACGAAAAAGAAAACTTTTGGAAGAATCAAAGAGCAACATTTTAAAAATAAATTTCTTTTTACTTCTAAAAGGTTCCAAACACAGGATCAAGAACCATGGAAGATATTGGGCTTTTGTCCGTAGCATCTACTAGTTCCGCTTCAGACGGGGAACTGTTACCAATAATTCCAAAATATCTCAGCCAGGGCGCAAGTACATGACATAATGACAATCGCAATAGAAATTTGAAACACGACAACACTACAAAAACCAAGGTAAATATGAACAGTGCCCTTTTACTTAGTGAACCATCTTTGAATCTGACTTAAATATATACTACCGATTTTACGCATTTTTTTTTTAAATAAATGTCTTACAACATAATAATTTAAGAAAAGAAATAATTAAATAAAATTAAATAAAAACCCTTAACCACAAAAAATATTTAAATTACTAAATACGTATTTCGACCACTATGTGGCCATCATCAGTAGAAAACCTGTATAAAAAAATAAAAAATCTGTTGTTCTGGAACACTTCAGAGAATATTCTCCTCACCACTTAGGCTGAAGTGAACCTTCCCAACCTATAATTTACTATATTGTTGCTTTAAACACTATCGAGGATATTCTCCTCACCCGCAGGCTGGTGTTCTCAACAACAAACAAGTGGTGTGACATTATAACAATCTACTTAATTTATACTAATTCTAAACCTACTGAAGCGGAACCAATTTAATCTTGCTTTCTCATTGGTTGTTGACCAATAGGAAAGCAACAGCGATAACTATTGGCCTTTATCGGTGTTTAAGAGGTCCTTTATGTTTAACAATTTTAATTGATTCATAGACATTTAAGGAGGAAAACGTTGGTACCGCTTTTAACAATTTAACATTTTCTAGTTTAACAGGGTGGCTGGTTTCAAATATATGTTTGGCGACCTGAGACCTTTCATATTTACCATATTTGAAGTGAGCAATGTGTTCTTTAAATCTTGTTGTTATATTCCTCTTGGTCTGACCAATATATTTTGAAAACACCCTGGCCCTGCACAACTAATTTCATAAATCCCCGACTTTTGCAATTTTTCCACCTTGTCTTTTGCATTACCTAGCAAATCTTTAATTTTATTAGTATTAGTGAAAGCAATTTTGAAATTACACTGTTTGAATATTTTATCAAGACCCTTTGTGGTTTTGTGAAACGGAAGTTTAACATATTTCACATTATCGTTAGAGGTGGTTGATTGCAAAGTCGTTGATTTACGGATGTTGATCCTATTTTACACTTTCTAAAATATTATCTATAATATCAGAAGAGAAACCATTGTAATTCGCTATTTGTTTAATAAGAGCAAATTCCTTATTAAATCTGTTTTTTATTTAAAGGGAAATTCAATAATCTATTAATTAAAAGTTAAATAAGCCAACTTATGTTGTATGCTATGATTAGAGGAAGACAAAATAAAGCGATTTACATTGGTTTCTTTTCTATAAATGTCAAATTCTAATTTATTACCATTTCTAATTACTAATGTATCTAAAAGGGGGTAATTGTCCATTATTCTCTAGGTAATTAGAAATGGTAATAAATTAGAATTTGACATTATAGAAAAGAAACCAATGTAAATCGCTTTATGTCTCCGTAATATCAACAACTATTGCATTTAACTTTAATCTAATGATATTGAATTTCAAAGATTTATAGAATGCCTATTAAACAAATAGCGAATTCACAAGTGGTTCTTGATATTATAGAAATATTTTCAGAAAGTGTAAAAAGATCAATCCTAAATCAACGACTTTGCAATCAACTCTAACGAAATTGAAATGTACTCCGGTTCCAAACAATAGGGTTTGAAAAATTTCAAACAGTGAATGTTCAAAATTGTTGTCGGCCAACGTTTTCAAAATTTTGGTAATCCAAAAGACAAGGGATAAATCAAAAGGATGTTAAAAGATGAGGGCCAGGTGTCTTTCAATATATGGTCAACCAAGAGGAATATCGATTAAGATACACATTGTCCTTCAAATATGGTAAATATGAAAGTCTAGTCCAAATTATTAAACAGACTGTTAAATGAAATGTTTTGTTAAAAGCGGTACCAACGTTTTCCTCCTTAAATGTCTATGAATCAATTAAAATTGTTAAACATAAAGGACCTAAACCCGATGGGTCCAAACATCGCTTTCTATTGGTCACAACCAATGAGAAAAGATTAAATTGGTTCCGCTTCAGTAGGTTGAATTAGTATATTAATAATTTAATATTATTGTTTAGGTTTTAATTAATTTAGTTGTAAATGTCCAAGTGTTCCTATAGATTATTAAAGAAATAATTAATTACGAATTGTCTAGAGCAAGTGGTGTATTTCCTAAAGATAATAAAATATGATGTTTTTTTGTTCACTATTATAATTTACTAAGTGCAAGCTCTTACGGTTTAAAATTCAAATTCTTACACTTAAAAGTTCATAAATACATCGCGCAAGCGCGGAAAAAGCGACGCCACGGGCGGTTGGTAATGCTAATTTTTGTACAGATTTCGGCGCGCCCATCTGTCAATGACCTCACCAATGCACAAATTTAATACGCAATTTACGAAAAATAGAAATTAAATTAGCAACAATTATGTCAATTATGTCAACAATTATCAAAACATAATAGGTCCAGATTTCCACGAAGTACGCCAATCGTCCTTCAGGATAGATAAAGATGGCGTCAGCACGTCCATAAGGGCTGCTGATGGCCCTTTTAAGGCAATTAACGGAGGGTACGTCTGACGTACATCCAAATGGCTTCGACTCGATCTCAGGACTCCACTCCGGAGTGATTAAAGATGGTGCTCCGACGTGGAATGCGGTTCGGCCACGGCTGCAAATTACCTCTACCTATGTAGGGAAAGACAGGAACGGGTTGAAGGGCGACAAACAAAGATAATCAGGCAAGGATATCTACATAAAGCTAAAGGCACGATACGATACCTGAACAAAACCGCTCTACACGAAGGTCAGAGGTAAAAAGCCACGTTATAGCGTCTCACGGAAACACTTCTCCCCACTTTTTCTCCGCCACTCGCGTCGCGCGTTCTGGCGCAAACGCACTCTGACGTGACGGAAATATACGCCAAGTCTTTTGAATTTGTGGCGCGAAACTTCCGCACATCAAAATTAACCTAAAAAATGTTTAAGTGCCAATTTATTGGCACGTAACAAAGCAAACATAAAAGCAAC
This sequence comes from Platerodrilus igneus, assembly GCA_036346225.1. NCBI lineage: Eukaryota > Metazoa > Arthropoda > Insecta > Coleoptera > Lycidae > Platerodrilus > Platerodrilus igneus. Next base: position 313,112 of record JARFIW010001778.1, on the reverse strand, counting down.
GCCGTCTACTTGCCACACATTTCAAATGGCTGGATGTGTTATTCTAAATTAAAAAATTGTGCTTATTGTTAAACATGTTGGCTCTTTACTTCGGAAATGTTAAGTTCGACGACTGGAGTTAATGATTGGCAGGGTTTGTCGAAAAAAATTAAAAAGCATTTGCTTGAGTAATCCCATTTAACTTGTTTTATTAATGATACGTGAAAAGAAAATTATACTGTAGACAAAAAAGATACTTTACTATTAAAATACGAAACTAAGATTTATAAAAATGTTTTAAACAGAGTTTTCAACATTATTTTAACACTATTCCAGCGCATGTTGTCATTTAGAAGACAGAGAAATTTGTTTTAATTCAAACGACAGTTACAACGATGATTTCTTAAGTTTAGTTCATTTAATCAGTAACTATGATACTAAAAACTGATTCAACTGATTCAACGACTCAAATGATCAATCAATTATCTTTCTACAAAAATTCAAAATCACATTATTAATACTGTAAGCACGTATTGTTTAAATAAGTTTAAGAACGTGGTTAGATAATCACGGTTTTTATTTTTCCGAGAAGTTACAATGTTATGTTTTTAGTACAAGGTCGGATACGAACATAAATTTCGAGCCACGGAAATTTCCGCCTCATTATTTGTGTACGATATAGTAGTTAATATGTTAAATTTGTATGATTTTATGCGAGAAGTAGGCTACCAATCCTATACTTACTCTATGATTCTGCATGCTTGGCTGCAGGTACTCCCTAACTGTAAATACTCCCTGTATGTTTGTTGTGGTTTCTTTTGTATTTTTCTTAATCTTCTTTGACGACATTAACAACTATGAGTGGTTTAATTCCCAAAGATTAAGAAAAATACTCCCTAGGTGGTTAAACACGTGTAGTTTTGGAGGTATACGTGAAATTTTCCATTTTATCGAGTGTTGTTCGCTCTGTTGTCCTCGTATCAGCAGGTGATGTTTTGAAAATATCTTCCAAGTGGTTGTTTCATTAACATGTAATATTTTGAAAGAAAAATACGAAAATTGTGCCAATTTTCCGCCAGTGAGTTATTGTTGTCTAAACGATGGTTTATTGCGATACAAATAATACGAGTACAAGGTATTTATTTTTGTGTCGGTCCCTTGTTTTTAAGAAGTCTGTTTGTGTGTGTAAAATGAAAAAAAAGTGCTACTCCTGTAAAATATAATTTTATGAAATGTTAAAGTGATAACATTGTAGGATAAATTCTGTACGTGTACCAAATCCTCAATCTAAAAGCAAAATTACATTTGCAGGACATTCGTTTTAAATACAGTTGGGAAATTTTGTCGTGTCTATCTTGAAAGTGAATCACATTCTTAATTTTGAATTTTGAAAATGGAGCAGCTAAGAAATACTAAAACCTGTATTGTTTTGGAATTTGGCATGTTGGTAGCTGTAGCCTTATGGATAAGGATATACAAATCGTCATCCCCAGTTGTTAAATTTTCTACAGCGGTCGATGACTTTACCAACAATAAATTTGGGTTGGATTTTTTTTCTCTTTTAAGTTTTTAATATTTGAAATGGATTCCATCCCGCTACAAACATTCGAAATACAATATGGTGACCGCTCTTATTGGTATTCATTATAGAGGGAGATTAATCCTTACTGCTTATAAAAATCTTTTCTTATGTGATTTTTTTGGAGATACCATACTGGTTAGGTATAATATTATTACCTAAAATGCATTTCTGCCGGCAGAAGGTTTCCTGTAATTGCCATAAATATTTAAGTAAACCTTTTTCCTACTAACAGTTAAACTATTTTGATATCAAAAATTTAATTTGTATTAATTTAAGACTCATTAAATTTACTTATTCTTTATAATTATAATCTTTGGCTATGGAAAAAGGCAGTTGAGCCGGATCTTCTCCGTGCCGACTGTTGCTAAAAACCTGCGATATCAGGAGAAACAACGAGAAGGCACAAATTGTGAGTTAGGTGATGCTGTACTTCCCATAAGGTGTCTGTATCAAATATTACAACTTTGCTACTCCTGTCCTGATGAACCCCAATTAGGACGAAACGCATCGACAGGATGCCCTTGTGGCTGAATTTGAGTCACTTGCCTTGAATTCATTTTTACTTTTTATATATATATATATATATATATATATATATAGCCCTAATTTATACAGTGTTAACTCGCCCCACGACTTGGGCATACATAATTTATGCTGTGTTATCTCTCACTGCCCCTTATACCTCTCAAGCACTTGTGAAAATGTTAATTTATAATTTTCTTTTGCCTCGACTATTTTAACAATCTTCTCCCTTTATACTTCATATACATCCGTCAAATTATTACAAAATCAAGCCAGTAAAACGAGACTTTTTATTGCCTTTAAAGACTTATTGAAACGTTTCAAGCTGTCTGTGACCTTTCATAAAACTTTTGCAAGAAAACCCCTAATTTGTCGGCTTTTACACTTTAAATCATGATTGAGATAAAACAGTTTAAAATAAATCATATCAAAAATATTTGAGATAAAACAGTTTCAAAAATAAGTCATATCAAAATCTCTAACCTGAAATATTTTCATAGGTGCTCCTAAGAATTAATGTTGATATCCAAATCGTTATTGGTGCGTTTATTTCAATAAAAAGTTTTCCATTTCCGTAATAGAACATTCACCATCAATTCGCTTGAACAGGCAGCATTCTCCAAAATTGTATTTTTGATCGTAATGGCTCGTAATTTAAAGTTCTACAGGAATCGTAACATTATTTTACTTGCAATTTATGATTGTAATTTATATCGTAATTGAGATAGTAAATTCAGATTGATATTCCGTGAGGAATTTAGATCGATCTTCAGAGAGTAATTTAGATGGACATTCAGAGCCCTGTTTTATTTATTATTAGAAATGTTATAATTTCCTAAATCTTATTTACTTACGTTTCAGAAATACGACACAATTTTCACAATTATACACTTTATAATTTCACTGTTAATAAATATTTATTATGCGCGTGAATATTTGGCACTTTCGAGTATAGTCACTGCCCAGTTTCAAAGTATACTAACATGATATTCCATTCTCAAGATATTTATAGGATCGTCCCGCTTTTGTTTGTGATTTGCTGGCTTCACATGCTAGGCGAGGTCAAGCATATTATCACTTGTTATTTCGGAAAATTCACCAATTGTATGTATTTTAATTGCATGACGCGATGCTTGAAGTCACGTAATTCAATTGTTCTATCTTATATTTACTTCAGGAATTCCAGGAATTTTCGTACATATCGATCACGTAGTCTTGTTTGTTGGCCTTATTCTAATCTAAATTGAATAAATTTGGTGTTTGTTTATTTCCAATAAATTGGATTTTCGAACAACTGTGATCCTCTTAGATCACGTACGCTTTTAAATAATGTATAATTTCTGCGTGCGTTTGCAATAATATCTCTACACACTTTATGAATGTTTATCTAGCCACTTCATGCAGGTTTTCCACTGATTTAATTTTAATGCATTTTGTTACCTTTTAAAAATCCTAATCTTTGCTAGAAGCTACTCTTGGATATGTGTTTTAATTGTTTGTACTGCTATATACAGTGTGCTCGCAACTAATAATTTTTATAATAACCTATTTACTCTTCTAATATCTATAATTCTGTGCTTCTGTTACTTGGAAGTTCCCCTTGCTTATTCTACGACCCCAATGACTTAACCTACTCCTAAATTAACCCTATAATTACAGCATTATATGTATATATATATATATATATATATATATATATATATTATAGTGGTTTTAAAAGATCAAAAATAAATATAAACAAAGCAATTTCAAAACACCCTGTATAAAGGAACAACCAGAAATTACGTGCGAAATTTATATTAGTTAATTCATTTTTAAGTATCAGGTATTAACAAAATTTTATAAATAATTAATGAAATTTAAGTAGGTTTGCAAAGAAATTAAATGGTAGAAGCCAATGCCATTAATTTATTAATTAATTTGAATTTAATTGAACGATTATTGATGTATAATTTGCATAAAAGCGTGTAAAAACCCAATGATACCAAGATGAAACGCGTTACTATCTGACAAATATATCAGTGGGGTAGAAATACGCCGAACTCTAAATTGTGAAAATGTATTTAAAACGTTCGTGTAAAATTAAACACCTTGCGTATTTTCTAAATGCCAAGTTCTGTTTAATTTGTAGATAGCGAACAAATTATTCTAAGGATTGTACAAGCGGTCGGATGTTTTAGCATGAAATACTAATGAGCGATTATTTAACTCACGTAGAAAGTCCACGTGTGGTAGACAGCGCACAAACAAGGAATATTGATTTTCTACCACTCAAACCAGGTTAGAAAGAGACGTAGAAAACGTATAAGCATGAGACCACAATAGTATAGGAGGAATTTGAGAAACGTCATTCGGTCTACGATTGATCGATATGTTTAGTTTGACTTGATATAGACACGAGGATAGAGTAGCGTAATTTTCTTAAAATATTATAACGAGGTACTCAAATTCGCGGAGTTGAAAATGGGGTTGAGTGCAAAATTGTGGGAATGTGTTGTTGTGAGCAGCGGATTTTGGATAAATGTGGCCAGGAGAGGTTACATTGGAAAGATATAAATAGTTTAGGAGAATATTATTAAAGCCCTTATTATTTCGATCGTCCCAAAAACACGTATGAAAATTAACACGAGTTGTAAGTATTATAAAATCATTTAAATTGTATTACATAGTGGTAGCCTCTTAAATTAAAACGCCGTTTGGGTGCCGAAATTAAAATTTTTTTTATTGAGGTATCACCTATAATTTTTAATCAACTTGTGTCGGGGCATTAAGTAACGTAGATTACTGTGAAAGAAGTATAATTTAAATGAAATTTGGAATTTGGTTACACCGAGAAGGCGGCGTTGGCGGATCAACTTAGATGGAGTTCGTCTAGTAATAGCGAAAAACGACCTGCAGACCAGGGAGAAAAATACATGCCATTATCCACAAGAGCTGAGATCTAGAAGTTTCCAGGTAACGATTTAAAATTGTGATTCCTATAAACTGTAAATATTGGGGTGGCGTATGAGAGTGTTTTTTCCAGGTAGTGTGACTTATTTGCGTATTGAACAGAATATGTGTAAATAACTTTATTACGGTACAGTTGAAAAGTTTTCGACAATCTTAGACAATCTTCGGATGGCGTTAACGTCATGATGCAGCACACCACTCGTCGTGGCGTCGGCGTGGGCTGGTTATAGTAAAGCGTTGGAGGTACGAAGGTGAATGGCAGGCTATAGGACAACACTGCTTAGTAAAGGTTTGCATGTAAAGACGTCGTGATGTAGGGCATCACTCGTGGAGGCGTCGTTGTAGGCGGACTATAGAACAATGCCTCTATGAAAGTATTGACAGGTTATATAGCAACACTGATTGCGTAGGGTTGCATGTGGAGGTGTCGGTGTCGTGTTGCAGAGCATCACTCGTCGAGACGTCGGCGTAGGCGGCTATAGAGCAACGTCGCTATGTAAGTATTGGCAGGCTATCGGTCAGCACTGCTTGGTTAGTTCCTTAGACTATGGCGAGCTCCAAGTGAACTGATTGTTGTTGGATTTGAAATTGTATTTATACACTTTTTCTCCCTATGCTGGTTATAAAAAAAAGGTCAATGGGATGTTTAACCAATAAAAACATGGGGTTTAGTTTTAGCATGTAAAAGAATGTCCACAGGCTATTGACCAATGAGCATGCGGTATTTAGGGTAGTGAAAAAAAATAGTTGAAAATTCCTGATGTTCCTTGGGGTTGTTCTATTTTGAACTCGTGTACTTTGATATAGGTAACAGCCGTAACCATACTATTGTAACATGTCGATTTACCATTTTCTTGCCATGTTACATTGTGGTCAAATTTCCTTCAATATAAAAACATTATTCGTCTTAATTTTCTACTAATACCGTTTACAATCACAAGTTAGTTTTGATTTATGTAACATTTCCCATTAGTATTGTTAAATAATACACTAAATACATCGATCTTTAGTTTTAATTTAATATTCTTTCCTTCTTTCCTATTGGTTAACCTTTGAATAATATCCATAAATACACAACTGGTGTATATATAAATCTAGCATTCAGGATAGTTTTCGTGTTTTGCCCCTCCCCCAAAGTGTGTGGTTATCTTTATTAAACCAAAACAAATTTCAGTTTGTCTTGATATCTAACGTCTTTTTGAGCACATGCCGTATTTCGATAAAGATGTCCTTTCTAAGGCCATGATGTCGCACCTGGTATGTAAAAGGTGTCTTTTCTTTTATTCTTCCTAACATACATAAATATCATTTTAAAATATAAGCAAAATGCTTATGAAGAAATCCTACCTGGATAACCTGTTCGAAATATTAATGGATGGTAAGCTGTTTATAGATAAATTTTTAGACTGTTCCTCGTGACGTATTGCAATATTTCGTTTTTGTAACACGTTTATATTCTAGGGTCCTCCCGTAGCATATTTTCTGGTGGCATATCCTCCCGTAGCATATCCTTGGATAGCGTGCCCTGCCGTAGCATATCTTCTGATAGCAAATTCCTTCTATGCTAGGCTATCTAAGCTTATGCATTAATTTTACTACCTACAAATATTATCTTTTATCGTTTAAGAATGTTATGTTGATGTTTTATATATCTCTCCGTTGGCAAAACATATAGTTGTGGAACGGAAGAATTGGCTCTTACAAATTTGAAGTTTGAGGTTAACAACCAAAATAATCAACGTTGGTGTTTGTCTCAATAAACAGTAAGAAGATCCTATAGTTCTGAACAAGCCGTAAACTCAACATTTAAGTATACGTTTCTTTCATATATCTGGAATACAAGTACGAGTTTATCTTATTTATTTTTGTGACGGAACGACGTACATGCGTTACATTTTAACAATTATCTGAAAAATAATGCATGTAAAATATAGTCATAACTTTATTTCTCAATTATCTTAACTAATTTAATATTATCTTTGCTTTCCCATATAACCTTATGAGTTGTAAACAGAAAAGCTTTCATGAAACCTTTTTTGTGCGTATTGAGGTTACCTTCAATTTAAATGTTTAATTAAAATTCTCTTAACTAATGTTAAATACAACAAAGCGTATTTATGATTTCCTTTTACTTAGAACGTTTAACTAGAAATTGTGCCTAAGCACAATAATAAATTTAGATTTTCTAATATCTTATCTGGTATAGTTTGAGACAAATATTGAAATTATAAAAGTGTAGTTATATAAACTACACTTAGTGATTTTATCGTATAAAAATTTGATTATAAGAAAATAACGATATATATTTAATTTTTTTATTAACGTTATTAACTAAACGTCAATATAGAAGTTGTATTAAGGTATTTTCTTTTGTCACGTTTTAAATTGCATCCCTTTAAATTGCCTGGGTAAAATTTAACTTTGTTCTCTAAACCCCCGAGACATAGTCTTTTGCAATCTACCGCGGCCACAAACGGTCGACGCTAGTCCCGTCAGAGTTTTATTTAAATTCTGTTGTACACCCATTCCTACCTGTAAAAAAGAAGAGTGCACTATTGTACGCTTTAATCAGGATTGAAATTGATAATTTACACAACATTTATTGTATAAAGAAAAGAATCTACAAAATGGTTTTTAACATGACATAACTTCACAGTTTCTCTATATATGGGAGAAAAACGTATGTTGAGGAAAACTTTAACAATAAATAGAGATAATATAGATATAAATATCACAGAAAGCATAGCAATGTCCATTTATTACCTATATAACAAGGAAACCATTTCCGGGACTTTAGTTGTCAAAGAATCGTTGAGTTGACCAAGAAGTAGTTTTTGGAAATTGTGTGATTTAATGGTGCTCGGTAATAGAAATATACAGGGTGTCTACAAATTGTATCAAGATGGTTGTTGTGACATAAAGTGGAGGTGGGATGTGGCAGGTGGATGATGGAATATAGGCGTTGGGAGATAGGTGGTGGGCGTTGGGAGGTGGGTGGTGGTTGTTGGGAGTTGGGACATGGTGGGAAGAGGTAAGAGGAAGTAGGCTGTCCCTCAATCCCTCCCTTTTCTCCTACTAGACCAAACTGTTTTTCTCCTTGTGACGTCAGAGACATCGCAAACATTACAATATTTTAAAATCAATTTAAGACCATACTCACCTGAAGATCATTTCCATGGTATGATCTTGTAGCAAGTTCTTTATTTCTCAAAAGTTTTGTAGAAAGACTATAAATATGAGTTCCGGCAAGAACGTGAAAGTATGCAGTTCTAAAACCATCTTTCTTTTTTTCAGATAGGCCTATGCTGAATAGACCATCATACCACTGGAATTTCATTCCTGCAATATGCAAATCTTCAGACAATGATTCCAAATAAAAATACTTGTGTCTCATTCTCCATGAGTCGTCTTCAGAGAAACTATAAACAATAAGTCCATATCCTAATAAATCTGGTATGTAAGCATAAGCATCATCACATGACGAATTATCAACATCAACAACCAAATTAACAGTAGACGTTAGCGGACGCAAATCGCTGTCTTTAAAGAAATATCTTCTAATAATTTTATCAGTATGTAAATCTATTATTACAATGGAAGGCTTCTGAACTCGAAGAAGTGTACCTGAAATATGAAAGTGTAAATGGTTTCGACTAGAAATGGTCATATAAGAAAAATTATTTTTACAAAATCTAGTTCCTTGTTTTAGGTTAAGGAGCAAGCAAAGCAATTGATATTATATCATCAAATTGTAAGATAAGTTGTATATTAGAATTTGTTGAAAGCTACAGCTGTGTACTGTGTACGTGACTCATATCGAAGATGATTGTTTGCTTCGCTCTCACCCTGAGCTGTGTATATAACCAAGCAGTCGCCAGAGCGATGCACCAGCAAAATTCTTGCTGCGATTCTAGCAACATCAGATGTCCAAAAGCAATAAACTGCATAACGCGGTGGCGGTAGTGAAGCTAGTTCATATACACTAGTCACGGGATCTTTATAAACGTCTATGACAAGCATCTCGAATCCAACACCAAAGTGGATTTTTAGTGGGCATGTCCTTGTTTCGGCAAGAAAAAGTCCCACACAGCGGATATAAAATTTTTTACCACTACAAAAAAACACAAAGAGTCTTGTCCGGTCTTGGGTTCACTACTTGTTTATTACAATGTAAGCGTTATTAGTTATTATTAAATCTTCTTTTAATACATTATAATGTAATTAAGAGCGGCTATGCTTCCGGCCACGTCTCCATTGCTCCACCCGAAGGTACTACATTGGGTTTACACGCGAAAAGTAAACGTGCTCCAAATTTAATCTAACTTCAGGTTAATCAATACTAAATAAAAATCTAACAAACTGAAACTAAAAATAGGGTTTAAAGAATGGTATCCCTAGCGTTGATTCTGGAGTTAGCCCGATCCACAAGACACACGCAAAAATGAATGGGGAGGGATCCGTAATATCAGATAGCAGCTGCCTGTTCTGCTTACCGGATCGACCTAAAGGGTCGTCTTAAAACTATCCAAATCTAGCTAGCTAATATTAAAAATGGATTCAAATTTTCTAAGCATTCACAAAATGTTTAATAGTGAATCCAGCTATTTTGCCTGTTCTATATATTTATAAATTCGTCCTCCCTGGTCTAAGTATTTATTCAAATTTTATCCGAAATTTGTCCCTAGCGTTACCTATCATTCCCTAACTGACATATTATAAGTACAATCTTCTTTCCTATTTATTTTGCCACCCAAAAAATTGGCGGCAAAACGTCTAGCAAATAAATTCAAGCCATATAAATATAAATAAAAAATAAGTATAAATATAATGTAAGTATATAAATAAACATAAAATAAATATATAAATAAGCAAAAGCATCGCCCAAATTATCAGTTGCACTCGCATAAGCATTATGATGGCTAGCGCCATTAAGCACAAAACATGCTCGTTAGATTATTTCAAAATCTCCTTATTAATACAAGTCAATGCTTATACGAGTACAGTCGCCACAATTTTAATCCTACCTAGTATATAAATTTCCCAAGCATCCGAAAAGCTGGTAGTCTTCTTACGTCTATTTGTATCTTACTGTTATAAATACACTGTTAAATTTCTGGTGGGTATGCACTAAACGTTCTAGGGGGATCACAATCACTATCACTTTTAAGTCCTGGGGGATGCGCGGTTTCACTCTATTTTATTTTCTTTATTTATTTGCTGATTTAAGTTAATTAGGGTTTACTGATTTATTTTGTTGTTATTTATTTGGTTTAGTTTATTCCCGGTTCCGATTTTTCCGCGCGTATAAGGTGGGACAGTGATTGTTTTAGTGGTGTGGGGTTTGTCGTGCATATTAGATTTTGGTTATTGATTTTTGCTTTTGTTTTTGCTTTTCATTTTTATAAATTTTTTTTTAATACAGGTTTTGGTTATATCATGCTAAAAATCAAAAATTTTTAATCCTTCCCTAGCCCTCCATTTCCTGCTTAAACACGACAAACGCCGCGTCTGCTTGTCCGTCATCCATACGTGAACTGTCCGTGTAAATTCTGATACCTGTTGTGTCCCCATTAGCTTCGACAAACTCGATTCCTCTAATATCGGCCGGGTGACCCAACTCTGATACAACGATCTTTCTCTCTACCTCCCTATTACCAAGATTAATATCTTCGATAATTTCGCGTCCTTTCCCTATATTTATTAATCTCCTATTTCTAATCTCCCTAACGACATATTCGATAGAAAGAGTCCTACTGATCACCAGGACCGCCTCCGTGGAGGTGGTCCTGTATGCCCTCGCCGCCTTGAGCGCGGTTATGCGTTGCACGCTCGTTAATTGACGCATCTCTCGTGTTTTACAACTTTCCGCCCATACAGAAGCTACGTACAGCATTGCCGGCTGAATTGCTCCGGCATAAATCGTTCTCAGCGATTCGCCTCTGAAACCCCAGTTTATTTTCGCAGCCGCCATCGTTTTGTTTGATATTTCGATGCATTTGCTTTTAACGTACTGCACGTGAGCTTTCCAATTTAACTTATCGTCACTCTTTACTCCGAGGTATTTTCTCCCCTCCAAGCACTAGCCTAGGGGGTCGCTGTCCCTGTTTCTTTCCGAAATAAAGCGCCTATGACTTCGCCGTGTTAAATTTTAATTTTACCGCGTGCGACCATTCGTGTAGTTTATTAAGCGCCTCGTTCGGTTTTGTGCGCATATCCATTAACAATCGCGATCTGACAATTAAAAACGTATCATCCGCAAACCTAACGATTGAGCATCCTGTGGGCAATTTGACCCTAAAGATGCTCTCATACAACAACTTCCAAAATGTGGAACCATAGCATGACCCCTACGGGCATCCTCTTTCCACCTCGTGCGACAAAATTTCACACGGAATTTCAACCTGTGCCAATCGCCCCGAGAAATAACTTTTGACCAAAGTCATCAAGTTTCGCAGACAACCCCTATTTTCCAACTCGCAAACAATCAATGGCCACCAGGCAGCATCAAATGCTCCAGAAATATCCAAAGCAACAACAACACAGTAGTCCTTAGCATCACTCGTCTGTTTAATTTCCCCGACAACGAACTCTAATGCATCGATAGTCGACTTTTCCCTCCATAAAACCGAACTGTCGGTTATTAAAACCGCCGCTGTCACGCACTAAGTGCTCAACTCGCGTAGTCATAACGCGATCCAAAACTTTCCCTAGCACCGGTAGCAAGCTAATTGGACGATAGCTGCTCGGGTCTGACACATCAGCCTTTTTAGGTTTAGGTATGAATTTCACGTTCTGGATCTTCCAGCAACGCGGAAAGACGCCCCTTTCTAGACAAAAATTAAACAACCCGACAAAGACACACGGGGCTAACAGGCACGCCTTAAGAGATGCGTCTGAAGTGATTCCGTCATGCCCCGGTGTCTTCTTAGGGTTCATCGTCCTGAGAGCGCTGACGACCTCGTAAACTGGGATTGCCTTATCGGCACCTGCTCCTTACGCTTCTGTAGCTTCCCGTCGTACTGAATTGTGCGACCCCTCATCTTCCTCGGGATTATCCGAAGGGAAGAATTTCTCTAATAAATATTCCGCCGTGGTTTTAAAACCTTCCGTATATTCGCCATTTGTCTTTCTTATGGTACCGAGCGCGATTTTCTGTTGTTTACCCCTTATTACGCGGTATGCGGTTCTCCAAGGTTCTTTCTGTGAGTTTCGCAGAATTCTTTGAATTTATTTGTTCGCGTTTCTTCTATTAAAATCTTATATTCGCGGTAACTTTGATTGTATTCTATTCTCCGTTGTTCTCTTATATCTCCCTAGGCGCGCTGATTGCGGCGCCTTAGGTTACGCGTTTCTGCCCGCTTGGTAGTTAGTTCCCGGGTCCACCAGGGTACGCTGTCTTTAAATGTTTTCTTTCGCGGCATGGAATACGACGACGCGTTTCTATTTCGTCTGCCTCTCGGCAGTTAAATAGCTCGTTTTCGAGCGCAGGGATACTTTCGGCAAATTTTTGTTCAAACCGCTCCCAATTTGCTTTTTTATTACAGAACCGCGGAAATATAGTTAGCTGCTCGTTTGCGCTTGTTTTGGTTTCGACGTCCCATCTTATTAATTTATGGTCAGAGAGCGTTTCCTTGTCCGACCTTAATTTCCAATTACAAATGATTTCTAACATGTCGTGCGAGGCTGCTGTAATATCTATAAAACTGCTGCCTCTATGCCCCTCAAACGTAGGTGAATCATTAGTGTTTATCACACTAAGATTCCATTCCGTTAAAAGATCAGCAACCTGTGAACCCCTATTGTCTTCTATAGGGCTGCTCCATAACGGTGACGGTCTCCCACAATCATTAGTTTTTTATTCCTACCAATTTGGCGAAAAATGCCTTCGATGTGATTTATTAAGTCCTCGGTTTGAGAATTTTCACGCCGGGAGTCGACTGGTGGAAGGTACGCGCTTATCACGTAAAACGTGTTTGTCCCTGTTTTTATTTCCGCGGTGGTTATAAACTCGTTGGACAAATTGTTTAATATTATCCCGGCGCACGTCCCATTATTTATTATTATACCGCTGCGCGGTCGTTCGCTATTTGCGTTTAAGACGGTAACCCCCCTCCCAAAACCTGTTATTTTGTGGCTATACAGGTGTGGTTCCTGTATAAGCCCGATGTCGATATTTTCTTCGCATAATAACTTTACGAAGTTATTTGTTGCCCCTTTGCCTTTCCCGAGATTTAGTTGCGCGAATTTAATTTTCTTGCATCTTTTTAATCTTTCTTTTTCTTCACGGTCCATAATCGATGTTCCGTATGATTGCGTTCTTCAGCCGTAACATCGTGGGGCATATACTCGACTTGGCGTCGTGGCGCGTATCGACCTTTGCGCCACCGCCAGTTCTGTCGTTTGCTCTTGCGCAAACCACACAGCAGGGGACTGCCTTCCGGCAATTCTTGAATTCGTGCCCGACCTCGGCACAGTTACCGCACCACTGTACCTTCACCTTGCACTCCATCGATCTATGACCGTACTTGTAGCACCGGTAACACTGGGTCATCGAGAAATGGTCCCGGGCCCATACTCTTCGCCACCTGAGGTTGATAGCGTCAGCTAATATGCGCCTTCGAAGTGTGGGGGTCACTTCGAAGACTACATTGGCGCTTCTTTTAATACAGTCGTTTTTAATATACACTATAAGTACATTAACTAAATGCAGTCCACATTTGCATAAAATAATTCATCAAGCAGAGATATACGGGGCTACAGTCTCGTCAAAATTAGCACGCAATCGTAATATCCGCTTTTTTGACAAGGTTTAACTTTTATTGTATTAGTTAAGTACCGGAAATTTTTTAAAACCCCGCACAGGGAAACCCCCAGCATTCTAATGTTTTCATGCTAGCGTACGTGAAAACCAGACAAAGATTTGGTTCTCACAAAAATCCAGTCAATGGCATCATTTCGTGGTCTGAAAACATGCAAAGTTTGCACTTCTCACGCCTTATACACCATTAACCTACCAACGTGCGTTAAAGAACTTTAACCTCTTTTGGAGAAGAGAAACGATTCGTGGGAGCAAATGTATCGAAACAACCAATCTCCTTCGACTGTAAGCGTGTTGTGCTCCAATATATCAACACAGTGATACCTTCCTTTCCATACCTATCCTCTATCGTTGAACACATATCCGAGCTTCGTCGAAGATGGATACGGCAGGGTAAACACCAGGACGGCAAGTCTCCGCCCACGACGTCCCTGCCGAGATTTTGAAACTCCTGCATCAGGAGCAAGATACCACAAGGGCTGGTTATAATGTATAACGCATTTGATCGTCTAGGTGTATTTAACCCTCGAGTAAATTTGAGGCTATACATGATAAATATTAACTTTATCAAACTTTTAATGCAGTAGTTTTTAAATTATTTCAATATGGTTCTTGTTTGCGACACGGATGTAAAGTGAAAAAGCAATACGCACCTCCAAATTAAAAATTTATCAAGAAAACGCCATTCAGCAACACGGTGAAGACGTCGAAGCAAAACAAACGCATAACAAATAAGTGTAGGCGTTCATTAAATTAATTTCAACAAATTTTCTATTGGTTCAAATGCCTACTCAACAACCACACGACGACAATCCTGCTGAATTAACCCTTTTTTTACTGCAAAGAACTTTCAATATCTACCGCTCGGGCCCATTTGGACCCATGTGTAATCTAAGGTGTTTTTCTTTATTTTAACATTTTTATTTTGTATATTTTAGATATACTTGTTCAACACAATTTTTACATAAAGTAACAGAATGTTCTCTTCATATATGTTGATTACATTTATAGCAGGTAGTTATAGTTGTTCGATCTCCTTTAGCTATGCATATGCCGTATCGTCCCTTCTTTCTCGGAGGTGCATATGCCGTGCTGGTGCTTGGTACTAGTTCATCAAAAATTTCATTATACAGTGCCAGCTGTTCTCCCAATCCTATAATAAAATTTCTTCTCTTACGTAACTTTTTGTGACAATTTCCATTGAGAGATGACCACACTATATATATTGTAGTGTCAGGTGGGAGCTACGAGGGTTCTAAGGGTAGTTTTGGGTTAAAGGGGGTGTATGCCAAATAGAATGATCCATATATCAGATCCCGTAATTCAAAAATTATGTTTTGCCGTACTTTACATATGCTAAAGTATTTACAATGTTAATTTGAAATGTATGTGCCAAAAGGTAAATTATAATGACTTAATGACGTTGATAAAATACACAGTGCTCAAGGTTTTATACTGAGTTACAATTTAATAGGCCATTGAAAGTACATTTGCCATCCGAAAACCGGATGCGTCTACGGATATCTACTATCAACCACGCATCCAGGTCATGTGTGAATTATTTTGGCTTTTTATTTAAATAGAATCAACTTTTGGACGAATATGTAATCTCAAAATTATAAGTTATAGCAGTGTCAAATGTGATTGGAGAATTGTGAATTATTTAGGACCAATGATAGAATTATGTACAAACTAGGAAAGTGTAAAAGGACAATATTGAAGGTATTTGTGACACAAAATAAGGGATAAAATGTTATTGGATGTTTTTATTTATGTAAAATGTGATTAAGTAAACTGGATTTGTTGTAGTAATCGCCTTGGAAAGTAAACAAAAAAAACCTTTTTCGATTTAATTTTGTATAAAGACGTATTTTGTAAACCTGCGCTAAAATTGTTTAAATATTTTGAAAAAGAAATAAATGTGTTTGAATTTGAAGAGTTTAATTTATTAAAGTGGAATAACGAGAAGCATCAGTGGTTAGTTAATGAATAGCGACGACGAATTATAGTGAAGATTGGTATTAGTGAGATAACGAAGCGGCGAAAAGTAAGATTGTTTAGGAACGGATTTGATAAAGGCAGAAGGCATCGGTGAGGAATTGTAAGCGTGAATAAGATTTGAATTGATTTGGTTACGGATTTATGGTTAATGGGGCATTGATTGGATTGATTTGGATAGAGATTTATGTATAGCGGGTCATTGACTGGTTTTTAAGATAAGGAACGTGAATAGATTTGGATTGAGCTGAAAGGAGAATAGGTTTGGATTGAGCTGAAAGTGGAATAGATTTGGATTGAGCGGAACGAGAATAGATTTGGATTGAGCGATTTGAGAGCAGCAATTGGAAGAATTAAAGGCTACGAAGAAAGTAATACGGAAGAATTAGCGCAGGGGAAGTAAACAAAACGGTTATTCTAAATTCTAAAATTCGGGTTATTTAATTCAGATTGGGGATCAACAAAATTATACTAAGATACCTGGAGGCGATACGAAAGTTTCCAACGATAGTGAATCCATGTAAAGACGCATACGGCGACAAAGATCTTGAGCCAGCAGTAAAAAAAAAGGCCAGCAACGAAGTATAATCCAGGTGAGTGCTGTGAAATATCTTAAAACATCAAAGTCAGAAATTGTGTATTATTAATTAATTTGGCACAAGGCTACGTTGATCATTAAATTTTGGCATATACAGTGGTAAATTTATATAAAAGTAGTAAAACAAAAGATAGTGCAGTTTGGTTGGGCATTGCACATCTACTTACCACCGAACCCACGGTAAGTAGGTGGACACCCTGAGAAAAGAGTTCATATAGTCGAGGCATAGTAATAAACATTTTGATTAGATAACCAACCAAACGTTGCAAAAGTACGTGGCGTGCAATAGGTGTTTGCACATTATACAAAAAAGCATTTAAATTTATAAGAAGGGGCGCGCGGCGACACAAAAATAAAGTAATAAAGTAAGAATTGAGGGGGTGGGGTATACAAAAATATATATATATATATATATATATATATATATGCATATATATATATATATTACTCAAATTTAGACCAGGGTAGAAAATTAAGTAACGACATCAAATAATTTTAATCACCCTGTATAAAGAAACAAATAGAAGTTACGTGCGAAATATATATTAATAAATTCAATTATTAAGTAATGGGTATTAAACAAAGTGTACAGATAATAATTAATATTTAATTGGTATTCGCTAAAAATTAAAGGGTAGAAGTCAATGCCATTCATTATTATTTTAATTGGAGTTAATTGAACCATTAGTAATATATAATAAGCATAAAAGCCTGTGAAAATCCAAGGTTGGTAACAAACAACTAAAAGGAAGGTTAAAATACCATGAAACAAAGCTCGGAGAACTATATTAAAACGTTCATTAGGAGCACACACCTGCAAACTTTTAAATGTCAAATGTTTTAGCAGGAAATGCTAGATGAGGGGTTATTTTACTGATGTAAGAATCCACGTGGATTTAAATAGCAGATAGTAAAGAATATCGATTTGTACCACTCAGACCAGGGTAGAAAGGGATGATAAAACGCGTAAAGCAGAGACACTGATAATAAAGGCGTGATTTGTGAAGCTTTACTAGGGCTACGATTGGTTAAAATAAGATGCAAACATGAGAGGGGAAAGCATATCAGTTGGTGTGTAAATTTAATTAGTTGTTCTCGGACGGGTTACGAGCCGTGTGGAAATTTCTTAGATTTTCAACTTGGACGTGTGCAAATTATAAGTAAGAATCGCTGTGCCGAGCCGTCGGAAGGGAAAATAGAATGCGAAATTCTAAAAATTGTCCGTTACGGAACAAATTCGACTTGCAAGCGGGCCATTATATAAACCCGTGCTATAAGATGTTTCGCTCTCTTAGATTTTTGATTATATTCAATACTTTAAACAGTTTTGCTTTTTATTTTTTTGATTATTCGATACTTTAAGTAGAATACGTGGTGATTACGTGCTACAATAAAAGTTATTAGTGCACTTAGAGAAGATACAAGGTAATAAAGTCTAGTTATATTTGCGAGTATTACTGTACCAATTATCTAAATTAGTAACGATAAATAAATAAATAGAAGTAGGCAGTTTTGGGTATAGCGTGAAAGAATTATGAATTTCAGTGCTATTTTTCGGGGGTGTTAATAATCAAATGTTATTCGTAAACGTGATTGGATCCACAAAACAAGATTTAGATATACGTAGATGAGTTCCTGAAACGCCCTGAAACCTTGTTAGACGAATGGTGATGTACAAAATATTTTAAAAGCGGTCAGAATCTGAAGCCGTAAACATAAACCAGCTGGAATGGTGGGATGAGCAAGTCCGATGTACATTGAAGCCACGAGTGCAGTAACCTTCGGGTAAATTATGCATTTTGTTCGATCTTAGATGTTTTGGTGTGTGTTGAATATCTTTATAATTTGTTTGATAAAAATGGACAGTAGTAAATTTGTATAAACATCAACTTTTTAATTTTAAGGTAAAATTTTCTTGTATAAGTAGAAAGGAGTATTTATCAGGTTTATGTTTTTGATTATGATGAAAATTTGGGTCTGTCTTTGGGCTCAATTAGACTAACCTGTTTAATTAACGTAAAGGGGTGGGAGATGCTCCCTTTTATTCAGACTCAGGTCTGCACATATTGTTAACTTAATTAGAATGCTTTCTACAAGGACTTTAATTCTGGATGCAAATTAAAATGATGACAAATTTGAACTTGAAAGTTTATGATGCTGCAATTTATGCTGAAATTTAATTTTGAAATTTTAATGTATTATAAATATTGATGTAAATAGAGTTAACGTTGATGTTTGTGGTAGGAATGTGTTTGTTGTTTTTATGAATGAGGATGAAACTTTTATCTAGGTGAGCAGCCGAGGCGGAAAGAGTAAAGAGGCGATTATCAGAAAAGAATCACAGCAATCTGGACGGCCCAACGTTGGGGCTCGAGTGTTTTTTTTTACTCTGATGAGTTTTTTTGTAGGTTTCACAGAATCTTGACGCCCAATCTGTGGGGCTCGAATGATCAGCAGAAAGTACCAGTTCCAGTGACCAGAGGCGCATTTCACAGCAATATATATATATATATATATATATATATATATATTGCCGTGTAAGGCCTGTATGAATCGAGCCTCACGAAGGGCGCCATAAATTACCGTGTAACCCCTATAAGACCTCGCCAGAGTAAAAAAAAACATTCGAGCATTTATTAATTTACCAAAAAGAAAAATTTTCAAAAAAAAATTTCTTACCCAGATTCCGCTTCCATCAACTTAATTACTTCAACGGCTCCCTGGCTAGCTCAGTTGGACCTCCTTTTAGATACCTAGATTTACTATCATACCCCTTACCGTTCACGCACACTCTCAATAAAACCTCAAAATAATACAACAATCATACAATATTTATTTACCACTATTAACAAATAATAATTCAAGATTATTTACATTTCGGTACTCAAGTTACACCTCAATAAATTCTATCTTTGTAGAATCCAGGATTTTAAATCGAAATATCAAACACATTGAATGTAACAGGAGTCAATGGGCCCTGAATAATACCTTTTTTTTTAAATTTATAATTATTTCTAATTAGTACACTCTGGAGTATGGTGAGCTCATGATAACCCAGTTTATTTTATTAATGTATGCTTTTTACTTTGCATACTCTTACTACAAACACAAAAAAACCCATGTACTCTTAACAATAAAATTTTAAATTCATGAGGAATGTTAATAAGCTTTATATACACTTTTAGATTTATATTCAAATACCATAATAAAAGTTAGTTATACGCAGTCTTTTCAATACGCAAAATAAAGCAAAATACCATCAAAGTTCACTCTCGCACATCACAATAATTTCCATAGTTTATAAAAAAACAGCAAATTCTAATACGTTACTTGGAATTTCTTAAAGATCCCTACTCCGTTGACGATAAAGTTAAGTTCCTGCACCCTCGGTCTCGTGGTTCTGCTCTGCTTGCCGCCTCCAGATATTTATAGATGAACACCATCTAAGTTGTGCTGCGTGCTATTCATTCAAGATCCATCCAAATCCAAATCCAAGTATATTACACTTTTTTTATTATTGCATAATTTAATTTGCGTTACTTTACTTTACTTTACTTCACGAGCTTGTTAAAATATCTGTTGCACCTCAGTTAAAATTAAACTCGACACTATCCCCGTTTCAAGCTATGAGGCCAACAATTTAACACTGTACTATTTAAATTAAAAATTTTAATACTTACAACTCGTTAGTAGATTTTTGTACGTCGTAAGCGATGCAAATTAAAGAAGTCAAAGAGAAACTTAATAACTCTTTTCTCGTATTTATATGATTCTAAGTGTAACCTCTCCAAACCCTTCTAACGCGAAATATTTAATTAAACTAATTCGTTCTTCAAATTTTGGTTTAACCGTTTTCAAAATCTTTGAAATTTAGCTCGTTGATACGATATTTTCCGAAAAACCCGCATTCAATTTTCCCGTGCTTGTCTGTTTTGCAACTAACTATTTAGACCAATGATATATTTCAGTGACGTCTTGAAACCCCGCCTGTATTAACTCTATTCTTCTCTTGTGCATATTATATGTTTCCTTCTAACCTCGCTCGAGTGGTAGAAAATTGATATTACTGTCTGCGTGCTATCTAACCCACGTGGACTGAATACCTGCGTTTCGAAGTGAAATATTATTATGCCTGTCTCATTCCGAAGCATGTCATTGATTGTCCATCCCTTCTGCGCTTTAAGGAAACTTTTGGTTGGCATTTATTCGAAACATCCGAACCGTTTGAACGATATACCTCGAATCTTATCTTTTATCTACACAAATAATGGGAACATGACCTTTCCAAAACATGCAGGTGTTCAATTAACGATCGTTTTAAAATAACATTTCTAGGTTTTCGCTACAAGGTATTTCCTATATTCGACGTCCGTTTATTTGTTAGTAAAGCTTTTCGCCTTGGTATTATCGATTTTTCAAGCTCTTATGCGTATTAAACGTAATAACCCTTTCAACTAAATTCAATTAAATTAATTAATAATTTCCATTGGCTTATACAATTTATTTTCTTTACGAACCTAACTAAATTTTAATCACTAATTGTAAAATTATGGTAATACTTGTTACTTTAAATTAACTAAATGAAGTAAATTTCGCACGTAATTATGGTTGTTTCCTCTATACAGGGTGTTTGAAATTGCATTGTTTATACCTAAATTTAACCCTTTAAAACCACTACAATATATATATATATATATATATATATATATATATATATATGCATTGATAACACTAATATCTTCTAGTTCTTCTTTTTACACTGTATGTCCTTGTCATTTGGTCTATGGTGTCAACCCAGCTTTAGTTTTGTTATAGTCCAGAATTATTTCAGGCTTCTTTTTGGGTCCGTTATCAATTTTCTTGTTATTATGTAACGTGATACGTTCAGCGACGTAGTCTTAAAAAAAGAAAAGAAAAAGAAGAAATTGACCGGGCTCAATCAGCGAGTGGGCGGGGTATTATACCTATAAAAAAATTAAGGGAGTCCTGAAATAAAAATATACTAACTCACGAACAATCAAACATTCAACACGTGTCTTCGTTGTGTAGATTGTAAAGCAAGTCAATATTAATTTCGTTTCATTAATGACCAGAGCTCAAAATAATATTGTTGTTAAAAAAATAAACTGGAAAAACACGGTTTATTGGGATAATACACGGCTATAATTCGACGAATCTTTCAATGGAAAACACATAAGAATCAATTATCAGATATGTAGAACCAGTTATCGCCTGTTTAATTTTAGCATAAACTTTACGTTGAGGAATTCTTAAAAAGAGTATTTATTATTGATTAGGCTTTAAGATGCAAACAATAGTAATCGAATTTATACAAATAGATAAATGAATTAATACATGAAAGGGTTATTTTAATTTACTGAATTCATTTTCGTTTTTAACGCCAAAGGGATTCGAGTTGAAAATTATTAGACCGCGTATTTCTTATTAACAGAAAAAAATATATACGGGATGTTCAAAACAAACGTAACAAATTCCCCCACCTTCAGAAAAATTAACAGGTCGGGGTAGGAAAGCCAAAGTAAAGAAGCGGACAGTACCAAACTACAAAAAAAGGAAACTTAAATAAACAAAAAGAAAGTTCGCTTACAAAAAAAAATAAAGAAAACTCATTACAAAAACAACAATCAAACAAAAAAAACCGAAGAAGAAAAAAAAGAGATACCCAAAAAAAATAACTCTTGTCCGGTTCGACGGACCAATAATACAAAAGAGAAAAAGAAAGAAAGAAAGAAAGGAAGGATGGGCAATGCACAATCAAAAAAAATTAAGGAGGATCGGCCTCAGCACTGAAGAAAAGTCGTCAAAGGACGGATGCTTCTTGTAAAGAAACAGGAAAATCTTCGACCTCAAAAGAAGAAACGACACGAGGAAGAAAAACCAACAGTGTAAGCCAAAACAGGACCCAAAGGTGAAGCCTCAAGTATGTAAGTGAACAAAAATGGAGAATAAGAGGATGAGAGAATAAGTCCTGTTAAAAGAAACGATGTACTATCAACTGTGGTAGTCGAAGCCGAAGAACCGAAGAAAGGAAATGCTAACTAGTCCTACAGTCGACTGAGTCGTGACTTTCGAAGAAAGAAAGACGGACTAGAAAGCACCTACCACAGGAGCGGTTGGTCAAAACACAATTAGTATCGGGACCGACAGCAAATAAGACCAGCAAAAGGATAGCGACAGAAGAGTGAAACGAAAAGAACGACAGAAAAAAAGAAAAAACCAAAAAGAATAACACCAACACCAAGTACAAAACAAAAACAAAACCCTCAGAATCGTATAAAAGAAAATAAAACAGAAACCCAGTGTAGTTATGTACGAGTAGGTGGGTGCGTGTACATACGTGTGTGTGTAGGTGTGTGTGTGTGTGTGTGTGAGTGTGTAAGAAGTGCGTGTGTGTATGTGCTATGCGTGTATAAAGTCTGCGTGTATGTGTGTGTTGGACCGCTGTAGTCGCCTCTTATGACAGGCAGGTCGTACCATTGAGCTATTCTATTCCCAGACACACACGTGTGCAAGAAAAAGCAAGAAAAAACAAAAGAAAGGAGAACCAAACAGAAATGTGTGAATGTATGAAGTGTGTGCGTTTATAGAGTGTGTGTATGTGTGTATGTAGTGTGCATCTGTATGTATTGAACCGCTGTGGTCGCCTCTTACGAGAGGCAGGTCGTACCGTGAGACTATTCTATTCCCGGACCCACACGGAGTGAAAGGAAAAGAAAGCAAACGAAAAAAAACCCATCAAAACCGGGAAGACAACCGAAATCGTAATGTCCAAAAATCATGTCCGAAGGAGAGCAAAGTCGTTATAATCTGGGGCGCGAGGATTAGGTATTGGGCTTACGGCGTTTACGTCGCCAGAAAGAAAACAGAGCGAGATCGGGGCATTTGGATTGTCCGAATGAGCAGGTTTCAGATTTTTAACGTGCCAAATGGATTTGTGACCGGAAGGATCAGTAAGTTCATAGGTCCAGGGAGAAACGACTTCAGAAATGGGAAAAGGACCAATGAATCTAGGGGCAAGTTTGGCGTTAAAATGACATAAAGCGTCGGACAGCGAAATTACAACGCCAAACGGAATCGCCTAGTTGGACGACGGCGGAGATTATAACGGCTGTGATTTTTTGCGATAACCGGCAGAAAGTTTTTTGAGAATGTGGGAACGGATAT
This sequence comes from Platerodrilus igneus, assembly GCA_036346225.1. NCBI lineage: Eukaryota > Metazoa > Arthropoda > Insecta > Coleoptera > Lycidae > Platerodrilus > Platerodrilus igneus. The sequence continues at coordinate 289,478 of JARFIW010001778.1, read as the reverse complement.
TCTTAAAGTGGTCAGGATCTGGGTAAGGATGTTCGGGATCAAGAATGTGCATGTCGTTTATTTCGGACAACTGTCCAAAATAATCGCCGGAAAGGATATGCTCACGTTTAAATAGAGCAAAGGACGGAGTGCAGCCTATGATTTCCTCTTTGGAGGTGCGGATGGCACAAAAATTTTTTGGGAGATTTACATCCCAATGACGTTGGTCGTCATGCACGTAGGAAGCAATCATGGTTTTCTAGGACTCGATTAACACGTTCAGCAGGATTGGTTTGGGGATGGTAGCGGGCGGTGAAAAAGATTTTGGAGTGATAACGCACACACAAGGAAGCAAGCTGATGGTAACGGAATTGGACACCGTTTTCTGTGATAAGGTATTGCGGGACACCGAAAATCAGGAAGACTTGATATTCGAGGACTTTGACGACGAATTGTACAATGACTGTACGTAAAGGGAAGAAAAAAGAAACTTAGTAAAATAATCAGCCACCACAAGAATATAGGAGTGATCGCGAGTGGAACGAGGAAGAGAATCTACTATGTCGCAAAAAAAGACTTGCCAAGGATAGCATGGTTTGACCCTAGGAGCAAAGACACCAGGAGGAGGTAATTGTTCAACTTTGTGAGCAGCATAAATCGGACAACGTCGGATGTAACGAGCTACGTCAGCTCTGAGACAGAGCCAGTAATATTTTTGAAGAAAACGAGCAGAAGTTTTGCTCACGCCACAATAACCGGAAGTAGGAGGATCGTGATGGAGGGATATCAGATTTTTACGCTGTTAAGAAGATACCACGATCTTCCAATCGTCCAGAGAATCGGCAGCAATAAAAGTTTTGTGACGACGGAAAAGGACATTGTCCACCACGGACCAGGAAGGAAAACGTGTAACGGCGTTAGAAACTTTTCGGAGCATAGCGTTGTACTAGGAATCCGGAGTAAGTAGGGAGACTTCAAGAGAGGTGACTGTGGGAATAGAAATTGGTTCAAAGACCGAAACAAAACGAGAAAGGGCATCAGGAACAACATGATTTATGCCCTTACGGTAAATAATGGCAAAGTCATATTGCTGGAGGCGGATGGACCAACGGACTAAGCGATCGGAAGGACTTTGGAGTTTATTGAGCCAAAGGAGAAAGTGGTGATCAGTGATAATGGAAGAATGCGAACCCTCGACGTAAGGACGAAACTTCTCAATCGCCCACATCACCGCCAGACACTCCTTCTCAGTAAACTGAGTAGGAATTTGTTACGTTTATTTTGAACATCCCGTATATTTTTTTCTCAAATCTCTTTGGCGTTAAAAACGAAAATTAATTCAGTAAATTAAAATAACCCTTTCACGTGTTAATTCATTTATGTATTTGTATAAATTCGATTCCTATTGTTAGATCCTAGAGGCTAATTAATAATATCCTTCTAAGAATTCCTCAACGTAAAGTTTATGCTAAAAGTAAACAGGCGATAACTGGTTCTAGGTATCTGATAATTGATTCTTATATGTTTTCCATTGAAAGCTTCGTCAAATTAAAGCCGCGTATTATCCCAACAAACCGTGTTTTTTCAGTTTTATTTACTTAACAACAATATTACTTTAAACTCTGGTCATTAGTGAAACGAAATTAATATTGACTAGCTTTTCAATCTACACAACAAAAACACGTGTAAACTGTTTGGTTGTGCGTGAGTGAGTATATTTTTATTTCAGGCCTCCCTTAATTTCTTGTAGGTATAATACCCCGCTCACTCGCCGTTCGAGCCCGGTCAATTTCTTCCTTTTCTTCCTCTTTTTATTTTCTTCTTTTTGGACTACGTCGCTGAACGTAGCATAATTTCTGACACTCTGAAGTAAGGCTGCTAGTTTGTTTAGTTAATTTTCTTGCGCTCCGTTTTTGTTTCGTTTAACTTTGGCATCACGTTGGGTGCTAGAAATTATGCTACGTTCAGCGACGAGTCTAAAAAAAGAAAATAAAAACGAGGAAGTAAAAGATGAAATTGACCGGGCTCAATCGGCGAGTTATTATACTTACAAAAAAAATTAAGGGAGGCCTGAAATAAAAATATATTCACCCACGCACAATCAAACATTCTACACGTGTCCTCGTTGTGTAGATAGAAAAGCAAGTCAATATTAATTTCGTTTCACTAATAACCAGAGCTCAAAGTAATATTGTTGTTAAAGAAATAAAACTGGAAAAAGACGGTTTATTGGGATAATACGCGGCTTTAATTCAACGAAACTTTCAACGGAAAACACATAAGAATCAATTATCAGTTACCTAGAACCAGTTATCGCCTGTTTAATTTTAGCATAAACTTTACGTTGAGGTTTTCTTAAAAAGAGTATTTATTATTGATTAGGCTTTAAGATGCAAACAATACTTTGAAATACTTTGAAACCGCTCATAATATCGTTGAAAAGTTTTTATCCATCTTTGTTACTCTACAATTAAGATATTTTTATAAACTCCAATAAGCTTGTCCAATAAATTTTTCAAAATCATTTTGGTTAAATAGTTTCCATTTATTTCTAAAGACATTATATCCTTCTACATTTGTCCATTTTATGATTTCTAAACACTGTCTCTAAAATAAATTTAAAAACGCAGAAGGTATAATATCAACTTCTCGGAAGGTATATCGTGTAGGTCTTTGTCGCCCCTGTGGAGGGTTGACAGAATTTTCGAGCCATTCTTGTTGATTCTTAGATATAAAAGTTCCATTTGGTTCGTTAATGTTGTTCATTTTAGCATAGTCGTTTTTATTCGTGTCGGAATCATTAGAGATGTTCATTTTTGAATTTTCCTCATCCTGCGCAACTCCAATGTCTACAACGTGTCTCCAAACTTGAAGTAAAAATTTAATGGCAAAAAAGAGAGGTAGAGGTAAACCTAGGTTAAGCTATTGCACACAGATAGTGAAAGATATAGGATGTGAGAATTTCAGGAAAATGAGTAGGTTAGCTCAAGAAATCAATGGAGATATGCATGCAACCAGTGCCAAAATGGAAAAATTAATGACGAAAAAAATAACTATACAGAAGTAAATGGACCCCAAATAATTCCCTATATTTATTATTGCACACTGGAGTATGGTGAGCTCATAATAACCCAGTTTATTAATGTATGCTTTTCACCTTGCATAAAATTACTACAAAATTAATAACCCATGTACCCTTAACAATCTAATTTAAATTCGTAAAGAAATTTAGTAAACTTTACATACACCTTTTTCTTTTAATATTTAAAGTACCCTCATCATAGTCAAGTACACATATCTTTTCCAATACGTTAAAAAAAACCATAAATGACCCCCAAAGTTCACTCACACATCACAAATAATTCCAACAGTTTATCAAATAACAGCAAATTCAAATGAGTTACCTGGAAAATGCTGCAAGGCTCCATCTCCGTCGATGGTGCTGTCCTCTAAAACCCCTAGGCTTCTCGTGTATGCGCTTGTAGCAGTGTAAAATCCTGCTAATATCATTATAGGTAGGCAATCCTAATTACGTAGCGTATACATCTATGGTAATATACAGTTCTATGGCGGGTAGATCAAGTTAGAACGGAGTAGGGATTCGAGATCCGATGGCGATACTCGAGGTCGTCTCGGTTTTCTGGTCTTTTTGATTTGAACTTGCAAGCATGATGGTGATTCGAGGGATCGGTTCTTAGGAAGAATTTTTGCAAAGAAGCGAGTTCGGTTTAAAAGTTGTTAACTTAACGAAACTTACAGCAGGCTAGTGGTAGGTGAGATTTCTTTTAAATAAAATTTTGCTAATGAAGTATTACAAATTTTTAGCTGTCAGTTACGGCTGAAAGCAATAACTGTAGTTATTTTAAAAATTAGATGACTAATGGTACCGTCTTGAACGTAAGAGGTTTCCCAGTTATCTAATGGCGTTGGCATAAATTTGGATTTGAGTAAAAGGAAATTTATAGGAAGCTGTACCATTCAATTTAAACAAATAACAGGTGAATAATCTACAAGTGCGATTTTGAGAGCAAAAGTTGCTTATACTTCATAATTCCATGGTCATTGCAAGGGTCAAGTTGAGTCAAGGACGCAGCTGGCGTGTATGTTTGGCTGATCGCATCCAGATGATAGTGGTTTTCCGACAAATCAAGTAAATAGGTATTTATGACCTTATTATCTGATCGGGTTTGGAACATAATTTATCTAAACAAAAGTGCAAACTAAAAATAATCTTTATCGGTAACTTAACCTATGATTTGGTTGTAAACATTCCTGGAAGTTCTAAATTAATTCTATTTTAAAATTGTTAGTAAGTTACCTGATGCCTGCTAGATAATTTTAATACCGGTATCAGTCCACATTTACTTGAAATTAAATTTGAACTATAATGACCATTATTTAAATTGAATTTCACTTTGAAAATATAGCACTTTAATTAAAGTGCTTTGTATAAATATTTTGTATTAGCAAACAGTGTAGCACTGATGGGGTTATGAGCTCAGACACTTATCGGCGCATTTAAATTAATTGCAAATAATTTAACGTAATTTAATTTTTTCAATAATTTTATATAAAATTTTGACTTATGAAAGTTAAGTCAGTTGTATATAGTTTTCCTGCTTGAATATTTCTTAAGGAATTAATGCGAATATTGCTTATTTGTACATACCTCTTCTTGCACATATATTACGAAAACATTAGAAATACTTTGCATTCCAATTGTTTATTTATTGAACGGGTGTGTTTGTGACTTAGTGCATTCAATGGTACACTACTGTGTTAAGCAATACAGGTCATCCCACCCCTGAAGAAGTTATTAGACGTTTTATGCTCTTAAATTATTATAGCTTAGGCTATGTTTTTGTAAGCAAAATTAGTGTTTTGTTTAGATTCTGCCCATACTTAGGGAGACGGAGATTGCAGCCAGTGTAGCAGTCCCGAGGTATTAGATATATTTTTTGATCCCTTACAGATAGGTGTACCAAGGAGTAGACACGCTCTAATCCACCAGATATTTATAGATCATAACTCAGTCTACACTGAGCTCCGTGCTACCAATTACCATACCATCCCAGCATCTAAATTCACGTATATTACACTTGTATTTATTACTTTAGTAATTTACTAGCTTGACATGGTATTAGTTGGACCTCAGTTAATTTAAATCACTCGCCACTGCTCGCGTTAATAACTATAAGGCCCCAAATACCAAGTTATAAGAGCTAGTACTACCTCACTATGTTACAAATAAATTTTAATACTCACAAAACTCTACTATAATGTCGGTTTATTGTTATACGTAGTTAAAGCGATGCGAAACTAAAAAGTAGTCAAGAGAGACTTAATAACTTCCATCCCGTATTTATACGGTTCACAATGTAACTTCCCGGACCCACTCAACGCAAAATAATCAATTTAAATAATATTTCTGAAAACCGCCTTAAAGCTCCTAGAATTTTACCTCGTGCACTTGCCTCATCATCCGAACAACCGCATTCACCTGTCGCGTGTTCGTCTGTTTATCAACTACTCGTTCAACCAAAGATACAGTCCTGTGTCATCATAAAATTTCGCCTGTAATATTGTTATCTCCGTCTTATGCATATTGGATGTCGCGTTCCAACCCCACTTGAGTGGTAGAAAATCGATATTGCTGACCGCGTCTTATGGACTCCACGTGGGTTGAATACGTGCGTTTGGAATCGAATGCTTTTATACCCATCTCTATCTGTAGCATCTTATTGATTGTGCATTCCTTCTGCTCTTTAAGGAACTCTTGTTAGCTTTTATTCGAAGCCACTGACGGTTGTAAAATATATTCTTTGAAACCCGTGTTATTATGTTCATAAATACCAAGAAGATCACCTTTCCAACATGCAGGTGTTCTTAATTATTGATCGTTTAAAATAACACTTCTTGCAGTTTATATTTCACGGTATTCGATACAATTAACGTTCTTCTTTGTTACAACGAACCCTTTTCGCCTTGGGATTATTGATTTTATATTCCCCGATGCATTTTCTGACGTTCTTACACGTTGAAATAAAATAAATTAAATTAATTATGCGTTTCTATTTGTTTTAAAACTAGTTTTCCTTTATGAACCTATTACTTTTCAATCATTAATTATAAAAATACGTCAAAACTTGTTCATTTGAATTAAATAATTGAAATTAATTTTGCGCGTAAATAATTAGTGCTTTTCTCCATACAGGGTGTTTGCAAATTGCATTGCTTACCCCAAATTTAACCCTTTGAATCCACAACAATTTATATATATATAATGCTGTGATAAGGGGTTGTTTAAGAGTGTATTTTATAGCAATGATCGTTTAGTAACCATAAATTATAATAGGAAGCAGAAAACTGCATTTATTTACTAGAAAATTGAGTAATTGGGATAGTTTGTAAATAGTAAGCATTTAACACCCTGTATATAGAGTATAATTAGTTTTAAGCGACGCAAATAAACACATCTTATAACAATAGGACGCATAGTTAGCATAGAAATAGGTAATTCATACATTAGGTGAATAACAAATATTTAACACCCGGTATATAGAGCTTTAATAATTTTAAGTAATGCAAACAACAATATTTTTCAGTAAAGGTACGCGTATTTAGAAGAGAATGATAATAAATATAATTAAACACGCAGTCAAAAGAATTCTAATTAGTTATGATATAATACGGAGATAAGAGATAAAACTTAACAAAGCCTTGTGTAAGTGCGTCGAAACAATTAACATTTTGATAAGTAAATGTAATTAAGGATGCGTAAATAAATAAACATACTTAAAAATCAAAATTAAAATTGCATCAGGTATTTTTGTATAATATGGAAAAGCGATTATTCACTCAAAACACCGTATGGTCTGATAATGAGGTATCTATAAGCAAACGACCATTACCTGGGAAACGAATTTGTTACATCAGAAAACCACTTCAAGTGCAGGAAATACAAAGACCTCATTGATTAAGATTAGCGACGGACTTGTAAGCCAAGCCCACTTACAAAGGGGGTTCAACCCATATATTAACAGCGAGCAATGATAACGGAGCTCAGTTTTAACTCAACAAGGCCAAGCTGCGTTACTCTAAATCTAAGAGTCACACGTAATAATAATTTAATAGTGAAATTGTATAGTGACAGATACTGCTACGAATATGAAGATTTCTATTGCCGATTAACGGCTCCAGAGGGTATGATAATCCTGATTCGAGTAGATAGAAAAATTCGAGTGGATAGATAATATTTCAAATGGGCGTATAATAAATTCGAGGGTGACGACAATAATTCGAGGGTGACGGCAATAATTTGAGGCTGATGATAATAATTCCGAATTGGTGGAGAATAATTTCGAATACGATGTTAATGATCCAAATGGGTGTATAATAATTCGAGGGTGATGACCATAATTCTAGTCTGAGAATAATTCAAGTGGATAATAAATCCGAGTGTATGGATAATCTTAGTTGGTTGATAATATTTCAAATATGTTAATGACAATAATTGTGAATTGATGTTGGTTGATAATGGATGGTATAATAATTTAAATGCGTGAAAAATTCTAATTAAAGCGTCGATAATTTTGGTACAATTTTGAGTTGCGAGAATCAATAAAGAAGCACGAAGTAAGCAAAGCAGGTTAGATCTTATTAGTTTTAAGACATTTTTTTCTATTTGAATTTGAATATTGAATTTGCTTAATTAACATAAACTTGTGTAACAGAGTCAGCAACGAACTTTGCATACGTTAAAAGTACGTAATATAATAATGGGGTTTTGAATGTTCCAGGCTTTTTTGATAAAAAGAGTAGTTTTTGGTGACTTTAGATTGATTGCGAAGCACATGAATTTTGGAATAAATAAGACTTATAATATTGATTGATTGAAGAGTGTATTTTAATAATTTTCAAAACATGTACATAATATTTCTTTTCATTATATGGAATTAATTAACTTCATTTTATAATTCAAACAAAGAGGTAATCATAAAGGGGTAAAAGTGAGAAAAATTGATCATCGTAACGTTGTGCACTCTGTGTAGAATAATAATAAAAGCTAGCCGTGGCAGAATAATAAGTAAATTAGTGGGAGTGTAATTTGATTGGGAAAACACAGAGACGTGGAGTTATAAGTAGAAAACGCCATCGAAACCGAGTACGGGGTTATCATATCAAGTTTTTATTGGACGGCCCAACGTCGGGGCTCGATAGTTCCTGTTAATACATAGCAATATATATATATATATATATATATATATATATATATATAATATATATTGTAATGTTAGTAGGGGATAAAAGGGTTCTAAGGGTTGTTTTGTTGAAGGTAGTGTATGCCAAATATCAGATCCCGTAATTGAGAAATTTATGTTTGCCGTACTTTACAAACGTTAAAGTATTTGAAATATTAGTCAAAATGTAAGTGCCAAGACGTAAAAACAATGACTTGATGACGTGATAAAACACACAGTATTCAAGGTTTTACACTGAGTTGTATGTTGAATAAGCCATAGAACGTGCATTTGCTAATCCAGAAACCGGATGCGTCTGTAGAAATTACACTATTCACCACGCAGATCCAGGTTTATATGTGTAACATTTCGGCATTTATTTTACTAGAATCAACCTTTGGACAAACATGTAATATCAAAATTATAAGTAATACCATTGTCAAATATGATTGAAGAGTTGTGCGATATTTAAGACCAATGATTGAACATTTATGTATGAAAAGGGAAAGTGCAAAAGACAAAGTATAAGGTATTAGTGACACGAACTTGGTGAGGCGACGTTATTGGATGGTTTTTGTATACAATGTAATAAAGAGTAGGCATATTAAAATTGTAATTATCACCTAGGAAAAGTAAACAAGAAGTCAATTTTTAAATATTTTTGTAACAAGACGTGTTTGTAAACTGCGCTAAATTGTTTGAATATTTTGAAGATTTAATAAATGAGTTTGAAAGTGTACGAGTTTTAATTTATATAAAGGAAGAGTAAGGATAAGCGACGGTAAATAAAATAATTGATAGCAACGACGAGTAACAAGTTTGAGAGTGGAATTAGTGCGACAGCGAACCGATGGAACATAAGTGGATATTGGAACGAGATTTATATAGGCAGAAGGCATCGAATAGGATTTATAAGCTTGAAGAAGATATTATTGGGATTGAATTGGATATGGTTTTATGTATAGCAGGGCATTGAGTGGTAAATAGAAGGAAGTATTGATTTGGAACGAGCGGATAAAGAAAGCAGTGATTTAGAACGAGAGGAGCAAGATTATAAGACAGCATTGGAGTAGCAAGAGGATTCGTACGAGATAAAGAAGATATAACACCTGAAAAATTAGCGCAGGGAAGTAAATACAAAAGGTTATTCAAAATTCTAAATTTGGGTCACATTTATTTTAGATTTGGGAGCATCAAAATTAAGTCAACGATACCTGGAGTCTAGACGGCAGATTTCATAGTGATAGTGCAGACCTTGTAAAGACGTATACGGCGAGTAGGATTTTGAGCCAGCATTCATAGAGGCCGACAACGAAGTATAGAACAGGTGAGTACTGTGTGATATAACGTCAAAGTCAGAAATTTTGTAATAGTAATTAATTTGGCACAAGGCTACGTGGATCTTTCATAAAAATTTGGCATACTCAAGTGTAAATTATCAAAAGGTACAAAAACAAAAGGTAGTGCTGTTTGGTTGGTGCATTGCACATCTACTTACCACTGAACCCACAGTAAGTAGGTGGATACCCTGGGAAGTAAGAGTTTTCAAATAGTCGAGGCATATTTAACACAGTTTTTGATTTATAAACCAACCAAACGTTGCTAAAGCACGTAACATAAAATAAATACTTGCACATTATATAAAAATAATTAAATTAATAAAAAAGGGTCAAGGGTAAATTATTTTGGTTTCATTTTCTATAGAATCAACTTTTGGACAATATTTGTAAACCCAAAATTATTAGTTAAAACATCGTAAAATGTGATTGGTTGAATGTAAAGATTTAGGACATATATTAGAATTTAATGTGATTATGAAACTGTATAAATGACATGAACTATGGTATGTGCGACACGGACTTAACTATTTGTGATGAATTTTAAGATGTAGTAGGCTAGTAGAGAATTAACATGGTCGCCTTAGAGAGTAAACAAAGCAGATTATTTTCGAACCAATTTTGTAAAAGACGTGTTTTCAGAGCTGTGTTAATTGGTATTCAGATATTTTGAAAAAGAAAATAAAAGTAATTGTTTAAAATGAGTTTAATTGAAAAGTGGTAAAAGATACAAGCATAGGAATTATAAAGGGAATAGTAGTGATTGTGCGACGATTAGAAATTGGATTTGGAGAGTGGTCTTAAAGGTAGAAGGTCATCGAGAGTGGTTATACAGATTAGAAGTTGGATATTGGAGTGTGGTTCAAAGTTAGAAGGTCATCGAGAGTGGTTATACAGATTAGAAGTTGGATATTGGAGTGTGGTTAAAAGTTAGAAGGTCATCGAGAGTGGTTATATAGATTAAAAGTTGGATATTGGAGCGGGTTAAAGACAGCAGGAGCATTGAGCGGAAACAAGGATACGAGTTGGAGATTAGTACAGGGGAAGTTGTAACACGGTATTTTCTAAATTCTAAATTTGGGTTAATCATTTCAGATATTGGGAAACAGTTAAAATTCGAGGACACCTGGAAGCTGCACGGAAATTCAAGAGCATCATTGTGAAGACGTATACGGTGATTAGGATTTTGTGCCAGGATTCAGCGAGGCATCAACGGAGTATTGACCAGGTGAGTGTTTAAAATCATATTCTTTAATACGTCAAAAATTAATCATACAAATTTTGGTTGTAATTTAATTTGGCACATAGTAACTTTGATCTAATTAGAAATTTTGGCATATACAAAAGTAGAGTAGCAATTTTAGTAGTAAAACAAAAGAGTGCACTTTGGTTGGACGTAGCACATCTACTTATAACGGAATCCACTATAAGTAGTTTGAATACCCTGAGATTAAGAGTTTTATAGAGTCGAGGCATTGCAATAAATATTTAATAAAAGAACCAACCAAACGGTGCAAGTACGGGGAGTGCATTAGGTGTGCACACATTTAAAGTTTATAAAAATAAAAAGGAAGACTATAGTTAAAAACCAAAGTAAAGTAAAATAAAATAAAATTAGGGGTAGAATAATATATATATATATATATATATATATATATATATATATATATTATTTTATTTTAAATAGTACAGTGTTGGCCTCATAATTTGATACGCGAATAAGTGGCGAGTCTAAATTTTAATTTGAGGTGCAACATTTATTTTAAACAAGCTCGGGAAGTGACGTGAAGTAACGTAAATTTAAAGTAAATTAAACGAAAGTACGCAAGTATGAAAGAAGTGGAATTAATTTAGATTTGGAATTGAATGCACCGGGAAAGCAGCACAACTTAAATGGGGTTTTTCTACAAATAGCTAGAGGCGGACAGCAGAGAAAAGCAAATCTACTTTACCGCATCATCAACGGAGTGGAGGTTTTCAAGAAATTCCAGGTAACGCTTTATAATTATTGTTGTTATAAACTATGAAACTATGAAAATTGTGTGACGTGTGAGAGTAAATTTTGAAGAAATTGTGCATTATTTTGCGTATTGAAAATAATACGTATGACTAACTTTATTAAGGTATTTAAATAGAAATCTAAAGGTGTATATAAAGCTTATTAACGTTCCATCAGGAATTTAAAATTTTTATTGTGAAGAGTACATGGGTATTTTTTTTTTGTTGGTTGTAAGAGTATGCGAAGTACAAAGGCATACATTATTCATAATTAACTGGGTTATCATGAGCTCACCATACTCCAGAGTTTACTAAGTTGAAATAAATTATAAAGAATGAATGAAAATAAGATATTATTCAGGGCCCATTTACTCCGGGTACATTCTATGTGTTTGATAATTTAAATTAAAATACAGGACATTACAAAATTAGGATTTATAGAGGTGTGACTTGATCACTGAAATGTGGATAATAATGGATTTTTATTTGTAAATAGTAAAAAATAAATATTGTATGATTGTTGAATTTTGTAGTTTTATTGAGAGTGTGCGTAAACGATGCAGAGTATAATAGTGAATCTAGGTATCCAAGAGGAGACCCACCTGAGCTAGCCTGGGAACTGAAGAAGAATTAAGGTGATGAAAAGAGGAATCTGGGTAAAAGATTATTTTTATTAAAATTTTTCTATTGTGTGAAATTTATTTTCGAGTTTCGAAAATAAAATTTTTGAATATTTTTGTTATTGAGGCAAGGCTTTTACCGGAGGATCCACGGCAATTTATGACGGCCCAACGTTGGGGCTCGAATATTTTTTTTACTCTGGCGAGACTTTTACCGGAGGTTCCACGGCAATTTATGGCGCCCAACGTGGAGCTACGATATTTATAGGACTACACAACAATATATATATATATATATATATATATATATATATATATTTTTGCAACTACGGTTATGTTATCAGAGATCAGATAAGTAGTAACTGTTAAATATCTAGATTGATACAATCAAAAGTATGCAGATCAACTTACCAGATGGACCGAAGCTTTCAATTCTGCCATCGTCTATAACCCACAGCCGATCACACTCATCAACTACCATTCGGTATGTTGAAACAAGGTGTATTTTACTATCATTTAAAGTATTCTGTCTGTTTGTTTCCCAGTCCGGATATGGTATCAATGGCACATTGTGTCTGTTGGTTGTGTTGAGCCATACATAGTTTAGTGTTGACGGAATTCCGGCACGTCTTCGTGGAATTGTTACAAATACCTTATCTTTCCACTTATTTGCACCCATAGGGACGTTGTTTTCTGAAATTAAACATAAGTATACTCTTAAATAAAACACAAAATTGATAATATTATTATATTTTAGAAAAAACAAACGCATAAGAGCGTACATATCTGAGAGCACAAATCAGTTTTCATCACAAAAAGAAATGTGTTCATCAGTAGATATTCAAGGTAACTTAGATACCAAATTATAATATTCTGAATGTAAACCTTCATAAGGAAAGTGAATGTCAATTATGTAATTTGTGTATCATTCAACGTCAGTCATTATCAGCATGTATTAATAGTTGCTTGAGGTAAAGCTAAGATGTGGTTAGGGACTCTTGTTTAATTAGGTGAACGTAATATTTATTTACGATATTTGTATCGTAACAGTTCATATTACGATACGATATGGTAAAATTGCCAAACGAGGCCGAAGGCCGAGTTTGGTAAACCATTGAGTATCGTAATATGAACTGTTACGATACAAATATCGTACAACTATTTATCTACTATTTATTAATTATCACTAACATCGATCACTTTTTGTATTTAATGTATTAGTAAATGAAAAATAATTTTACGCACACGAAAGTAGTAGACTAGAGCCATTTGTTATAGTGCGGTCACGAATCTGTCACTATATTGCGAAAAGAAGTGATTCTGACGCCGATGAATGTATTTCGTCTGATATCGAAATGGCAGCAAATGCTGCTATTGCAATATTGGTACCAGAAAAATTACATCATAAATACGAGTAGGAGTACAGGAAATTTGAAGGTTGGTGCAATGAAAAAATTGTGGGTTGTATATCTAAGAAAATTTTGCTGGCATACTTCTTGAGGAATGCCGAAAAGGAAAAGCCGTCTACATTGTGGACCCATTATTCTATGTTACGCAGTATTTTTTCAATGAAGATGTTACGTTAATTCGTGGCAGCCACGTTGGGCGCCAAATTTATGCTACGTTGACTCGTAGCCGTGCGTAACCCAAAGAAAATCAAAGAAATGACCGGGCTCAATCGGAGATTAGGGGGGGTTGTAGAAAGCAAACCAACATATGATGTATGCGGCGGTAAGGAGTTAGTGACAATATCTGCAAGAAAATTAGTTAAGCAAACCTGAAAAAAAAAGAGAATAAGCATAGCAATAATGAAAAGTCTAAAATTATTCAGTACTTTGTAGAATGTAAAAAAAACTGTTTAGATAATCTATATAATATAATCACGATAAAAGCATTACAAAAATTTTTATCACAAAGTGAGGTAATATTGGGGAGTAGCAGAAACGTTTCCTCACACACCAATTAAACATAAATCAGACAAAATGTTAACAAAAGATAAATAGGTAAGACGCCATTGATATGAGTAATCCAGTAGTATTGATTTTGTTTTTCTTTCTTTTTTTTTTAATATGCAATTCTATTGTAAAAGGTATCAGAACGACAAAGATATGGCAAAACAACGGATAGATATTTAAAGTAATAACAAGTATGAAATAGTTCAACTTACACAACCAGGAGCACAGGAAGAGTTTATATAGAATTGGACTAGTTCGGCTACTGATAGCCTTGCAGTTGGAGCTGGTGGAGTGTGGGTGTCCATGGTTCCATCCCATTATCAACTTGAAACTTGACACTACTATCAACTGCAGATTGTTCTATTACTTTCTGTAGCCGATCGAAAGCCTCCTGATAGCTTGGTAAGCCGGATGCACTGGTGTAGCTTAGCAAAGATTCACAGTCTATTCGCGGGGGTGGAAGTTGTGGTACCACAGACAGGAACACATGCAACACACGCAACTAAGAACAATTAAAGTTAGTATAATTCCGATCCAAACATCCGTCAAGAAGTTTTCGTATTACGGATCTGCTTCCGCAGAAAGAACTTCGTCAACTTCTGAAGCTAATTTCAGTTGGTACAGGCATTGTTTGAATACGGTGAAACATTTAAAAGCACGATCACTCTCACAATCTCGTCTTTAAAAGAAAATGTACGTTCATATTTTATTTACTTATTAAATGCAAGGTAAATTTAACATATCATTAATACGGAATGAGTTAAACACTTCTGCAATTTCATTTTGCAAATGTTTTAGGGAGTTTAAAACCTGACTAAAGTGGCTCCTTTAAAAATTCTGTACAAGTTTATTGCACTTACCCTGATAAAACAAAGGGACCACGAAAACTAGATCGCACACACAGTTCAAATATAAAAAGACAAATCAACTAAAAAAACACAATCAATAAAGCAACGCGTATCACTAAGTCAATGTTCCGTAAAACGCACGTGCAGGTCGAGTAAACACGTTCGCCTATCAAGCATACTTCTTCACAAGAAAAACAACTAAAAACACAATTAGTAAAGCAACAAGGAAACAGTATTTTTAACGTAATATCGGAACAAAACACAAACTACAACTCCTCATCTGTTTTCTATTCAATCGCTGTTACCATAACCTCTTATCGACTATTATCTAAACTTGTATATCCACATAAGGAACAAAATTTAATTACGAGCTGTTTATCATTTTCGATAAGTTGGAAAGTAATTTACGAATAATCCAATTTACAATTCATTCCTTGCAATTTATTTATTAATGAAAATCAATCTTCAAATTAATCTACTTTTAAATTAATACACACGAGTTAAATTGCATACAAATCTGAATTATTCTGAAGTATTTACTGTATACAAACAGCGATCCTAAAGAAACGATGTATTTTTAAGTACTCTAACAGAAAGGGAGCGTAAAATGTTCAGCTATAAAAATGCCCGTTACAAAGAGGAAATTGGGCATAAATAAATATACGCAATTGGTAGCCTTTTTAAAAAGAAAAAGTGATGGATGCAGATTTAAAGAATCCAGTGTTTTTTTAAAAGACGAGATACAAAAATTTCTACCAGAGGCAACCGATGACCACTATTTGATGATGAAGGTAGTACTTATATAATAGTCTATTTTAATCACATTTTTTCATTTTTATTTTGTAACATTTTACAGAGAAAATAACAAACAAACTGAACTATACATTTGAATTGTTTCTATGTTCTAAAACGTAAAACGTAAATTTTCTTGAGGAAGGAAGATTGCCATAATTGAAGCTGCGTTTCCTCGTTGAATGGCGATACCTATCCTTTGGACCAAATACTGTTTTGACTTAGGTTCTCCAGTGTGTAATACTAATATTTCGGCAAGGCTGTTCACGAACTGAATAGCCTCTTCACACCAAGTTCCCATTGTTTCCACTGCGAAAGGAAGGAAGTGCACATTTTGTTCCAAAACTGATGAGTATTTCCTTACTTTCCCAGAAGCAGCTATTCTTGCAGCATATCCCGACTTTAATGATGAATGTATTAGGTGAGAAGGTGCAAGTGTGTCGGAGCAAGTAGCATTCCATACCAAACCTTTGCCCTGTGTCCAAGGAATCAAGGTCATTCCCTCTACTCGCTTTCCATCATCTCTGAACAATTCGCAAGGCTCAAGACGACACGGGATCTTTGCCGAGGTGAGGGCCCTGGACAAGATGTTATTAAGTTCCTGATGTCTTGAGTACTGTCCTACGCATTTGGCACAGCTTAGTCCATGATATCCTGATGCATCAACTTCTAGGCCGCAAACACAAATATGTGGTTCACAAATTTTGCATCTGAGTCTAAAAGCCAATGCTATTCGAAATGCATTGTTTTCCAACAGTGTGCCGACTGTCTTGGATGGAATGACGTTTAGCCACACATTATCTTCAGGATTTTGTAAAGCCAGAGCTATAGCCTTATCCGCAGGTGTGGTCGGTTTATTCTTTTCAAAAATGTTATTAATGATAACATTATCCCATGATCACTGGAAAGAGGGAGCGTTGGGTACCTCCGAGTCAAAGGTCAACTTTGCCCATTCATTTATTCCTTCTTCATAGAAATTGTTCTGGGGCCTGTCGGAGTCATCTAGACTTAACATCAAATTAACAAGCTTGCTGACACTAAAAGAACAAGAGAGAAAGACAGGAACACAGATGTCTTTGCATCTCCGAATTCCAAGTCCTCCCAGTCGCGTTAGCAGAGGTCTTTTCAAACAGTTCAGGTGATAGAGTTGAATTCAGTAAAAATTCTAGAATGTCCTTAACGTTTTCATCTATCCTTTCCAATACATCACGGCAAAACCATGTAGGAATAGTACAAAGAAGATATGTCAATTTCGAAACTGCAAAACAATGACGTAGAAGGTAGTAGGCCACGTGAAAGTTCTTGAGTTCCTTAATTCAAGAAAATAAAAGCATCATTTCATCGCGTTTTTTCTCCAAAGAATATTCAAACAAAGATTCCGTGATCGGTGATCCCAGTAAAGAAAAGCTGCAAACTATTTTGATTCCCGGTTATATCTGTCGAAATGTCGAGATAGAATTCTCGTTTGGTTCGCCACAGAAATAAAGCTCACATTTGTCTGAGTTGATTTGCAATCCGATTGATTTACATCTGTCAATAAGTAATTTGAAGTCTTCAAGAACTATATCGTGATCACCAGCTAACAGTCGATCATCAAGATAAAAGCATACGAGCTCGGATAACAATGACTCCACAACAAGATGAATGGCGAGGCAAAAAAGAAACGGTCCATTTGGTCCGCTTGCTGGCAACCGGAAGCTGACGGGTTAGTCCATTCTCAAAAAAAAAGACGTGATTCTATTGAATAAGCTTGCCATATGAAAGCATATAGCTTTGGTGCTAACTTTGATACTTCAGCAAGTATCGCGTCACGATGAACAGTGTTAAACGCATTAGTAAAAGTCAATCTTCAGTATTATTTTTGAAGATCCTATGTTTTGTGATAAAAAGCTTTGGGAAGAATGAACAGCAGCTTCGCAACCTCCGGGTGTTGTTGCGTATCCTAACTGCTTAGGACGAAGATATGTTTCTTCCGTAACAGTAGAGCAGGCAATTGTAGCCACCAAACGGGGCAACGTATTCCCTACTGCAATAGGCCGTACTCCTCCGTCTTCTTTATTCAATGCGCAGAGACTGACTCCGTAAAAAATAAGAAGAATTTCTCCTTTGATTTTCCCGGCAAGTACAAAGTTAGAAAATTTCGTAAGTGCATTTAATATTCGGTTATACTCCTCTCCGTTTCCTTTGTTAATCATATCTTTTAAATGTTGGGGTCTGAGCCCGTCAATTCCATCGCTGGAACCATTTGGAAAGCTGATTATGGCTTCCGTATTTCGTCCACCGGCACAACTAAAGATTCTTGACTACTGGCAGGTTCAGAGAACGACAATGCTTGAGTGGGCGATGGGTGTTTCGAGACAAGCTTCAAGTACGTATCTTGTGTCATAGGTGCAATTGCTCCTTGAGATGATAATATTTTGACGGCTCCTCTGATATCCCCTTCGGCAACTTTAGAGTCCACACGTCTTGACGATGTAGGTTTTGTCGTAATTGTCGAAAAATTTTCATTCCCGTTAATGTTCGCCTTGACTAATGTAGTGAGAGATTTTTTTTTGCAGAATTGGGGCACACTTAGACTTGAAAATCCAAAGATAAACAAAGCTATCCAGGAAGTAACGTCGTTTTTCTCTACGCAGGTTTCCGGTATTTTTGTGAATTTACTTGCCGCGGCAAATCTGGCCACTTTAGGAATCCTTTTGAGAACTTTAATGGTCCTCTTCTTCTGAGAAATCTCGAAAGATAAATCTTCAGTTGAGTTCAAGCTTGGCGTTGGCGATGTTATAAAAGTGGTGATTCCATCGTTGGCTTCCAAACGGTGTTTTTTTCCTATGTGGATCGGTAGACCTTTATCAGTATAGAGCTTGCTACAGTATGGGCAAGGAATTTTTTGTGAGTGGTTGATGTTCTCCGCAGTGCAGTTGTTGCAAAACCATGGATCATTCTTCAGTCCCAAGTCCCTGGTTTTTTTATCATCTAGGTTAGCACAAGACGAGTGGAACCAATTTAGACATCGGTCACATGAAATCCATACTTCTGAAGGATTGTCGTTATTCCCACATGGACATAGTGTAGGGTTCTCCATAACACGACGGATGTTTGTTGTAATTCGAAATTCCGTAATAATTCGTGCAATTGCAATTCTTTTGGAAAGAAGCCAGGTCTTTTGAAGGTGATAAATGTAATCACTCGTTATCAGATTTAGCAGTTGTGGAAGACTTTGACAAAATGAAACTCTGAATAACTTCCGGGAAATTCTCAATGACCTGTGGGTAGCTGAATTCCGTGAGGAAATCTTTCTCCAGGAAAATCCTTTGAAATATCGCTTTCGAAAAACTGTGTTCAGCCACCTGTCGGTCAAACGGAATTACGAGTACTCGCAAAACTGGTCTCCTTCCTTATGGATAACTGTATCTTTCTTCTTCGAAAACTTAACTGTGACGCACAGAAAAAGTTTAAAAATTTGTCTACCATAAGATTTTTAGGATTTGTAAAATGTAACGCGAACATTTGTACATAATCTTCATATGCTTATTACTTAATAAAAAAAAGAAATAACATAATTCGTAAAGTTTAAAAAGTTTAAAATTTAAATATTCAAAAACTCCTAAAATTTATTTGAATTTATTTTTAAGGTGTTAACTATTGGAATTTTTGGAGCCTGTCGCGTACGAATTTAAAACAAAGCGATATAGAAGATAAAGAAACGTTTATTAAAATAACAATACGTAATACTAAAACCAAAATTGATAGAGAATTTGCTGTCACTAAAGGAAATATTGCGGGCTATAATTGTTTGGAAAATTTTCGAAAATATTTGCGTCTTCGTCCACTGTCTGCAGTACATGATCGATTTTTTATTTTTTTATAGAAATGGGAAATGTACCCCACAGCCTGTTGGTGTAAATACGTTTGGGCGTATTCCAAAAGAAATTGCCACATATCTAGGCTTATCAAATCCGGAGCGCTACACAGGTCATTGTTTTCGAAGATCTTCCGCTTCTTTGCTAGCCGATGCAGGTGCTGATATTCATACATTAAAGAGACACAAAAGATGGAAAACCACTAGCGTTGCGGAGGGCTATATAGAGACATCTATTGAAAATAAGAAAATTATCTCTACTAAAATTATGGGCATGGATGAAAATATTTCAAGTATCTCCAATTCATCAGAAAACATTAACTGTGTTGCTTCTACACCAACAAGAGTTAATATATCGAATTGCAAAAAACTTTTTTCTCAATGTTACGATAAAGAAATTCATTAGTTTCAGTTTATAGTCATTAGTTTATCTTACCCACAGTATACTTGACTTTACTGCACTAGTGCGGTAAAGTATGTCAATATGACATTCAAATAAATGTCATAAACAATGACATTAAGTACTAATAGTAGATAAAAAACATTAATTACACTTTTTTAATGTGTAAATACGAAGGAAAGTTAAAAATATCGAATTTATCTGTTCTCTTGGGGAGTGACCCATCTTCCAAGCGCAGGCCGACCTGGTGGTTGGCGTACATACACTAGGTCCGGAGCTGACCATCAGTAGACCCCAGTAGAATAACTGGAGTCTGGTAGCAAAAATCGTACAGGGAAAGTACCGGGGAGAGCTAGTAACCCACCCGGGGTGAATATCTAGCTGGCAGTAGCAGTGACGATGCCTCGGACTTCGAGGAGCATGTGCCAGCTCCTCGTCGTAATAGAAGGGGCACATATGATGAAAACCAAGCGCGTTCACGGCTAAGGAGTATGGATGAGGATGTGGCACCATATGAGGTGGCATTGCCCTTTGCGGTCCGATCCTGCCGAATTTGTCTCCTGGCAGAAAAGAGCAACAGAGCACTAAGCATCGAAGATGAGATAGCGCACCTCATAAAAGAACATAAAAATATAACAATTATATACAGATGCCCAGCGTGCAAAGCAAGCAATAAAACTTTACATGGCATGAGGTGCCACATACCAAAGTGCAAAGGCAGTGCGCAACCTCATTCTGAAGAGGATCCAGAAGCTACATGTAGCCTCTGCGGGAAGAGGTATAAAAACAAGACCGTAGTAAGCATCGACATTAGGATTGCTCACCCGGCAAAATAAAACGTGGCGAGAGCCGTCGCAGTGAAAAAAACCTAAGCACAGCGAAAGGGGATTACGACCATTAGTGATGAGGAGGTCTAGCTCATGCTGAAGATGGAGATATCTCACGCAAGTGAAAAGTTTATCGCGAAAAAGATGGCTAAGTTGATCCCAAACAAGACTGCTAAACAGATTAGGGCTGGAGTTCGGTTTAGAAAGACAAATATTTTTATGGATCGTATATATCCTGTGAGTTTAAAGACATACGACTTTTGTTTAGGAAATGACCCTTACAAAGTTATGGTCAATAAACTGTCCCATGTTAAGTTTATGGGAAAAACCATAGGTTAGGTTTGGTTTGGTTCTGTTAGGTTAGGTTAGGTTAGGTTAGGTTAGGTTACGTTACGTTACGTTAGGTTAGGTTTGGTTTTACGGGGGAAAAATTTTTTGGTAGAAAAAAACCCCATAGGTTAGGTTTGGTTTGGTTATGTTAGGTTAGGTTAGGTTAGGACCGGTTAGGTTTGCTTAGGTTAGGTTACGTTACGTTAGGATAGGTTTGGTTTTACGGAAAAAAATTGTGGTAGAAAAAAATCCCCATAGGTTAGGTTAGGTTAGGTTAGGTTAGGTTAGGTTAGGTTAGGTTAGGTTAGGTTAGGTTAGGTTAGGTTAGGTTAGGTTAGGTTAGGTTAGGTTAGGTTAGGTTAGGTTAGGTTAGGTTAGGTTAGGTTAGGTTAGGTTAGGTTAGGTTAGGTAGGTTAGGTTAGGTTGGTTAGGTTAGGTTAGGTTAGGTTAGGTTAGGTTGAGGTTAGGTTAGGTTAGGTTAGGTTAGGTTAGGTAGGTTAGGTTAGGTTAGGTTAGGTTAGGTTAGGTTAGGTTAGGTTAACTCTGCCTGTGGCGGGGTGGGTGATGCACGTATGTGGCACATGCATCCAGTAGGTCTGCAGCCGGTCCCAAGCCCGGATAAAAGAGGAGGGGTTTAAATTTTACCATCTACCTGTATTCATAGGTACGCTCTTGTACCTATCTTTGGGTAGAGCTTTTATCTTTCCTATTAGGGGTCAACTTTCTATTCTTTTACTATCGACCCCGACTCTATTTCTTCCGGCCCTGATTGGCTATTAGGTTTACCGAGGGCGGACGGGCCATTTTCCTTTCCTTTTCTTCTTTTCTAAAGACACTTATTCGAAACCGGACACGATTTTGGACATGGCGGGACACAAAGTTCCATAGGAACTGACGAGAGTGCTGGCGCCACGGCGTGTAAGGTCGGAGGGGAGAAAAGAAAAAAGTGCCCCGATGAAGACTCCAAGCGTCCGTTGGGCCCCCTGCGATGGCAAGCGCCTAGAGGGGTGCCCACGCTGTCGGAGGCGTGGGAGCCTTGAAAGCCAAGGTGAGTAGGGCCCTGAGTCCCAGGGAGATGTTTCTTCCTCCCATACGGGACATAACCGGGTTAGGCGGGGGAACTCGCCGCGGTTTTACCGTGGGTATACCCAATCCGGAGAGCCCTTCTAGGTAAGGGAGTGAAACATCATGGATGATGTTTTTAAAGAGGACCCATCCTCTGAAATGGGAAAAGATAAAAAAAAGAAGAGTAATGTAGAAACATTACTGGAACTCAAGGAAGACAAACAGAGTGCGGGTGCATGTAGCAAGCGTTTAGAGGTCAATATAAAAAGGATGCATAAGGACAAAACTGTTAAAATGCTAAAGGAGGATGAGAGCAAAGAGATATTATTTCAAAGGAGTAGTATGACCATGAGAACACCCCCCGAAGAACACCAACGGAGTCAATCGGTTGGTGACGAAATTGATGGAAATTACGAAACTCTGGTAAACAAGAAAAAGAAAAGAAAAGAAAACGCTAGCCTCACCCGAACAAAGTACAAAGGCCTACAAGTACCACTTAAAGGTTGTTAGAGAAGTGGAGGAAGCCATGCAGTTCGTCAAACAAAATAGGAACGTACACGTTCCCATGAAGACTGCGATTATGAATATAAAGGACTTAATGACAGATGCCATTTTCGCTCAACGACAGGCCGATGAGGAGAGGAAAATAGTAGAAGAAGAACAATACAGAACAATAGAACAGATGCAGGAGCGCATCAAAAAATTAGAAGAAAGCCTTAAACGTGAAAAAACAAAAAGTATCTCTGAAAATATAAAAAAAGATGTACTAAAATCGGAGGCTGGAACGCAGACTAACCCATGGACTCGATCAAGGCAAGACATGATTCAATCTATTCCAGAAGGATGTACGTTCCACGATTACTACAATATTAGACAAAAGTATTGGCCGGACAATATATATACAAACACGAAAATAATCGACGGAGATCTTTTAAGTATAAATGATGAAATCAGAAAAGTGATACTTGTGGACAATACAAATAAAGATATGGGGAAGGGCATATATCGAGAATATAAAAAACGATATCCTGACCTTGGAAATAGCGATGAAGATCTGGAGGTAATTGAACAGATTACGAAGATGCGTATGGGCGAACAACAAAAAATAATGACAAGGAAAATAATTAAGGCGGTTTACCAAGGCTCAGAAAAAGAAGTATGGGACACAATGCAACAAGTAAGAAAAGAGACGATGGGAGTAGAGAGGATTGCGATATGCAATATAAGGGAAATGAGCATGGAAAGTTATAGAAAAATGCTGGAAGCCATTTTCCATGGTATGGAAACAAAAATAACGATATATGGAAAAAACTTGGAAAATAAAGACACGGAACTAGGAAAGCATAGTAGAAATAGTTTTGCATTATTGGTAGAAAAGACAGGTACAGACTTTAGATCAATACTAAAAGACGTTAAGGGTCAAATTAAGGACAGCACTGCTGCTAGAGCAATAAAAGAGATTAGAAGTACCAAAGATGGTAAATTATTAATAACTACCGAAAAAGACACTACTGCCATAAATGCCCTACAAAAAATGGTGGAGGCATCAACGGGAATACGGACACGTAAACTGGGAATACAAAAGGAGACGGTAACGGTCCATATCAAGGGTATGGACGCGTTAATAGAGAAGGAGGAGATCTTGGCCTCGATAGAGGACAAACTAGGAACAAAACCGGAACAATTAAAATAGGTGACTTAAGACCAAATGCACGAGGAACGACAGCCGTATCGGTAACACTTCCAAAGCAGGATGCCAGCAAGCTGATCGAGGGGAAACTACGGGTTGGATTGGTTTCATGCCTAGTGGAAAGACGGGTTGAAATTGATAAATGCTACAAATGTTGGGAGTGTGGGCATGTAGCAAAGAATTGTAAAGGACCCGACAGAACATCCCTATGTCACAAGTGTGGGAAAGGAGGTCATCTGGCCAAGGAATGCAGTAATATGGAGTACTGTGTAATATGCAATCAAGCAGACCATATTACTGGAAGTGGAAAATGCAAATCATTTAAGATAACCTTGAATCGGATGAGACTAGAAAATAGGATGGCAGAAAAAAATAACGAGAGGGACTCTGCAAGACAGGGACCACTCATAGACTTAGAAACATAATGAGAATTAGACATATCTGTGATATTTGTATATAGTAAGAGTTAAGAGGCTAAAAATTTATATGTGTACTTTTGTATTGATATAATTAATGGAAACACTTAAATTCCTTCAAATAAACTTAGATCGGACTAAGGCAGCCCACGATCTACTCTGCCAAGTGGAGCAAGACGAAAATATTGATATTATCATAGGGCAAGAACCAAATAAAGGAAGGTCGGCAAAGTACCTTTGTGATCTCGAAAGCGACAGTTTTATAATAATTAATAGACGCATAAATATAATAAAAAAGTATGTAGGCAAAGGAATAGTAGGAGTAGAAACCGATGAAGTCAGAGTCTTTTCGTGTTATTCTTTTCCAAATAAGCCCAATGAACAATTAGAAGAACTCTTAGATACATTACAAATTTATATCAGAGATAATAATAAACCCTGTATTATAGGAGGCGATTTAAATGCGAAGTCAAACATGTTCTACTCAAACACCACGAACCAAAGGGGACGAATACTTGAAGATTGGATCGAAACAAATGACCTAGCTATAGTTAACAATGGCAATACGCCTACCTTCGTAAATGCAAATGGAGAATCGATAATAGACTTCACTCTGGCTACCCCTAGTATAGCTGATAAGATAAGAGACTGGAGAGTAGATGACCAATCTGAAAGCCTAAGTAGTCACAGATATGTAAAATATAGCCTAAATAAAATAAGAACGCCTGGTAGGCCTAATGTACAAAAAGGATGGATAATAAGGGAAGGACTCTGCGAATTGACTGATAACATAAAGGATTTGATAATCGAACAAGGAATAACGAGCGATGAGGCAGCTAATAAACTAAAGCAATATATATGGCAAAATGCGATTTATACTTAAAAAGAAAATATCCCTAGACATGGTCATCCACCAGTATACTGGTGGACTCAAGATATTGCCGACAAGCGTAAGACCTGTATGGCAAAAGAAGAATTATGACTAGGTTAAATAAAAACCCGACCGTCTAGAGGAAAAGAACAGGGCAATATATGAATACAGAACTGCTAAAACAGAGTTAAGGAAAGCAATAATGCGGCAGAAACAAAAGCAGTGGGAAAGATTGTGTGGTGAACTCGAAGACGATATCTGGGGAAGGCATATAAAATAATTACAAACAAACTAAAAGCAAAGGAAGAATTCCTCTTAGTACTACGGAAATACAAGGTCAAATACAATTATTATTTCCGGAACAAGAGAAGCAGATATGGACTGATATCCACATACCCGTGGAAAACATAAAGCTATTCACTATAAATGAACTATTGGAAGTAACAAAAAAAATTCGAAATAAAAAAGCGACTGGACCAGATTTAATACCACCAGAGATCATTAAAATTGTCATACATAATAACAAGCAAGCAATCCTGGAAATAATGAATATCTGTTTGAGAAATGGGAATTCCCAGACTCCTGGAAGATTGCGAAGGTAGTTCTCATAGAAAAGCCTAAAAAGGACCTAATATTATGCCTGCGTATAGACCGATCTGCCTCTTGGACGTGATAGGTAAGGTGCTAGAGGGGTTGATTAAACTCCGTTTAGAAGAAGAGCTCAACCAAAAAGCATAATCAGTGAGAACCAATACGGGTTCCGGGCGGATACTCAACAGGAGACGCATTAAATAAAGCCATAGAGAGAACCATTGCAATAAAAAACAAGACATATCAGCATAGAGAAATCTGTATACTTATTACCTTAGACATAAAAAACGCATTTAACTCAGCACCATGGAACAAAATTATAGAAGCTCTGAAAGAGGCCCAGATTAGTAAGTACTTAATTAGAATAATTCAAGCATACCTTAGTAATAGATACATACAAGTTGAGGATAAAGTCAACAAACAAGTCACATGTGGGGTACCCCAAGGATCGGTATTGGGGCCCACACTATGGAATCTTTTATATAACCAAATTGTAAACATTTACCTGGGGGAGGATGTAACATCAATAGCATATGCCGACGATATCGCAATTGTGGTTTGCGGTAAAACTAAAAATGCGGTCGAACAAAAAGGCAATAATGCCATCCGACGCATAGTAAGGAGTTTAGATAGAATAAAACTGCAATTAGCAGCTGAGAAAACTGAAGTCATGATAATGATGGCAAACAGAAAACTTAAGGAAATCACAATCGTTGTTAATGGTGTGGAAATAAAAAGTCAAAAGGCTATCAAATATATGGGGGTTTACCTAGATAGAGAGCTACGGATGACTACGCATATACGCGAAGTATGCGATAAGGCAAACAAGGTAGAAAGATCATTAGTCAGAATAACACCGAATAAATATGGTCCCAAGGCACAGAGGAGGAAGATACTATCGACAGTAGTGACATCAATAATTCTCTATGGCTCGCATATTTTTATACGAGCACTCAAGTATAAACATTATGAGAACATTCTGGAAAGAGTAAACAGGAGACTAGCCATCCGAATTATATCAGCATACAGAACGTCACCTACAGAAGCAGTACTAGCCATAGCAGGAACACCACCCATTAAATTAAAGATCATAGAAAGGATTAGTATGCAAAAAAGTGAGAAAGAACTAACAAAATCCCAAACCCTAGAGAAATGGCAGGAACAATGGGTACTATATAAGGGATGGACGAAGGTGTTTATAACAGACATCAGAAAATGGCAGGAAAGAAAGCTGGAGGGCATAGATTATCATACAACTATGGCATTGACGGGACATGGTATATTTGGCACCTATTTAAATAGAATAAGGAAACAACGAGACAGCAAGTGCTGGTATTGTGATGATGAGGATTCACCATTTCATACTGTATTTGTATGCGATAGGTGGCACCGGGTCAGAGCTGAAGCTAGTGCCAAATGTGGAACCCTCATAATTGACACAAACATCGCGCAACTGTTGGTGAAAAGCAGTGATTACCGGAAGATTGTTATGGACATGCTCCGCACCATCATGAAGCAAAAGGAGGCTGATGAGGATATATATAGGATCATATAGGATTATATAGGATCATATAGGAAGAAACATTAGGAAATTAAGACAGAATGCCGATGGGAAGTAATTTATACCCTCCCTCAGCATTCAGAAGATTAATAATATTTAAAAAAAAAACAACTATGCCCCTCAAGTATCCTGAAGTAATACCTAACGGTGGTTCCAGGATACTTTGTCACAAGAGGGAAGGGGGAAGGGAGTTTAGTGGGTAGTCCGTAAGAAAGTGTTAGTCCCACACACCCTTCGGTAGTAGACGCTGAATAAGCCAGCCGGAGGTAGGTAATTAAAGAGCTTCTCCAACCCCAATTGAAAAAAAAGGGTTAGGTTAGGTTAGGTTAGGTTAGGTTAGGTTAGGTTAGGTTAGGTTAGGTTAGGTTAGGTTAGGTTAGGTTAGGGTTAGGTTAGGTTAGGTTAGGTTAGGTTAGGTTAGGTTAGGTTAGGTTAGGTTAGGTTAGGTTAGGTTAGGTTAGGTTGGTTAGGTTAGGTTAGGTTAGGTTAGGTTAGGTTAGGTTAGGTTAGGTTAGGTTAGGTTAGGTTAGGTTAGGTTAGGTTAGGTTAGGTTAGGTTAGGTTAGGTTAGGTTAGGTTAGGTTAGGTTAGGTTAGGTTAGGTTAGGTTAGGTTAGGTTAGGTTAGGTTAGGTTAGGTTGGGTTAGGTTAGGTTAGGTTAGGTTAGGTTAGGTTTGGTTGAGTTAGGTTACGTTAGGTTAGGTTTGGTTTTACGAAAAAACCATTTTTTGGTAGAAAAAAAATTCCCATAGTCTTAACATGGGTTAGTTTATTGACCATAACTTTTTAAGGGGTCGTTTCCTAAACAAAAGTCGTATGTCGTTAGACTCAGGGGACCAAGTCGAATCGAAATATATATACGACCCCTAAAAATGTTTGTTTTTCTAAACTGAACTCTTACCCAGATTAGAGACAAGCGAGGAACTGATGTATATAAAAAAATGCGTGAGATACGACTGGCGCCGCACCGCCTACCTCATGGTGTGTTAGAACCTGAGCTAACGGCAGTCAAAACAGAGTATACAAGTGCAGCTACGTCGCAAAAAACGGAGTCGGTCGGGGCGTTTGACCACCCCGCCCCCCCGGAGAATCCGCTGGTTCCCGACACCACTGGAGAAGAGGTCCCAGTGGGAAACAAACTCAACCCTTAACGTCTTCAGAGGACGCTAATTTCTGGAGATCGGGCGTTGTAGAGGCGGCTCTCACCAACGCAACCGACCCAAGAAAGCTTTGCCCGAAGGGATGCAGTCAGCCTTAAACACCCTCGAGGAGGCGCTTCTAAGGCTACGAGATCTACCCAGCGACATCAAAATCCCCTAAGATCTCGTGGATTATTCGTACGCGCAAGCCACTGCCCTCCTGGAAACCGGGGATGAGCAGAGAAGTGTCCGCTGTTGTCTAGGAAGAGCCAAGCGGGGTGCCGCCGGCAGT
This sequence comes from Platerodrilus igneus, assembly GCA_036346225.1. Lineage (NCBI taxonomy): Eukaryota > Metazoa > Arthropoda > Insecta > Coleoptera > Lycidae > Platerodrilus > Platerodrilus igneus. The sequence continues at coordinate 260,670 of JARFIW010001778.1, read as the reverse complement.
ACCTATACGCTCGGACCGAGGACCTCTTCAAGAAAAACCCAGGTCAGGTGGCCAAAATGGTCAGGGAGAATGTGGACTAGTTTGAGCTGGGCTACGACTCAGACAAGTTGAACCATCGGGCTCATACAGGAACCGCACGTGTATAGCCACAAAATAACAGGTTTTGGGAGGGGGGTTACCGTTTTAAATACGGATAGCGAGCGACCGCGTGGCGGAATAATAATAAATAATGGGACGTGCGCCGGAATAATCCTAAACAATCTGTCGAATGAGTTCATAACCACCGCAGAAATAAAAACGGGATTGCATACGTTTTACGTGATAAGCACTTACCTTCCGCCGGTCGATTCCCGGCGGGAGAATCCTCAAACAGAGGACTTAATAAATCAAATTACAGGAATCCTTTGTAAAATCGGTAGAAATAGAAATGTAATTATCGCGGGAAACTTTAATGCTAAGTCGCCATTATGGGGCAGCCCAATCGAAAACGATAGAGGCTCGCAGGTTGCTGATCTTTTTACGGAATGGGACCTTAGTGTAATAAACACTAATGATTCACCTTCTTTGAGAGGCATAGAGGCAGCAGTTTTATAGATATTACTGCAGTCACGCACGAAATGTTAAAAACGATTTGTAATTGTGCCCCACTACCTGTAGCAGTGGGTGGTAGCAGTTCCGCCACTCACATATTTAAGATCACTAGACCATGAGCTGCGGGTAGTTCTGCGTGTAATTTATCACTTGTCACAATACTTCGAATGGACTGCTCTACTGTGGCAAGAATAACGGGGGATTAGGATTTCCGAGGTTGGAAACGATCGTCGTCTCGAACACTTTAAAGGAAGGACTTATATTCCTACAGAGCGACAATCCACTGAAGAAGACTCTAGCAGCGGGCACCAATTTAAAAACACGGTTGAAGAGGATGTCCACTCCGTGCAGGCTCGTATGGCCCGTCTTCCAACCAGAGATCGACCTATGGAAGAGGCGGGTCAAGAAAGACGAGGTTGCACGGTGGGTCGCCCAAGGTTTTCAGGGCAAGTCGGTCGCGGCGCTCACCGACGATAAAATTGCCAATACATGGCTTCGCAACTCAACGCTCCTAAAATCATGCAGACAAACAACGGCGCTAAGAATGACAACCAATTCATGTGCAGATAGGGGTCGCCATGAATAGGGCGGTCTCCCAGGCGAACCTCAACTGTTGCAGGTGTGGCTCCCAGCTGGATACACTGGGACGCATTCTGGAACAGTGCACACACACCAAAAGCAAGAGGATCCGCCGCCACAACGAGATTTGCGACCTCGTTGTTGGTGAAGTGCAAAAGCAGCAGCCAGCGGTATCGGTAACGAGGAAACCTACGTTACGGCTAATCTCGGGCGGGAATCTTAAACCCGGTTGACGTAACAGTCCCCCACGAGGACAATGATTACCTAGCTCAGGGACGGCAATCGAAAATCGACAAATATAGCCAACTGATACCGACCCTCCTGTTGGACTTAGGAGCAGCCACGGGATAAGTCCTACCGATTATGGTAGGGAGGAGAGGAACGATGCCCAAGGAGACAGTCAAAGCTCTAACTCAGTTGGGCATCACAGACCGAAAGGCGCTATTAACCATGTCGTTAATAGCACATCGTAGCTCCATAGAACTATATCACGAGTTCATGGACTACGACGTTCCTCTCAGGCAAAGTGGTCCAGGTCGGGAATATCGGCTACCGATCTGACCCTAAAAACTTCAGACATAAGCTCTCCAGCATTTATGTATTTTAAGTGTGACGTCGCGATTTAATAACTAAGAGTTGTTATTCTTTAAAAGCGAGAATGAAAAATTGCAATTTATTAAATGTTGGGAAACCACTAACCAACTAATCTTAGATTGCGTTGATCAATTATAATTGCTTTCAGGGTTGAGAGTTCCATTCGTGCTGACTGGGTTCAATCGTTTTTCTGCAGACAGCATTAAATTTCTTGCTGACTACGTTTATTTGTTTTTCTGCGGACATCAACATGCAGTTTCAAGTCGACTGACCTACTTTGACTCTAAATTAACGTAGTTATTAGTCGACCACTGATCTACATTGGGTTCATAGTCGCATAGACTTTGGGACCAAAGTATCACACTCTCAGTTGGATTACCTACTTTGGGTCTTTAGTCACGTTGCTTTTAGTCGATTGACCTACATTAGATCCAGAGTCGAACTGAATTTGGGACCAAAGTATTACACTCTCTTAGTTGAATGACCTACTTTAGATCCATAATCACGTTGTTTTTGGTCGATTGACCTACATTGGGTTCATAGTTACATTGAGTTTAAGACCAGTTTAACCTACTGACCTACTTTGGGTCCATTATCACATTGAGTTTTGGACCAATTTGACCTACTGACCTACTTTGGGACCATAGTCACCGTGACTTTGGGATCCGTTAAACCTACTGACCTACTTTGGGTCTGTAATCACATTGACTTTGGGACCAGTTGACCTACTGACCCACTTTGGGTACATAGTCGCATAGTACTGCTACTTATATTTTGGTTTATATTAGAATAAATAGTGCCTGTATATGCACTTGCCCCCTTTACGCACATACCCCACTTTGCTTTACCCTTATTTTCGAGTTTAAGGAAAGAAGAGTGATATTATCAAAATCTGCGTTAAAGTAAACTATAATAACACCATTAAACCTCATATTATTTATGTTATTTTCCATTATTCTTAATCATAACTAAATAGAAAGAAGGTCAATTCTCTTTTAGGAAATAATATAAAACCGAAGACCAACCAAAATGAATGAATCATCAATGGCTACCAAATGTTATAACTTTATAATATTTAAGTTTATAATGATACTAGTTGTATACAAATTGTAACACTGGTCAAAAATCGAAAATAAATTGTTTTTTATAAATTTTTAGAAATAAAAAATATAACTTAAGCTATAAGGGAAAAGTGTATTTTGAAATTTCTAAAAAATGGTGTGAAATATATAAAATTTATTTTTTAGTGTTACTCTCTAGTTACATTATGATTACAAGGTATTTTGCTTATCTTGACCTGATTTGAAATAAAAATTTACTTACCATAAATATATGTATCGTACGCATTTGGGTCAGCTTCTGTTAGATTATTTATATTTTCACCATCTGCTGGCCAAGTAAAATTGATTTTGCTCCATGAAAACGCCAAGTCTTGTCTAATTGTACAAACGGCGTATGCGAAAAAGGCCACCACTGAAACAATCGCAAGACGTGCCATTTTGTTCAACTTTGCATTGTACCTTACCTGCAATTACTTATATATTTTGCATACTCAAGATAAGCTGTAATGTGTGCCAGTAATTTAGACCTTGCCGATTTAAACATGTACAAACAAAAGTATTAATTATCTAGAACAGTAGGTCACATATTATGAACGCGGTTTCAAAAATTTGTTTGTTATCTAAAAAACCTTGCTAAATTGTGAAATTTGCTTATGCACTTAAGTCGTGAATAAGAGGTGATGATAAACGGCCATGAAGTCAACACGGAAACGTAAACACAAATAAAGGAGATCGCATGTTATTGCGCTCAAATGTTCATTAAAGCGTTAAGGACAAAAACTTATACACAAATTAAATTCCAACATGCGTCCTAACATACGAATTTTTAATAGTCCAGTAAAATGACAAAATTTGGAGGAAATAATACTTTCTGGGCTGAAACTTTGTAAACAGCCTTGTTTTAAGGTACTATTTAACATATTAAAAGTCCCCACGTTTAGACGCTACGTTGCGAGCAGGAGAGGGTCAAAAAGATCCAACAAATCAGTTTTTCGTAAATAACTGGAGAAATATAAACTTTGCGGAAATTTATGTAGCTTACAAAATTTTGCACAATTTCGTTTTTTATTCAAGTCTGTAAACCTAATGGAGCAGAGATAAATTTTTTTAAACATCGATAGTTTTGCGACGCAACGAAAGCGCGTACGCATATCGCGTATTTTTCACTAATATCTCGAAAATGGACTCTCCAATCAAAAAATGTTTTAAATAAAAGTTATAGCGAATCTAATTACGAACAATTTTGTTTTTTATTCATTTCTGTACGGCCCAAATAGGCCGAGTTATTAATTAAAAGACAATTTTTTTAAGTTGATAGTGGATGTTTTGCATGTAAAAATCCGTATTAACTCTGAAAGTATAGATCGTACACATATAGTATGTATAATGAAAGTAGAAGAGAATAAAATTTTGAACATGCTAATATATGCATGAATCCATTTCGGTAAAGATAGCTTAAAGTTAAGAGCAAAAAACGTGAAAAAATGTCATTTTTGAGTGCATTTTGGAAAGGAACTTTTTCTGATTGGTTGAAGGCAGTAATGTTATATATTTTTCTTGAAGATATTTTAATTATCTTTAAAATGAGACGTCGTAGAGCTTTTTTCATTAAAACATTGACAATTTACAGGCGTTTAAATATTTAAGAAAAAAACAATTTTTGTTAAATTAACATTTTAGTCCAAAAATAGGTGGATAATAATTTTTCAAAAATTTATATATATTTAATGCTGTAATTATAGGGTTAATTTAAGGGTAGGTAAGTTATAGGGGTCGTAGAATAAACAAAAGAAACTCTCAAGTAACAAAGGCACATAATTACAGATATTAGAAGAGTAAATAGGTCATTATAAATATTATTAGTTGAGAGCACACTGTATATAGCAGTACAAACAATTAAAACACATATCCAAGAGTAGCTACTAGCAAAGATAAAAATTTAAAAATATAACGAAATGCATCGAAATTAAATCAATGAAAAACCTGTATGAATTGGCTAGATAAATATTCAAAAAATGCGTTAATATATCATCATAAACGCATTATTTGAAAAGCGTACGTGATAGAAAAGTATTACATTTGTTCAAAAATCCAATTTAACTAGGAAATAAACAAACACCAAATTTATTCCATTCAGATTAGAATAAAGCCAATAACAACAGTACGTGATTTTATGAACGAAGTTTTCTGGGATTTCTGAATTAAATGTGAGGTATAAGAATGAATTACGTGACAAATTGAGCATTCTCCATGCAATTAAACTACACAATTGGTAAAGTTTCCTAAAATAACAAGAGATAAAACACTTGGTGTCGCCCAGCACGTGGAGTCAACAAATCGCAAACAAAAGCGGCCGGGCCTATAAATAAGATGACAGTTGGACAACTAATTAGTATACTTTTGAAACTGGGCAGTCACTATACTTGAAAGTGCTAAATATTCACGCGAACAGTTAATTAAATTAAAGTGAAAATCATTTTAAAAGAGTGTAAAATTGTGTAAGCGAGCCGTACTTCTACAGACGTAAGTAAACCAGATTTAATAAAATTATACAATTTCTAATAATAAATACAACAGGGCTCTTAATAAAGATCTTGTTACGACAATTCTTGGGGATGCAGAGAACCTACTGAACCACTGCAGGTTAGATATTTTGATATAATTTATTTCTATAAACTGTTTTATTTCAATAATAATTTAAAATGTAAGAGCCGACAAACTGGGGTTTCTTGGAGAAATTTATGAAAGGCAAGAGGCATCTTGAAACGTTTCAAAAGGTTTCTAAATGTAATAAAAGTTCGTTTTGCTGGCTTTATTTTCCAAAAATCTGACAGATGTAAATAATTTAAAAGGAGGAAGATATTTGAAAAGGTTGTAAATATTTAATCATTATACTATGTATTGTAGAATTGCTTTATTTAATTGAATCAGCTAGTTGAGGCAAAGAGATTTAACATTTTTACAAGTGCTTGAATAATAACACGGGTTAACACAGCATTTTATGGTCTGCCCAAATTGTGGGGCTAAATATTAATATAACAACAAGGGACTAACAGAAAATAACACAGTAATATATATATATATATAATGCTATGATAATATGGTAGTTTAGGGGTAGGTTAAGTCATAGGAGTCATACAATAAATAAAAACAACTTCCAGTCTAAGAAAAGCACATAATTCCAAAAATTATAAGAGTAAACTGTCACTCTAAATATTGTTATTTGATAGCACACTGTATATAAAATTACACGAGATTAAATGCATAAGAACATAGAAATATCTAAGAGTAGTTTACAAGTAAAGATAAGATTTGAAAACGCAATAATTACAACAAAATTAAATCACCGAGAAACCTATATGAATTGGCATTACAAATATTTAACAATTGCGTTAAAAATATTATCGTACACGCAATGGTTATTATTCATTATTAGAAAATCGTACGTGATAGGAAGAAATCACATTTGTTCAAAAATCCAATATTATGTAGAAAAAAACAAGCACCAGACGATGCAGTTAAGATAATAATAATTAACAAACATTCGAATACGTGAGTTAATAGAAGGCAAAAGATGGAAATTACTACGATATGCGGGAGACGTACGTGACTGTTAAGGCATGCATTCGAATATTTGAACTAAGTAATTGGTGAAAATTTCAAGGTATGCGAGATAAAGCCGAAGTGTCGTCCCAGAACGTAAATAGACCAATGAATAGCAGGTGGAGGTACGGCTTTATATACGATAATGACAAAGCGACAGGGTTAGTATACATTCAAACTGGGCTTCGACTATGTTAAAAAGTACTAAGAATTTACGTAACCAGTGAAGAAAAATTAAAGTGAAATTAGATTTGAAAAGTGTGCGAATTTATGCAACGAAAATAAGCCGATCTATTAATAGACGTAAGTAAAACGACTTAATTAAAAATCCATTTCTAATATTAATAAAACAGGGCTTCTAATACCTACATTGAAATTGTTCAAATACTTACATGTAATTTGGATCTTAATGTCAATCTGGTTTTTTATACCTACATTGAAATTGTGTTAATACCTACATAAAATTTGGAGTGTAATTTCAATCTGGATTTTAATATCGATTTTAATTTCAATCTGGACTTTAATTTTGGTTTTGATATCGACTTTTAATTTCGACTTTCAATTGAAGACAGTTTTAAAATCAAAGTATTTTAATTTAGAGATATTCTGACTTGGTACGAAACAATTCATGGGGATGCAGATCACAGACTAGAGGGGAACTACAGAACACATTCCAGGTTAGCAATCTTAGTACACTTTATTATTGAAAACTGTTATAATTCAATATTTATCATTTTTGTATTTGTAAGAGTCAACAAAATATAAAAGGGTCATTTAACAATTTATGACAAAGGAAATAGGTATCTTGGAACGTTCGAAGGTCCTTAAATAAGTAAAAAGATAGTTTTGCTGGCTTTCAAAAACCATAAATCTGGTATATGTAGATATTCTGTAAAAAGGGGAAAATTTTGAGAGTTGTAAATATTTAATCATTATATTGTGTATTGTAGAATTGCTTTATTTAACCGTAATTTAACATTCCACATCATAGAGGCTTGATTGTTCAGGAGGAATATCACAGCATTTTATGACATGCCCAATCGTGGGACCTAATTTCACAACACTTTTATTACGCCCAAACCGTGGGGCTCAAAATAATATTAGGGGTAAATTTCACAGCACTTTTATGGCGGCCCAACGCAGGGACTAATTTCACAGCAATATATATATATATATATATATATATATATATATATATATATATATATATATATATATATATATATCGTAGTGTCAGAGGGAGCTACCAAAGGTTCTAAGGGTTGTTTAGTAGAAGGTAGTGTATGCCAAGTAAAATGATCCATATATCTGATCCCATAATTTAAAATTTATGTTTGCCGTACTTTACATATGCTAAAGTATTCAAAAGGGTAGTTGAAATGTAAGTGCCAAGAGGTAAATTAAAATGACTTGATGGCGTAATAAAATACACAGTGCTCAAGGGTTTATACTGAGTTAGAATTTAATAGGCCATTGAAAGTACATTTGCCATCCGAAAACCGGATGCGTCTATGGATGTCCACTATCAACCACGCCGATCCAGGGTCATGTGTGATTTATTTTGGCTTTTGTTTAATTAGAATCAACTTTTGGACGAATATGTAATCTCAAAATTATAAATAATAACAATGTCAAATGTGATTAAAGGATTGTAAAATATTTAGAACCAATACTAGAGTATTATGTGAAAACTATGAAAGTGTAAAAGGACATAATTTATGGTATGTGCGACACAAACTTAGTGTTTAAATATTATTGGACGGTTTTAGTTTATGTAATTTGTAATGTAGTAGGCAAGTAATGTTGTAATTATCACCTTGGAAAGTAAACAAGGGGAGTATATTTTGAATATTTTTGGTATAAAGACGTATTTTAAAGAACTGCGATAATTTGTGTAAAGATTTTGGAAGATTAATAAACGTGTTTGATTTTGAAATAGTTTGATTATTAAAGAAGGATAAAGAGCAGCATCGGTACATAAATAAGTAATAGCGACGACAAGGAAGAGTAAAGATTTGTATTAGTGCGACGGCGAAGCGACGAATAGTAAGATAGATTTGGAACGATATTGATAAAGGCAGAAGGCATCGAATTGGAATTGTAAGAAGGAAGAATATTTGGGATCGATTTGGATATAGATTTATAGGTAGCAGGGCATTGAGTGGTTATAAAAAGAGACGTAGATTGATTTTGATATGGATGTATATGTAGCGGGGCATTGAGTGAGTTTGAACAGGACGACGATAGATTTGGATTGAGTGCGGATTAAAGGCGGACGTATTAATTTGGAGCAAGAGGAACGAAATTAGGAGAACACGAAAGAGCAGCAATTGGAAGTGGAAGAGTCAACGCAGAAACTACAACGGAAGAATTAGCGCAGGGGAAGTAAAATAAACGGGTATTCTAAATTCTAAAATTCGGGTCATTTATTTCAGATATTGGGAGCAACTAAAATTTAAGGAAAGATACCTGGAGGCGAGACGGAATTTCAACAGGATAGTACAACCGTGTAAAGGCGCATACGGCGACGAGGATTTTGAGCCAGCAGTAAACGAGGCCGGAAACAAAGTATAATCCAGGTGAGTGCTGTGAAATATCTTATAACGTCAAAAGTCATAAATTTGTGGTATTAAATTAATCTGGCACAAGGCAACGTTGATCATAAAAATTTGGCATATACAAAACGAGATTCAAAAATTAGTACTAAAACAAAAGAGAGTGCAGTTTGGTTGGGCATTGCACATCTACTTACCACTGAACCCACGGTAAGTAGGTGGATACCCTGAGAATAAAGAGTTCATATAGTCGAGGCATCTTAAAAACAATTTTGATTAAATAACCAACCAAACGTTGCAAAAGTACGGGGCGTGCATTAGGTGTTTGCACATTATACAAAAAAAAAGCATTGAAATTTAGAAGAAGAGGCGCGCGACGACGAAAATAAAGTAATAAAAGAGGGGGTAGTGTACAAAAATATATATATTACTGTGTAGGTTAAAGGTCAACGTGTGTAAATAGACCAAGAATGTATTTTTATATAACGATCCTGTAGATAGAAAAATAATAATTTATTTATTACGCTTCAAATCAAGAGTTTGCATACTTTAGTATAAGACAAGGTAAACGATTAAATACTGAAATTTTTAGTGCTAAATAGCATATTTTTATGTAACATCAAAGTAATAATGTGTATACATTAATTCAATGCAAAGACAAGTAGGATCGATGACAAGGTTGACTATTGCATACAATCATGTATAATACTAAAGCTTCGCAGTACGTAAAATCAATAATTTGTATACATTAATGTAAGACAAGGTTGACTATTGCAGGCAAACATGTGTAATATTAAAGCTTTGCGGTATATAAAAATCAATAATTGATGCAACGGACATTTGGTTAGCATCGTAAACTAAAAAGTACGTTAATTTAATTCGTAGAAGACTACAAAATAACATAACCAAACGGTCGAGGAGTTCAGGAAATGAAAGCGGCAAATAAATAAATATTTCTTTGAAAGCTAGAAGGCGAAACGATAACATTTCAAGGTATTGCCAACGGAAGGGCTAGGTTAACGAACAAGTATGTTATTTTTGAAGCAAAAATCAATAATTTTAAAGGACAGAGATTCGTTATAAGGCAACTAAGAGAGATAGAGAATACATCAGCTGGTAGAACGACAAGCAGTTTCAAGCGCATGACAGACAAGTATATTTTTAAAAACAAATGGGTGAAACAAAGACAGCAGGTCAATAGTGGGGCTAGATGAAATTAGGGAAACACGAGTGAGATAGGAAATAGTGGTTATGAACGCATGACTGCAAGGAGAGTAGAGACGCGGACACCATGGACGTGTTTTACAGGCCGTCAGAGATATGTAGAGAAATGAATTTCTGGGTACGCGAGTTAAGGTTCGTGGCTGCGAGTGGTCCTTTTTAAAAAGACATCTCCAACTTCTTAACACATTTATTTATTTGTTATACAGAAATTAATTGGAATTTTGACAATCTTAAAATGAATTATTCTAAGTCCGAAATTAATTAACTAATTGTACAAAGTGAGTAATCTACGAACTGCAAGGTAAAAGCGGAACGATGGATTAACTGTCTTCGAGTGGGGTTTCCGGGCCTTTTATAATATCCCTACCCCCCTCACATGGCTGTGGGAACTTGCAGACCTAATGTTTGCTTACACTTGACTCTTATTCATAATACAATGTTGTGATCTTAATTCTATTCATAATTACTTTGTTGCGAGCTTACTTCTCAGTAATCTCGGTACGTGACTGTCTGCGACCGTATATTCACGGTAACATTCCGTGCTACAAAGTAGATCTCGTTCATGAACGTTATAACTGAAATGAATTGTCTTTCATTACATTGTTGCACATCACTTAGCGCCTTTTCTAATATTTCTAATAATTCCTAATTATTAGTTTATTTATATATAACAATTGGGGGATTACATAACTCGCGTCGACGGTTGCAACTGGTAGACAGTTTTTCGTGGTAAATCCGTAAACAAATGAATTTCTCAGTTTTATAAATACTCGTTATGTTTTGAGTGGAGGACATATTGCAGAACTCTTCCTTTGTAACGATCTGCAACAATTCAGCGAAAGCTATGGAAATACTTGACTATAGAAGGTTAATAGTATAAGCTCTTAAGGTGGAGGAGCTCTTAATTATTCCTCGTATTCGAAGTACACTAAGTAGCATCGAAAAGACATCCTAATTTGAAAATATGTAATAACCGCTGACATAGTAACATACCGCTTATAGTTTTTAAAAGTGTTATAAATGCACGAGTGGGTGCTAATAAGTCTAAACGAGCTGAAAATAAATGCCGTTACTACAATGATTGCATGATTGAATGACAGAGATGGTACTTGACGTAAGCGGAGCCTAAAGCTTAATTTGTATGTATACGAGAGTGTATTTGGTATGGACACGTTAAAGTTTGGGACGAATGCAACAGTTGGATTTGGACGGATGGTAATATGGAAGGCATCCACTAATAACTGGTGGAACTGGCATGAACGATTTGAGATGGAGTTGCTGTCCATGTAGAAGTGAGGAATCCTGGCGAGAATCGAAGTACGTGAGTTTGGACGGAGGTCATCTAAGGAGGTGGTGTCGTCCGAAGAACACACCAAGTAACGAATTTTGTTTAATTGTTGAACTGTGGTGACTGACATTGTATTCCAGGTAAAAACTGTGTGATTCAAAATATGTGGTGAAAATTTTATGTACTAAACATTAATTTAAGTACCGTATATAAGATAATTTTCTATTGTGTATGTGAGTAGGTTTTGACTTACAGGGATAATATTTGATGGTACTTTAAAGTTTAATGGGGTACTTTTATGCATATCAGGGAAAAAGGTTTATACTGAGCTCACCATAGACCAAGAAAAGGTAAATTTAGGGTTTCACGATAGGCCCATCTACTTTGAAGTCAAAATGTTGAAGTGTAATATCTCACAAACAATTTTGTTGTTCGTTTTACGTGAAAGTTAACTAGGAAATTAACTGCACAATGATTTGTAGGATTGGTAAGGCAGCGAGTACTAAACTATGGCACTGAGGCAGCAACAACTCAGAACACAGATTGAACAGTACGCATGGTAAAGTATACATATAAATTCTATTTTGATTGATTTTTGTGAAACTGGAGCTTGATGTTATGGGATTGAACCGACTGATAGCATAATGAATTTCAAATAAAAGGGCAGAAAGCAAACTTATTTCTAAAAATAAAAAAAAGGAACTACCTGTGAGTCGTAGTGCTGAGAATAAGGCAGCTGGAGCATTATTAAAATAGTATATAATATAGTATATATAGTATATAGTATATAGTATATATTGTGTGTATATATATATATATACTGCTGTGATAAGGGGTTGTTTAAGGGTGTATTGAGTAGTAAGGAACGCGTAGTAATTGTAAATAGCAAGCTTTGAACACCCTATATAAAGACCGTAATTAACTTTAGTCAATGCCTGCATATCTTCCAATAATAGAACGCGTATTCAGCAGAGAAATAATCATACATGTAATTAAAATACGTCAAGATACGCATAAGATAAGACAAAACCTAGTAAATCTTCATGCAATTACGCTTGTAAGAAAGAAGGAACAATAAACGCTTTGATAAGAAACGCACTTTCGAAGATGAGTTTTAAATAAATACATAAACGAAAACAGCACTCATGTTTCATCATTTATTTTGTACAATTCTCCAAAAGTTTTATTTACACAAAACAACAGACATAAGCTTAAAGTAAAGTCCAACAACGATAACAATAACAAGGCAATAAAAGATTGTAAAACAATAGCAAATAACAGCATGCTACGGGATTACAGAATGGTTTCGTCAGAAATCAGCTTGAAAAATACTAGGAATGTCCAAAACAAATATGGCTGGTTGCAACACTTTGTAAGGCTGTTTGGAAAATCAATCCAAATGGAGAGTGAAAAAGCTATATGATGCCCAGAGTTGATAAGAAAGGGTCAGTCTCAATTTGAAGCACGTCAAACCTGCAATACTCTTAATCAAATATTTTCACGTCAAATAAATAAATTTTATATTATAGTGAAAAATAGTGTCGTGTAAGAATAATAGTTGATGACGAAAACGTTAAGAATATATGAAAAAGCTTTTGCCGTTTTTGCAGAAAACGCTGTATATAAGAAATCCACTTCTAATTCACGATCTTAAGTCTGGTATTCAGAAATTCTAATTCACAACGATAAGTAGAATAATTCTAATTCATGATACTAGGAAACCTACGAATTCCAAGTGGTATTTAAGTGAAGAGGTCCAAGGCGTATCCAGAAAAATATAGAATAAAGCACGAGGTGAATTTTGGAAAAAAAGGTAACCATACTGAATTATTGGTTCAAAGCACGTTAAGGAGTACAAAGCAGAGCATTGGTTTTCGATTGAAGATAATAAGGGGGTGCTGATCCACAACACACAACCACTCATCAGCATATCACAGATCATGGCTAAATAGTTTTAAGGAATCTTTTCAAATTCAAATTTTAAACACTGAATACATTAATTTTCTCTCAAGCTTGTAAGAAGTCAACAAAAATATTGAATACATTGAAGCTTACGTGATAATTATAAAAGCGTCTTGAACGTTCCAGATTTTTTTGTAAAAGGTGGCGTTTTTGGCGACTTTAAATTAAATTAAAAATATATAATTTTTGGGATAAATGATCCATATAATATTAATTAATTGAAGGGTGTATTTAAAGGATTACAAAAATTGTGAAGTGTAAATATTATTTCCTTTCATTATACGAATGTTGATTGACTTCATTTTATCAATTCAAACAGGTAAGAGTTAAGAGGGTAAATTAAACTGATCATCGTAGTGTTGTGCACTCTGTAAAAATTAAAAAGGGCTAGCCGTGGCATAATTAAATTAGATTAGAGAAAAACACAGAGCGGTGGTGTTCAGCTGGACGTTTATCACATCGGCGTGCGGCGTTATCATATCAATATTAATCTGACACAACACCGTGGAACGAAAAATACATAGTAATATATATAAAAATATTTTAGGTAGTTAATTACACAAGGTAAGTTGATAAATACTATAGTATTACAGTGAATAAGATGAAATAATAACTTAAGACTTTTGTGCAAAGCCCAAATGATCATTTCAAATCGAGCTAGTAATTGAAAGATGGAAATATAAGGTCTTGGACAGGACTTGAACCTGTATCCTGGTTTTGCCGGAACCATGCGTTTACCAATTACGCCACCGAGACCAATGACAACAATTGAGAAATTTACAAATTTAAACCGTGTACACCACTATACATAAACCCATATATATGTATATATATATATATATATATATATATATATATATATATATATATAAATGATGATATTCTCTACCTTTCACTATGATAATATAAGAAATTAAATTTATTCTTGGGTATTAATGTCTAATTAACTACGTAAATATTCAATAGGATAATTTATTTTTTATTACATTCCAAACGTTTCGGCTGAACATATTAGCCTTTTTCAATGGATATCCATGTCTGAAAGTAGAATTACATAACTAACCAAACTTTTTTATATATAATCATATTTTTGTTTGATGCAAACAGTTTCTTACCTCAAATACAAGATTACCAATAATTAAGTTGCCTACACAATCATTTGGTTTCAATAATGTCAATCCATATCTTGCTAGGATTATACAAAACAGTTTAAAAATTTTTTATTTATGTACATTATTTGGTTTGTATACATTAAATGATTCTTATATATTTTTATAGTACAGCTATATGGCTGTTTGTCAAGTGCTAAAAAATTTTTTGTATTTATTTTTGAATTTTAATATAATATATATAATATATATATATATATATATATATATATATATATTGTTGTGGAATAAGAGGTTAAATAGGCCCGGACAATAAAATTTTATCAACTGTGTATATAGGAAATAGGAGCAAATTATTTTCGCGCCAAATTAATCAGTTTAGATAGTGAAAACAGACGGTTATAAAGATATTTTTCTATTTTTAAATTGGAATGTTAAAATGGCATAAGGGAAGAAGCTTTAGAGTACATAAAAACTCAAGGATACGCATAAGTAATTATAATAATTTTAAATCAAACGCATGGACGCAGAAATGGAGCTTGCAAGTATAGAAAATCAATAATCTTAAACGCATCTTTCCATTTACATAAAAGCAAACGCTCGTTTACAAATACTAAGAAGGGAGAAACTCGGAATTGTTATTTTAAATAACAAGTGGCTTTGAAGAAACACCTGTGGTTAAATGTCAGGTTCATAAAACTGGATTATACGTTGAGACAGAATTTCTATGGAATTGTTGCAACGGTCGATTAGACAAAGTGCTAACAATAACATGTGCCTTGAAGACTAAGTGAAATAAACGATCGATAATGTAAGACAGACAGAGAAACGTATAAGAAAGCGTTGGGTACAAGTCACGTCTAAATACACGGGTGAATATGAAAGCCAACAACAATATCGATTTTCTGTAACTGAGAGCGGTTTCTAAATGAGACAATAAATATGGGTAGAACGGAGAAAGATAGCTGATAGGTGGAGCGTTAGGACGGGGGAAAACGATATCCTTGGTTTAAGGCTAAGCAGTTGTAAAAAGCGCGCATCCGTTGAGGTAGTAAACGAATTTCACGGTAACATTAAAATGATCTCGGAATTTTTGAGACGTTACATTCAAAATTTGTAGAAATGTTTTTAAAAATAAGCTTTTCAGTAAAGAGAGGTTCGTTGAGAGGTGTGAAAAGCATATAAATACTCGGCGAAACATATTGAAGCTCTCTTTCCTTTTAGATCTGAGATCGCGCTTAGATCTTCAATATAATTAATAGTATAAGCTCTTAAGTATATTAATTATTGTGTATTCGGTAAAGTAGCATACATCTTGTTTGAAAATATGTAAAGCTGTAGTAACATACCGCTTAAGTAGTAAAAGTGATATTGCACGAGTGGGTGCTAAGGTCTAGATAAAAAGATGCCGTTACTACAATGACTCTATTGAATGAAGAGATGGTACTTGGGTAAGCAAAGCCTAAAGCTTAATTTGTATGTATAAAGTGTATTTGGTATGGAACGTTAAGTTTGGGACAAGGCAAATATCCGGGTAGAAGAATAGAGGTGGTGGCAGAGATTTGGATGGTGGGGATCAGGATCCTGGCAGAATCGAAGTATATGGACACACAACGAGGGTTTCTGAAACCGTCTTCAGCAGTGACGAGGGACGAAGTGTACTCCAGGTAAAAAAACTTAATTTCCTACTTTTAGTATAAACATTTGAGTTGATATTCTTTGTGTTTGAGTGTTTTGACTTACTGGGGGTGTATTGATTACTTGTTTAATGGGGTACATGTGCAGGACAATTAATCTTGATTATTTAAAAAGTTTTATTGATGATATATAAATGTTTATTCATGATATAAAATGTTGTTGTAAAGAAGTAAACTATTAGGCGCCGTTTGTGTCTATAATAAAAATACCGAAATATATATATTTTTTCTAATATATATGTAAAATATTATGTAATATATATTTTTTTAAATATATATATTTTAAATATATATATATATATATAAAAATATATATATATTAAAAAATATATATATTTAAAATATATATATATATTTAAAAATATATATATATATATATATATATTTAAATATATATATATATATATATATATATATATATATTGAATTAAGTAACAATAAAATATATATATATATATATATATATATATAATTTTGCATTGGACTACCGCCCGATAGGAGCGCTGTTCTTATAAAACAAATATATAATTTTGCGTTGGACAACCGCCCTATAGGGACGCTGTTCTTATTCTGAACGTTTTACGTAGTCTATCGGAAAATAATCGTAGACAAGCGCTGTCCAGATGCATAAATTTACCTGAATTATACATCTTGTTTACCTCGTCAGAGGACGTTACATTATTTTGTACTATTATTAATTTACTAAATATTGTGGGACAAGGAAAGATTTATTTACACGCTTGCTCCTGATCTAACAGAATTAATTTTCAGTTGTGTTAGTACCGCACCCTTCTTATTAATAGTTTAACTAAATTGTCTCTAACTTTTTGAAAGTCGAATTCCGTACATGATTAGGCTAATGTTGAGCTATTAACCGTTAGATGTCGTCAAATGCTACCCATTCTGTATATAAATTTGTACATAAATTTATGCATCAAAACGACACTCCTGTATGATTATTGTGATCGAATACTTTACAACTACATCCGTTATAAAATAGTCGAAGTATTGTTATAATGAATTTGTATAAAATAATAAAAATTATGAAAGCTTGTGTATTTTGGCATTCTTTTAGAATTATTGACCTGCATTTCATATAACGAATGGGTAACTTTTGACGACATCTAACGGTTAATAGCTGAACATTATCGTAATTATGTACAGAATTCGACTTTCAAAAAGTTAGAGGCAATTTTGTTAAGGGCGCGATCGGATGTATGGTTGGCTGCCTAAAATCCATCAAAAAACAGGTTATTCTGTTTGGCAACTAACTTTTGTTGGATTGAAAATATGCAAAATGTAACTTTACCATTAGACACAAAATTTTGTACTTTCTAACGAAGGTTTGCTTTTTTTCTAAAATCGAGTAATACGCAAGAAATAGCTGTTAAAAGTAATGGTAAAAATTCACTTACTTTATTTTAGTTACTACATCTAACAGAATCAATTTGTATATAAAAAAATCATTCGTTGGATAGCAGAATACATATATAATCGTTCTGTAAAAATAAAATTGAAAAATATTGATCATGATAGCCGTAGTGTACTGAATGGATTTTATTGAATTATTACATTAATTGTACGCCATTTTAATAGAAGTTGTTCACGACTTTTTCCGAAGATGGCACTGTTAATGATGTGTAGAATAAGGTTTAAAACCAGAATATTTCAAATTGAATTATTTTGGACTTTGTTTTTGTCGCATTGAAATGAAGTAAACTAACAACATATGGTGAATTACCATTTGATAAATGTAATATAATAATGATTGGATTAATTGCGAATATTTATGAAGCCAAAAATGATATAACCTCAACATCCATGGTTGTTTATAACAGTTTATAAACTTCCATGTTTATGTTTACAAGCGATAAGTAAATTATTACAGCAGTGTTACTTTGGGAAACTTATACTATGTTATAATAGTTTTTAAAAAAAAGGTAGTGTGCCGTATCCCAAAACGTAACTAGAAATTCTACAATATTCAATGTAAGCAAAATATTGCTTCAGTTAGCAAAAGTGAAGTTTATTAAAATATCTTAGTGGAACCATCACACGGAATTAGGATACATATTGTTACAAATTAGGCTACGCCTTTGCTACTCAGCAAAATGATTTACAAATTTGAACGATCTGGGGGGAGGACGTTCTCAAAAAACAATAATTATTCCTACATCATTTTACACTTCACTTTGGGGACGTTCATTGTCTTGTGTATCTTACCAGGGGTCTGCAATGGTAATTATATTTTCGATTTGAAAAGTGTCAAAATCAGCTTTAAATACATAGGCAACTTATTAGTCTTTCCATTCTTTACCCCCACATAGCAGGCTTCAAAACTCCCACTAATCATGAAATATATATTAAGCTAAATTAAAAATAAAAGCGTAAAAGTTTGTTTAGGATTAAACGAATTACAAAACTAGACCTATCTTTAGGTGATTAGAAATAAACCATAAAAAAAAGAATTCCTTTTTGGTTTATTCTGTCGAAAAATAGCTATTTTGTTACATTAAATTGCTTTGTCAAAAACGAGTAAACGTTTATTTCAATAAATATTTCATAACTAATAGAATATTTGGGGTCTTTGGTTTAATGTCTTTCATCAAATGCTAATATCGAAGAAAGTATTTCCAATACAAAAAACTTTGACTTGTTACCTGTAAAGTGTGCTTTATTAAAACAAAGTTATTACAATTGTTTTATTTTTAATGAATAACTAACAAAATAAAAATAGGTTCAATTGTTGTAATATTTACACTAATGTGTATATAGGCATTTTTAACCGTTAAATCATTACCAACCAAAAATTTAAAAGGAACACTGTTTTACACCATACGTAGCAATGTAAATGATATAAAACTATCGGTAAAAATAGGGAATAATAGGCATTTGTAAATATTTGTTACACCCCATATTTTAAGGCCAATACATAAATGTTTAATAATAAATATACCAACAGCTTTCGAATTGAAATTGACTTTATTGTTGTTAATATTACATTAAATATTAGTATATAAGACATATTTGCAGGTCCATGCAGGCGAAGTTTAGTCATAGACTACTTTTACACCACTACATATCTCTACAAGAAAAATTAGTGAAACAAATGAATAATTACACAACAATTGAAAAATATACATTTAGGCTATGTTCCTGCTTATCCAAATGATTTGTTTACAAGAGTAGCACATTCACACGTCTTACTGCTTCGACATAATCGCGATATTGCAAAACGAGTCATTTAATATCTTCCAACCACAAATGCATTAGTTTCAGAATTAATAATATATTGTGTATTTGAACGATAGAATTATCGTTCATCATAAAGTACGAGTCAGAATACAATATAAACAAATAATAAATGTATAGCCTTTGCAAATAATTTTTTGAATTGGGAGCAGGTAGACCACTCACGTAGTAATGGACCAGAATAATGAATATATATGAATTGTGAATGATCATCAGATGAACAGTTGGTAGTACTTGCAGTATTAATTTCTTCTACAGAACACCTGTTGTAATGGCTTATGCGAACATGTTACTAATTTTTTTTGTAGACTGAATATTGATCTAATGGATCATACTTTTCTACATCTTTACTCAAATGACACAATGTGTGGATATTGTACGCAAAACATTCTTTGCCATAAAAATTTCACCATGTTTCACAAAATCTGTAAGAAGTGAATTATTAGCTAATTGGGAACCAAATATTTGAATGTGAGAACTTGGAAGTAAGGGTATGCCATCAATATTGAAACTCGATTTGATTTCTTTATCAGGAAATACGCTATTTAATGAGATGTGCGGCAATAAATTTACTACTCCTAATTGACCAATATCCTTATTTATTGAGTAGTATGAGTTTTTAACAAAGTTTTGCAGTCTAGAGGTCGGATAAATGATATGCAGACACAATTCGCAGCAACTTGGTAGTAGCTGAGTGGGATTTGTTACGATCAGTTACCCAATTGCTTAATTTCATAGATAAATTAGTTTCAGAGACATTAAGAGTATGTTAGCAATCCTGGGTAAGGCTATTTGGGAAACTAAACTCATCGTTCGACTCACTATTATATACAAACTCTTGTAGTGTAACTGACCTGAAGGCTGACCCAAACGCTCTCTATAAACGGTACACCGGGCTCCATGATCTAACATCTAGTGGCAGTGGCTCGACGACTCCTATGTTGTGTTGTTATAATGTAACCTAAACTCACACTGGGAAGATGGCGTTAAGGCGGGAAGGTTTGAAATAAAACTACAGTATTTTCCTAACTTTACGTTTAATCAAAAGAATAACCACTAAATAGGCCATTCGCATGGAAAAAAATGGCATACAAAGCAAACAGTGCCGTACTCAACCTGGGTGATTGGGGAAAGAGCACGGCAGAGAAAACCCCAAACTGCCCTCACACTTCCAACTGCATTTAGCACATCTCGACAAGGCGGGTAACGTACAAGTACCCAGATCACCAACATTGAATTTAATGGGATGTTAACTGTTACCCAGACATACCACACATGACAACTGAAGAAACGTTACTGTAAACCAGCTAGTCTTTTCTGGTAGGTACCAATGTTGGATAACCAATACTACCCAGCTAAAGTTGAAGAGGGGGGAACACCAGGAAGATAAAATCAGAGGTTCAATTCAATTACATCACAACAATTATCACAAATGTTAAATACTAGTTAATTATATAGGAACATCGGCTAGATAATAGAATATACAAAACAACAAACAATATAATTAACTTTAAACCGAGATATGAACTATGCAGTGGAATGTGGTTAATAAGCTGAAATAAAACAATTACACATGATAAAATGACAAATGAAACATAAAAATATCAAACATTATTAAATAAGTTGACAGCAAATACATGTCAAAATTCTATAGCACAAATACAGTCCCAGAGTCAGACACTAAATGTTTATATAAATGCATGTTAGTTAAATATATGAAACCTAGTAAGCGAACGTTAAAAAATATTCATTCTGATAGCATCAGTTAAAACGTACCTTTTAAAATTTAAACACATCCTAGCATTACAAGTTCTAACTAAAAAAAAATACACAACAATTTTGTGGTGAATTCAAGTTCTATCTTAAAACCAAAATAAATATAACATAGAATATAACACTGTTCATATTCAAACTTGCCTAATAATTTGATTCAATACAATGTCAGTATTTATCATTAATTGTCGTAAAATTACAGTAATTATTATTATTTATTATTATTACGTACTCAACAGGAATAATCCAATTATAGAGTAACGATACATACAGATATTTTATAATAAATATCTATAGTACTAACTAGAATATTACAACAAGTTAATTAACATGCTACTTAACTCCTTGTAAGACAGCCCAAAAATATCACACTGATTTGCTATATTAATGTACAACCTACACATTGTGTATAGTGGTGAATTAATCAAAAGATTTGTCCTAGGGGTTTCTGCTAGATAAAAGGTACTAGGTAACCAAGTGGGGTAAGTCGGAACATATATGCTAATGTACTGCAAAACATGTGAGTTATCTACCTTCCCATGTACTAGTTTATGCAGGTAAAATACGGCGTTTACATTTTCTCTTGATTCCAATGTTTGTAAGTTAAACAATCCCAGTAAGTTCTTTTTTGACATATTCCAGTCATAATGCCCTGTTGATTTATAGTAAAAAAAAAGTACCTCTGCAATAAGTGCAATGCAATTGTAGTTTCAAGTTTAAATCTAAAATCACACTCATTTATACATAAAACAACCGGCATCAAATTCTAAGCCAAAAGCAACAGGTAACACATAAATATTCCCTTCAATGATTAAATAACTAATGGTTTTACAATAAATACCAACATCATATTCAAAACAATGCTCCGACTGTCGACTCGATCGACCGTCTCGACATGCACCTTCTGATACTGTAAATTCTGACGTCATGGAATGCATTCAGAAGCCTGCAAGTGATTACTGAGCTACTCTAACAAATACCTTCGAATATCGAAATGTACACTAAAATATTTGTAATAATTATCGACCAATGAGAAATCACTTACAAACAGTACAGATTACTTCATTCGCCCCTTTGAAAAAGTTTCGAACGAAAATCATGAGGCTGGACATCTTCAGCACTCCTTTAAATAGAAATATATTAGCATGCCCCTTAACGTCAAACCAACCAATAGCTAACTGGGAGTTCTCTATAAAAACCCAGGACACAACGAAGTTATAACTGACAGTGTAAGGATATCAGAATTGAAACACCAAGATCTATCATAGGCAGATCTCCTTCCAATGCGGCAACCAAGAGTCGGTATGATAGCTACCGTACCTTTCACTAACTGCCAATAATGGTAACAGGTTCAAGTATTGAAATAAATTAGCAACCCACAAAAGACGTTAGGATACCGCAACCTAATTGCGCGATGTACGCTCGTGTAGAGACGTATTGGTGTTGCTCTGTGCTAATATCAATTTTAATACCTTGCAATAATTTTATGTGTGTGTATTATTACCGTTATCTTACTATGCCTTTTACTCGAGAACAGGTGAATGATATTACTGATAACATTAAACAATCCATAACTAACTTAATGCAAGATGTCAAATTCATGGAGGTTAACACTGAAAAAGTGTCCGATAGAATAATGCAACCGTTAGAAGATAAGTTGGCTGGTTTACACAAAATTATAAATGAACTTAAAAAAAAGTCGATTTAAAAATAAAGCTAGATGACCTAGAAAACTACACTCGTCGAAATAATATAAGAATTTTTGGTATGGAAGAAAAGGTTGATGAGGAACTGTTAACTATGATTCCTAAATTGTATACGGAGAAGTTAGGTATTAGAATTACAGAAGCTAATATAGATGTGCATCACAGGGTTGGAAAAATAATCAGTGGAAAGTCACGGGCTGTTATTGTGAAGTTCACGGCTCACAGAAGTAAATATAAGGTTTTAAGTAATAAAAAATTGTTAAAGGGTTCCAGTATTCGAATAGTAGATTTATCTAGGCATAAATATTTGCTTTACCAGGAATGCTTAAAAAGATATCAAAAAGGTGAGGTATGGTCAAAGAATGGAAATATATGTTATCAAAAATGGTCAACGAACTAAGGTCACTGATATCACACAAATAAACTAGAATAGATTTACGTCCAGTTTGTGTGTTCCTTGTTTATTGGTTTTATACAGTAATTTAGTTTGTAATATTTAAGAAAAATCATTGTTTATTATTAATTACTGGTGTAGGGTAGGCAGGTTATATAGTGTAATCGATTTATTTAGCATGTGATTGACAGCAAGTAATTTTTACAGCAATCCCAATTATAGCAAGTGATTATTCCTGTTGTTCAGTATTTACACTCAATTACCAAATTTATTTTAAGCAGTTACTGTAATTATGCAACAACTTAAGTTAGCACATTTAAACGTTCGCTCATTGCAGTCACATTTTCAGCAAGTTAAAGAGGTGATTTTGTTGAATGATTTTGACATATTCGGAACTAGCGCAACTTGGCTTCAGCAACATATTACATCTGGACAAAGTTAGTATTGTGAAATATAATATTGTTCGTAAAGATAGACATACTTGGGGAGGGGGAATTGCAATATATGTTAAGAATACCATTAAATATGATATTATACAAACAAGTAGCAAAATAATCCCCATAGGAGGTATTATAAGGAACTTTTTGATGTATTAGAAGATAGTATGAGATACTTTACTCGAGGTTGATACAGTATTTTGCATGGGTGATACGAATGTAGATTTGTTGTATTTTGGTAGTGTGGAAAGTAAATGTGCTTTTTGAGGATATAGGGTTTACACAGATGGTTAATCAAGCTACTAGGGTAACTCTTAACTCGGCAACATCGATTGACTATAGATTAGAATTGCTTGGTAACAAAGATGTTGTGCAGCTTTTAATATTTGCTTTTATTTGTGGAGAGACTTATCTTGTTGCTTTGCCTGTGCTTGTAACATATAAGCAGGATCAACGCATTTCTTTCCAGCAGGAACATTTTTTTGAATAATCTCAGGCAATATGCAATTGAAATAAAATCGGTCCAATTTTGGAACCATAATAGTTTCCCAAAAGCTAATATTTCTGTATATTTTTTCCACCAACAGTGGATTGTTATCACCGCTGTACACTACAAAGTAACAGACGTCTTTTGTTGAGATGTTCAGTTGCCCTTGAATCTACAACAATAATTATTACAAAATTAGTGCATACACACATACACACACACATGCACACACACACACACAGTTCGCCCACTTCATATTTGCATACCTGATAATAATAGTTGTGAGTCCTTTTAAGTTTTATTTCGCCATTGACTAGCTGGAGGCATGTTGTCTTATATTTAGCAATTCCTTCAATTAAAGATAAATGTTCTTGCACAATTTTGTACATACACTTAATTTCCATTATGGCATTACTGCCTATAAGTCCTAGAAAAGAATATCTGTATATCTATACTGAAAGCAATGCATACCATCTGGTGTTGCTCCCAAATATCCTCTTGCTAAGTCTACAAATAGGCCACATTCTCTTACCAAAATTTTCCTCTCCATCGAAAATCTTTCCTTGACCATTGGTTCCTTCATTTTACCATATTCTATAGCACGACTATTGGAAAAGTTTTCATATAGAATAGTTTTGACATGGCCATGGCAAGAGGTATGGTCCAGTCTTTTAACAACTGACCAAAATGAGACGCCGTCAACCTATTTCTTCTATTTAATAAAAAAATTGGATTTTCAAATTGCCCAATTGTTTTACACTGTATTTCTTCCTGCATTGTTTTTGTTATCTGTTAAAAGCAATGATACTTACACAATACAAGTTTTTCAAAAATGCTTACCTGCATGGCGTTTAATAATCTTTTTCTTTCTGACTCCATTTCTGTCGATGATATCTCTGCTTGCTCTGCTTTTGGTCCATATGAATTGTTTACAATTTTTGGTAACTTGATCTTTGTTTTTTTCTCGGTCATTTGTGTTACAATATGTCTTCTTGCAGCAATTAACTGCGCTTTATGTGTTTGTTCAGCTAGATACTTTTTAAAATAGTGACCCGGACTTACATTGAGAGCAGTCTTCCATGGAGTAGAATGCTAATCGAAGCCCTTGTCATATCGCAATCCTGTTAGATGTGATCTACTCTCAAAGGATCCTCTTTGGGTAAGATTAAGCCTCTTCCCAGCATTAAATCGTGCTAAGATACCCATAAACAGTTCTGCTCGATTATTTGTTTCAACATCCAACAACTTATGTGCTTTTTGTACAACTAAATCGAGTACCCCTAAAAAATAACACAATTTAGGATTAATCATTCAAAATCTGTAATAATATACCATTTATATGCAATAACAGACCAGTGGCTTGAATATTTGTGACTTGGCTCTGTGTGCTTTCGCCAACATTGACACAATATGAATCTTTGCAGTTCCGATGATCATTAAAAACATGGTTGGGTGTATTTAAAATATCTTCTTTTAGCACCTCCACATCTCCATTTGCATTACTGTAAATCACACTTTGAACAGAATTTTCCAGCTCTGCAATTATGTTTTTTGTCAATTGGTTTCTAGCAGGCAAATTTACAGTATCCTTTTTGATGCACCTTAATGCTTTTCCATAATTTTTTAAAACATGGTTAACACATTCTATTTTTTGTACAGCCGTACCATATTCCACATTTCGTCTAATACTAGCAAACACGTTAGAATCTCCATTGGCAATGAAGGTTTTGTATCGAAGTCCATGCATTTCGATTGATGTTTTAAAACCTTCGGTTATTATGTCAGCTTCCATTGCTGATGAACTTTCAGACCAGTTTCGATAACAAATGTGTTTACTTGGAGGAAGTTTTTTGTTGGTGGCTCTAGCACAAATCGAACAATATTTGTTACGAACTCCTAAAAACAATAACTTTTTGGTGCGCCTTCCAATGATAGCAGCCTAAAAAATATAAAACATTACTGCAATATTCAAACAACGCAATGGAAATTTTTATATGTAATTATTATATTTGTAAATAGAGTTTTACATCTGTTATATAAATAAATGTATGCAAAGCAAATAATTTATTTATTCAAGAATCTATCTACAAAAATTAAAGTCAATATTTGAGCACACATTTTCAAAATCGAATGAAATATATAATTAATTTTGTCCATTACTTCCACAAAGTATAAGAATTTAAAATATACTCACTTCCAAGCTCAAATACACCCACGCTAAATAAAGCTCTAAATGTTTGTTTATAATAATAACGAAATGTCACTCTATGAACAATAAACTACACATTCAAAAATAACAATTAGCGAATACAATATGTACATAAATGAAATAATACAATAAATACTATACAAATTTGTTTCGGAAAACGACCTTGGCTATTATTAGAATGCACTATGTACCTAACGCTTTGCTTGCATTCGAGTTTGCCGAAGGTCATTTACGACAAATACTTACAGGAATGAGATTGGGAAAGTAGCATCCTGCCGTATTTACTAAAGTTAAAATAAAGTAGTTCCCTCTATCATGCGAAAGCTATACCACAAAGGCGGCTATTTTAAAATTAGTTCGTGTTATGAAAATAGAGGGATGCTATCGCGCCCTTAAACTATTAATAAGAAGTGTGCGGTACTAACACAACTGAAAATTAATTCTGTTAGATCAGGAGCAAGCGTGTGAATAAATCTTTCCTTGCCCCACAGTATTTAGTAAATTAATAATAGTACAAAATAATGTAACGTCCTCTGACGAGGTAAACAAGATGTATAATTCATGTAAATTTATGCATCTGGACAGCGCTTGTCTACGATTATTCTCCGATTGACTGTACGTAAAACGTTCAGAATAAGAACAGCGCCCCTATCGGGCGGTAGTCCAATGCAAAAGTATATATTTGTTTCATAAGAACAGCACTCCTATCGGGCGGTAGTCCAATGCAAAATTATATATATATATATATATATATATATATATATTGCTGTGATCCTCACCAAAATTCGGGAACTAAGGTTTTCGAATCGAGCCCCAGCGTTGGGCCGCCCAAAGATGCTGTGAAACCTACAAAAAGCATCACCAGAGTAAACAAAAATATTCGAGCCTCTCGAATTGGGCACCAAGATTTACTGTGATTCTCGCCCTGGTGAATCTCTTCTGATAATCGCCTCTTTACTCTTTCCGCCTCGGCTGCTCACCTAGTTAAAACTTTGATCCTCATTCATAAAAAAAACAAACACATTCCTACCACAAACATCAACGTTAACTCTATTTACATCAATATTCATAATACATTAACATTTCAAGATTAAATTGTAGCATAAATTTCAGCATCATAAAATTTCAAGTTAAAATTGGTCATCATTTTAATTTGCATCCAGAATTAGAGTCCTTGTAGGATGCATACTAATTAAGTTAACAATGTGTGCAGACCTGAGTCTGAATAAAAGGGAGCATCTCCCACCCCTTTACGTTAATTTAACAGGTTAGTCTAATTGAGCTCAAAAACAGACCCAAATTCTCATCATAATCAAAAACATAAACCTGATAAATACTCCTTTCTACTTATACAAGAAAATTTTACCTTAAAATTAAAAATTTGTTGTTTATACAAATTTACTACTATCCATTTTTATCAAACAAGTTATAAAGATATTCAACACACACCAAAACATCAAAGATTGAACAACAATGCATAGGTTACCTGAAGGTTACTGCACTCGTGGCTTCAATGTACATCGTCCTAGCTAACCACACCATTCCAGCTGGATTGTTTACGTCCTAGGATTCCTGGTCGCCTTTTAAAATTTTTTTACACCACCATTCGTCTAAATTGTTTCAGGGCTTCTCAGGAACTCATCTATGTATATCTAAATCTTGTTTTGTAGATCCAATCACGTTTACTAATAACACTTGATTACTCACTCCCGAACAAAATAGCAAAGAAATTCATAATTCGTTCACGCTATACTAAAAACTGCATACTTCAATGTATTTATTTATCGCTACTAATTTGGATAATTGGTACAGTAATACCCGCAGATATTACTAGACTTTATTACCTTATCTATCTTCTCTAAGTGTACTAATAACTTTTATTGTAGCACGTAATCACCATGTATTCTACTTAAAGTATTAAATAATCAAAAAATAAAGAGCAAAACTGTTTAGTGTCGAATAAAATCAAAAATCTAAGACAGCGAAACTCCTATAAACACGGGTTTATATAATGGCCCGCTTGCACGTCGAATTTGTCCCGCAACGGACAATTTTTAGAATTTCGCATTCTCTGTTCCCTTTCGACGGTCCGGCACAGCGATTCTACTGAATTTGCACACGTCCCAGTTGAAAATCTAAGAATTTTACACACGGCTCGCAACGCGTCCGCGAACAACTAATTAATTTACACACTAACTGCTATGCTTTCCCCTCTCATGTTTGCATCTTATTTCAACCAATCGTGGCCCTAGTGAAGCTTCACAAATCACGCCTTTATTAGCAGTGTCTCTGCTTTACGCGTTTATCCATCCCTTTCTACCTTGGTCTGAGTGGTACAAATCGATATTCTTTACTATTTGTTATTTAAATCCACGTAAATTCTTACGTAAGTAAAATAACCCCTAGTCTAGCCTTTCCTGCTAAAACATCCGACCGTTTCCAATATACGTAGAATCTGCATATTTATCAGCTCGAATTTATTAGAATTTGACATTTAAAAGTTTGCAGGTGTGTGCTCCTAATGAACGTTTTAATTATAATTCTCCGAGCTTTGTTTTCATGGTATTTTAACCTTGGATTTTCACAGGCTTTTATGGTTATTATATATTACTAATGGTTAAATTAACTCCAATTAAAATAATAATGAATGGTATTGATTTCTACCCTTTAATTTTTAGCGAATACTAATTAAATATTAATTATTATCTGTACACTTTGTTTAATACCCGTTACTTAAAAATTGAATTAATTAATATAAATTTCGCACGTAATTTCTATTTGTTTCTTTATACAGGGTGATTAAAATTATTTGATGTCGTTAATTAATTTTCTACCCTGGTCTACATTTGAGTAATATATATATATATATATATATATATATATATATATATATATATATATTTGAAAAAATATATATTACAAAATATTTTACATATATATTAGAAAAAATATATATTTCGGTATTTATTATAGACACAAACGGCGCCTCATAGTAAACGGGTCTTTAAATTTGTTTTAATAAAAAATGCAAGGTTTAAAAGCATTTAGAGGAACTGGGTTATAATGAGCTCAAAATAGACCAGAATAAAATCAAACTAGGGTTGCATGTGGGGCCCATCTACTCGTATTAAATAGAATTTGTTGAAATATATTAAAATCAAGGACTTTAATGATTGAGGTGGTAACAGTTTTAGCAAACTGTCTGTACCAAGGTGTAAATATGTTATTAATAATGGAAACTTGTTAATATGTGTAAATAAAAGGTTGTACGTTTGTTGCATTATTTGATTGGTAATTTCAGTTGACTGTGTGTGTGAGAAAGGAATGTACTTAAAATGGTTGGTATTCAAGAAGAAGCCGATTGCTGAGCTAGCCAGGATGTGCAGAAATAAGGAGCCGTTCAAAAAGACAAGTGTAAGAAATTATTTTTTTATTTTTTTTTTGATCATTTTTTCAGAGACTTTTATGACCCCCCATTCATGGAGCTTGATTGGTTTTTAAGAAAATTACGAGTGTTCCGGACAGTTCACGGCAATATATATTAATATAATAATGGACTAGTCAGACTTATTGTAAGATACACATGGTAATTCTTCTTTGGGAAATAGTCCAATTAAAAAGACAGATTGAAAATTGATATTTAATCAAAAACCTAACGTTTCGGTATGTCTTTATACCTTTTTCAAACGCTAGAATGGATACAGAAAATAGAGTTAGCAAAAAATACAATATAAGATGCTGACTACTTACTTTGATTATTATAATATTTAAAATTGAGTGAAAATAGATCAAAAGATTTACATTATATTTGTGGGTCACAAAATAAAACATTTAAAAAGTGCCTGAAGGGCACGTCAGGCCATGATGGTGGTTTAAACGGTAACTGACAAATGAATGTAACAAGATTATACAAAATTGACAGGAGAATGTTCCAAAAGTGGTATCAGTTATAACACCTTAAAGATAAATATTTCAACGATGTTTAAAAATATCATTATTGTACAAAGCAGAGTAGACATTGTGAACTTTATTAACATCCATCTTATTATTAATAGGGTTATCTTCCTTGTTAATGTGGAAGAACTCGATGAATAACCTAGTTTTATAGTTGGTTTCGTTCATCAAACAAAGGTGTATGTTAGGTTGCAGAAACGCAAGAAGACAATGCACATTTGGAGGAGTTTTTTCTGCAGTCGCTCCTGTGCTGGGTTAAGCGACTTTTTAGCCACTGACTAGTCTGTTCAATGTAGCTATTGTTATAACTGCACGTGATCTTGTAAACAACGTTACTATTTAACAATTTAGGAGTACGATCCCTTAATTTAGTAAATAAACTCTGGATGGAGTGAGTATACTCATAGACGATAACAACCTTAGGCTGTTTCAGTAATCGTACTAGTAGAGGTTATCTCCTCTACTAGTACGACGTGTATACACGTAAAAAGTTCGAAGTCATGCCTCGGGTATGATAATAAAGTGACAATTCATTATGGTGCACAAATTTAACATTGTGTTAATGGAAGGATTTCATCATTTAGTCCACTTAACATATCCAGCTCGTCGACTTACGAATAGGTGATAAGTGTAGTAACTATTTTATTGTTTAATTACATCAATCACGCACTCCATGCCGAACAGGTAGTGTTAACTAAATAAACTTAAGAATATGTAATTCTTTATTATAATACGTATGTTTGAAAATAAATTTAATTACACTTTTAATTTTAACAAAAAGATGAGTTGTAGAAAATGTATAGTGTTCAACATGTGCAAAAAATACAATTCCTCACTTGTTTCAATTGCATACAAAATTAAAGTTCGTATTAAAATTTTGCCAAATCTGCATGAAACCAACAATTTTTCTGCACTTGTTGCACAATATACTGTTACATGTAGATCTACATAAACACAGAGTTATCCTAATAACTAAACATTGCACTTTTTACAGTTTGCATCTAGTACACTGGGTTAAAGCGGTACGAGACAGTATAAATGTTTCCAGTGACAATATGTGTGAGGACGACATTATGCTAGAATATATACAATAGTTACAACCCTTAAACAATAATCTATATTAATAATGTAAATGTCAATTCAAGATCACACATATACAATAAAATAATTAATTTTCTTAATTCATAAATGCTTATTATTTATCAAGAAGTACTATTAATTTTCAGCTAAAGGTATCTTTCTAACTGCTTTACTGTAAATTTTTCTCTGCGGCTTTGTATAATGATTCTTATCCTATATTTGATTAAAAATAAAAAACCATATATACATTTAATATGAACACGCTCCAATAAACTATGAAACAAGTACCTACTAACTTATATTCTTTTCATTTCAGTCAGTGCTTGGAATGTAACCCTTATTTTTACTTTCGAGCAACCCAATATAGCAAAGACAGTATCGATCAAAAAATCAAGTTTGAAAATTTAACAGAACGTGACAACGGGAACCCTAGAAATAAAACAAAGCAAATTTATTGGTTGAAAGTGAACCTTAGTCACCCTTTTAAATAATGTCGTTAAGACCAGATCATCGGCGTGTTTTATTATAATTTTTTGTGTTTAATATTGTATATTACCCAAAATTAGATATTTATTTTAATTTGGCCCACATTTAACATTTACTTACTATTAAAACACTTATTTGATGCCAATACTATACATTGCTTATTGTTCTTCTCTGAGAAGTCATCTTTAAATTATAAAATTTTGTATATGGACAATATGAATTATTTTTACGAAACTAAATTAATTAATAAGAAAATCATATAACTTTTTTTGGCAACTCTCAAATTTCAATACTTACTTTTAGTCATAGCTCACCATGTGGTGCAATATACTATTAAATAAGTGTGTTTAGATCAGTATTAGCAAAGTAGTCCAATTGTATACTGTTGATCACTAGCTTGTTTTGATTATGTATTATACTTGGACCTCAATGCTTAAAATATGCATTTATGAAACAAATATCTGTTTACTTGTATGATTTTGGAATGGCCTTGAACGTATTGTTTTGGGAAAATATATGGGTGTGGTTTATTTACTAAAAGTATATTTTAGTACCTGAGTTTAAACTTATATATCTGTGATTCCATTTAGTCTCTCAAGGGTTCCTGCACCATCCTTGAAATTGTTTGGGTTTATATAGTTTACCATAGGAGATGCAGTGGAATCCATTTTTTATGTTCAATAAAGTAACTAACACATTTCATGCTCTTTCTTGATATGAAGCCCAAGCTAGCCATTGAGAAGTTTAAATAGCTCTTTCGTGTTTAATATTTTTCATTAATAGCTTAATTTTGAGGCTTTTGCAAAAAATTGGATTTAATTTTTATGCAGTTATATATTTTTTCTTATGTTGTAAAAACTATTCATAAATGAAGGAAAACATTATCGGCTTAAATTTGTTACTGCTTTAAAGAATAAAAAAATAATTAAATAACATACTGCGCTTGTACACAAACCAGTGATGCATTGAAAAGATACAATTCGTGAGTTGCTGTTTCCACTACATAAATTGGTTAGAAATGCCACTTAAGACTTGGTATTCATTTCAAAAAGTTAGTCAAGCAATAGACCAACTTCACAAGTACATTAACAAAATATGAGTTACTACAGACACACTGTTTTTAAAAAATATCTTTTGTATCAGTTGTAATTAAATAACTGCTACTGCGTAACTTCTAACCTTTGTATATAAATTACTAGATATAGTTTCCAAATTTACTTGACGTTGGTTTAGCAATAACTAATCCCAGTAAACCAATCACAAAACATAAAAAGAATACTTTATTTATAGTATAAACTTTATGAATGGTAGGTAATTCATATTTTGGCTTAGATCAGATATAAAACCAAATACTGTTTGAACGGCAAACAAATTACTGTAACTTTTTTTTTAGTTTTGTTTAGTTGAGTGTAACAAAGACAAAACTAATTTCCTCAATTATGGTTTCTAAATTTTAATATTTTTATTTAAGGTAAATAAGGTGTTTACTTTCACAAGGAAGAGACATCGTTTTGTAGATCAGTGTACTCAACCAAAATATTAGCAAAAACTAATAAATTTAAAAATTATAAAATATATAATTCAAACTGTAAATATACGTATATCTTAAAACTCGGGATATTTCCATCGGGAATGTTTGTATGGATCATCTTTCCGTACATCCTCTAGTCAGGCAATTGCTTTCGCATCTGGTAAGAAAGCCTCCCAGTATTTTACTAACTAAGAGTTAACATTTGTTAAATATGCAACTGACAATTTACATAAACTCACCTGTCCTTGATGATTTAAATGATTCTCTAAATAGGTTATAAACATTTGTTTAAAATCAGAAATTCGAGATTTTTCAAATCTTTCCATTTCCATTTTTATAGTTCTTGATATTTTATCAAAATTCTCTTGGCCTCTTTCCACTTTAGCTTCCCACTAAAACAAAAATAATTTATAATCTAATCTACATACATTTCAATTTAAATATAACAAATAATTAAGTGACAATACAAAGTGTTAATATCTACTTAACGTACTTTTAAAATAATTATAAGTTGGAACTTGAATATTTTATTATTCAAGTCTCCTTTTGCATCAATTCTGTTCTAGAGGTTATGTTGAGTACCCCAGATAGGACACTTTGGCACCACCGGTGCAGATGTCCATTGTGTTTTTAAAGACTTTTATTGGAGGGACAACATTGTTTGTAATATGATGGTGATTCGGTTGTTAAAAAAATATTCAAGCAAAAAAAGAAAAATCTTTAAGTTTTAAAGCATAATCAACACCTGCATTCGCAAAGGGCGCAGCTGGAGTAATTCACTCGAGGTAAATTTCCCATAATACTGTTGGAAAAGTTTGGTTTTGCCTTAAAACATGTTACACATTGTTTAACTATCTAACGAGCCAGGCTTTTTCATGCAATCGGCCAATACTTCTGATGCACTGTATACAACAACGTTTGACCACCTGCATGTAATGATTTTGAGTATTCATCCTCAAATATTAACTTTGATAACGAATGCTTTGAACAGAATAAGATAGGATGCTTTAGATCCTCGAGAAGATTTGAATTATCTAATCTTCCACCAACGCGTAAAACATCGTCTTTATCCAAAAAAGGACAGACAAAATTCTACTTTTATTGGAAATACCTTTTCTTTGTCTAAGTGCCTTAAACTCTTCAGGGAAAGATTCAACTTGTGATTGTTTTACAACAATTAATGTAACATAATCAACCTCACTTTTTGTTAATAGTTTAACATTTTTAGTTTTAGTTTTTCAATTCGCAATAAAATGAAAGCAATAAGCAACACTGAAAATTAATCTATTAAAATTATAAAATCGAATAATGTCAATTACTTTAGTGTCATTACTAGTTAAACATGCATTTTCTTGTTTGTGCAATTCGGGTAAAAATGTTGTTTCGGTGTCAAATTTTGAATAACACTACATTTTGTTGAAGAAAGAAAGGACCTTCTCACCACATCCTTAAAGTTGGTAAAACTAGGGGATTAATTCGCACGTCAATAAATCAGCAGGGTTCTCCTGAGACCTAACATGATTCCATTGACAAATTTCTGTTAATCTTTATATAGTTGCTACACGATTAGCTACAAATTGCTTTAATAAATTTGATTGGGTTTTTAACCAACCTAAAACTATGGTTAAATCACACCATAAATATATTTTTCTGGCCTTAAAGTAAGCGAATTTAAAACCTTTTCTACTAATCGAGACAGTAGAAGTGCTCCACATAGTTCTAAACATGGAATTGTACAAGTCTTTAAATGATTAACTTTAGCCTTCGCACATAATAATCTTATATGAACTGTTCCACCACTGCTTAGTGATTTTACATATATCGCCGTGCCATACGCCTTCTCCAAAGCATCAGAAAACCCAAGAATTTCAAATTGAAAAGTCTGTCAACCTTATGCACCGCTCTATATTTAAATCGTTTAAAGCCAAAAGACACTCGAAAACTCAACCATTCAGCTTTAATAGAAATTGAAACTTCGTCGTCCCATGCTAATTTTTCTTGCCAGAGCTTTTGTAAAATAATTTTAGCAATTGTACAAGGTGACAATAGTCCAATAGGATCAAATACCTGAGCAATTTCAGATAGAATTGTTCGCTTTGTAATTACTAAATTTTTAATCTCGCTAATATTAAACCTGAAACAATCTACTCTAACTGCCCATGTCAGACCAAGTGTCTTTTTGTTTTCATTGGGTCCCAGATCTATTTTATCGTTTTTTAAACCATTACAAGTAATTTTATCGGTATTGGAAACCCACTGACGCAAATTGAAACACCCTCGTTTCAAAACAAACGAAATTTTTTTAATAGTATCTTTAGCTTCTGCAACGCTGTCAGATCCACTCAGCACATCGTCGACATAAAAATTAAGCAATATTATTTCAGATATTTGAATATATGACTGTTTGCAATCATGACCTAAATGCTGCAAACATCAAATTGTTAAAAAGATGCAGATGCTGTTCCGTATGTCACTGTATTTAACTCGTATGCCTGTAATTTTATATCGGATGTAGGCCAATACAACATGCACTGCAATCGCCTTTGAATAGGGTCTACAAGAACCCAACGGTACATTTTCTCAGTATCGCTACAGAAAACATACTTATGTTGCATAAAACGAATTAATGTTGAAAGAAGATCATCTTGCAATACAGGGCCTACCATCTGTAGATCATGAATAGATTGCTTGAACTTGTCGCCTGAGATGCATTGAACACCACACGCAACTTCATGGTTTTGCCGCTCTCCTTTAATACTCCATGAAGCGGCATAAAATACTGCTTAGCATCAGAGAAATATTCTACCTTGGTCATATGACCTAGTCCTTCAAACTCAAGACAAAAAGTTAGTGTATTTCTGACCAAGTGCTGCATTAGATGCAAATTTCCGCTCTAAATTAAGAAATTGTGATTTAGCTAATTCAAAGGGTTCTCCTGAAACATCTAGGAATGCCTTTAATGGAATAGACACCATGAACTTCCCGTCCTCTATGCGCTTATAATTATTTAGGAAATGTTTTTCGCATTCCTCCTCTTTTAGGGAAAATTGCCTTGTAGCATTAATTTCTTCCAGCTCCCAAAATCGTTGTAGTTGTGTTAGAACATTTACTTTAATTAAATTACACTATGTGACGCCTTTAGGCTTTTTATTACTGAATACTGGCCCTGATAAAATCCAACCAAAAGTGGTTTCTTGTAAAATAGGCATGTATTTTCCTAATTTAATCTGCCCCCCACAAATAAAGTTTCACAAATAATCCCTACCTATTAAAATATGTATAGGCTGTGGCTCAAAAAATTTAGGATCGGCTAAATTTAGATTTTCTGGCATAGAAATATCATCTTTATCCAACTTAAATGAAGGTAAGGGATGAAATATTTATTAATAGATTGTACAGTCAAGTCGCACTTATGTTCGATTGTTGACAATGACTGACTAAGCCCTGATACTGTAAAGTTTATTTTAGTTTTATATATTTTTAGACATTCAGTCAATTCTTCAGTTATAAAACTTTTGTGAACCTGTATCCAAAAGACCTTTAACAATATACTCGTTATTGTCCTTATCTCGCACCTTTACAGATATAGTCGAAAACAAGATGCGTATTTACAGAAATTGGAGACAAATTCATCGCCGCTATATTATTCGCCTCAGTTGCATTAATATGCAAGAGCGAATTGTGCTTTAATTTGCAATTGATACAACAACCAAACTTCAAATCCTTCGCATAATGATTTTCTTGCAAACAATTTTCGCACTACTTTAATTCTTTAATCTTTTTTACGCGGTCTTCTACAGTTAAATCTTTAAATTATATATATTTATAAATAGTGTGACCTTTTTTTCAATAATTGCATACAATACTGTTTGCCATTAATGCCTTTGTAAACTGCCGTGGTTTATTATTATAAGTTTTACGAGATTTGTCAGAATGCTTTTCTAACCCGCCAACCTCAAGAGTTTCTAATAAATTTGATCACCCTTTTAAACATTTAAAGAGATCCTCTAAAGTAGGAAAATTTTTGTCGCCCTTAAAAGCTTTATATACTAACGGAACATCCCAATGTTCTATTGGTAAATGAAGAAACTTTATGCTCTTCAAATGTGTGTTAAAAGTTCTATAAGCTTTCGAATTTGAAATGATGATTCACTAGTCAAAACTTCTAGATTAAAAATAGATTTTATATGGTTATGAACGAGTAACCTTTTATTGTCGTACCTTGAACATACAATTTCCCATGATATCATATAATTCGAATCTGATATGGGTATTGCTTTAATCACTTGTTCCGTGCAACTATTTTGCAAACTAGCCTTTAAATAGTGAAGTTTTTGAGTGTTTTAATATCTTTATTAAGACAAATAAGTGATTCAAATGTATTTTTATAATCGAGCCATTTAACGTACAAACCGTCAAATTTTGGCAAATTTATCGTTGGCAAACGTATGCCTGAATTAGAAGTGTCAGGAGAAGATGCTCGCCTAACATCCTTTGATAATTTATTATGAGCTGATCCTTTTGAGGAAGCATCTGAGCTATCCCGTGAGCCTACTTGTGGTTTTACATCTGATTCATAAGTTTGAATCGTGTACTGAACTTTAGACATTACAGAAAAATATGCATCTTCAAATTGGCCATCATCCTCATAGCCCGCAGTATCTTCGGGATGCGCAAGATAATCAATTTTTATTGAATCGCCTCGTATTCCTCCAGCAAAGGGACAAAATGAGTATAACGCTCTTTCAGTTCAATATACTTAATTTCTTCATTTAAAACTGTGAACTCTTGTTCATACTTTTGTTTAAACTTAGTTAGCTTGGTTTCGAGAACACCTCTCTTTGCTATAAACGTCTTTAATTGCTCAGACATATTTGAAAAATACTCTATAATTAAACAAAACCTTTTAAATTGTGTAAGAAATTCGCTAGAAACCAATCACATAAATCGCATCAAAACTTTTAGGCTTTATGTATTAAAATTGACTTTCTTAATTTTTCAAACACTAAATAAAAATATTATACGCTCAAACCTACTTTACTCACTTGGCATAAGTTAAATATGACAATAAGGGTAATATTTGAAATTGTAAATACAACCACTAAACCTTTTTGATTATATAATACTAATTTCAATGCTTTGCTGTCTTGCAAAACATGCAAATAAAGCTTTTCTATAAACCACTAAAATGCTTTCAGTTCGCACAATACAATGCAGTTATGAATATGACTACTGCTAGCATAGGCAACATGCCTTTCTCAAGCTCAAGGTTAGACGCTTGCAAGAACTTGTTTGTTAAAGTAATAAAATCGCATACAAGGCCCAATAAGCTCTTTAAAGCCTTAATATTTTCTGCCCTCTGGCAATATTTTAACGCAAATCGAATCTGTGCATATGAAAATCACTAATTTAATTGGAGTAGCACCACATTAAAACGTATTATAAACATAAAATTAAGGTTGTAACCTCAAATTTACACCAATTATTAAAACTTTAATGGAAAAATTACTTGATTCCTCAAAATAAACTTTATTTTATTGATAAAGAAACTTTTATACAGGTACGTGGACCAATCCTTGTTATAATCTTTGATAATTTAATAATCGCCTCAACTTCAGGAATTTTAAAGTTGGTGTTTCTTCGCTCTGTGGCATATACGCTTAATGCCAGTTTTAATGGATATTAATTTCCAAAGGATTCGGCTCAAACACCATATTTAGTAGTGACGTGATCTACAGTTCAGTTTGCAGATTAACACTGCCAAACGATAAAAAATGCGCAAAATAAATATGAAATGCAGAACCATTTATTTATCGAACATTATTGATTAATGCATGAACCTTTATATGTTTTACAAAAATAACGACTTCGTCTGTAGATGTCTCGAACGTGGACAAAATTATATATGCCCCACTTCCACAATGTTTTCAACAACGCCAGCTATACAATGCAAAATATAAATTCAAACTAAGACTTAATAAAAGACAAGATTTATTTCTGTCTATGTTGTCAAACTAATTTATTACAAGAAGATAATCACTTGAATGTAATTTAGCATTTATTCAGAATATTTCTCCTTATCAAAAATAATTATCAAAAATAAACAAACTATAAAACACCCAATCATTACAATATGACAAAAATGCAACAACATAACGTTAAAAGAAATGACACAACCAATTATGAATTATATACTATTTATAACATAATGGTTCGAATATTCTCATTAAATTCTCGGCTGTGAAAAAAACGCTTTAATAAAGCAATGTTCAGGTAGTACTGAAAGCATTGTTTTCTAGATAATACTGTATGTAAATATGGAAGAAAAAGTAAAGGTGTACTTGAAATTTGGATTCTAAACATTTATAGTGAATTCCAATAAAAACACGCTTATATTAATGTTACATTTTTCCCTGCTCATTCGAAAGTGTTCTTAAAACTTGTCAAATCCGTACTATAGAATAATGGTTTTATATTCATTTATTTGCTAGAACAATATTAATATCGCCTTCTTTAAATAGCATTGTTTTCAACCGTATTTGAAATCCTTAACACTGGGTTTATCTTATCCAAAATAGATTTTCAAGTGTCAACTATCATATGTTTAATAACGTTCAAAATTCATATACGTCCAGCATTGCGCAGTGCTGAAGAATATCTCTTTAATCAAATGTTACAAAGCTTTTTGTACCTGAATGCATCTACTGTTGTGTTATTAATTTATTGAAGTTAAAATTTATTTTATTTGAACTTCAAGCTTTTTAAAATATAACCTCGTTGTTCGGTAGTTGAATCTGCTGAACATAGTCATAGGTGGATTAATCATCTGTGTCAAATCTTGTAAATTGACATTTGTTGTATATATTTAACTTAGCGGTCTCTAGCTTTAAAATCTTTAGCTTTCGAATTTATTTTGCATGTCCAAACAGTCTTTTCATAATTGTATCAAATTTTATTTATCACTGTGCAAAGATTTTTTATTGAAATGAATTTGTTGCCTGGTACAAGTTAAATTCCGTGTTCACCGCTGAAGAAACTAAAGCAATTAGATAAGAGACTTATCTATAGTTAATGATTTAGGTACATACACAGCTTGCAACTGAAGTACCATCACAAAAAGATACTGAAATTGTACTTAAAGTTAGTACCACAATGGGTAAGTTTAAATATTTACCTTTGGATAGATTTTAATTTTTATTTTGTAGGTGTTTCAAACTCAACTGTTTATGGAACCCTAAAAGAATATGAGAAAACAGGCACAATTTCCAAACACTGGGTGGGTGTTCTGCTTGTGCGAAAATTATAATGAAAGTGTTTTAACCTCAATTCAAAGATTAGTACATAATTTCTTTTTTAAAAACGAACTGTCTAGTTTAAATAAAATCATACGTAAGTTGAGAATACCACAAATGAGTTGTTCGTCTTTGCATAAATTTATGAATAATTTGAAATATTTTAAAGGCAGTCACAAAAGTGTATTAACTGAACACGGCAATATTATTAGATGGATGCGAAAGTATCTGCTTACTATTAAAGAGTTAGGGAAGGAGGGTAGAAACATTTATCACCTTGCTGAGATGTTAATTAATGAGTCATACCAAACAAAATCTGTGGGTAGAAATTGGAAAGAGGCATTTATTGAAGGATTATCGACTGAAACCAAATAACATTTGGAAAAGGAATGCGGCTTTTGTGGTGCACGTAGGATCTATAGGTTTTGTAGAAGATGGTTTATACCATTCATAGAGCAAATGAACCGTCGATTACCATGAGACTCGACTGAGTTTTAAAAATTGTTCACACATACATTTTCAAAATTACTAGATGCTGTTGTAATTTTAATGGACTGCATCAAATCACAGTCACGATTAAAAGTGATACCAATCACATCTTCAAAAAAGAACATGTAAGAATGGCTACGATCAAAAATATTCAATTTAGCAACATCAGAACTGCTCCATTTAATTAAATTCCCTAAGGAATAATATAACAGTTACACAATTGATGAAATGGCTACAACTAATAACATATGTGTGTTACGCTACTACCTTATCGTTGCAAATTCAATTCAACTGAGTTCTAAGGGCACAAATTTAAAAAAAAGTTGTAGCAAAAAACACAACTTTTAAATTGTCAGATGAAAAGTTGATAAATGCTATTAACAATGTTACGGCTGTTCCTTGGAGTAACTGTATTGAGCATGTGATAAAGGAAGAAGACAATCAGTGTAGATTAGAGGTGTTATAGATAACGTGCTGAAACCTCTGATTATTTCATTAGCACTAATAGTTGTTCTGAAAGTTTGAATAAGGTCATCAATAATATTTAGTATGTTATTTACTGATTGTTTACAATTAAATATTAATTTCACATATATATTCTTATTTATTATACCGGACAGCCCCATTGCACGTTAAAAACTCAGTGAGTACATCTTTACGTAATTATTTAACAGTCAATTTAGTTTGCTAACGTTTATATTTTGAAACTGTAATAATTTTCCATTATAACCTCACTTTTAGAAATTATTATATTAATTTCATACTTTTGTATAATTTTGAAGTTCGATTCAAATTTGCAGCCAAATGTAATCTGGTAATATTTTCTAGTTACTTTTAACAATGCAAATCATGCTTTACATTTGCTGTTCTTAGTTTTTTATGTATTACAGTGGGGAGTACACACGGCTCTGTCAAGGATTCTGTTGTTCACCTTAGGCCTACATGTACGTATGTTCAAGTTGCTGTTACACTTATTAATAAATAGTCAACTCGGAAAAATGCTTACAGTTATTTCATTTAAAATCACAACAGTGGAGATGAGTCGAAATTATTTTCTCCTAGTTAGTCGATTGGGAAAAATTCGTTTTAGTAATTCACGTGTTAGTGCAATTTAAAATTGTATTATAACGATCATGGTCAAGATCAGTTCAAGTTTTCGTACTTTATTAGGTTATTGATATTTGAACAAGGTTTTGTAAATTTAATACCATTTAATTAAATTTCACCAGTTAATAAACATTTGTTAAAAGTATTGGAAATGGCTGATAATGACACCACAAATGGAAATCATTATGTCTGTTCAACAGTTAGGAGCTAATG
Organism: Platerodrilus igneus; assembly: GCA_036346225.1. Classification (NCBI taxonomy): domain Eukaryota; kingdom Metazoa; phylum Arthropoda; class Insecta; order Coleoptera; family Lycidae; genus Platerodrilus; species Platerodrilus igneus. The sequence continues at coordinate 217,997 of JARFIW010001778.1, read as the reverse complement.
AACCGTTCCAATATTATTTGAAGCGGCTATAACTGTTTTTTGAAGTTAATCACAAAAGCGATGCAGAAAAAGTTTCTATACTGTTAATGCTAATTGTATCAGAAATTTACACGGTACTTAAAAATTTTATCGTTCTTGTTGAACCCAAAAATAAAATGTTTCGCGAGTTGGTTACAAATCTTAAGAAACATTATATACCACCTTTGGAAATTGCTAAACGTTATAAATTTTACACACAACACCAACAAAACGGACTTTATAGTTAGTTTAAAAAAGCTGGTGTGTACGTGTAATTTTGATAAATTTCTAAACGACGCCCTCAGGAATATATTAATTGCGGGTTTAAGAGACAAAACAATGGTTCGTAAATTACTTTCAAAACCTAAGTTGGATTTTGAAAAGGCTCACAAGCTATGCATTGATTTAAAAGTTGATAAAAATGCAAAGTCAAGTTTTCCAGGATGTTTGAACAGTTTCAAATGTTAGTAAAGTTACACAAAAGTATTAAAAATTCGATTATATTCCTGTTGTACATCAACCATTAAAACATTTAATTGTCCCAACAGTTAAAAAAAATAAAGATGTTTGCTCAAAGTGTAAGCAGAACCATTGTTACGTTCACCTTCCGATAGTGTACTAAACCTTAAGCCATTTTGGTTAATTATTCATTCGCATAGATTCTGCTTCCAATGCTCAAACACCATCCTTATATTAGACATTCTTACAAGTACACTTTACTACAATGTCATTTAAATCTGCTGCAAAATGAAAAGTTCTATAATCTAAAAAATAGTCGGTACCTTGTTTTAGGTATCCGTTGACTTGATACATATCACTATAGCGTATAATTACTTCTTATAATACCTAATCCTAAAGATTCGAAATAATGGATCGTACTTATTTGATAAAGGTTGTTTCGAGTTTCTAATCACACCTGTGTGTTGGATAACGCTGGGATTGGGTTTAATTCTTGCGAAAAACAATTTCAATTTGATTCTGCAGCTTGTGTTTTTCATATATTTTCTAGGTTGCTTGTTTTATTACTACAAGAGCAATGCACATTTGATATTGACAAAAATTGATATCTGGGATGCATCGCTCTTTGTGAGAGGCCTAATGATTTTTCTACGTTAGGTCAGATTGTTTTTTATGAATGGCCCGATAAATCTTTGACGTCGACTACTGCTCTGGAATGTAGAACACCGTTACAATTACTATAGCAGCGTGGATGTTATCGATCACCGTGGCGTGGCGTTGCTGTATTGATCCACTTCCAATGACTTACAAGATATATATCCCGATCCATAGAGGTATGTGACTTGTTTCTTTTTTTTGTACAAACCAAGTGATAAACCCAACTTGCACTGACGAATGAACAAAGCACTTTTTTTGTTTAATAAAGTCCTACTCTGGAATTAGCTGTGCTAGTGTTCCTTATTATGCTAAAATTTTCTTTTTTACTAACGATTTTTTTTAATTTAATAGTTTTTTTTTGTTACTTAATGCACTTGCTTATATGATAGTTTCAGTATTTTTTTGACTAGATGTATTACCTCTTAGTGACGAAATCTGCACTTCGTAAAACCATTATTTAAATTCCTCACAGACGAAAATTCTTTTTAAAAAATAGTTACTTCATTTACTTTTTTCTACTTGTTTTAGATAGAAAATTTTATTGTTTCTTTTATTTTTCTTGTATATGTGAATCTCTCCACTCTCCGCGTTTGTAGTTAGTCTGCTCTTTGTAATTTCTCTTTAAGTTTGTTTCGGCCGGCCTTAACCTTACGAATTATGATGCCCCCTTCCATTTACGTCTAGGCACGTAGCACCATCATATTTCGGAATATCCAAGAAATAAATGGAGATGTTTTATTTGTTATCAATATGAGTATAATGCTAAAGACTGTAATCAATTAATGAAAAGCATTACAGCAGATGTGTAACATTATTTTGTAATGTTAACGATTAAACAAATCAATTAATTAAAAATTCAGTAACTTGCATAAAGTATAGACAAAAATTCCCACAATAAATTACCTCATTTTAGTTAGGCTCCTTTATAATAAAAAATCAGCTTTACAAATAGCTTCAGGCTACTAAATTCCAGTGGCAGGTCATCATTTAAAGCTCTAGACCCTCGTAAATCAAATACAATAAACCTCTTAAAAGTTTAGGTCGGTTACAGACTGACAAATCCGATAAAATTAAAATGTAATAGTACCTTTTAGCGTAAATAAAGGACACCAATTTCAGTTTGAAAAGCTTAACCTTCTTAATACTTTCTTTCGTTGATTGACAGCGGGTTATACAAAACGAAATATTATAAATAGCGCAAAACTATTTCCAATTTGATTTGTTCAAATATTACAAGTAATTTTAAGTAGTCTGGAGACATCCATTGTATTTAAAATCCATTTCGGCTCAAGTAGGTTAGCCGGTCTATGTTAAGGGCAGACTGCTGTCGCCATAGATAGGTTCCACATTGCAATAACTAAGTAATTCGTAGAAGGTAAAATATAATTTAAACCCTTGGGAGAATAATTGCTTCCGTGATTCTCATCTAAAAAGGGGTTGTATTTGGTTTCTGAAATCTTGTTTTGTGGGAGGTTCAGTTCAGTCATTGGATAACAGAAAATGACGTACATAATTATTAGGGTAGGAATTAGTCTATATAATTGAAGGCTTTAGCCAAAGACGGGGAGTTCTTCCAATGGGGCCGTCCGTGGTCAAGAAGTAGAGAGAAACGTAGTTCGCGGGTAGCGTTCTCCGGTATCACAGATAGAATATTTCACTTCATATCACGATATTAAAAATTGGAAAGAAGCGATAACTCTTCTAGTTTCGCGAGGGTTATACCCATATGTTCGCGGATTTATAGTGATGCAAGATAAATATTAAAAAGCTTGTAGGCGCGTGACGCACAAGTAAGTGATATTATCAAGATCTGCCGGGTTCGTGTGCCAGTCAATTCTTTAAAAATTATAAACAGAAGCAACAAGCGAGATTCTCTTCCCAAATTTAAGAACTGTTCTACGTTGGAAAACAAACCCTCAAACAATGGACAATTTTTAGTAAGTAAGTTTTTATAGTTAAGTAGCATGACCAATTTTTGTTTGTTAGGACGTTTTGGCCATAAACCGTAGGATTAATTTAGTGTACGATTTATAATATAAGTTTTCTTTCATATACAAAGTGTTTGATAACTACTTATGCACTCAAAATTTTCATAAATTCCATAGTCACCTATTCACTTAAATTTCTAACTTAAAACTCAATGAATGTAAGAGGTTCACGTTTATTGCTCTGTGAATTAAATAGTTTTGTTTGCCGTTGATTAAGTCAATAGTTTTTCTTATTTTTTTATAAGTAGTAAAAAAGGCGAGGAATTGATTAAAAGAAACAATTGTCCTCCTTGGGATGACAAGTCTCTCAAGGTTTTGTACGAACATTTGGACATTCTCGACTTGTCTGGCACCCTTGGCAATTGTCATTAAGCCACAATATTTTATGAAAGGTAAGTGCCAAATCTTTTGTAGTATAGTATAAATTAATTTAACCTTTTTTTCAAAATTTTAACCCTTTATATGATTCACGACCTTCCGCTAGCTAGTGCCGGTGACCCCCCTTTAATTTTTGTTTTACAGGCCGCCCCCCCATTTTATAATTTTGCATACATAGTAGCTTTTCCGCCTGTAACAGATGTCATCAATAATGTATAGTTTGCTTCTCAAATGGTAGAACTAGTGTTTGTAAATTTAAAGATAAATGGTATTTTCATCAACTTTGAAGTTGACAGCAGATCGACAGTTATGTTATCACCCACCTTTTGGGAGATAAAACGTTTTAAATAATGGCAATTAAGTAAGGATGAAAATTTAGAGTTAACAGTGGCTAACAATGAGCTCAGTTGTGATAGGTATGTTTAAATCTCAGATATCAAGTAATGATAATTTATACTTTGAGGTTAATTGTTACTAACACTAAGTTACAAAGGCCCTTATTAGGTCAAGATTGGTTAGGTAAGTTTTTGATGTTAAAAATATTGAGCCATTAAAATATTTTGAAGTTAGTATTGCTACAAAAGCTAATGCTCAGCCAGTTTTTCAAAAAGCATATATTGTTCCATACAGTTTAAAAGCCAAAGTTACTACCGAAATTAATAATTTAGTTAATCAAGGTATTATAAGTAAAGTAGAATCTAGTTATAGCCCATGGGGCAGTCCATTAGTATGTGTTACATGCACAGATGGAAGATAAGGTTAGAGATATTCAAAATATACCCAGACCTGAAAATGCTACACAGGTTAAAGCTTGGTCGGGTTTACTTACGATCTATCATAAATTTTTACCTATGGAGTGACCAGTTGTCTTAGAACCGTTACATACTAGATGTGGAATCTCTTTTGAATGGACAAATTATTGTCAAAAAACGTTTAAAATATGCAAACAGTTATTATCTGAACAAACTCAACTCGTACTGCACAATCCCACACTACCGTTAGTTGTGACTTGTGACAGTAGTAGCATTGAGGTTGAAGCTGTGTTAGCTCATCTACTTGCAGGAATAGAAAAACCAATTCTATTCGTCTCCACTTTATCGCCGACAGAAAGGGGATATAGTCCGATTGAACGTGAGGCATTAGCAATTATGTGTGCAGTTACACAGTTTACAAAATATTTAATTGGTAGGCATGTTACGTTAGTTACCGATATCACCAACAACTAGTGATGTGAGCCGGGTAAATACCCAGTGGGTAGGTAATTATATATTAGGTATTTACCCAGGTATTTACCCATTGCCCTGACAATGGGTAAATACCCAAAATGTGTTTTTTTGAGCTTTAAAAAAGACATTTAATTCAATTAGGTAACTGAGATTAGTAACACTGTTATTGTATTCAGTTTCTAAAATGTTGTTTACAAAATAAAATCAACATCTTAGCAAAAAGAATGAATAATACTTTTTTAAATATTTTTGTACCTAAAACATTTTATAAACAGATTAATTACATTGTACAGGTTTGCTCAGCTAAAAAAAGTATTGTGAATGTGTAAAAAATCCCCCAAGTGCTGTAGTGTTTCAATTAATTTTGTGGGGTGTTCTTATGGATATTTGAAAGAAAGCACAAATATTCTCAAATCACTCTAATGCAATACTTATTTCTATAAACACTTACCTTTAATGAATACAAATGAATGTAAACAAATACATTTATTCTTCATGACATCATGGATACTCGCAAATACTTAATATTAACTATGAAATCTAGAATAATATGGTTCAATCAATTAAATCTACACATATAAACGATACAGATGGTACGGCGTCATCGTGAGTTTTATACAGTTTTTTCTTTGGAAGACGGCGATTCAGCGGAGCGTATAAAACTTATCTTCTTTTCTATCCTTTAAGTTGACCCAGCATATTGATTTTTATTCATCTTAGTTTTTATTAATCAGCATGGATACTTTTCAAGATGTCGACTTCATCATTCTCTCTCGCCAAGTCCTCGTTAACCAGGGACGTTTTTCTCCGTCCCCCTCAACACTCGTGCACCACCGGTCTTACAAGAATACGTCATCACACTTCCGTACCGCCAAACTTAAACTTCCAAGACGCTATTTAATTACAAGTATTTGCAACCACTACACAGCTCCCCAAAAGTTTTGAATTTGAAGATATTATCCTAGCTGAAAATCAAAACTTTTCTTCAATGACGCACTTCATTATTAATATTACTGGATAAAAATAAATCTTAATCTTACCAACTGTTATTCTTATTATTATTATTATTATTACTGTATATACATTTCATCAGGATTTTTATACAATTTCAGGTTAATAATATTTTGGATGCTAGATACACCAGATGCATCCTCTACTACTTCGTAAGCGTTTGGGGACACCACTTTTACAACAGTTGCAGGCCCCTTATACAACAGAAAAAATTTTCTAATTACATGATCTGCATGTGAAGATAACTCATGGGTTTTAATTAAAACCTTATCGCCTACCTGCAATTTTACAATTCTACATTTCCTATCATGTTTTAATTTTCTTTTATCAGCTTTTAATCTCATCCTTTCTTCCGCCAACTGCATAATTCTCTCTCTATCTAGTACTTTAAACGGAAAATTCAATTTACATAACCAAGGATTGGCCTTAGAGCAATTTTGAATTTCCTCAGGAGTAAATCCTGTAGAAAGGTGAACAACATTGTTTAACCATTCTTCGATAATCTTAATTTTTAAAGCCCTCTGATGTTTATCATGACAAAATGCCCGTAACAATCGTCCTACTTCCCTATTACTCCTTTCCACCATGTTGCCTGCTGGAAAATACGTCGAAGTGTGGGATATCTTAATACCTCTTTCCTTTAATGCCTGAACATAAATTTTACTCCAAAATTGACTACCATTATCACTCACAATTGAGTGAGGCATACCAAACTTCAAAAACCATTTATCTAAACAATGTAACACACTCTTAGCTGTGGCTCTTTTTACAGGAAAAAGTTGCACATATTTACTAAACACATCCATCATAACTAACAATTGGGTTACCCCTCCTCTCGATACAGGGAGAGGCCCCACAAAATCAACACTGAGAATCATATTCAACTCTTTCACCAAAATACTTTGCATTTCACCATCACTACGTTTACAAATCTTCGATTTCTGACACAGTTCGCAATGTGTCGTAACTTTTCAGAATAAAGCTTTTGCTTTTGGATAATAAAAATCCCTGCAAAACGTTAGATAACATTTATTTGCCCCAAAATGTCCTTTTTCTCGATGAATAAATTCAATTAATTCCCGAATTTGGTCCTTCGGAACAACTAGTTTATAACTGGGATCAGTCTCAGAGCCTTTTTTTAATAACATATTTTCATACAACATAAACCACTTTAATTTTTCAGAATTTTTCACAGACAAAGTCGCTAATTGCGATTTGATTTTTGAACAAAATTCGTCATTGTCCTGAGTTTGACTAATGAAATCTCTATTTTTAAACAGCTTCAATTTTATCTCATTAACTTTCACGTTTCCTTCATACCGTTTATTTGCAAACAATTCATCGGCATTCGGATACCGTGATAACGTGTCAGCAATTTTGTTCTCTTTTCCGGGACAATATTCAATTTTTATATCATATTCTTGAATACATAACATCCATCTTCTCATATGGTTATTAACAAATCGACATTTGTCTAGAAAGCTTAGAGCTCTTTGGTCCGATTTCAAAATAATTTCTCGATCCAAAATTAATACTCGCCAATGATTCAAAGAGGAAATAACCGCTAATAATTCTTTTTCACACACCGAATATCGAATTTCAGCATTTCGAAGAGTTCGGCTATAATATGAAATCACCAACACTTCACCATTTTCACTCAACTGGTATAAACACGCCCCTATAGCATATCCGCTCGCATCAGTATTGATTAAAAATGTTTTTAAAATATCGGGATGACTCAATTGAGTGATGTTTAAAAATTTTTCTTTAGCCAATTCAAAAGTATGTTGCTCTTCCGCTCCCCACTGCCATTTACCATTTTTAGATAGCAATCTCTTTAATGGCACCATATACTGCGAGAAATTTCTAACAAATCTACTGTCATATTGGACTAGCCCACAAAAGGCTCTCAAAGTTCTCAAATTTACAGGCGTTTTAAATTCTTGAATTATTTTTAATTTTTCTGGACACATTTCGAATTTGAACGGCATTATATAATGACCAACAAAGGGCAACCTATTCTTTTAAAAAAGTACATTTATTAAGTTTCAAAGTAATATTTGCCTGTCGAAATTTTTCAAAAACTATTTTCAAATGTTTCAAATGAGTACATACATCCAATGACGTTATTAAAATATCATCTACATACGGCATTACAAAATTCATACTGTCCTCCCCTAATGCCCTACCTAGTGCACGTAAAAATCCTGCCACACTGGTAACCAACCCAAATGGGACCCTTTTAAAAACATACATCTGATTATTAAACGAGAAACCCACATATTTTCGGTGTTCTTCATACAACTCCACTTGCCAGTATGCCTGAACCATATCCAATGTAGACGAAATCTGACCTGGTTGAAATTTATAAAACAATTCCATTGGATTTATTGGCACTACGTGATCTTTCTCTATTCTTATATTTAAATACCGACAATCAATGCAAATTCGTGGAAACCCGTCCTTCTTCTTTACTACTACTAAAGATGACACATATTCGGTTTGACATTGTGCTATGATATCTAACTCAATCATTTCGCTGATCTGTCTATGCACTTCTTCAAAATAAATAAATGGTATTCGATAAGGTTTAATATAAAATGGAGTTTCATCTTTGACGTTAATTGGATGTTGATAACAATTTATCTTGCCAGGATACTCAGAAAAAATATCTTGGTATTCTATTAATAGATTATTCAACATTAATTTTTGTTCATTATTTAACATCTCACTTTCCATACAGATTTGACCAACAACTTCCGACTTTATGCACATTTCATTACTTTTCAAACAAGATCTCCCGAGCTCCCCTGGTTTTACATTTTGAAAATTTTTACCACCGTTTAATTCTCCCCCAATTATACTAGTTGATTTTTCCAGCCCAATATCATTTTCGTAGTTTAATATTTTGTTTTCATTTTTATCAAGGTAAAATAGTTCGTCGTCGTTTTCAACACTAATATTTTGATCATGGTTTTCCATGTATAACTCATTTATTTCTTCGCTAGTTCTATTAGACTCAAAAGTTAACATAAAAACTGGTCCATTCTCGTACCTACTTTTTCCACTAATGATTTCTTTTCAAAATTAATATTTACTTTATATTCGTCTAACCAATCACAGCCTAAAATCATGTTACGAGAAAGTGTTGGCACTACCAAACAAATAATTTCGAAAGGTGTATTTTGCAATACTATTTTTAAACCCACTTGTGTAGTAATTTTACAAGTTTCAGATCGAAAAGCCCCAGATAATGAAATATTACTGACCGGAAATACCAGTATCATCTTGTTCACTTTTGTAATTTCTTGAAAGAATCTTTTTGAAATACAACTCACTGTACTACCACTATCAATCAATACCTCAGAACCAATAGTTTCAATTTTCCCTTCCACTATAGGCACATATGCTCCCCCTCGTTCCTCTTTTTCACTTTCTTCTTCTTCATCCTTCCGCAAATTACAATCTGGTAATGACCGTTCAATTTCCTTATAAATAACTTTCGTCTGTATTTCCATTACTTGTTTATTTTCACTATTATATGACGATACCGGTTCCATCTTTTTCACCTCATTCACTGCGCTTTCATTCCCTTTATTCGAACAATTTCCTTCCTCCTTAATTTCAATATAATTAGTAGATTCTCGATTCGGTTGATACTTAGGTTGCGTTCTTTCCCCTGTTAAATATTCTGCAGATTTATTTCCCACATTTCCGTCATTGTTATGGCGTTCGTTATTGCTAAAATTGCGATTATATTGATAGTTGCCCCCATATGAACCCTTATCGTTTCCTCTTTCCGGCACATGCAAATTTTGCCCATTTCTATTATTAAATTTCGTCATATCATTGTAACTATTCCTTTTGTAGTCATATTGCGAATTACTTCTATTTTCCTCCCCACTGCTATAATTACGTTTCACATACCCATAGGAATTATTAATTCCTGCATAATTATCCACTTTATTTAAATATTCAATGGCTTCCTCACATGATCTACAAATAGCCAAACCCATTTTGATTTCAGGATTAAAATGTTCAGAGATAGATTGCAATATCTGGTATTCACTTAACTGCGGGTTAAAATACAGTGCTTCGTTCCTAAACTTTTGAAAATACTCTGCCCTTGACCCACTACGGTATTGCCCTAACTTAAATTCTCTAAATGCTTCTCGTTCTATGTCACTGTTCCAATATTTTTTTAAAAATTAATTCGAAAATACCTCAAAATTAACAAATTTATCTTCGTTCAGTTCAGCCCAATTTGTAGCTCTTCCCAACAAACCCCTCATAGCAAAACTAACCCACTTGTTTTCAGGCACTCCAGCCTCCCTTAAATACTAATAATCTATAGGAACACTGTGGCACGATTTAAATAAAATTAAATAAAAACCCTTAACCACAAAAAATATTTAAATTACTAGATACGTATTTCGACCACTATGTGGTCATCATCAGTAGAAAACCTACAATTAAAAAAAAAAATAAAAAAAAAAAAATTTAGCTGTTGTTCTGGAACACTTCAGAGGATATTCTCTCATCACTTAGGCTGAAGTGAACCTTCCCAACCTATAATTTACTATATTGTTGCTTTAAACACTATCGAGGATTTTCTCCTCACCCGCAGGCTGGTGTTCTCAACAACAAACAAGTGAATTGTTTCAATATTTAAATTACTAGATACGTATTTCGACCACATAGTGGTCGAAATACGTATCTAGTAATTTAAATATTTTTTGTGGTTAAGGGTTTTTATTTAATTTTATTCCCTTAAATACATTTTAATTTTTCTAATTAAAGCTACTGGGTGCAAATTTCCATTAGGGTTAAATTTAAAGGTAGATCCCACTGAATTCTGCCACAATGTAAAATATTGCACATTTGTATTAGGTTCAAAGTGCAAAGTCTGCCCCTGACGCAAAACTCCCTCTTTTTTACACATATCTGAATCAATTTTTCCTTTCTCATTGCCATTTTCAATCTTTTGGTTATTTAACATTTTCAATAACGCCTCTTGAATTTCACTTTGTTGTTTAGACTGTGAATTAATTTGTAGAGTTTGCATTTGCACCTGTTGTTGCATAAAATTAAAATTTCTTACTTGTTCTTGTCTAATTTCCTTCATATTTTCAGCTAACATTAGTAAAATTTTATCTAAATTATTGCCTTTACCGGCTCTCCCATTATTTATCATATCATTTCCTAACCCCACATTCCCACTATCATCCAGATTTTCCACATCACTCATATTCAAAGCAGAATTTAAAAATACATCATTTATTATTGCATTTTCATTCTCCATTTCACCCTATAAAATCTGACCACTTTCAAAAATATCAATCTTACTTTTTAATGTACACACTTCTCAATCTTACTATATACTCAAAATCACTTTCTTTTCTGTGTTTTCTGTGCTTTGGTACGCCTGACCTCGCATAAACTTGTTTTGTTCAAGGCTTCTAGTAGCAAAAAACCACTACTTGTATTTTACAGCAGTAAACAATACAGAAGGGTTACAAATTAATATACCTGTTGCTGAAATTTTCCGTTACCTTCACTGAAATTTATCCCAATGTTAGCTTATACATTTAACCTTGACCTCTTTATTTTTGTATTGACAACTTTCTTTTTCTATATAAATCATTAAATTTTATTGAATACAATAGTACTTCCCTTCAAATTCCATACCCCACGTGGGCGCCATTATGTAGTGTTTCAATTAATTTTGTGGGGTGTTCTTATGGATATTTGAAAGAAAGCGCAAATATTCTCAAATTACTCTAATGCAATACTTATTTCTATAAACGCTTACCTTTAATGAATACAAATGAATGTTCACAAATACATTTATTCTTCATGACGTCATGGATACTCGCAAATACTTAATATTAACTATGAAATCTAGAATAATACGGTTCAATCAATTAAATCTACACATATAAACGATACAGACAGTACGGCGTCATCGTGAGTTTTATACAGTTTTTTCTTTGGAAGATGGCGATTCAGCGGAGCGTATAGAAAAGAAGATAATTCTTTTCTATCCTTTAAGTTGACCCAGCATATTGATTTTTATTCATCTTAGTTTTTATTAATCAGCATGGATACTTTTCAAGATGTCGACTTCATCATTCTCCCTCGCCAAGTCTTCGTTAACCAGGGACGTTTTTCTCCTTCCCCCTCAACACTCGTGCATCACCGGTCTTACAAGAATACGTCATCACACTTCCGTACCGCCAAACTTAAACTTCCAAGACGCTATTTAATTACGTGTATTTGCAACCACTACAGTGCTTATACACAGTCTAACTTTTAGTAATGAGATTTTAGTTACTGACAGGAGTTATTTCTTTTAACTAAGAGCAGCTTTCCTGCTTAAGTTAATGTTTTATTTTTAAGTTTTACTTCCTTTTTGCTAATAGTTACGTGTGAAAAATGGTTAAGAAAAAGGGTTCAGCTTGACAGTTTTTTAAAGAAAATAAAAAAGTGGTGTTGGTGTTGTATGCAAATACTGCAGTACTAAATACAAATATGCTAATTTAATAAAATGACCAAACATATAAGGAAGTGTTTTAAGTGTCCTGAGGATATGACAAAAATTCTTTATTTAAAGCCAAATACTGTATGTACTCAAGTATCCATGTTAACAGACACAGCTAAGAAAACAACTCTATATAAATCAAAGCAAAAGGAGTTGAATCTAAATATGCTTTTTGTACCAGAAGAACCTGGATCAAGTTCAAGTGATAGGCATATGCAACCTATCAGTTCAACATCGCCAATTACATCTGAAAACAGTGTTAGTAACATCTCTAAGAGAATGAGAAGTAATCGTTTGATTTTCAATCGACCATCATCCACAACTTCGAATATCAGTGTAGAAGGATTGGTTAATTTTTTAGACCATATGGACAGTCGGTTGAATGTAAGTAAATAAAAGAAATTATTATTAAGCTTCATGTAAAAGGTAGCATGCTTCCCAATGTTGAAATGACCATAAAAGTCATCATGCTCTACGGCGGAATCAATTTTTTTTTTGTTTATGGCAAACCTTTTTAGATAAAACCCAAAGGTCAAAGTTTTAGTAATTGCAACCTTTAATAATTTTTAACAAAATATTTATTTTTACCTAACTCTTGCTTTCTTCTAAAGACTCACAAAAATGACAAACGCTCCCAAGAAGAATTTTTATGAGCTTACAGTTTCATGCACTATGGTCGGCACTTATCTCCCTACGATTTAAGCAATTTTAATCGAAGCCTCTTGCTTAGATTGAGTTGAATTACGTGTTATGTGTTGTGTAATTGAAAAGAGTTGCATTTTAATATGCAATCTTTTTTGTTTCAGGAAAGCCTTAACCATTGTTTAGCTAAAGCTATTTTCGTAAGTGGTGCACCCTTGTCAATAATTGAACATTCACTATAGATTTTTCTTCAAAAAAATTCGTCCATCTTACAAACCATCATCGAGGTATCGCCTTACTTACACGCACCTTAAAGCTCAGTACGCAGAAATTCAAAGTGAGGTTACAAATCAGCTAAGTGACTCAAAACACTTACATCTACAATGTGATGGCTGGAATAACATCAGGAATGAATCAATAATAAACTTTGTTGTTACAAAGCCAGAGCCACTGTTTGTGAAATTTGTCGCAACAAAGGAGAACAGACACAATGCACCTTACTTGGCAGAGTTGATAATCAACGTAATTGAAAATTATGGCCCTGAGAAGTTTTTGGTAATCATTGGAGACAACGCTTCTAACATGTGAGCTGCCTTAATCCTAATCTTGATTTTATACAAATTTAAAATACCCGGATATTTTGAACTTTGGGTATTTACCTGAGTAATTACCCTGGATATTTACCCTAAATTATAAATATCCGGGTATTTCACATCGCAACCAACAACTGCAAGCTATTTTTAATTTTTTAAAAAATATTCCCCCAGTTACGGCAGTAAGACTGTAGCGTTGGGCAATTTTATTGTTAGGTTTTAATTATTCCATAAAGTATAATATAACATCCCCAATACTGATACATTATCAAGGTTACAGGTTAATCAACCTACATTAATTGACGATAGTTTAAACATTGTGTTTTTCAGTGACATAAAAGTTTGTTCGTTCCATGAGGCTATATCTCATGACCTTAGTTTAAAGCAAGTTAAATTATTTATTAATAAAGGATAGCCGAATAAAGTTGTAAATGAACTTAAGCCATACTTTAAGTTCATACAACTCTATCCACTAAGAATAATTCTATTATGTTTGGGAACAACCGCATTACGAATTAAAGTTCTAAAATTATTTCATCAAGACAACATTGGCATTGTTCGTACAAAAATGATAGCCAAATTAGTTATATGGTGGTCGGTCTTAATGAAGACATAGATAAGATCATTCGATCTTGTGAAAGTTGTCGACCTACCCAAAATGATAGTGGAGGCAAAGTTTATATTCCTATGTCTTAGTCTACCCAAGCTTGGCAAAGATTTCACATTGACTTTTTAGAAACATCCAAAGGGAAATTTCTATTATTAGTCGATGAGCATTCGAAGTGGTTAGAGTGTTGGTTCATGAGAAATGCCGATGTCGAAGCTGTAATCGAAAAGTTAAGTCAGATTTTTGCATGTTTTGGATTCCCTCCAAGTAGTAATATCAGATTGTGTCCCCCCCCCCCCCATTTTCCAGACATGCTTTTAAATCATTCTTAAAGAGGAATAATATAAAGTTCGGGAATAGTCCTCCCTATCATTCTAGTTCTAATGGTTTAGCAGAAAGAGGGGGACAAAAAATTAAAAGAATGTTGCTGAGATCAGTAATTTCTAATAAGAGCAATGACTCCATCGCAAAAAAGTTACAATGCTTATTTACATACCATAATACTCCTTGTGCTGTAACAAAGTTTACCCCAGCTCAAATTATGTTTAACTATTCAGTTAGAACACTTTTGTATGATTCATCTTCAAGATAAATTTGTTAAGGTAGTTTCCCGTTATATTATAAATGACAAAGTTTTGTTTAAAAACAAAAAGAAGAGATTATGAAATAAATTTGGTGGGATATTTGAAGTTATTAGTAAACTACCTAGTCCGTGTAGAGAGCAAAATAGTTTGGCTGGTTCATCATAACCAAATTTGAAAAAATAATTTAAGCATTAGTGATCATCTTCGCTTATGTCCAGGTTTTGAGGATGACTGGTCAAATTTTAAAGTTATGCCAAATAACTCATCCAAACATGATTCTTTACCTGTAGGACAGAAATGCCCAATTCGGACCAAAACGTTGCCTATAAGATTTAGGGAATATGATATGTAATTTATTTAAGGGAAGAAAGTCTTATGTATTATGGTGGGGTGTACACATGGCTCTGTCAAGGATTCGTTGTTGACCTTAGCCAACATGTACGTTTGTTCAAATTGCTGTTGTAAATTTTTTTTTTGACGCCAATACAAACATATATTGTTCAGTTATTTTATATACTGCAACGTCTATTCAGACAAATAATTAATTTCGCGATATTAACGAGTATTCTGAGATGCATCATATTGCCCAATCACGAATCTTATAATATTTAAAATCGATATTATATGCACACTCTTTATACGATGGTTGTTTGAATAGTACTTCCGAGGACAGACGACTTTTGTTCGTCGAGTTAAAATTATCAAACCTGTATCATTCGCTTTCGGCCTTTAGTTGCAATAACACGCAGAAATGGGTTTTAGAAGGGTCCAGATCAGCGATTTGAGAATAGCAAAAATAAAATGAGGCAGTGTTTGAAAGTGCTAAAAGCACTTCAGTTTTTATTTCTGCTAACACGCTCATGACCTAATTATAATATATTTCAAGATCTAATTTATGATATGCCTCACAATATA
Source organism: Platerodrilus igneus (assembly GCA_036346225.1). Classification (NCBI taxonomy): domain Eukaryota; kingdom Metazoa; phylum Arthropoda; class Insecta; order Coleoptera; family Lycidae; genus Platerodrilus; species Platerodrilus igneus. The sequence goes on along the minus strand of JARFIW010001778.1, from coordinate 202,378 downwards.
GTTTATAATATAATTGTTTAAGTAACATTTGGTTATTTTGAGTTTCGCGGCCTTATGGGCATTATTTTCGGTTATCTTCGTTATTCACACTCGCCATTTAGAAGACTGATAAGAAGTTAGTTGCTCGTCAACATCGTTTTGGTTAACGTGCCGATCGCAAGCACTGGTAAGTTTTAATTTTCGTACTTACAATTCTTTGTCATGTTAAATAACACATTTGTCGTCGATACAGTTCATTAGCTCGTAAAATACGCCAACAATAATTCACAATTTTATCTTAGTTAAATTGGCAAGGAAACTTCTAGATGTCAATTTAATAGCCCACTTTATAGTTTTGTAGAATAATTCAATTTTATGGATAAATCTACGCCATTTGGTTTAAGTTATTGAATGATGAACATGAAGTTCAGTTTAATGGGTCCCTTTAATAGCTTTGTTAAATTTTACTTCGTCAAGAAATCATGGTTAGAACCCCAACTGTAAATTTAGAAAGTTTTACGTAACTTCATTAACAAGAAATTTCATATAAAGATATTTACACTTTTGTGGTATGCTGCAATAGAAAGTCCAGTGACATAAGTTGTTTGTTCACCAAAGGAAATCTGAAAGACGTGGTAACACCAATCTTTTGTTTGTAACGACGTTTCCATGTACTATTTTTGAATAAGGTAAGCGATTATCTTAAGGATTTTGACCTATCAACAACTGTTTCAAAGCCTGTCTACGAATCTAATGCTTGAATTTAATATGGTAACCTTGGACTTAAAAATTGTGAGAGAATTTTTACTGTTTGTACTGTAACATGTCAATTCACTGTTCTCTTGCCATGTTACATTGTGGTCCAATTTCCTTCAATATAAAAGCATTATTCGTCTGAAGTTTATACTAATACCGTTTACAATCACAGTTTAGTTTTGATTTGTGTAACATTTCCCTTTAGTATTATTAAATAATACACTATATACATCTATCTTTAGTCTTAATTTAATATTCTTTCTTTTGTATAAATAATATAAATAATTAAGATCAGATGTAATTTTCCTATTGGTTAACCTTTGAATAATATCCATAAATACACAACTGGTGTATATATGAATCTTGCTTTCAGGATAGTTTTCTTGTTTTGTCCCCCTCTCAAAAAGTGCGGTTATCTGTAAAGTAGAACAAAATTTCCGTTTGTCTTGATATCTAACTGTCTTTTTGAGCACATGCCGTCTTCCGATAAAGATGTCCTTTCTAAGGCCATGATGTCGTATCTGGTATGTAAAAGGTGTCTTTGCTTTTATTCCTCCTAACATACATAAATATCGTTTTAGAATATAAGCAAAACGCTTATGAAGAAAGCCTACCTGAATAACCCGTTCAAAATATTAATGAATAGTAAACTGTTTGTAGATAAATTTTTAGACTGTTCCTCGTGACGTATTGCAATATTTCGTTTTTGTAACACGTTTATTTTCTAGAGTCCTTTGGTGGTATATCGTACTATAGCACATTCTACCGTGACATATTCCTTTCTGAAGTATCTTCAGCTGATATATTCTCCCGTAAAATATTCTCTGATGGAGAATTTAATTATCTATGCTAAGCTATCTAAGCCTATGCATTAATTTTACTACCTACAAAAACTACCTTTTATCGTTTAAGAATATTATATTGACGTTTTAAGTACCTTCTAAAATAAATCAAATATTCGTTGATGAAACATATGGCTGTGGAACAAACAAGGATTAACTCTTACAAATTAGAAGTTTGAGGTCAACAACCAAAATAATTAACAATGGTGTTCCTCTCAACAAACAGTAAGAAAGTCTTATAATTCTCAACAAGTCGTAAGCTCAACATTTAAGTATACGTTCCTTTCATATATCTGGAATACAGGTATGAGTTTATCTTATTTATTTTTGTGACGGAACGACGTGCATGCGTTACGTTTTAAATCTCAATTATCTGAGAAATTATGCATGTAAAATATAGTCATAACTTTATTTATCGATTACCGTAACTATTATCGACTACCTGAACTAATTTAATATTATCTTTGCTTCCTATATAACCATATGTTTTGTAAACAAGAAAGCTTTCATGAAACCTTTTATTGTGAATTTTGAGGTTATGTTCAATTTAAACATTCAATTCAAATTCTCTTAATGTTAAAAACTACAAAGTGTATTTATGATTTCCTTTTATTAAGAGCATTAATTTGAAATTGTGTCCAAGCACAATAATAATTTTAGATTTTCTAATATCTTATCTCGTAGAGTTTGAGACAAAATTTAAATTATGAGAGTTTAGATATATAAATTACACTTAGTGATTTTATCGTATAAAAATTTGGTTGTAAGAAAATAACGATATATATTTAATTTTTTTATTAATGTTATTAACTAAACTTCAATACATAAGTTGTATTAAGGTATTTTCTTTTGTCATGTTCTAAATTGCATCCCTTTAACTTGCCTGAGTAAAATTTTACTTTGTTCTCTAAACCCCTGAGATATAGTCATTTGCAATCTACCGCAGCCACAAACGGTCGACGCTAGCACTGCCAGAGTTTTATTTAGACTCTGTTGTACACCCAATCCTACCTGTAAAAAGGAAGGGTGCAGTACATCATAATAATATTTAAAATATTGTTATGTTAAAAACTGCTACGTCTTATCTTTAGTATTGTTAATTTCATTAAGTAAAAACATTAAGTAAAACAGGGCAGGCATGTTTATTCGAGTCAAGTAATACCACAGATTAATCATGAAATTATTCTTACTTTGCACTGATTTTATAATGAATATCTGTAAACCAAAGTTAACAGATCTGTACGTTTTGAGTAGAAATTTTAGAGGTTATGTTTGAATCACTAATCACATTATTAAATATTTTTATATTTACGTGTCCGAGTCTAAAAGATTAGACCATGTCATTATAATGCATCTTTGTATATGAATTTTAGAAGAACAAAAAAAATCATTTCAATTAAAGAACAATCATTTGAGTTAGTAGAAAAGCTGTTTTATTTTGGACAAGTGCGTCCAAAACTAAAGAAAATGAGCTAAAAAGTATAAATCTTCTTATATCAAGAGTAAGCTTATTGGTAGTGACTCAGTTATGAAGTACTAAGAACTGTAATATTTAAATTTCCTATTAATATTTCTGTTTAAATTTCAGAAATTAATAGTAACCTATTTTCTCTTTATGGTATAAGGTAGCAAAAGTGCATCTCTTGTGTCCTTCATTTGTTCTAATAATATTATTATCTTTCAGATCCTGCGTTCACGCAATAAAAGTGGCATTTCATCCTAAGGACTTCCAAGTTTTCCCTTAAGGTAACCACTTGCTTTATTAATCCAAGGACTTGGTGGCGCTCCCTGCACCCTCTTATTATTGTAATAATGAGTCAGTTCCAAAATTGTTGTTATAAGACCCACGACCATTCTTCATAAGCTCTACCTGAGGAATAGACCTCTAGCTTAGCCGGAAGACTGTCGATTTCCCTTCATCATAAGGGGATCAAAATCCTAGGTATTCTCAAGTACCACAAAAAAATGTTACACTGTTACAATTATTAATAAATAGTTAATTCTTAAAAGTGTTTAGTTATTTCATTTAAAAACACAAGTTTAAAAACAGAGTACATTACATTAATTTAGGATAATAATCTTCAGTGAAGGTTTGACTCTTTTTTAGGTTATCGATCAGAATTATTTCACAAATATCCCAAAAAGCTGAAACAAGAACTTTTCCAGTGGATTTATAAACACGAAACATATTAGACCTTGGAAAATAACGATTCCTCCACTCCATCGATTGGAGTTTTGTTTTTGAATCATAAAAATTAACCCATGTTTCATCCATTGTCGCAAGACAAAAAATCTGGATCTTCTTCACAACGAGCACAGATCGACCATGCTGCTTTCAGTCTTGGCCGTTTATATTAACATACAAACAGATGGAAATTGATGTTAAAAAATTTTTCTCATATCTAAATCAATGTGAACTATATGACGAATGCGTTCAAATAAAGTCTTTAGTGCTTCAGCTGTATGCTCCATTTCAGCCCAATTCGACGATGTGATAATAATGTCATGAAGTACATCAATATTTTCAGGGATGGACACCAAAATTAGTCATCCTGGTTGCCAAGTGTATTTAGCATATCTTTGTAAATCTCCTTACCACTGGTTCGATACTCTAATTATTCAATTTTCACATTAGCATTCGACATAATTTCAAAATTTACTGCACAGCACCGGTAACAAGATTTTGTTTTTGTTCAAAAGAAATGACCTAAGCTTACTTGATATAAATCCCTAGTACAGTACAAAGTTGTTAATCTTATGCTCAGATCTGGCATTCTCAAGTTTCATAGTTTTAGTTTGTTAAAGTGTTGATGGATAATTCAAAAATTTTTACTCCTATGCCAAGGTCCCAGGTATGAATCCCGACACGGTCCACTTACAAAATGTTAGGCCAGTATTTTTCACAAAAATACGTCCTCGTTTGCATGAAAGGTAAAATAAAAGTCCCATGTATAAGTATTTTCATGCACGTTAACCATACCTACCTTGTTTGGAATAACAATGGTTTTCATAATATCCAGGTAAAAAACTCACTTCCAGTGCAAAGTAGTATTTTCAAGTGGAGCATTGGAAAATTAAATGTAGTGTATAAGAATAGTGCGACTACGTGGCTTAGTTGGTATGAGTGTGACTACTGAGCACAAGGTCCCATGTTCAATCTCCGACACGAACCGCTTGAAAAATTTTAGCTTTGTATAGAATCCAAAAATGGGGGAATTAAAGATCCATGTCATGCCAAAATTTCAGATCATTGCAACTTTCACTTAATAAACAGTAAATTTTACTCAGTAGTCATCAGTATTCAAAAATAAAAGTTTCTTTTTAAACTAAAACATCAGCATGATACCAGACAGAAAAGTCCAACACCTAGCACTTCTAAAACGACATTGATGAAAACATTGATGAATCGAGTGTTAATAATTTGGAATCCAGTAAATTACGCATATACACATGTTGAAATACTCTCCATAGCCTGTTTTGTTAATGTATTTCAAAATTGACTATTATATTCTATCGTTTGTTATATGTATACATCGTTTGTAAGCCATACATAGTGTAGCCGTGTACTGTCTTACATTTATGCTTACCTCAAGAACATCCATACCAGCTTGGTCAAGTTTGTCACTGCGATTATTCAGTTCCAGCTTTGCTTTCATTTCACGTTTACGTGTTAACATCTGCTGAGAATGTTGCCAATGTTGAAATAACTTTGTTCGTTCATGAAAAGAACATCGCACAGCTCCTAATAATCCCAAGTAATCCTTTAATACTTCACACAGAACATTAAAATCAATATTTGCTTGTTCTGTGTGTAATGCTTCAACCTAAAACAAAGTATAAAATCAATTTCATATAAATTTCCTATCAATATGACAAGTCTTCATATGTCTGCAAATTCCAATATTAGAAATTATTTAGATGATTCAATAGCTTTTAAAATCTAATACCTGAAATGATTTTCAAATATACCCCCTTCCTAATTAGTAAATATTAGAATCATGCATTTTAAGCAAATTTCCTTAAAAGTTTAGGTAGCAATATGAGTCCAACGAAATAAGGTCATAGAAGTGAAATATTGTTTGGCAAAAAGTGCATAATTACGCATTATTATTACTTCACTATAAAACAAAAATAATTTCAACAAAAATAATAAACAATCTGTTATATAGGTAAATTGACAAAATAAAAAAGTGCTTTTTCACTTTTTGGCTCCATACAAAGTATGGTCGTTTTGAATGGACCTGCACCTTGAAGTTGCAGATTCCTGGAACGGGTGGAACGGCTTGAGAGTTCCGGTAATCTAAAGAGCTAAAATACAGGCCCAACTAAATTAGTGTGGTATTTAGTGAGGAACCAGACTAAGACAGGTTCCTGAAAGAAGGCAGCAGTTCTTTCGGTACTTAGAGTTGTAAAAACCCTAGTGGTGTAGTGGTATGTGTGTGACTACTACGCCCAAGGTCCCGAGTTCGAATCCCGACACAGTCCGCTTGAAAAATGTTAGGCGAGCATGTTTCACAAAAAATACACCCTCGTTCGAATGAGAGGTAAAATGGAGGTCCCGTGTGTGTGTTGTTACGCACGTCAAAGATCCCTACCTTGCTTGGAACAGCAAGGGTTCGGCAAAATTCCAAATTTTCCAGGTTAAAAAAAACTCGCTTCCTGGCCAATGTAATACCTTCGAGTGGAGCATTGGAAAATCACATGTAAGGTAAAGATCCTAGATGTCGGTATGACATTCTAGGACACTACTGCAATGTAGAAGGCAACGGGAAACCACCACATTACCTCCCAAGTACGCAGCGTACTTAAATTGTTATTTAAGATAATGGCATTCTCTGGGGTAAAACTTCCTGAGTTAAAATAGTCCCCCATTCGGATCTCCAGGAGGGGACAACTTCGGAGGAAGTGATGGAAAAGTTTAGAAAAAAAGTCGGGAACATTCTGCGAGTCGAAACGTAAAATGTCATAAGTAAGAGGTAAGTAGGTAAGCTAGTGTAAGCAATTATTATGTTATTTTATAGCCAATCAAGTTCAAGTACCATCTCCAAAATTTTAAGTTATATTCTAGGTATGCTAGTCACTTTCGGCGTAATAATGTTTTTGGGATTATGATGCAGGTAATGGAAAAATGTGTGGTGAGATTGTGTTGGAAATAAATCTAAGTTCATCTGTGAAACAAAATAGCATTTTTATTTAAGAATTAATCCGAAAGAAGCCTACATCTCAGAAGTGGGATTTAAACTCTGCCTGGAATTTGGAATTCTCATTTTAGTAAATTATGCATTTTAAGGTTATGTCGAAAAAGTGCTTCAGATTATAATATTGATTTTAAAGAAGTTAATCGATAGTTTTATGGATAAAATGACTCAGCCCAACACAGGAAAGGATCAGATATCCTGTCATGATTTAAACAATTTTGAAAACTTTCACCAAGGCCTTTAGAAAAAAAGACGCTGATACTAAACAACACAGCGATGCTGTTACTTTAGAGTCATTTGATGTGAACATTATGCTCCGGACCATGAATACTATAATGCGCAAAATGCAGCTCTTATGCAGCGAGTTATTACTAATCAGAACAGTAATGCTAATGTAAGAAACTTTAACGTTATGCCAGATTTTTCCAAAAGCATCTCGATATTCAACAAGGAGGACTTGACGGTCAGTAAGTTTTGGTTAAGCAGTCTTCAAAGTGCTGCTACGTTGCATAAGTGGCCCGAAGAATTTATTTTAGAGACCGCTAAATCACACCTTACAGGGGCAGCGTTTCACTGATATTAAACAAAGCAAGATCCGATGTCAAATTGGAGCGAATTTCATGTCGAATTTCAACATACTTTTGCTCATGAAAAGAATTTAACATCGTTGTGAAAAGCTATATCCATGCGTATACAAAACCCTAGTAAAGATGTTATTCTTTACTTTCATGAGGAGGTCAAGTTGTATTCTCAGTTAAATTTAAGCTTTGATGACACTAAGGAACAGGCGGCGATCGAATTAAAGTCTAGAGAATTGGTTTCTGATTTTAAGCAAAACTCACTTTGGTGTTGATGAACTTTATCGTGATGTCGTATTAAACGAACGTGCTTATATGGAATAAAAATCAAATCATGTTAAATCGTCTCGAGATTTGGTTGGTAATGGGACACACCGTAAGCAAGAATTTAGAAGTTTCAAGTGTTATAATTGTCAAAAGGATGGGCATAGTGTAAAGAAATGTCGAAAACCTAAACGAGAACGTAGTTCATGCTATACATGTGGTGGTGTGGCGTATCGGTACAAGGATTGCCTTAAACACAAATCAACAGCACCTGATAGGAATACTTTTACCAATGTTGTGCAAGTATCGTTACTAAATCCATATGTTATAGATATAAATTATGTGAACGAGAATTGTAGGTATTGTGTTACGGGATTAATTGATTCAGGTAGTTCAATTAGTCTTATAAAAGCGGTTTATATTTCTTTACATTTGTTAGCTCCTAATGATGAACATAATAGTTTCACAGAATTAATGGTTCAAAATTAGATATTATTGGTATTTTTAATAAAAATGTTGCAATATTTGATATTGAGGTTATGATGAAGTTTAATGTTGTTTCAGATGATACTATGGCATATCCTGCTATACTTGGTAGAGACTTTATTTCAGCAACAGGTATTACTGTTGTGTTAAGTGATAGGTTACAGATTGTTAAGAGGAACACTGATGTAAATTTTATACTCGCTATAATGAACATTGAAGAAGAGGAACCTCTTAGTGTAACAAATACGGTAGATAGTTTTTAAAATCATCTTTATTTACGTTTCGATCCATGACCAAGGATCGTTGTCAAAATAAAAAAAAAACTTCAAGTTTGATATTTATGACATAAATTAAAGGTGACTGATTTATTGATCTTCGATATATTTGGTTTGAGTACATTAGGTGAAAATTTTAAAAAATAATTGCCTTCAATTTGTGTTGCGGCCTGGGACCGACTTTTTAGGTAGCCAATACCCTTAACTTGAAATCGGCTGATTAATACAATAATACAATAACTAATTACTAACAATAGGCATATTAGCAGCCCCCGGCTGCTTAAGCCTTATGGTAAAGTAATCACACACTTCTTTAATAACCATTCTCTCAACCATATAAATAGAAACATGTTAAAAAATATTTTCCACACCTCAAATTATTCAAATTATTTGAAATTATAGATAAAAATTAATCAGCTGATTATACATTAAGCGTATTGGCTACCTAAAAAGTCGGTCCCAGGCCGCAACACATATTGAAGGCAATCATTCTTTTAAACTTTAAAATTTTCATCTAATATACTCAAACCAAATATATCAAACATTAATAAATCAAAGACATCTTCAATTTATGTCATAAATGTCAAATTTGAATTTTTTTTATTGTTTTGATGGCCATGGATCGAAACGTAAATAAAGACGATTTTAAAAACTATGAGTGGTTTAATTCCCAAAGATTAAGAAAAATACTAAACAAACCACAACAAACATACAGGGAGTAAATACGGTAGATTTATATCCTGATGTACCGTATGATGGTAAACAAAAATTTTATGATCTTTATAAAACATACCATTTCGAATGGACCTGCACCTTGCCGAAGTTCTAAATTACTAGAACAGGTGAAATGGCTTGCGTATTCTAATGAGCTAAAGAGCCAAACTACAGGTCGGTATGGCAGTCTAAGACACACTACCGCGATGTGGAAGGCAACTGGAAACCGCCGCACTATCTCCCAAGTACACAGCGTACTTAAATTGTAACAAACATGAAGGCATTCTCTGGGGTAAAAGATTCTGGAGTTAAAATAGTCCCCATTCGGATCTCCGGGAGGGGACTACTTCGGAGGATGCGATCGGAAAGTTAAAGATAAGAGTCGGGAACATTCTGCAAGTCAAAGCGTGGAATGTTAGAAGTATGAAACAAGTAGTAGCTAACCTAAAGAACCTAAAAATCGAAATGAATAAGTTATCACTAGACATAGTAGGCATCAGCGAAGTTCGGTGGCCAGAGCCGGGGGATTTTTGGAGTGGAGACTTCAGGGTAATTCATACAGGAGCAGAGGAAGGAAAATTGGGTGTGGGGATAGTTATGTGGAAAAAGATAGGATACTGTGTAGAAAATTACTTACAAAAGAACGAAAGAGTACTCATGGTTAGATTAGAATCTAAACCGGTAAACACAGTAATAATACAAGTATACATGCCCACCTCTAGCTACAGTGACGCAGAGGTAGAAGCCATCTACAAAGATATCGAAGACATATTAAGATACGTAAAAGGACATGAAAATTTAATAATTACGGGGGATTTTAATGCCGTGGTAGGTGAGGGTAGGGAAGGAGTGGTAGTAGGTTTATTTGGTTTAGGCACGAGAAACGACAGGGGAAATAGGCTGGTAGAATTTTGCGACAAGAACAATTTAATCATCACAAACACATTATTTCAACATCATGCCAGAAGACGATATACATGAAAGATGCCAGGAGATATAGAAAGATATCAAATAGATTACATTCTTGTTAGACAATGGTTTAGGAATCAATTAAAAGACTGTAAAAGCTACCCAGAAGCATATATAGATACTGACCACAACATCGTAATTATGAAGGCCACACCTAAATTTAAGAATGTGAAAAAAAGAAACGGAAAAAGGCACTTGGACAATCTGATACTAAGGAAGTAGAAACAGAATGGAATAACATTAAATCCAGCCTAGACATGGCGGCCAGAGATATTCTGGAGTATACACAAAAAGAAAATAAGAAACCATGGATAACAAAGGATATCCTGAATTTAATAGAAGAAAGACAAAAATACAAGAATAAATCAGACGAAACAAGAAAACAGAGTTGCAAAGCCATAAAATAGGAAATTATTCGAAAATGCAGGAAGGCTAAAGAACAATGGATTGATAAAAAGTGCAAAGAGGTACAAACGAAGATAGAAATAGGGAAGACAGACGAAGCATACAAATTAATTAGAATGAATTTTAGGGATATAAAACCGTATAGCACAAATATAAGAAACACACAAAGAAACGTCATTATAGAAAATGTAGAGAAAGTGGGTAGATGGTAAGAATATATAGGGAATTTATATGCAGGAGAGGAACTAACTGCATTAGAACAGGAATCAGATATTGAAAATGATGACTTGGGATATCCTATACTTAGAGATGAATTTGAAGTAGCACTAAAGAGTCTGAAAAATGGTAAGGCGCCGGGTACAGAAAAGGTGCAAGCAGAAACTCTAAAAGCCACTGGACAAGCAGTAACAGAACGTCTCTTCCAACTTGTGAGCTATATGTATGAGACAGGCGAGATACCCAAACATACTCTAAGTTAGGATGCAACACTAACAATGAATCGTCTCATTATGTGAAGGTAGAAAAGTTATCCTAATAATTATAGTTCATTTAAGTTAACAATAAGCTCAGTGCATATGAAAACAGTATTGGATGCTGATTTTTGGCCAAATGGTGTAGCAGTTCGCAAATTTTTAGAAAAAAAGCATAACACTAATAAGCAAGAACACAGTGTGTTGCATTCAGTTGATGAACCAACTAAGCCTATGTCATAGCAATTAGCCGCTGGTTTTGTCAGAAAGAAATCGTCTAATGTTACATACTGCTATTTCCAAAATGTGCGAGGACTCAGAACAAAAGTTCAATACTTTTATGCTGCTTCTTCAGAATGTGAATTTGATTTAATAGCATTAGCGGAGACATGGTTATTAACTGATATCTCAAATTCGAATTATTTACAGACCAATATATAGTAATGCGTGACGATCGTAAATATGATGCTTTAGATACCACACGAGGAGGTGGGGTACTACTAGCCGTTAAAAATTCATATGTGGTCAAACCTCTTGATCTCACAAGAATTACAACTGCTGTGCCAATGATTGACATTGTAGGCTGTAAATGCTATAGTGAAGGAAATACCTTATATATTTTGTGGTTTATGTCCTCCCAATACAACCAGTGTTATCTTGGAAGCTCTTGTTGAGTATTTGGAGGAGTACGCTGAATTCCAGATACTTGTTATGGGGGACTTTAATGTTCCATTATACAATGATAACAGTAAAGTTGATGTGCGTACTAACATTCTTCTAAATTTTTTACATATTACCAATGTCAGGCAACATAACAATATTGTAAATCAGAATGGTAGACTACTTGACTTAGTATTTTCTAACATGAACTGTAAAATTTCAGAAGATGTGTGTCCATTGGTTAAGAAAGATAATTATCATCCACCACTTGCATAAATATTGATAGTAAGCTACATTATAGTAATTTTCGCAAATGTGACAAAAAACGGTATAATTTCAAGAAAGCTGATTATCCAAACCTATATAATGCTTTAACAGTTGCTGATTGGACTTTTTTAGAAGATTTTACCGATGCTGATGAGGCATGTAAGGCATTTTATGCCAAACTGTATCAAGTCTTGGATTTATATGTTCCGATTCATCGCAATTTTAAACGTCATTACCCTATATGGTATAATTCTAATATTATCAACCTCATCAGGGAGAAGCATAAGATGCGGAAAAAAGTCAAAATTTACAAAAATTTAAAGCATTTATTAGAATTTAAAAGACTAAGAGCGCTATCTAAAGCTCACATCCAGACTGCATATAAGAATTATATCGTCGAATCAGAAAGTATTATCCAGAAAGACCCAAAAGCTTTTTGGTCTTTTATACAACAAAAACAATATAGATCTCGCATTCCTGCAGAAGTCACTTACAATGGTCAGAAGTACGATACCCTTCAGTTAATTGTTGAAGCCTTTAAAAACTTCTTCAGTGGTGTCTACTCAGCCAAGGTAGAAGATCATTCTCTGATCGGTATTGAATCGTTGTCAGATGTTTATTTACATTTATCTCATGTTTCCACCTCTGAGATTGAAAGCTGTATGCGAAAATTAAAAAATAAATCCACTGCTGGTCTTGATCAAATACCTGCATTTCTCGTCAGAGATTGTGCATCTGTGCTTGCCTACCCATTAACCTGCATCATTAACTTATCATTACAAACTTCTACCTTTCCATCTGCTTGGAAGAATTCTCTTATATGTCCGGTCTTAAAACTGGTGAATCGAATTGTGTTGAGAATTATAGGCCAATTTCAATTCTTTCCAACTGTGCAAAAGTTTACGAAATGGTGCTATATAACAGAATATTTGATGCTGTGGAATGTCGGATTTCACCGTATCAACATGGTTTTTTCCGCAAGGTCTACCATGACTAATCTTTCATGTTTGACACAAACCATTTCTAATAGTCTGGATGCTCAGGGACAAGTAGATGTTTTTACTCAGACTTTCAGAAAGCATTTGACAAGATTGACCATTTTATTTTACTGCATAAATTGGCCCTATTAGGTTTTGATGAGTCACTTATTGCATTATTCACATCATATATGAGTGGTCGTGCTCAACATGTTCTATATAACGGATTTAAGTCGTCTCCATTTTTAGCAACTTCCGAGTCCCACAGGGCTCCAATTTAGCCACTTCTATTCATAATTTTCATAAACGATATAGTAGATTCATTTACATGTTATCATCTTCTATACGCTGATGATTTAACACTTTATATGCATATAACTTCTTTTGATGTTTGTCAAACTTTACAATTACAAATAAATAGTTTACATAAGTGGTGTGTAAAAAACAAACTTAATCTAAATATATCTAAATGTAATGTTGTATCCTACACTAGGAAGTTGCAGCCGATTCATTACAATTATCATGCTGGTAATAAAAGGATAACTAGACAAAAATCAATAAAAGACTTAGGAGTATTGTTTGATGTTTCACTTTCATTCACAGGTCACATAAATAATGTTGTAAATTCTTCTCTCAAAATATTAGGTTTCATAATAAGAAACTCCAAATCATTTTTGAAACCCCAAAGTTTAATTTTGTTGTATCAAGCACTAGTTCGTCCTAAGCTTGAATATTGTTGTCTAATATAGTCTCCAATATATAAATATCAAAAGTTATTGTTAGAGTCAGTTCAGCGCAAATTTCTTAAATATTTATTTTTAAAAACAGAGAGATATTATCCAGAAAGAGGCTACAGTCAACTTCTTCTACTAAATAAATACAGTTTCCTGTCATTGGAGTCACGTAGAGCAATAATCGCAATTGTGATTTTATATAAATTGCTTCATAATAAGATTGATAGCATGGATCTGTTATCTTATTTAGAGTTTCATGTTCCAGGGTATAATACCCGTCAACAGCAACTATTTAGCCTACCTATGAATAGAACAAATTTACTTTCCAGGTCACCGATTTATGCTATGTGTTCACGATATAATTCAATATGCAGTTATTGCGATATTAATTATGATAGTCTAAAGGACATTGTGCGGACTGCTATCATACATTTATAATTTGCTGCGATATATTTATGTATTCACATTTATGTTTATGTATGTATGTATATGTATGTATATGTATATATGTGTATGTGTATGTATGTATATGTATATGTATGCATGTGTATGTGTGTATATATGTATGTTTGTATATGTGTATGTATGTGTATATGTTGATATGTTCATATATGTTAATATGTGTTAATATGTTAATATGTATGTGTATAAGTTAGTTTGTATTGTTGGTCCTTCTTCAATAATTGGGTTTACAACCTGTAGAAGATGTTAATAAATAAATAAATAAATAAATAAATAAATAAATTTCAAACAAAGCATCATAGTAACTATACAAAAAAAGAAAGGCGCGGATAGATGTGAAAATTTTCGGAATATAAGTTTGACAGCACACGTTTCAAAAATATTAACTAAAATCGTACAAAGACGAATGGAAAAACGGGCGGAAGAAATACTAGAAGAAGACGAATTTGGGTTTAGGCGTAACAGTGGAACATGGTAGGCTATTTTAGCTCTGAGAGCGATAATGGAGAAAACAATAGAAACAAGGGAAAGCGTGTATATAGGGTTTGTAGATCTGGAAAAAGCAATCAACAGTGTAAAATGGAAAAAAATGTTTGAAATACTCAAAAAGATTGGAATGAGTTATAGGGATAGACAAATAGTGCATAGCTTATACAAAGAGCAAACAGCAGTAATAGAATTACAGCAGGAACGTAGAGAAGTAAACATTAGAAAAGAGGTGAGACAGGGATGTGCCCTATCCCCATTGATTTTTAACTTGTATATAGAAAAGGCAATGAATACTGTCAAATGCAGGAAGACCTTTGGAATTACTATGCAGGGACAAAAAATTGATATGCTTAGATTTGCAGATGATTTAACGGTATTAGCGTCTAGCAAGGAAGAGTTAGAAGCTGCTCTTAATGAAATGGAAACGGTTCCAACAGAGAGATACGGTATGAAAATTAACAAAACTAAAACTAAAGTTCTAGTAATCAAAGGTGGGGAAAATAAATCAAAAACAAGAATACAAGTATGTAACACGAACTTACAAGAGGTTAAGGATTTCTGCTACCTAGGAAGCCAAATAACGCAAGATGAGAAAAGCACAAAAGATATAAAACAAAGATTAGCACAAGGTCGTGCTACATTTAACAAGAAAAAGCAACTACTGTGCTTAAAGACCACAAACATAGAAACAAGGAAAAGATTGCTTAAAACATATGTGTGGAGCACAGCACTGTGTGGCTGTGAAGCCTAGACAGTAGGAGAAGCGGACAAGAAAAGGTAGAAGCCTTTGAAATGTGGTGCTGCAGACGTATGATGAAGATATCATGGACAGACAAAGTTAAGAACGAAGAGGTACTAAAAATGTTAGGGAAAGAAAGAAATATGTGGAAAACGGTAAAAAAATAGGAGAGATAGGATGATAGGCCACATACTACGGCATGAGAGAATAGTGCGAAATATATTAGAAGTAGAGATAGGAAAAAATAGAAGAAGAGGCAGACCTAGGTTAAACTACTGCACACAGCAAAAGATGTAGGCTGTCGGGGTTTCAGGGAGATGTGTAGGCTAGCCCAGAATAGAAATCAATGGAGGTACGCATCCAACCAATCCCAAGATGGATAAACTAATGACGAAAAAATAACTGTGCTTAAACATGATGATTATTATAAGTAACTACAAGAAGCGGTTGGGCAATATTCTCGAATAATGTTAAGTGTGTGAAAGGATTTACTGGAAAACCATCATTTCGGCAAATGTCTAAGTGTTGGGTTGCTTAACACCATTCACTGAATCTCAGTGAAATAGGGCATAAAATTAGAAAACAATAGAAGGGGAACGAACTGTATACACATGCTGTGTGAAAATTTCAGGGAACTATGTAGGCTAGCTCAGAATATAAATAAGTGCAGGTACGTGTCCAACCAGTTTTGAGACGGAAAACCTAATGACGAAAAAAAAGCGCAGATAAATCTGAGGATTAGTATAAACAACTAATTGTTGGTTGCGAAATATCTGCAACCAATGTTGACTGTGCGAAAAGATATATTGGAAAATATATTAAATCGGTAAATGGTTAAGAGTTGGGGGAACTTGGCAGTCACAGGCTGCTTACCTCCCTTCACAACCACTGAAGGTCGGAGAAATAGGGTATATAACTGTAACACAATAGAAGGTGACCGAACTGCATCTAACAAGAAAGAACAGCGCTTATGAGGAAAGACAACAAACATAGAACAAGAAGAAAATTGTTGAAAGCATATGTGTGCAGCACAGCACTTTATGCCTATGAAATACGGGCAGTCTGCACAGACAGAAAAACGGTAGCAGCTTTTGAAATGCTGTGCATCAGATGTATGAGGACGATAGCATGGACAGACAAAGATAATAACAAATAGGTTATAGAAATAGTAGGGTAACAATGATATCTGGGGAAAAAGAGAAATAGAAGGGCAGAATACGTTCTAAGGCATTTTTGGGGAATATTATGGAATATATTACAAGCAGAGATAGGAAAAAAGAGGTAGATGTAGACCTAGATCAGATAGTGATAGATGCAGACTGTGCAAATTTCAAAGAAATCTGTATGTTAGTTCAGAATAGGAAACAATGATGGTACGTGTCTAACCAGTTCCAGGACTGAAGACCTAATGATGATGATATGAAACACAATATATCAATAAATGGGGTACAGTTATTATTAATCATGATTTTTCTATGTCAATTATTTTAAAACATGAACAACCGATTAGCTTTCATCCACGTCGATTGTCAATTTCAGAGAAGGAAAAACTGAAAGTTATGTTAGATGATTTTTTGGTCAAGGGTATCGTTGAACCTAGTTTTTCTGCGTATGCAAGTCCAATTGTGTTAGTACATAAAAAGACGGGTGATTTAAAATTATGTGTGGATTATAAAGTGATTAATAAAATAACGGTTAAAAATAATTATCCAACCTCTCTTATCGATTATCATTTGAATCGACAAGGTCTATAGTTGTATCAATCTTAAGCACGGGTTTTATCATATAAAAATGTCTGATGAATTGGTTAAGTATACTAGCTTTGTTACTGCGTTGAAACAGTACAAGTATCGCAAAATGCCGTTGGGTCTCACCAATGCCCCCCAGGGTGTTTGCTAGGTTTACTAACGAAGTCTTTAAAAGGTTGATCAGTAAGAATAAGATACTGTTGTATCTTGATGATCTCTTAATTGCGACAGAAAATTATGAGGAACATTTTGAGATATTAAGGGATGTATCAAGATCAGTCAGACAGTATCAGTTAGAATTTAGAGTGGACAAATGTTCTTTTATGTATCCCGAAGCTACCTACTTGGGTTATTTAGTAAATGAAAATGGAATATGCCCTAATAAGGCAAATGTGCAATCGGCATTAGATTATCCTGTACCACGGTCTACAAAAGAAGTTCATCATTTTGTTTCTTTGGTCAGCTATTTTCGTAGATTTATGTACAATTTTGTACTTATTGCAAAGCCTCTTTATAATTTAATAAAGAAGAATGTTGAGTTCAAGTTTGGGCCAGATGAAAATGAAACTTTTAAATGTTTGAAGGACAAATTATCATCAAATCCTATTCTAGCGATTTATTTGCAGAAATTAGAAACGGAATTGCACTGTGATGCAAGCAGTAGTGGTTTTGGTAGTATTCTTTTGCAAAAGCAAGCAGAGGGTGTGTTTAAACCTATCTTTTATTTTAGTCATAAAACAACACCAGCTGAGAGCAAGTACCACAGTTTTGAGCTTGAATGTTTGTCGGTAATTCATGCTGTTAAACGTTTTCATATTTACTTGTTCGGTATCAAATTCAAGGTAATCACTGATTGTGATAGCTTTCGCTTAACACTGAGTAAGCAACATGTTAATCCAAGGTTAGCATTAGACACAGTAGAGATCAGCAAAGTTCGGTGATCAAAAGCGGGGGATTATTGAATCGGAGACTTAAGGGTAATTCACACAGAATCAGAGGAAGGAAATTCGGGAGCGGGGATAGTTTGTTAAGTTCAATTGCACCCTGCTGAATGGTTTTTGTTTATTTTATGGTTCCTCATAAATATTACTGCGCCTTCGTTTCCATATTCCGTAATTACTTGTCATAAGAAACGTCGTTGACTATTAATTAAACCTATCAATCTATTCCTTTAGAGCGCATTCTAAAACGCTGGAAATAAACGCTTATTAAGCATCCTTTATGATTTAATTTATACAACTATTATCTTGTGAATATAAACATTGCTCTTGTAACAGAACAAAGTTTATATATTAAAAACGTGGCTCTCAGAAATATTATTCTAGCAAATATATTGGATTATCTACAATTGATGATTTCCAAAGAATGCATTTGTTCTATTTTTATACAGGAATACGAGTTTTAATAACATAAGATTCCTTCAAAAGTACTTAATAAGAGCAATTGTAGTCAAATTTGCCGGTTTGGTTATCAAACGACATTTGAAAGTGTTTTAGAAACACATGTTAATAAAATATGGGGATTACTTATCTTTCCGTAGTCCGGAATTGCATTCATTTTCAATTCTGCTTTCGGTGGTGAAATACACACCCACTACAGGGTTAACACTGTTCTTATCTCCAGGAGCAATGCATTTTGCAGTTTCACAAACAAGGTGATCTTGCTGAATGCATTGGTAAGTCCTGGACCATTGGTTCTCACTAGTGAGGTTTTGTTTTTTAGCTCTTCGACATAGTCTGATCTGTCCTTAGTCACAGACCCCTTTGTATCTTCACCGTAACCACTGAAAACCTTGTTACTGCCACCTGAAAAGATTCTGCCAAAGGAATTCTCGTCGTGTGTGACACGATAGAGGTAGCTAAAATGATGTCAACATGTAATGCTGAAAGAAAAGGTCTGGTTTGCAGTTAGTGAACGCGGATCGATGGTGCTTGTTGCAGTTCCTGTGAAGATTTTGCTTGCTCCTGTTCATGTATCTGCTGTTGGCAAGGAAGTAAATCCGATTGCAACTGATGTTCTACCCATTTCTATGTCTTAGTCTACTGCTGTCGGAAAAAAAGCAAGTCCAAATGCGTCTGAAAGTATCCTTCAGGTTTTCCTTGTTGTTGATAGTAACAACTTTTTTGTTATGCAACCTGTTTCAGACACACTACTACCACGCACGCTGGCGACCGGAGTGCATCCCAGTCACCTGATGGTAATCATGAAAATAACATAAGCAATTTATTTTTAATTTACTCATAAATAGTAAAAGATGCGAACTGGGAATTGCAGGGAAATGTGTAGGTTGGCTCAGAATAGGAAACAATAGAGATAAGTGTCTAACCAGTTCCAGGACTGAAGACTTAATGATGTCGAAGTATGGATAAAGTGTCTTACGATCGAAACAAATATTAAGTATGCCAAGTACTTGAAGAAATTTTTTTATGATATTTAATGCTTAAGAACTCTACTTGTCTACTTCCAGGTCTTCTAGTATTTGAATATGGGAGCTTTTAAACACATGTAAAGAAACTTAAAATTATCTAAGAGATAGCGCAATTGGCAGTTAAATTGTTACTTATAAAAGTATAACAATGTGAAGCAATATTAATAATTCAAACGTAACTTCACTTTTAAGATGTTTCTCTAAACAAAGTATTTTGCAAATATAATCTGTTTGTCTTCTTTGACACCAGTGGAAAAATTGCAATACGTTTTGAATTTTATTTTAATTTTTTAAAGGAAATGTTACTATGTACTTTGTTATACAATAGCTACTGTTATTGATTTTATATAAAATTATTACATTGCATAAGGTACAAATAAGCAATTTTTTTAAAATTTT
Source organism: Platerodrilus igneus (assembly GCA_036346225.1). Lineage (NCBI taxonomy): Eukaryota > Metazoa > Arthropoda > Insecta > Coleoptera > Lycidae > Platerodrilus > Platerodrilus igneus. The sequence goes on along the minus strand of JARFIW010001778.1, from coordinate 182,539 downwards.
TATAGAAAAATTTTTATTGCTTTTAATTCAACAGTTTTTCATTAGTTCCTGAAGTACACTGAGAACTTAAAGTGCTAAAAAATAATTGAAGTACTTCAAGTACTGAAAAATATACTTGAAGTAATTCAGGTAGTTCGAGTACATTTAAGGTACTTGAAGTACAGCACTAAATACTTTTAGGTACCATTCTTCAAATACTTTTAAAAATGAATTACTTGGTGCTTAATAATTGAACTACTTTAGTGATGTACTTATTACTTGGTACTTCAAGCATTTTCATGTGATACTTTGACAGCTCCAATAGGAACCATTCGCCATCATAAAATTACAAAAAATGTGAATAAGTAAAACAAAACAATGTCACTGTTACTATTAGGGTGAAACATTATTATTAAATAAATTTTTACCTTCTCCTCCACATCTGCTAATTGAGAAAGTGCACGTGAAAGTGAATTATGATCTTCACAGGAACTAAGAATGGCAGCAGAACGAGAAACACCATTAGTTAAACTAGCCAAGTCTTTTCGATATGTCACTAACGCTTCAACATTTGTATGTAGTTTACGCAGTTGCATTTCTAATGCTTCTATGTGAGCTAACTTATCTTCAAACCACTACAAATGTATAAAAAATTAATTCAAATACAAATCAACAAAAAATACAAAACATTACTGGATCAGTCTCATCCATCTTATATGTAATTTTATTAACAGTTTCGCCTACTTTGTTAAATAATCTCAGTACGCCTGCGCCTGATAATGCAGATGTGTTAGTAGCTCTTGGTAGCTCAATATCTATAACAATAAATAAGTAGTTTCACATAATATTTACCTATTTTACATACATACCTACTTCTAGAAATTCTCTAAAATCTGGATCTACAACTAAAATTGGATGTTGGGAAGTTCTACGTAAATATCGCTCTAAACCTAATCTACGTTTCTCTATAAAATCGTTACCATTAGCGGTGGAACCTTCTTGTTGATTTGACATCTTTATTTTAGTAGTACCTGTAAAAAATATTATTGCAGTAATATATTCTCGTCCCTCATTGTTCTCAATTTGGATATTAGCAGTACTCTTCTACCTATTAATTAACATTCAAATAAACATATCATATTTAATGATTTGTTGTAGTTGGTAGGTTAGAAATGCATAATAAAAATACAGGTAATGTATGTAAATTTCTCTTTGTTTATATGTGTTTATTAATAAATGTTAATTGAGTGAAGTTTGACATTATTTGGGTTTTATTGTTGATAGGTACAGGACAGTTTATTAGTTTTATTGTATTTTTAATGCATTAAGGTTCTTAAATAAAGTTGTATTTACATTTTTGCCAATCTTTTAAGGCTTTTAATAATTTAATTCGGTTTCTAAGAAATCTTGAATTTTATTACATAAAATTTAAGATTATTAATATTAGGTTCAGACAATTTGTAGATATAGTTCTCGCAATTTCTAAACCGACTTTCGTCACAAATGACATCATGCCATATCAACTACAAATGATATTCTTGTCTTATTCTAACATCAGAAAAAAAGTTTCCTTCTCAGTTTGCAAATTTTGTAATGTTGCCGCCTTCATTTGAGACATTTGTTGACAACTAATATTACTTATATTGGTTATGTTAGATTTTCGTTAGCGTTCTTATTTCATTTCATTAACCTCTTGCGTAGTTTTCTCCCGAATTTTGTGTTATTCTTACTTGCATTTAATATTGTTCTTTTCAGAATAGACTAGCGTTATTTTTGTTTGGGTGAATAAACCATGTCCGGTTCACGTTTAGGAAGCAGGGGAAAGCTACTTGTAGCTAATTTGATAGCGTTTTTTGCACAAGAACGAGATAACCGTGGTCCATTTATTCCTTTGATGGCAGTTCACGAGGTAATTTAATTATTTACTTCATTTGTAGTTCATTAATTCTATTTTAGCATGTACCAGCTGTTTTAAATATCAATCTGTCCACGGTAACTGCTGTGTCACAGGCAGTTAAAAACAATGAACCCTTCACTTCCAAGAAACGAGTTCACAAAAAACTAATCTTAAAGCTGACGAATTTATTAAATGTGGTATTCGTAATGTAAGTTACAAAATGTATGAAAGTACTGAGTAAATTTTATTAATTTTAAAGTTGCTTATATAACATTAAATAATTTTAGGCAAGCATATTTCTGTAAAAATCTTGTAGTAAAAGATAACACACGCTGGGCTCTTTAAGGGTAGCCAAAGATCGTTGAATATAGTTCTACATAATACGGGTTTTAAGTGGAAACAAGATAATCCAAGAGAAGGACTTATGGAATTGCCTGATGTTGTCAATAGAAGAGTGCGATTTCTGAAAACTTATATACAAGTCGAACAGGATAACTTGTTTCAATTTTTTTTTTTGGATGAAACATGGATATTTCAAAATGGTTCTATAAGCCCTTCTTGACAAGATAACAATCTGAAAAGTGTAAAAAGTACAAGAGTTGACGGAAAAAGGTTAGTGAGGTTTACATTTGATAATGTGAATGCATGAAGTAGTTCTGCATTTTAGGTACATAGTGTTGCATGCAGGTAATGCTGATGGTTTTATTGATCGTAGTGAATTGGTCTTTAGTTCATCGGCAAAAATCAAGATTATCATGGCGAAATGAATGAGGATAATTTTTTATGTTGATTTGAAAATCAACTACTAAAAAATTTAGAAACACCATTTGTAATTGTATTGGATAATGCTTCGTATTACAGTACTACAGAACAAAAACACCAAACACTTCGTGGAAGAAAACGGAAATAACAGAATGGCTTAGTAAAAATGGAATCCGTTTTGAAGTAGCAACTTTAAAAAGTGGAACTGTTAAATGTGGTTGCAATGTAAGTAGAAAAATGTAGCCGACTAACATATTTCCCCAAATTGTAGGAACAAACCACCCAAAGTTTTTAAAATTGATCATTTAGCTGAACAGTATGGCCATAAGGTACTAAGACTGCCTCCCTACCATTGTATTTTTAATCCATTTGAACTGATTTGGGGTGTTGCTAAAAATTATTTTAATCGTCACGTTGGTAGGGATGGCAAATCTATAGAAAACTGTATGGCAATGTGGCACGAAGCATTAGCGACCGTAACGGCTCAAGTTTAGGCAGATTCTGTACAACACACAAAAACAATAATTAAAGAATGATGGGATTGCGAAATTCAGTTTGATATGAGGGATGTAGCACCGTTGGTCATTGATGTAAATGAAGATAGCAACAACAACATCTGGGATTCAGATTGCAGTAGTAATTAATCAACGCCAATTTATAAAACCTTAGGGAATTTAATGAAAGAAATTTTTTACACAATAGACACATTGATGTTTATAAATTAATTAATTATTGGCATCTAGTTTATTGTGTATTAATACATCTCTGTAACTTTCTATATAATAAATAAATACAAAACGAAATAGAATTTCTATTGCTAAATATCAAACTTTTAATAGGTACTTTGTTAATTTCTTTGGTTACTTTCATCTTTAAAACGTTGACTGCAAACTCACACTTTTCGTTCGTGATGTAATTGATCATTTTCGGATTGCACTTTTATAATCTTTGACAATATTCTCTTGCTAAAGTTGTTTACTTACATTTTATCAATAGCCAAGTGTAATGTATTTTCAAATTTAATGTGTGCTTGAGCTATTGTTGAGGAGGTTACTTATTTTACTACCTTCATACATCTCATACTGTTCAAACTTAGCAAAACTATCACACCAGGTACGCCAAGCTTGTAGTTTCGTATAACAACCAATGCAATAAAACTTTCACACTACATTTGTTGTATGGACTTAAAAAATAGATTTAACAATGTAGTGCTTCATGATGGTCCTGGATTTGAATTACACAATTATCAGTCGTTTCTAAATCTAGCAATTTCAACAGTTCCCAAATACCAGCTACTTTTCACAATATTGTGTTGGGTTGTTTAACATCCGGCAAACCTTAAAAACCAATTTTCATAACTGTTCGTCCTCTTACTTGTTTAATAAACATAACCTCTGGAAGTCTTGATTATTGGTGGCTATTATTCCGTGCCTGGTATAAAATGCATATGGCTATTTAATTAAGATTATATTACACATTAAAAACATTCAATTATATTTAAAATATGCTCACTAGTACAAATTCCCACATAATAACATTTATTATTAAGCTAAACAGCTTAGACTGCAATTTTGTCAGTATAAAATCATTTTACAAGTTACCTTTTAAAAAGTAACAAACCACATTCCGTCACCAATTACTAAATAAATGCAAAATCTATATTGTACCGATAGCGTGATTGTAGTTACGAGGAATTACTATTTTGATAGTGACAATTACCCAATATATAACATCATAAATACTGATGACGAAAGTCGGTTTAGAAATTGCAAGAACTATATGGTAGACACCTTCAGGTAATTTTATTTAAGCTTGTTTTTTTTTGTTCTACATATTAAGAATATTCCAATAATATCCATTAAAAATAATAGTTACCATTTATTTCCACTTCTCCAATTATTCAAGTTTCACAACCATACAGTGCTATACTCTACACATATGCTTTCAGCAATCTTTTCCTTGTTTCTATGTTTGTTGTCTTTGAACACAGTAATTACTTTTTCTTGTTAAATGTGGCACGACTTGTGCTAATCTTTGTTTTATATCTTTTGTGCTTTTCTCATCTTATGTTATTTGGCTTCCTAGGTAGCAACAATCCTTAACCTCTTTAAGTTTTCCTTTCTTATTTGTATTCTATTTTTTGATTTATTTTCCCCTCATTTGCATAGTAGTACTTTTGTTTTATTTTTGTTAATTTTCATACTGTATCTCTCTGTTAGAACTGTTTCCATTTCATTAAAGACTGCTTCTAACTCTTCCTTGCTTGATACTAATAACGCTATATCGTCTGCAAATCTAAGCACATCAGTCGTTTGTCTCTGCATAATAATTCCAAATGTCTTCCTGTATTTGGCAGTATTCATAGCCTCTTCAATGTACAAGTTAAAACTAATGGGGATAAGGCACATCCCTGTATCGTCCCTTTCCTAATATCTACTTCTCTACATTCCTGCTCTAATTCTATTACAGCTGTTTGCACTTTGTATAAGCCATGTACTATCCGTCTATCACTAAAACTCATTCTAAGCTTTTGGGTATTTGGAATTTTTTTTTGTTTTATATTGTCGAATGCTCTTTCCAGATCTACAAACCGTATATACACTATGTCTCCTTTTTCTATTATCTTCTCCATTATCACCCTCAAAGCTAAAATAGCCTCCCGTGTTTCCTCTTTCGCCTAAACCCAATTAATATTCTTCTCGTACTCCTTCAGTTTTTTTTTCCATTCGTCTTTGTACCATTCTAGTTAATATTTTTGACGCATGTGCTGTCAAACTTATTGTTTGAAAATTTTCACATCTATCCACGCCTCTCTTTTTGGTGTAGTGAGTATGATGTTGCATTTAAAATCTTTGGGTATCTTGCCTGTTTCATACATATAGCTTACAAGTTGAAAGAGATGTTCTGTTACTGCTTGTCCAGCGGCTTTTAGAGTTTCCGCTTGTACCTTATCTAAACCCAGTGTTTTACAATTTTCAGACCTTTTAATGCTAATTTAAACTCATCTCTAAGTATAGGATATCCCAAGTCATCGTTTTCAATGTCTGATTCCTGTTCTAGTATTGTTAGTTCCTTTCCTGCATATAAATTCTCTATATATTCTTGCCATCTAAATCACTTTCTCAATTTTTCTATAATGATGTCTCCTTCCACACCCCTTATATATTTGCTATACGGTTATATATATCTCTAAAATTCATTTTAATTAGTTTGTATGCATCGTCTGTCTTTCCTATTTCCATCTTAATTTGTACCTTTTTCTTTTCATCAATCCATTTCTCTTTAGTTTTCCTGCATTTGTGAATAATTTCCCATTTTATGGCTTTGTACCTCTTGTATACCAGATTCGTCTGATTTGTTTTTGTATTTTCGTCTTTCTTCTATTAAATTCAAGATATCCTTTGTTATCTATGGTTTCGTATTTTCCTTTTGTGAATACCCCAGAATATCTCTGGCTGCCATGTCTAAGCTGGATTTAATGTTATTCCATTCTATTTGTACTTCCTTAGTATCAGGAATTTTCCCAGCATCTTTCAGCAATTCATTTGACTTTTTTCAAATCTTTCGTGGATATCTTTCTCTTTTAGTTTCTGTAAGTCCAAGTGCCTTTTTCCGTTTCTTTTTTTCAAATTTTTTAATTTAAGTGCGGCCTTCATAATTACGATGTTGTGGTCAGTGTCTATATCTGCTTCCGGGTAGCTTCTACAGTCTTTTACTTGATTTCTAAACCGTTGTCTAACAATAACGTAATCTATTTGATATCTTCCTATATCTCCTGGCATCTTCCACGTGTATCGTATATAATTTATATAATTTAGATAAGTGAAAGAATTTTGATTAAACTTGCCATTATTCAAATCTTAAACTATTTGGGATGGAAATACAAACATCCCATAACTAATGTTATTTTTTAGTAAAATTACGAGAAATAATCGTGATTATAACTATGAAAGGTTGTGTTGTTAAAATTCTTTTGTAAAAATTTTGGTATAATAAACGATTGTTTACATTTGGTGAGATAATTAATTCTTTCAATTACCTTTATAAGTTTGATGCTATAATTGAGTAAATTTTTTAGATATTTTTTCGTGTGGATATTTGTGATATTGCTGTAGTTGTTGATATTGGTTAACAATGCTTCGATCCATGTTATTAGTGTATTGATTTGGAATAATCACTATATGAATTGATAATTGTTCTTTGTAAATGGAAACGATATTATTTTAAACTATTATATAAAGTATCTTACAATTGAAGCCCATATGGCCTTCAAAGGGGGCAGTATGTATTGTATAGACCCTCCTACCGCAAATTTTAGGTAATGTTTACCTGCATGTAAACTGTTTGTTATGAATCTCAATTCTGTAGCAACCTTAGCAGCGAGGTTCACTATTGTACAGTCTTATAATAACAGAATATGAGTAACATATAATTATTTAATACCTCTATGGGCGCAACAAAACTTTAACATGATTTTTGGAAATATGACAAACAGACACGTTAATAGAGTTGTTAAAAATAACAATATTTGGCTGTAATTTGAAAACAAAAGAAGATTGCTCATTTCTGATTTTGCCATGAATTGATCTCAATAAAAGGCCCATAAATGCACAAACAGTTTCTTTTGTACCTTTAATAATAACAGAGTTACCCATTAACCATGTCTAATTTGGGATAACCTGTACTATACAGTCACTTAGCTACAACTCTCTACGAAGTTAACTAGTTCTAGAATTTGTTTGATTGTTGCATTTGGTTTAGTATAAGTTAATTTGTTGCTGCTTCATCCAAATTGAAAAACATATCAATTAGAAGCATAATTTACAAATTAGATTAATCAATGGGGATAAAAAGAAAATTTCAGTGTGAAAGAAGAAAATTGGGCACCTGATGTTAACAATAGACCATTGGTATTAGGAGAATTATTAAGAAAATTGGATCTTGTATTCTTGTTAACGTTGACAGCATTATTTTAAAACATAAAAATCAAATATTTAAATATGTGAAAAATGTGCTAAATATTCATCTCATAAAAAATGATATAAAAATAAAACACATACTGATATCATGCAATTAATTTTCGATGCCTTAAAAATTGAAATCTCGACATCAATTAAGAAAAACAAAAAGTTGGTGTTATAATTAGTATCATCAAAATTACATCAATGTAATAGTTAAGTTTTTAATATTCAAAAACTTTTTTAACGAAGTGCTTGCTTATGTCAAATATCTTCGGTTACCACAGTGCTAGTGTCGAAAGATTATACCATTGTACCTCAAGAAATAGGTCAATATTTGTTTGCTTACAAAGAAATTAACGGTGAATACAGTTTCACCAGAAGTTTAGCGGTTACATCTATATGATAATATTCAAGAATAAAACCTAGTGAGAACTTGAAAATCCAATAATTGTGGATGTGCGTGCTGTTAAACATAATGCCCATTCTGTTACTCTTAAAGTAGTAATAATAACAAATAACAAAACAGGTGCAAAAAACAATAAGCTTAAAAGGATTATTACTTACCGATAACACTCTTCTCAGGAGCTGGAGGAATAATACGACCAGCTTTTAAATATTTTTCAACTAACTTATCGTGAAGCCCTAAAAAATCACTAAAGCGACGCATAACTGCAACTTCTTTCTTTTTAAATAAAGGCATATTAGTACGAGTGGCTACACGATACAGCACATATGATCCCATTCCTTCTCCAACTTTTGAATGATCAGTAATCGAGATATCTATAAATTGATCACCACTGCGGGATTCTACCTAAAAAATATTGCACATTTTTACAACCAAGGTAAACAAACATTAAGACAGTACAAACATTTTTAAATACTTAGAAAAAAATACTTTAAATAAGAATAACATTTAATTAATTTCAGTTAATAATTGTAAAGTGTAAATATTAAGATATTTATTAAGTTTGGCATCGCTGGTGACAATCAATGAACAACGACAGATGGTGCCAGGGGTTACTTGTTAGGCTGGCGGGGCGATATGATTAACGGTAATTGCACATCATGTAATTAATAGAGCAATAGGCATCATGTAATTAATAAAGGAATAAATAAATCATACTGTTTATCGCGAGTACACGAGTTTCTTATTCATCGTCCAACTGCCTTATATAAAGCACGAAACATCACATTGTGCCAGGTGTAAAAGTTAAAAAGTTAGGTTATACACATGGAAGTAATTAGAGGAAGCTCTTGAATATGTCATTTAATCTACCGTCAACCCTACAAATGAAAAATGATACTAATTGTATGAAATGGAAACAAAAGTTTCAAATTTATTTAAAGGCGTCTAAGAAAATTAGTGAAACGAAAGAGGTAAAATTGCTCTACTGTTGAAAGCCATAAGTAACGAAGGCCTGGACATATACAACACATTCAGCCTGCAACAAACTGAAACTCTAGATAAAGTACTAAAAGCATACGATGAGCACTGTTCCAAAAATAAATCATACATTAGAATTATATAAGTTTAATAACTTAATGCAGAAAGAAGGGCAAAGCATTGATAGTTTTAGCACAGAATTAAAGAAGCAGGCACAAATGTGTAATTTTATATGTTCTAATGAAATGTGTTTGAAAAGTTACGAACAACGTATGATTAAAGACAGGCTTATAATTGGGGTGTATGACAAACAAATACAACAACGTTTAATTCGTGAACCAAATCTTGATACAAAGTTTCGGACTATTGTAAATCAATTGAATTAAGCAAACAGCATTTGGAAGTGTTAAATCCAAATAACCAAGTTGATGTAGTACATTAGCAAGCAGCTCGTTGAAAGAAACAGTCGTGTAGCAGATGTGGTTTTAATCGTCAGGCAGGTAAATGTACAGCATACAATAAAATGTGTACGAAATGTCAACATAGAAATCATTTTGCAAAAATGTGTAAACACGAAACTATAAAGCAGTATCGAAAGGAAAATTTCTACCGAAGCAAGTACAGTTGGTGCACTAGAAGAAGACGTAGAACAACACACTGATATACTATTTATATATGAATGTAAAAACGCTAGCAAAAATGTATGGGTTAAAGAATTCCTTATAGAACAACAAAGCATTACATTCAAGGTGGACATTGGAGCAGAAACGAATATCTTGCCGAATAATCATTCCAGGATATTTAGTAAAGCAATAGACTCCATACCAAATAGCGTACTAAAAGAGATTAAAACAGTAATTGCTTTACCCCTAAAACATATCATAAATCTAGGATTTCAACATGATCAATTCCCGGAGATTCTAAAGCGTGCAGTAGTGGTGCCATTATATAAAAAAAAGGAGATAAACACGACATTAATAATTATTGTCCTATATCACTAATAAGCAGTGTGGCTAAAGTATTTGAAAAAGCTATTAAAAAGAGACTAGTGTCATTCTTAACTAAATATAAATTATTTGCAAAGTTGCAATTTGGTTTCAAGGAAAAACTATGTACGGAAAATGCTATTTTCTCATTTGTAAGCAATGTAGTTGATGCTTTAGATTCGAACAATAAGAAAATTGGCTTTTTCTTTGATATATCAAAAGCATTTGATACTCTACAGCATCACATCCTATTACAGAAGTTAGAACACCTAGGTATTAGAGGTTTGCCAAAATTACTATTGCAGGATTATTTATCGAACAGAACCCAGTTTGTTAGAATCAATAACTATGTAAGTGCAGCGTCAATAATCACATGTGGCATCCCACATGGAACTGTTCTAAGCCCCCTTCTTTTTCTGCTATGTATTAATGACTTAGAAAGCTTACAATTAGAATATAAAATAACATCATACGCAGATGATACTGCCCTAACATTTGAAGGCCTAAAATCGGATGAAGCCATAAATAAACTTAACACAAGCATGAAGATAATTTAAAACTATTTTGATTCTAATCTACTAACGTTAAACATGAATAAAACAAAGTTTATCACTTTTTCCTTATATAAACCTCAACAACCTAACCTGAATGAAATCAAAATTCATCATTTCCAATGTGGGATGCATGCAAACTGCTCTTGTGATGACATAATCTATAAGGCAACCAAAATACAGTACCTGGGAGTGATAATAGATGAACATCTTAGATGGGATGCACATGTAGAGTTATTGATAAATCGTATACGTAAAACAATTCCTGTCTTTTTTGAAACTAGAAATTTATTACAAATAAAGGCACTCAATGTCATATTATGCACTTGTTGACTCCCTTATCAACTATGGTATTGTTTGTTGGGGTTCGACATATGAGGAAATCTTGAAACCAATTGAGAAAATACACAAGTCAATATTAAAAATTATGTTTAATAAACCTAAACTGTACTCTACTAATAGGTTATATACAGACAGTAATATATTAAACGTAAAACAGAAATACATGAAAAGCATCTATTGCTTTTTACATAAAAACTCACAAATAAGAAACTGCTTATTCACTCATATGTATCATACAAGAGATAGATTAACACAAGTCTGTATTGTACCAAAAATTAAGAAATCGGTTAAGCAGAAATTTATCGTCTATCAGGGCCTTAAGTTATACAATCTTTTGCCACTTCAATTACGGAATATAAACAACTATAATCTATTCAGCAAAAAATTACTAGATATATTTTTGAAAATAATAAAACGTAAGAGCAATTGTAGATGGTCGCGCCATCAACTGTGAAACAAACCTACAAATATGCTACATTGAAATATTATAGTACTAATCATTTCATACAGCACATGCAACAACTCTTTGTTCTTAGGTGCCTTATCTTAACATTTATATTGCTACTCCATATTAAAGCATGTATTTAAAATATGAAATAATTTGTTAGCATTACTTGTACTTATTATTATTAATATATTATCTATCTAATACCAAGTAAGCTTAGAAATACGAAGGTAACGTTAATTACATATGGGATTTTAAAATAAAATCTATAGGTGAGATTAAATTATTATGTAGATTTAAAAATAACAAAAAATATGTTACATTTATCATTGTAGACTTGAATTCTCAGCCAATTTTAGGTTTGAACAAATGTACTGATTTTGGTTTGATTACTGGAGTTAACCTTATAGATAATGTAGTCATTACCAAAAAGTAAACTGGAAATAGAGGAAAAATGTTCACAAACATTTGAAGGTTTAGGACAAATTCCAGGTCTTAGTAAAATTGAATTAACTGAAAATGCAAAGCCAGTAATTCAGAGTCAAAGAAAGGTTCCATTATCTTTGCTAGATAAATTAAAAGATTTCCTGAATAATCTTGAACAAAAACAAATTATTCAAAAAGTAAATTACCCCACAGATTGGGTTAATAGCTTAATAATCGTTAAAAAATCAGATAAATGGTTGAACTTGTATATTGATCCAAAACCACTGAATAAATATATCAAAAGTGAAATATACATGATCCCAAAAGTAGGGATATAATCTCTAACCTCACTGGTAAAAAGGTACGAGGCTTGTTCAATTGAAACCCATCTTTGGTGAGGTTAGGCTTGGAAACAATTGTAATCACTCAACTAACGTTTTGCAACATTAGTGGTGTTTGTAAACTTCCCACTGGTTAGTTTCTCTCATATACAGGGTGCCCACAATCTATCTCCGTATATGGGTAACTTTTTTATTATAGAAGATACAATGTTGGTTAAATTAGCAAAGTTGAAGAGAAATTTACGAGTAGTATGATGCTTTTTTGAAAACTCACCTAGATGCTCAACTTTTTTAGATATTTGAAAAAAACTGAAATTTGCCATTTTCTTCAAACGCTAATAACTTTTTAACGGTTTAACCTATAGAGAAAATAAAAACTGCTTGTAAGGTAACTTTTTACGTAGAATTCAATAGCGTATATGACAATTTTAATTGGAAATGGGTTTTCAAGCTACAAACATAACCTCACTTTTTTTAAATGGAAACCATAGTTCAATATAACCCAAATGGAAAGGTTTTTCTTTCTGATTACCCTGATGTAAGGGTTGATATACTTATTTTCAGTAGTTTCTTCATAATAAAGAAAAACGATTTATTTATTTGCGGGCATCAAGGAGTCCATGGATACATATTTTAAATAAACAAAAACAACTGGCATTTGTCAGATATTATTAGTTAAAGTGTTTATTTGCTCTGGGTTGCAAATTTTGTGTAGAAGACTTTTAAATTTATTTGATTATAATAGAGAATGTATACAAACGACATGCTCTTTTGTTACTATGCCTGTAACAGAAATTGTGATGCTGCTGGTGATATGTATTATAAAAGATATTTGGAAAGAAGGCAGCCAGATAAACGATTGTTTTCTAAATTAGAAAACAATTTAAAAAGGTTTGGTGCTTTTACAAAATCCAGTACTGATAAAAGAAAATTCAAAACTGATGATGAAGAACGTGTGTTAGCCTACATAAATTTTAAGCCAACAGCGTCCACCCGAGAAACTGCAATTGAGTGCGCTACTTCTACAGAAAAAGCTTGCCTAATTTTAAAACAAAACCGCTACAAACCATACAAAACCCATGTTAGCAATACACTGTATCATGGGGATTGTGAGAGAAGACAACAGTTTTGTAGGTGGTTTCTTAATGAAACAAATAATAATCCTGGTTTTAGTTACACTATTATATTTACCGACGAAGCAAAATTTACTAACAAAGGCATGTTTAACAGAAAAATACAGTCTACTGGAGTCAGGAAAATCCCATTTAACAGAAGAAAGGCGGGATCAACATCAATTTTCGATAAATGTGTGTGTGTCATTTTGGTAATAAAATACTTGGGCCTTTCTTCTATAATTATAATTTAAATGGTGTACGCTATTTAAATTTTCTACAAAACAAATTGCAAGAAATGCTCGATAATTTGCCACTTCATTTACTGCAAAACTTAAAATATTTTCAGCATGACGGTGCACCTGCTCACAATGCTCTGAATATCTTGATAATAGTTTTCCAAATTGGATTGGCAATGCAGGTCCTGTTCCATGGCCGGCAAGGTCACCAGAACTATCGCCACTGGATTTTTTTCTTTGGGGTACTGTAAAGGATGTAGTGTATGCTAAAAAATCCAATAACATTGAGCAACTCAAAGATAGTATTACAGCAGCTATTACAAGTATAAAACCACAAACGTTAAATAAGGTGCACCAAAACCTAATTAAAAGGTGCGAAATGTGTTTGCAAGCTAATGGAGGTCATTTTGAGCATATGTTAATGTAGGAGTGGGCATATTCGCATTAATTAATTTTTGTTTCCTTTGATTAAGTTATTTGTATTGTATGGATAGTTTATTTTTTAAGTATTTTATTTTTCTTAGTTTATAATAAATTTAGTTACAATAAACTTGTGTTTCCATTATTGATTTTTACACATTTTGTTTGTTTGTAATATGTATCCATGGACTCCTTGATGTCCGCAAATAAATAAATCGTTTTTCTTTATTATGAAGAAACTACTGAAAATAAGTACATCAACCCTTACATCAGGGTAATCAGAAAAGAAAAACCTTTCCATTTGGGTTATATTGAACTATGGTTTCCATTTAAAAAGTGAGGTTATGTTTGTAGCTTGAAAACCCATTTCCAATTAAAATTGTCATATACGCTATTGAATTCTACGTAAAAGTTACCTTACAAGCAGTTTTATTTTCTCTATAGGTTAAACCGTTAAAAGTTATTAGCATTTGAAGAAAATGGCAAATTTCAGTTTTTCAAATATCTAAAAAAGTTGAGCATCTAGGCGAGTTTTCAAAAAAGCATCATACTACTCGTAAATTTCTCTTCAACTTTGCTAATTTAACCAATATTGTATCTTCTATAATAAAAAAGTTACCCATATACGGAGATAGATTGTGGGCACCCTGTATATTTGACAGTGATTTTAAGTATTGTGACTTTAAAATGTCGTTTGTTGTTAACAATCTGATTAAATGTGATCAGCATGCGGTCATTCAATTTCTGTGTGCTGAAGGTTTACAACCATTAAAAATTCATACACGAATGCAAGCAGTGTATGAAAACGCATGTTTCACGTATCCAACTATCAAGGAATGGTGTGTCGAAAATTTAAGAATGGACGCGAAGGGACGAATGACAAGTCGCAACCAGGTGCAATGTGTACTGCTTCAACAGACAGGAATATGGCATGTGTGGAAGGCCTGATTCGAGAAAATCTTCGAGTTTCAATCAGAATAATTTCAGAAAAGGTTGGTGTGAGTATCAGATCTGTTCATAGCATCGTACACAAACTAGGCTACAGCAAAGTTTGTGCACATTGGGTTCCTCGCCTTTTGTTAGAGAACCAAAAAAGCTTGCGAATGGGCTTATCTTTGCAACACCTCACGGAATACAGACAAAATGGTAACGATTTTCTCTTGTCAATCATTGCTGGCGACGAATCTTGATGTCATTATTTTGAACCATCCAGTAAGCTGTCATCAATGCAATGGATTCATGCAAATTCTCCGCCACCAAAGAAGTTTAATGTTCAACCTTCTGTCAGTAAGGTCATGTTGACATTTTTTTTCGACCATGAAGGGAACTCTTGTTGATAGAATTTACAGAACCTCGGGTGCATATCAACACAAACCTGTATAATGAAACTTTGAACAAGCTCCATGGAGCAATAAGACGAAAACGTCAAGGGAAGCTTTTACGTGGTGTCATTCTGATTCACGACAATGCTCGACCTCATGTTGCTAACGTAGTGAAAAAAATTTACAGCGAAAGAAATGGAGGATATTAGAGCATCCACCCTATAGTCCAGATTTATCGCCTTGCAATTTCCACATCTTTGGGCCACTGAAAAAAGCGTTAAAAAGTAACTGTTTTCAGTTGGACAAAAAAATACAAAATGCCGTGAAAGAATTCTTCGAGCAGCAGCCACAAGATTTCTTTAGGCAGGATATACATAGGTTGACGAAACAATGGAATATGTGCCTTAATCGTAGTGGTAATTATTTGTAATTTTAGTTGTCAATAAATTTTTCCTGAACCAAAGATGGGTTTCAATTGAACAAGCCTCATATTTATGGTTATTCACATGAAAAACGGATTTTGGCAAATCCAATTAGGTAAAAGTAGCTTGGAATTATGCACGTTCAATACTCTGTATTGTAGGTATAAATTTAATAGACTCCCATAGGGTATTTCGTCAGTGCCCGAAATATTTCAGAAGAAAAATTGTGAAATATTTGGTGGTATTCCAAATGTAGATATATTCTCATTATCTCGGGTCGAACTGAATTAGAACATGATATAGCATTAAATAAAGTATTTGAAAAGGCAATGAAAAACTTTAAAAAGTGCCAATATAAACTTGAGGAAGTTGTTTTTATGGGACAAATTATTTCAGAACATGGTGTAAAACCCTGTCCAGAAAATGTGAAAGCAGTAGCTTCAACGAACTCGCCAGATAATAAACAGGGCTTACTGAGAATACTTGGAATGGCAAAATTCTTTTCAAAATTTATGCCTAACGTCCCAAATTACTTCATCAATGAGAGGACCAACAAAATTTGAATGGAAAGAAGAGCATAAAGCCAAACTAAGTAATTTAAAATCTTGCATCACTAGCTCTCCCACTTTACAAAAACCACAATAATACAATGTGGTGCGTCTAGCAAAGGTCTATGGTGTGTATTATTGCAGGATGGTAGGCCCGTTTCATTTGCATTACATTCGTTATCGGTTAGTGAAAAGAAATATGCACAGATTGAAAAAGAGTTACTTGCAATTGTGTTTGCCTGTGAAAAATTTCAGTATTTTATTTATGGTCATAACTTGTACAATCAAACCACAAACCACTAATACCAATATTTTCCAAAAATGTTGAATCGGTCACAGCCCGTTTGCAACGGATGCTACTAAAATTGCTAAAGTACAATCTTTCTGTTGTATATTTGCCAGGAAAGGAAATGTATGTGGCTGATACATTGTCTAGGTCCTATACAGACACTAATTCTGTAGATGATACTGAAATGGAATACATAATACATTCACTATCAAATAATATCCCCATGTCAGGAAAAAAGGAAATATTTGCGCAGGCAATTAATAACGATTTGGTTTTAGAAAAGGTAAAGCAGTTTTGTAATACAGCTCATCCTTGGGAAAATTTATTTACAGATATATGTGAATTCAAAATAAAATCACATAGTACTGGTAGACAGACCAATACTCTAACTGGATAGAAACTGCAGAAATTCTTGATAAAACAGCAGAATCTGTAATAAAATTTCTAAAAAACTGTTATTCCAGAGTTGGTGTGCCAGATATATTGTATGCGGATAACATCCCTTATAATAGTTTGAAGTTATGGGAATTTTCAAATAAATAGAATTTTTAAATAAAATTTTCAAGCCCACATTACCATCAGTCAAATGGACTAGCAGGAAAATATGTAAGAATTTTTAAAAACATGTTGAAAAAATGATCCCTACTTCTGACTTAGAAGTATAACTAATAGAATACAGAAATACACCTTTAGTTAACATGAATTACTTGCCAGCTCAACTTTTACTAAACAGGATATTGAAAACAAAAGTGCTTACATCTGAGAAGTGTCTTAAACCTATGAATATTGATCCTAAATTGATCAGTAATAAAATAGCTAAGAAACAAAGAAATCAAAATTTTATTATGACAAGAATGTTAAAGAACTTTGTAGATTTAGCATAAATCAAAATGTATTATTACAAAAACATGGTGTGTGGGTAAAAGGTAAAATAGTAGATATAGTAAATGATAGATCGTATATGGTTAAGGATGAATATGGTAACATTTATAGGAGAAATAAAAGGTTTTTAAAGCTAGCTAAAAAAGTGTCAGCTCATTTAAAAGACTATATCATAGATATAGTGTATGATTTTGACTTGCTGGAATAAAAGGATAGGTGTAAGGTGTAAATATTAAGATAATTATAAGGTTGGCATTGCAGGTGACAATCAAGGAACAACGACAGATGGCGCCAGGGGTTACTTGTTAAGCTGATGGGGCAATATGATTAACGGTAATTGCACATCATGCAATTAATAAAGGAATAAATAAATCAAACTGTTTATCGAGAGTACAAGAGTTTCTTATTCATTGTCAAACTATAAAGCACGAAACACCACAAATATTATTATTTAATTAATTTGTAAAATACAGAAACCTCTGTTGATAGCAATACCTTAACAGAC
Source organism: Platerodrilus igneus (assembly GCA_036346225.1). Taxonomy (NCBI): domain Eukaryota; kingdom Metazoa; phylum Arthropoda; class Insecta; order Coleoptera; family Lycidae; genus Platerodrilus; species Platerodrilus igneus. The sequence goes on along the minus strand of JARFIW010001778.1, from coordinate 164,726 downwards.
ATAGCAAATCATACTTGCCAATATATTCTTGAACAATAAAACGTCAACAAAATGCTCATTAATCGCTTTTAGTTTAGTTTATTCCTTTTCTTGCAAACAGTATCCCATATGCTTTCAAACAATGTCAACATTTATTTTTTAAACAGAAATGGTTAAATTTTATTTCAGAAATAAACAGCTCGGTTCAAAATCAACATTTTACATTTCCAAGATGTTCTTTTTATTTTCAACTTCGAGTTTTAACCAAATTAAATACTGACAGTGTTCGGTAATATCCGGTCTAATAAACATTAATTCGACTATTTTCATTGTTTCCCACTCACCATTCGGAAAATTAGATTGATATACGCAGTTCATTGTGAATATTGTTAACATAATGATAGTAACTGTTCTAAGTAGACCAACACCTTGAAGAAGTTCAAGATTACTAGAACGGACCGAAGTGCTTCAGAGTTCCAGTGATCTAAAAAGCCGAACTATAGGTTTAATCAAATTAGTGGGGTCTTTAGTGAGGAACCAGACTAAGACAGGTTCCCGAAGGAGGGCAGCAGCTTTTATGTGGAAGGCAACTGGAAACCACCACATTACTTCCTAAGTACACAGCGTACTTAAAATGATATTTAAGATGATGGCATCCTCTAGGGTAAAAAATTCTATAGTTAAAATAATCCCCCATTCGGATCTCCGGCAGGGGACTACATTGTAAGATGTGATAGAAAATTTTAAAAAGTCGGGAACATTCTGCGAGTCAGAGCGCGGAATGTCAGAAGTATGAAGCAGTAGATAAGCTAGAGAACCTAAAAATTGAAATGAATAGGTTAGCATTAGACATAGTAGGGATCAGCACAGTTCGGTAGCCAGAGGCAAGGGATTTTGGAGCAAAGACTTTAGAGAATTCACACAGAATCAGAAGAAGGAAACTCGGATGTGGAGATAGTTATGAGAAAAAAGATAGGACACTGTGAAGAAAACTACCTACAAAAGAATGGAAGAGTATTCATGGTTAGATCAGAATCTAAACTGGTAAATACAGTAATAATACAAGTATACATGCCCACTTCTAGTCACAGCGAAGAAGAGTTAGAAACGATCTACAAAGATATTAAAGGGATACTAAAATACATAAAAATACATGAAAATTTAATAATCGAGGAGGATTTTAATGCAGTGGTAGGTGGGGATAGGGAAGGAGCGGCAGTAGGTTTATTTTTGGTTTAGGCACGAGAAACGACAGGGAAAATATGCTGGAAGAATTTTACGACAAAAACGATTTAACCATCACAAACACATTATTTCAACATTATGCTAGAAGACGATACACATGGAAAATGCCAGGCGATATAGGAAGATATCAAATAGATTACGTTATTGTTAGACAATGGTTTAGAAATCAAGTAAAAGACTGTAGAAGCTACCTGGAAGCAGATATAGACACTGACCACAACATCGTAATTATGAAGGCCGCATTTAAATTTAAAAATCTGAAAAAGAGGAACAGAAAAAGGCACTGTGAGAAAATAAAAGATAAAGATATCCACGAAAGATTTGAAATAAGTCAAATGAATTGCTGAAAGATATCGAGAAAATTTCTGCTACTAAGGAAGTACAAACAGAATAGAATAACATTAAATCCAGCTTAGACATGGCGGTCAGAGATATTCTGGGGTATTCACAAAAAGAAAATAAGAAACCATAGATTACAAAGGATATCCTGAATTTAATAGAAGAAAGACGAAAATACAAAAACAAATCAGACGAATCTGGAATACAAGAGATACAAAGTCATAAAATGGGAAATTATTCGCAAATGCAGGAAAACTAAAGAGAAATGGATTGATGAAAAGCACAAAAGTGCTAAGATGGAAATAGGAAAGACAGACGAAGCATACAAACTAATTAAAATCAATTTTAGAGATATATAACCGTATAGCAAACATATAAGGGGTGTGGAAGGAGACATCATTATAGAAAATGTAGAGAAAGTGATTTAGATGGCAAGAATATATAGAGAATTTATATGCAGGAAAGGAACTAACAGTACTAGAACAGGAATCAGACATTGAAAATGATGGCTTGGGATATCCTATACTTAGAGATGAGTTTTAATTAGCATCAAAAGGCCCAAAAATTGTAAAACACCGGGTATAGATAAGGTACAAGCGAAAACTCTAAAAGCCGCTGAACAAGCAGTAACAGAACGTCTCTTTCAACCTGTAAGTATATGTATGAAACAGGCAAGATACCCAAAGATTTCAAATGCAACATCATACTGACTACACAAAAAAAGAGAGGTGTGGATAGATGTGAAAATTTTCAAACAATAAGTTTGACAGCACACATGTCAAAAATATTAACTAGAATGACACAAAGACGAATGGAAAAACAAACTGAAGTACTAGAAGAAGATTAATTGGGTTTAGGCGAAAGAGGAAACACGGGAGGCTATTGTAGCTTTGAGGGTGATAATGGAGAAGATAATAGAAAAAGGAGAAATCGTGTATATACGGTTTGTAGATCTGGAAAGAGCATTCGACAATATAAAACAGAAAAAATTTTTCCAAATACCCAAAAGATTAGAATGAGTTTTAGGGATAGACGAATAGTACATGGTTTATACAAAGAGCAAACAGCTGTAATAGAATTAAATCAGGAATGTAGAGAAGTAGATATTAGGAAAGGGGTGATACAGGGATGTGCCCTATCCCCATTAGTTTTAACTTGTACATCGAAGAGGCAATGAATACTGCCAAATGCAGGAACACATTTGAAACTATTATACAGAGACAAACGAATGATATGCTTAGATTTGCAGACGATATAGTGGTATTAGCATCAAGCAAGAAAGAGTTAGAAGCAGTCTTTAATAAAATTGAAACAGTTCTAACAGAGAGATACAGTATGAAAATTAACAAAAATAAAACTAAAGTACTACTATGCAAATGAGGGAAAAATAAATCAAAAACTAGAATACAAATAAGAAAGGAAAACTTACAAGAGGTTAAGGATTGCTGCTACCTAGAAAGCCAAATAACATAAGATGAGAAAAGCACAAAAGATATAAAACAAAGATTAGCACAAGTCGTGCCACATTTAACAAGAAAAAGTAATTACTGTGTTCAAAGACAAACATAGAAACAAGGAAAAGATTGCTGAAAGCATATGTGTAGAGTACAGCACTGTATGGCTGTGAAACTTGAACAATTGGAGAAGTGGACAGGAAAAAGATAGAAGCCTTTGAAATGTGGTGCTACAGATAGGATAATAGGTCACATACTGAGGCATGAGGGAATAGAGCGGAATATATAAGAAACAGAGATAGGAAAAAGAAGAAGTACAGGTAGACCTAGGTTAGACTATTGCACACAGATGATCAAAGATGGAGGCTGTGGGAATTTCAGGAAAATATGTAGGCTAACTGAGAATAGAAACCAATGGAGTTACACATTCAACCAGTTCCAAGACAGAACACCTTATGATGACAGAAAATAATTGTACTTTAACCTGATGATTATTATAATCAACTACAAGTGTTGAATTTACAATATTCTCAACTAATGTTAATTGTGTGAAAGAATTTACTGAAAAACTTCTAATTCATTAACTACTATTTTTCCCATTTGGAAAACGAGTCTATGTTCACAAAAGCAGAACTGTAACGTTCTCTGACCCGCTACACACTCCTCTCTATTCATGATCACTCATGCATCAAGTTCTCGCCCTATATAAACTACCACTTTTGCTACTTTCACCAGTTACTTTGCCACAAGACACCTTTTGGTTTAAATGGGCTAGTGAGTCTACTAGTCCAGAAGTAAATTTTTCATAATTTTTTACACTTTAACTTGTCTACTTAATATTTTATCATTCTTATCTTTTTTATTATTTTTATATTTATATTTCACTTTCTTTTCTTGTCCTGATGAAGCCCCTTACAAAAGTGGGCGAAACATCGACCTTAGTTTATAAAAAAGCACGGTCCTAACCCAGAACCATAAATATTTACAATGACTCCAGCTATGAAAACTTCCGACAATATCACTAAACTAAAATACTATTAGACATCCTGAATAGAAGATTATAAAGAGCATATCAGCTAAAAGCAAATTGATTTTCAATGAATTACAGAGTGTATGATTCTGCTAAAGCTAATAAATGAAATATATACACAGGGTGTCCCAAAAGCAATGGTCCAAATTGAAGGGTTTGATAGCTGAGATTAATACCTATTCAAAAAACTATATATGTTGTTATCCAATTGTTGATGGTTTCAAAGTTATAACAACTTTTGCGTTTTGTATTAAAATCGTGCAGAACTTCGAATATTAATTTGCAAAAAAAAATAATAACCTTTTGAAGGTAGTTGGTTTTCTGTTGTATGCGTGAATGTTGCGTGTTTAATAAATAAAGACTTTCTCAAACATTTACTTATTATCGCAAGAGAAAATCGTAATTTTTCCATAATTTTGGGTCTATGTAAAATTGTGCATGCTTTTCAAACTAAAATTACTCAAAAAAGTGCACACCTATTCAAAAAACTTCATTAATCTATGCACTTTGTTTAAAGGTATAACTGGTTGGTCTAAGATTAAATGCATAGAAAATTTTTGGGTAATTTGTAAGCACAATCCCAAGAACAGTACTTTTATTAAGGAAATCGTAAGTAATAGTCAACTTATAATTTTTGTAAAATATGAACTCAAAATAATCAAATGTATTTGAAATTCGTTTAAAACAAATGTTTGAATGTCCTGCCACCAGTTCTTATACATAAATACATAAACGACACCGTCTTAAAAAATTTCGTTGTAAAAACCTGAAGGCGCGACAGTCTTCTCTCAGCCTTCCAACGGCTTTGCGTATTTTTCTACGAAGGTCCTGCTCGTTTGTGGTATGTGTTTTATATATATTTTCTTTCATATAACCCCACAAGAAGTAATCCAGGGGTTGACATCGGGTGAACGCGGTGGCCAATAAATAGTGCCTCCTCGTCCTACCCAACGATTGGGATATGCAATATGCGCCATCGTGTTGAAACCACATTATATAGTCTTTGCAATTTCTAAATAGACCTCGTCATTTGCAACGTCACACACGTACTAACTATTTATACAGACGTTTGTCATTATAAACCGTAAAATGCTACGCTACGGTTTTGATTTGAATAGTAGCAATGTGCAACGTTGCCAACAATTCTAGCGAAATTTTAATTGATTTGACATTTAATTTTTAGGTTATATGTTGTTTAGTTATTCTTACATCTCGTGCACTTTTTATTTTTATTCGTTCATAATTTGATCAGTTTTTGCTTCAAACAGTTCTTTTCAGAACTCATATTAGTGTTACACCGAACCCTGATCACCGAAGATAATGAGTGGAATTAGTTTAGGCGTTAGAGCTAAACAACTTGTTGCTAGTTTAATCACTTTTTTTGAAAAAGAAAGGGATAATGGTGGACCGTTTATTCCGTTAACAGCGCTTCGTGAAATAATTTAGTTCATTATTTACTTCAAAAACTATTTCTTATGCATATTTTTAGAGAGTGTATCGGTTGCCCTGGGTCTTAGTATTGGCACCGTAAAATCGATTTCGCAAACAATTGCAAAAAACGAACCATTTATGTCAAAAAAGCGAGTCCACACAAAGCATGTCACTGACATAGATGAATTTACCAAAAGTGGAATTCGTAATGTGATTTATAGGTTATACGACAATCGTAAGTACTCATTTCCAAGTTAATGTACAGTATTACATGTATTTATTTTCGATGAACATATTTCTGTCCATACCTTGTGGCAAAATCTGAAGCACGATGAACTTTTTAATGGTTCTAAACGATCCCTGAAAAAAACCTACACAATATAGGATTTAAATGGCAAAAAGATAACCCACGGAGAAGTCTAATGGAATTGCCAAATATTGTTGATAGAAGGATACGTTTCTTGAAGACATACAAGAGAATAAAAAAAGAGAATCTGTATCAGTTTGTGTTTGTGGACGAAAACATGGATTTTTCAGAATGGTGCAGTGAGCCGCTCCTGGCAAGACAGTGATTTAAGAACTGTAAAGAGTACACGAATTGATGGAAAAAGAATAATGTAAATAATCTTTTAGGTACATAGTATTACATGCAGGAAATGTAAATGGTTTAGATGGGGCAGAATTGATTTTTTCTTCGTCCACAAACGACCCAGATTACCACGGAGAAATGAATGAACAGAATTTCTTGTATTGGTTTGAAAATCAATTATTGAAGAATTTGGAAGCACCATCTGCAATAGTTTTAGACAACGCTTCCTATCATTCTACTATGTTAAACAAAATACCTAACAGTTCCTGGAAAAAAAGTGACATCGCAGAATGGTTAAAAAACAAACAATTTCCTTTGATGGTAATGCTTTGAAAGCAGAGCTTCTGAAACTTGTCATGATGTGAGTCAAAATTTTGTACTTTATAACATATCAGTATTTATTAAAAATTTTATGTATAAACCGCCAAAGATTTTTAAAGCGGATTTGCTGGCCGAACAATATGGGCATAAGGTGTTAAGATTGCCTCCATATCACTGCATATTAAATGCAATTGAAAATGTATGTGGTGTTAGTAAGAGGTACTACAATCAACATGCTGGAAGAGATGGTAGGCCTGTTGAAAACTGTTTACAGATGTCGAAAGAAGCATTAGAAAAAATAACACCAGAGATTTGGGCACATTCGATAGAACATGCAGAAAAAATTATCAAAGATTGGTGGAAACGTGAGATCAAATTTGATCAAGAAGATAATGCACCTCTAATTATTAACGTTGGTGGTGGTGATGACAGTGATTCAGATTTTCAATCAAATTGAACTAGTCAACCAAATGCATGGCTACTTAGAATTAAAAAGCTTTTTACACGATGTACGTCTAATTTAATTATAACTATCTTAAACTTTATGTACAATAAACAAGAACTACCATATATATTTTATTTTTAAATTACAAGCTTTTGATACTTGTTAAATTCTTGAGCGACTTGTCTTTAAAACATAGTTGCAAATTAATCTTCAGGATATTGGATTTTAGATATCCTAACAGCTTCTACAGCTTTCAATTTCAATGGTTGTAATAAACACACTGGTGACGAACTGGTCAATACTACACTAGCTTAAACTTTGAAGGTGCTAAATACAGGTAAGATCAAAGTCTTTATATTACACTAATCTACAAAAAATGGTAAATTGTATATTGAATTATTCGTTTCAAACTACTCCATTACCTGGTCTCAAAGAATAATAAAGTAAATGCCTATTTTTCTGAAGATTTTTGTCCCTTCGTGCTTTTGCATATTTAACAAACTGCTGTTTATATCTTTAAAAATTCCATCGAAAGATTAGTCGTTGAACCTTTTGGTTATAAGATTTTCAAAGTTGGTTCGTTTAAAGCCTTTACTCATACATTGTTTTAGTTGTTGGAAATGCTTTGAAAACACGACATATTCAATCCAGTTGCATACTAATAATCAGAAGTAAAATGATCGTCACAAATTTTAAGGTGATTTAAAAGTGTTAAATCCTTCGTTTGCATTGTATATAACATAACTTTAGTTTTTGTAGATGATTTCAGGAAATCCAAAAGATTATTTTAAAGTGATATATCTTAATTATTCAAAGTTAATGAGAATTTTACTTACAAATGGAATTGTAATTTTGTTTTTCGATTTGTGTAATCAAAACGTTTAAATTATAATTTCAATAACATAACCTCTTGAATAACTGTGGTTATTAATCCGTGTCTGGTATAATACACTAATGACCATAAAATTAGGAGCATTAGAAATACGCAACTATATTTAAAATATGCTCAGTGGTAAAAATAAAGAAGTAAATAAAATGTATTGTTAATTAATGACTTTAATCTGCAATATTGTCGATAGAAACTTATTCTAAAAAATACTTTTTTAAAAAGTAACAAATCACATTCGTCATCTGCTATTAAATATTTTCAATCTCTGTATTCTACCGATGACGCTAATATAGTCATGCGGCAATAGAATTTTGGTAGTGGCAATGTCGCTACAGTTTGACGTCACAAATTGTAATGACGCAGGTCTATTTAGAAATTGCAAAGACTATACGCCTAGTTTCTAGAGGGATATCTTCTAGAAGATTGCTTAATTCATGTCGAAGAAAGTGAAGGTACCGTTGTGCATTAAGCCTGCGTAGTAATTCAAATGGCCCAACTAATGTGCTTGCGACTATCCCAGCTCACAAATTAATGCTAAAACGTTGTTGAAATCGCTCGTGTCGTACAGTTCTCAGGCTTTCAATTGCTCAAAAGTGGAAATTGTAAATATTAAATATTCCAACCCTATGGAAAGATGATTCGTCACTCCATAAAATTTTATCAAAGAATTGTTGATCGTGGCGGTGTCTGTGGAGAATTTCGCGGCAAAACGCTACCCTTGTTTATATACTACGTATAGTTGTTCAACCTATGGTTAGTACCGCTCCAATGTCTCCAGAGGGCGAGTCCAAAACAAGTCGCAAATTGAAATTTAGTAAAATACTAAATTCTTACGTTACTTGGTAGAAATGCCGCCATTCGGCGTTAGATGTCATAATGGTAACTGACAAGTAGTGTAGGGAATTGAATTTTGTGAACTTTTATGTCTTGCAAAATGCACGGCTGAATAAATTTTTCGATAGGACATGTTTTCTAACCAAACCTTAACTTTAGCCTCTTTTTTATAGTGCACAGTTACTAATCTTTCTGCATATAATTATATGAATAAAAAGTGTGCAGTGTATTTTAAGAAATTGTTTTTTAGTAGTGTTTATAACTAATATTTGTAAATATTGACCTTTAAAGAGCTTAATGTATATAGTAATTTTAATTAGTGATAAGTTTACCAACGAACCTCTTAAAATGGAAGATTTAACTTAAGTAATTGCCGGGGTAATTGCTATTTTAATTTCAATAAACATTCAGGATTATTCGCCCTGTTATTAGGTTCCCACTGAGCACAAAAACATTACTTGTTTGTTGCAACAACATTACAGTGTTAAACGCAACGTTGTATTTTAGCTCGCAGAACTATTTAAATAATATTGCATATATTCTCCTAAGCTCTTCACACTAATATTGCATTTGAAACGTTACATTTATGATGTTGCAGTGACATTCTAAATAATGGTCTTCGGACATTTACCAAAATTGTTACTATAACATTGGGCACGTCTAGTGTAATGCCTGACCAAGGTTGGCAGTTCAAATTTTGTTTTTTTTTTAATTTATACTATAATATACTGTAAAATAATACTGAGTACGGATCTGTACTCATAATATCCTTAATACTTAAGTTTTCTCTAGATTTAGGTTACTTGTCACGATATTCAGTGGAAAATTCCATTGCCCTTGTTAGAAATGGATAATATTTTTTGATTGGCTAGCAGCTAGTCGACGCCAGGTTAATTCCCGCCATTTTAAAAAGTCATAAATAGCAGAGAAACACGCAAGCGAGGGCTTTTTCTTTTTTACTGTTGGCCCTTGGCGGTTGGGCCATATTTGCCTTGCAGGAATTCGCAAACTTTTGAATTTGCTTGAAACTATCAAGCAAAAGTATGTGCTTGAAATTAAACTAGACTCTGTTGTGTTATAGGAATCGGTAAACTCATAAATGTGTTAAATCTATTTAAAAAAATAACAAAACGTGATAGTTTTGTGAGGATTGAGCAGCAATTTTGGAGGAACAGAGTGCGGGAACTCGTTGAGGGTTCCAACGTGTAAAGACTATTACTGGGACAATGGTGATTCACATTCGCAGAAATCACGAATGAAACTCTTGGAACAGTGAACAATATAATTAAATGTAAAAAATATTAAAACAATAAGTGCCCTTAAACTACAAGGTTTTAATAAAATGAGTCCGGATTCCTTACATATGGAAGTTACTTTTGCAAATAAATGTAAAATAATAGGATTGGTTAATTTAAGATACATGCTGTTTCTGATTCATCAACCAAGTGCACACCATTAAATGTGTAAATGCGGAAAAGCTCTCCAGCAGCCCTTGACTCCTGATGAGACTGCTTTTATCTTGCTAACTTTGTGTAAGATGTCCAAATATCAGACAATTGGCAATACGAATTGTATTTAAATGTAAGTAGTATCAGGATACTGGTGAGTAATGTTTAGAAATGTATTCGTTAAATTTTGGCCAAAATATTCAGGTCTTAATTAGTATATATTTGACAAAGTAGAATTAGTTGTTCATTGATAAATTGTTTATGATGCCCCTAGCAGAATTAGTAAATAAATGCCATTTGTTTAAGATGAGGTATTTAGAGTGTATTTCTTTATATTTATATATAGCTGTTAACCTTTAATTGCAGAACAGGTGATCAGTCGCTGTTGGAGCAACGATCAGGTAATGTAGGCATTAGTTTCAAGTCAGAAACTACTAATAGTTTGTAACGGAAGTAATATAGCAAAGATTTATAGAGCAGATGTTACACTAGGTACAAAATGTGTAAAACTTATCTTTGTTTACGTTTCTATCCATGACCTAAGAACAGTGTCAAAATAATAATGAAATTTTAAATTTGATATGTTGAAAGTTTCATTATTATTTTGGCAACGATTCTAGGTCGTGGATCGAAACGTAAATAAAGACTGTTTTACCAATTGGTTTTATTCCCAAAGAAGAATATAAAACAAACCATAACAAACATACAAGGAGCAACTACTGCTAGACTGCCGTTTTCTGCACTGACCATTAATAAATTCCATTATCCTCTCCTATTAAAATATAGTAAGATAAATATTTCAGGGAACTATATAGGCTAGCTGAGAATATAAATAAGTGCAGGTACGTGTCCAACCAGTGACGAAAAAAATAAGCACAGATAAATCTGATAATAAGTATAAACAACTACAGGTGTTGGTTGTGAAATATCTGCAACTAATATTGACTGTGCGAAAAGATATATTGGAAAAAATATTAAATCGGTAAATGTGTAAGTGTTGGGGGAACTTGGCAGCCACAGGCTGCTTACCTTCTTATACGCAAAACGTTAAGATACAACGGTAATTACAATTTAAAGTTCGATATTCACTACACGTGAATGTGATATAATAGACACTATCAACGGTTGGCAACGCGAACTCTTATACAGATTTAGGGCGAGGCGAATTATTGATACGTGTCAGATATTGCGTAATAATACGCAAATTTAAACAAACTCTAGCACAAAAATAATGCATGCAAGTTAATTAAAGGTACTCACATCAGGTATTTTTCCTTCAGTAGGCCTGCAACCACGCATCCAGCTCCTTCTGGCGCAAAGATGGCGTCGACGCTACCAAATTCTTAAGGGACACCTCGGCTAGCGGCGGTTGGTTGGCATGGAGCTCTCCATCTACGGATGTGGAGGTCGGTAGGTCCTTCGGTGGCGCAGATTGTACCTATGTAAGGGTCTGACGGGAAAAGGTAAAGGTAGACAACACAAAGGTAATTAGAAAAAAGGATTCTACATAGCATACATTACGGTACGACACCCAAAAGAAAGGTCCGTTTCACTTCACATCACCAGGCAGACAGCCCACGTATCCGGGCGAGGGCCGCGAAACTCCTCCCCCATTGTCTAGCATTGTCCTAACCCTCTAAGGATAAAACACTACGCAAACTCACTACTCTGACATGCCGGAAGCGCCGCCCAGTCTATTTAAAAATGTTCCCGCGTCTTGCATATTTGAAAATATGGCGGGAAACTTCCGTACATCAAGAAAATTAAACTAAAACACTAACAATGTTAAAGTGCAAATTCGGTTTGCACGTAACAATCGCGACAAAGCCACAAAAGAAAAAACTTAAAAAAAGAAAAAGTCTGTTAGCACAGTAACAGCTTAAAATCTAAGTCCTAACTACCCTACATAAATCCTAACTTAAAACCTACAAAATGTTTATATAAGGCGCCACCTGGTTTTTTCGACCGATAACACGTCTACCGAAGTACCAGGAAACGGAATAGGTAGCCCGATAGTCTTTGACTACACTACTTACCGACAGCACAAATTTGTCGGGGAGCATGAAACACTACTTAAACTAACACGGGTGCGACAAGTCGCCTAACCTATCTAAACCTATCTAAACTTATCTAACTAAAGCTAACATAAAGTTCTTATATGCAAACACACATGAGTGTTGCATTGAAACTATTCTTCCTTTGGCAAGAATTGCCCAAATTTAAAAAATGTTCATGAGAGTGCGTCACTTGCACTCTGGCAAATTTTGTTTCTGGTACTTTGGTTTCCTCCGATGCACATTTAACTTGTCCATGACACACTTGTGAATCCACAAATTTACCAAAAGTACCGCCTACTAAGTCCTTATATGCTAACCTGACAAATTACATTTCTAAATTGGGTTAGCTTTTTCACTTAAATTTCAGGAAAAAATAATTCCCACGTCTGGTCATATATACCACACGTTAGGACGATAAAAAGATAAGATAAGATCTCAAATTGATGTTAAAGATAATAGATAAGGTAAAGATATTAAGCTTAAGTTGTTATCCTCAAAGGTAATGAATAAGATAACGGTATTAAGCTTTAATTATTATTTGAGATACTCGATAAGATAACACGATATTAAGTTAAAGTGATTATAAGAGATAGTAGGTAACATGAATTTAAACAGAAGTTATTACTAAAGATAACCGGTAAGATAACGCGAAATAACTCGGAGTCATTCCTAACGGTAGTCGGTAAGATAACGATAAATTAAACCAAAATTATTACTAATGGTAATCGGTAAGATAACGATACTAAACTAAGGTTATTACCAAAGGTAATCAATAAGATAACGATATTAAACCTAAAGGTATTATCGAAGATAATAAAGAAGACAAAGATATTGGCCTAGTTATTACCCAAGACAATGATAACAACAAATAGAGTGGCTCCAGTAGAGCCGTTTAAATGGGATTGACCCGTGCCCTCCAAAAAGAGAAACCTGTGAGGCAGGTCCGTTCCCAAGAACAGCACGGGGGACCGGCAAAGACCTTTGGGTGCATTCCTGCACCCAGTGTTGATCGATATCGATGAAACTATCACCCGATATCCACTCGGTATATTCGATATACTCATTCACTCACACATTCACACACTCATACATACCTTCACTGCCAGAGCCTATGCACTGACAGCGGCACCGCATGACCCCACGAAAGATTCGCAGAAACATGGTCCAGGTGTCTGTGAAAACCTCCCGCACAACCACACGGTGACTAACAGAAAAGAAAAGGTAGTAGAGATAGGAAAGGTAAAAAAGAAGGAGGTTGGTTTTGGAGTGCATAAGAGGCACCTCCAGGTAGAAGAAAGTAGAGGAAGGGCTCGCATTGAGCAAAAGCGACAGAGGAAAGGTGGATAGCAAAGCGCTACTCAACCAACAAGTGTGGTCAGTAGCTCGGAATGAGGAACATCATTCTTATGTGGCAGACGGGTGTTCCGGGACAAGAACAGGTCCACCGAGAGAAGAATAAGGCATAGCGGAGATAGCGGGTTAAGAAAAAGTATAGTTTTGGACAAGCGTCCGAGAGAAAGTAGAGAATTGTCCCTATAAAACACAGCGCAGTCTGAAGGACCACCTGCGATATTAATCCGACAAGATAAGATATACACATTTTTAAAATTCACTAGACTCCTAAGAGAACTAGTACGATAATTTTCCTAACGAGTGCTTGACTACGATAAGAAAATCAGACAAAGATAGACACGACAACTTAAAAGTATCCTCACAGATACAAACACACAAAACAAACTGTTTTAAGGTAGTTTTTAAAACGGTAGCACCCAAACACACAAAAATGTCCAATTTAAAAGCAGTTAGATACAGATACACTGCCCCATATGCTAAAACAACCGAGAATTTAATAAGGTAACAATAAGAAGCAATAGCACCTCACCACAAAGTTCAATAAAAATAACGAAAAAATGTTTATAAGTTATGTTGATTTAATAGAAAAGAAGGAAATAATGTTGTAGTATAATGATGTAGTATAATGTGGGCGACTGCAATAATTCAGAAGAAAACACACGGAATAGGTAGTCCTAGTTTTTGCAACTGCGAATATGAACTATTTCTTACAATGGCATAGGCCGCGTCTCCTATGTGAGTCCAAGGAAGAAAGCATTCACTCAACATCAGCTAAAACCAATCATAAAAATTCAATGGGTTATTTCAACCAAAGTTACGACAATTACCACACAATTAAACCATATAAGAGAAGTACTAAAGACCGAACAATATGTAGTAGGAAACTTTCAAGGGTTACTTAAATGAAACGACAGAGCTATATTGGGGGGTGTAGAGGATGAAGCGATATATATCTAACGGTATGGTGAAGGAAAGTCAACGAAAAGAAAAAGATAGCTAAATTAAGGTAAGTAAAGTTAAACGTGTAAGAAATTATATACTATATGAGAGAAGGAAAAAGTAATTAAAGATACTAATTGATGGTGAGAACAAAAAATATTAGGTAAATCGTGAGGAGAATGGGACATGAAAAACTTAATTAGCATTTGGGTCAGCAGAGAATGGCTTAAGGTCTTTAATATGCCATCTGCCTTGGCGTTTTCCTTCAGTATCCTGAAGTTCGTAGATAAGGGGACTAATAACACGTGTGACTTTACAAAGAATGAATTTAGGGGCTAATTTTGAAGAAAATTTCTTAGATGCATCCGATAAGACATAGTTCTTTTTCCAAACTTGTTCGCCCAAGGCAAAGGAAATATTTCGTTTACGTAAGTTATAATGGTCCTTGCTCTTTTCGTAAGCTTTTAACAAATTTTTTCTAACGTCGTTAAAGATAGAAGGTAATGACTGTTGGTCCTTGTCCCAACGTACTTTATCGTCAAATTCAATTACGTTAGTATCGTCAGGCACTAAACCATAGTAACTCCCATCGATTGGGGTATATCTTCCAAAAACAAGAAAAGACGGAGTGAATTGGGTTGCTTCGTGTTTAGATGTACGCAAAGCTTGAGCAATTTTAAAGATATGTTCATCCCATGTAGTATGGTCTGAATCAATATAAGAAGAGATAGCGGTAATTAAAACTCGATTTACTCTTTCGGTAGGGTTTACTTGGGGTGATATTTTGCGTTAAACCAAATTTTTGTACTTTGTAACTTTTAACGAAATTCTGAAAATCTTTAGAGATAAATTGTGCACCATTGTCACAAAGAATAATCTGGGGGACACCAAAGATAAGAAAGACATTTTGTTCTAGAAATTTAATTATTGCTGCGGAGGTAGCTTTACGTAGGGTTTGCACCATAACAAATTTAGAAAACCAATCGGTAACGACTAAAAGATATTGATTGCCTCTTTTCGATCGAGGGAGAGGTCCTAATAAGTCAAGCGATATTAATTGAAAGGGATAAGATACACGTTTAAAGTTACCCATTAAACCAGGGCGAGCATCTTGCGAACTCTTATGGGAACCACAAATTTTGCAGCTCTTAATGTAGCGACAAACAGATTGCTTAAGTGTGGGCCAGTAATATAATTCAGATATTTTAGCAAGAGTTTTTGTAACACCAAGGTGTGCAGCTAAGGGATCGTCGTGACATAATTTGAGCACCTCACTGCGGTTTGCAGTGGGCACAACGAGTTTCCATTCAAGTATATTCGATATTTTATGTGGGGACGAAGATACAAATTTATACAGTCTATTATTAGTTACACGAAAGGTAGGAAATTTGTCGGGATTATCGGAAACTTTTTTAATCATATTGAGGTACCAGGTATCCAGAATTAAATTTGGAAGGTTTAGAGAAACAACATCTCGAGATAACGCATCAGGTACGATATTTAATTTGCCAGGCCTATGCCTAACATCGAAAGTAAATTGAGATATACGCAAGTTCCATCTTGCCAAACGACCTGCGGGTTGTTTCAAGTTATTAAGCCAAGTGAGTGCTGCACAATCAGTGATTACGGTAAAGTGTGTACCTTCGACATATCCTCTAAATTTCTCGATGCCAAAGATAACGCCCAATAGTTCTCGTTCGGTAGCAGAGTATTTTTGTTCGGCAGAAGTTAAGGCACGGCTCGCATAAGCGATTGGATGTTCTAAACCATTGTTTACCTGGAACAACATTGCACCTAACCCAGTAAGTGAGGCATCGGTTTGTATATAAAACTTGTCATCGAAATTTGGAGAAATTAAGATAGGTGCTGAAGTGATTAATGTTTTAATTTGTTCGAAAGCCTGTTGAGATTCTAAATTCCACTCGATAGTTTGGGATTTCTTTTTATTTTTAATTAAAGCGGTAATGGGTGCGGATATAGTTGAAAGGTTAGGTAGAAAAATGCGATAATAGCTAATCATTCCTATCAAACGTTTGATTTCGGTAACAGTTTTAGGTGTTTTAAATTTAGTAATAGCATCAACTTTAGCAGGATCTGCTCGTAAGCCTGTTCCATCGACAATAAAACCAAGAAATGTGAGGGATGAACGACAAAATCGAGACTTTTCCCAGTTTATCTTAAACCCTGCTGCGTTTAAACGTTCTGCAACTTCATTTAATGTGGCGATATGTTCATCGAAAGAACTTAAGATAACTAAGATATCATCTAAAAATACAAAGGCACGTTCTTGATGTAAGATAGGACCTAACGTTTGATCCATAGTACGTTGTAAAGTTTGTGGAGCGTTACAGAGACCAAATGGCAAGAAATTATATTCGAAAAGACCTCGGCCTGGGACACAAAAAGCAGTTTTTTGACGAGAACATAAGTCAAGAGGTATCTGATAAAAAGCTTGTCTTAGGTCGATAGATGAGATAAATTTTGCGTTACGAAGGCGGCT
Organism: Platerodrilus igneus; assembly: GCA_036346225.1. NCBI lineage: Eukaryota > Metazoa > Arthropoda > Insecta > Coleoptera > Lycidae > Platerodrilus > Platerodrilus igneus. The sequence goes on along the minus strand of JARFIW010001778.1, from coordinate 147,873 downwards.
TAAAATTGAATCAGTTCTAGGTAAAGGATAAGCGTCTGAGACAGTCACAGAATTCAACTTTCTGCCATCAAAACAGACACGCCATTCGTCATTCTTTTTTCGAACTAGTAATACGGGAGAGGTCCAGGGTGAATTTGAAGGAGAGATAACACCAGATTCTAACATTTTGTCTATTTCAGCATGTAAATGCTTTTGTAAGGCAGGCGATAAGGGATATTGACGTTGCTTAAAAGGAAGGGCATCACCTGTAGAGATAACGTGTGTTGCAGTTGTAACAACCAAGTTCGGAGGTATTAAGTTTGCGAAATTTGTCGATTGTAGCGTTAAGAGTTATATCTTGGGAGTCAGTAAGAGAGATTTTGTTAGATATTCCTGTAGATGCACAGGAGTTCGTTTTAATAGAAGTTTGCCATGAAAAATCCTGAAAGTAAAGTGACAGATTAAAAGTTTACAGAAATCAACGCCCAGTAGAAAAGGATACGCTAATGCAGGGACAATCAAAATAAAACGTCACGTTCAAGAGACTCTACACGAATTTTTAACTTAAGGGAACCGGTTACATGTATTTGATTATCGTCAGCTAAATTTATGGAAGTTTTTTCGGGAATAATTTGAATTTTGATATTTTGTTGAGATAATTGATGTAAACCTTCATTGTTTATAAGAGAACATGAAGAACCTGTATCCAGTAAAGCAATTACATTTAAGGAACCAATTGAGATAGATAAGTGTGGACGATTATCGAAGGGTTTTTTAACAAGTTGTGAAACAGCGGTAGTCTTTTTATGATAAAAGGAATTGACGGTTTGTAACCACTTAGACCACTCGGCTGGAGTAGTATAGCATAATTCCTCTAAAGGTAAGGCATTTTGTACATTAATAGTAGCGATATTATTATTAGATAAATTTAATGACGGTACAACGTTAGAAGTGGTTTTATAATTTGAATTCATTGGCGTCTGTGTCCGTTGAATGATTGGTGTTGAGGGCGATTTTGGTTTCTTGAGATATTCACACCCTGATTTGAAATATCTCGACGGGAGTTTCCGATACGTTAGGATTACAGTTGGTGCAGTTAGATTTGTAGATATTTGAGCGACCACAACCATAACAAAAAAATATTTCTAGGGTATGTGCAGACAGTATAGCTATGTCCACTTCGCTTGCAGTTCCAACAGGTAAGTGCGTTATTAGTTAAGGTAGGAGGAACGTTAAGGGTAGATAGTTTACGGGAAGGTCGGACTTGGCAAGCTAAATCAGGTTCTAGAAGACCAGATAATTTCTCGGGTGGTGGCCGATATTTGTCAATTCTTGACCTCACTTCTTGAAGAGAACGACATAGGTCTTTAAAGTGAGCTAGCGAAGATATGGTCTGTAATGCCAACCGTTCTGAGAAATAGGGGTTCAAATTTCTAAGTAATTGATCGATAATTTCTGATTCGGAAGGTTTTTTTGTCAAGTCTGCTATATAAAGCTTCTAATGAGGTAATAAAAGACACAACATTTTCGTCGGGACCTTGGGTTCGGTTACGAATTTCGTTCCAAAGGTCGTTAATGTAACCATAAGGTAGGAAGTCTCGTTTTAAACAGGCAACTAACTCATTCCAGGTAGAAATTTGGTGTCGTATGTTTCTGTACCATATTAATGCTGAGCCTGCGAACAAATCACCAGCTGAGATAAATAGGTCCTGGTCGGTACACCCGAGAAATTTTAAAATCATTGATACGATCAAGAAAGGATGATAGAGAAACCTGCGAATCAAACCCTTCGAAGGTGAGACCCCATTTGTATACAGGTATAGGTTTTCCTAATGGTTTAGGTTCGGCAAGCATAAGACTTGAAAAAGGTAACGATATATCTACGTCTGCATTAGGATTAAGTCTTTCTAAAACAATTCCTTCAAGCAATAACACCTCGGACAACAAACTTTGTTTAGCTTGAGTCGCTTGGTCGTCGTTATATAAAGATAATGATTCGATACGGTGTTTGACGTGGGTTATTCTCGAAGTCAATCTCCCTAATTCGATATTAGTGGCACTAGGATCTGTTTTATGTATTATATTCGATATGTCATCTAAAGATAATTTAATTTCTGATACGTTGAGTGGCCAGTCGCCAACAGGGTTCTTTAAGATAGCAATGCCTTTGGTTTCCTGTGCCAAAACAGCCCTAAGTTGAGATCGCCTATCATTCTGATTGCTCGCTGCTATGATACTCCTACATTCCAACTCGTAGATTAATTCGAGGGATTTTAAATGTGATACGTTCATTATGAATACAATATTCAAGACACGATATAAAAAATATGTGATTTTGACGCAGATTAAAAGGTAAAAAACACGTTACACTTATTTTAAGGTAATACGATACGATATTTAGGGAAGGAACCTTGTTAAAAACGTCACGGTAAAGAATAATATGGTAATATTAAAGCGTTAATTAATAAACCACTAAGGAAACATTTAGGTCAATGTTCAATTAAATATATATTTTGTTGATAAATACAGAAAGGCCTTCCAAAAATTGAAGATGGACGCAGGTAAGCAATTTACTTCACTCAGTGTTTTTTTAAACACAAAATTTTCATGTAAAGGATAAACTATAATGCAGTTTTTAGAATGTGATATAAAAGTTTGAATAACATGTCTTCTAACGTTAAGAAAGCGACAAAAGTTATATTTATAATAGATAATCCTGTAATAACTGTATTTAAAGGGATCTAAACAAGATAATTGTTTAATAAGGAGATATATTCTTCATAAGTTAGCAGAAAAAATTTTAATTTTAGAAATACACCATGTAATTAATGTATTATTTATTTAATAATCATAAAAATTCATATTTTAACCCTACATAAAAGGATATTATAAAAGGCAATTTCTTTCACTACTGTTTGTAGCATAAGATTTTCTTGTGTAAGTATTTGTTAATTGAAGTACTTGTTAATTGAATCAATTTTTACAATACAACATAGAAAGATGTGCATTGAAGTTTCAAAAACGGCTTTTAAAGTTAAGAAAAACAAACAAAGATATTTTAATTTAGTATATGTAGATAATTTTGTAATAAATGTGTTTTAACGGCATGTAATCAAGGTAACTAATTATTCAGTAACGGTATTTAGAAAATGCAATTAAAAATTTTCTTAATTATTCTACTTACTTGAAACATTGAGGTTAATATATATCCATATAACAATTAGCTGTTCTACACACGCGTTTTAATACAAACAAGATATATTTTAGGCACTAGTTATTAACAATATTATATTTTTTTTTAGTTATATTAAGGTAAATAGAATGGCGTTTTTTAGATAAAACTTTTTATTACCGTCGCGGTATTTAATTACGAACGCAATGTGTCAATTGTGAAAATATTTTGGGGGAATATTCAGAACTGCCAACTGAAATTTTAAAGCTTCACAGATATTTTAGGCAAAATAGATAAAATAAAAATTCTTGGTTTGGTTAAATGAAAAAGCCTGATTATCCTTAATTAACATCTTGCATAAGTATACCACCTAAAAAGCATGCATTGGGCGCCAAATTCTTATAAGATAAACGGTAAGATAACGGTAATTAACATTTTAAAGTTCGATATTCACTACACGTGAATGTGATATAATAGACACTATCAACGGTTGGCAACGCGAACTCTTATACAGATTTAGGGCGAGGCGAATTATTGATACGTGTCAGATATTGCGTAATAATACGCAAATTTAAACAAACTCTAGCACAAAAATAATGCATGCAAGTTAATTAAAGGTACTCACATCAGGTATTTTTCCTTCAGTAGGCCTGCAACCACGCATCCAGCTCCTTCTGGCGCAAAGATGGCGTCGACGCTACCAAATTCTTAAGGGACACCTCGGCTAGCGGCGGTTGGTTGGCATGGAGCTCTCCATCTACGGATGTGGAGGTCGGTAGGTCCTTCGGTGGCGCAGATTGTACCTATGTAAGGGTCTGACGGGAAAAGGTAAAGGTAGACAACACAAAGGTAATTAGAAAAAATGATTCTACATAGCATACATTACGGTACGACACCCAAAAGAAAGGTCCGTTTCACTTCACATCACCAGGCAGACAGCCCACGTATCCGGGCGAGGGCCGCGAAACTCCTCCCCCATTGTCTAGCATTGTCCTAACCCTCTAAGGATAAAAACACTACGCAAACTCACTACTCTGACATGCCGGAAGCGCCGCCCAGTCTATTTAAAAATGTTCCCGCGTCTTGCATATTTGAAAATATGGCAGGAAACTTCCGTACATCAAGAAAATTAAACTAAAACACTAACAATGTTAAAGTGCAAATTCGGTTTGCACGTAACAACCTCTCTTCACAACCACTGAATGTCGGAGAAATAGGATATATAATTGTAAAACAATAGAAGGTGACCGAACTGCATCTAACAAGAAAGAACGGCGCCTATGATGGAAGACAACAAACATAAAACAAGAAGAAAATTGTTGAAAGCATATGTGTGGAGTACAGCACAGTATGCCTATGTAATGTGAGCTGTCTGAAAAGCAGACCGAAAAACCTTAGCAGCCGTTTGAAATGCTGTACTTCAGATGTATGAGGACGATAGCATTAACAGACAAGGATAGTAATAAATGGGTTATAGAAATAGTAGGGGAACAAGGATATCTGGAGAAAAAGATAAGAGAAATAGAAGGGCAGAATACGTTCTAAGGCATTTTTGGGGAATAGTATGGGATATATTACAAGCAGAGATAGGAAAAAAGAGGTAGATGTAGACCTAGATCAAATAGTGATAGATGCAGACTGCAAATTTCAGGGAAATCTGTGGGTTAGTTCAGAATAGGAAACAATGATGGTACGCGTCTAACCAGTTCCAGGACTAAGACCTAATGATGATGATGTGTCAACATGGAATGAGATGATTTAAAATATTGTCTATCGCGATTGCGTCCGCCACTTAAGCTACGTGCTAACTGAAAATGTAATATTTAGGTGACCAAAATTTGTAATGTTGAGTAAGCATTAAATATTAGCCTTTATTAAAAAATTAGATATACAAAATATCTAAGATTTAATACAATTGTATAAGAAATCATATTTTATTGACATTTGTCTATATAGATAAAACTATTTTTCACTTCCCCAATACAAATACTAAAATTTTAATTCTCCCAACTTCATTTTATACACCTATAAATTAAGGGTGTTTTGGTTAATTACAAGATTAATTACCGATATAAACAAATTAATAATTTTAAAGCCAAGTGGAGACTATATATCGTCGCTTTGGTGGTGAATAGTTGTAACCCACAAAAAGTCTAAAATTGAGTTAAGACTGTTAACAAACACTGAAAAGCATAAAGTTTGATTCCTAAAAGTATCTTAACCCACAACCTTTTTAAAGTTCTTAGAACACACAATTTGCTAATAGACATAACCCACATTTTATTATAGTGAATAGACCTAAGTAGCTTAGCACTTTTAGCAACTGAGTTTTTAAGCGGTATGGCCCTAAAATATTATAGATGTGAATAGAACCAATCCGCACATTCTACCTTCTTGAGTTGGATCGCTCTATTATTTAAGTTTTCGTGTGTTTTGGTAATAATAGTACACGCATTTGATTAGTGTCTGTGATTTTTGTTTGTTAAATTTTTCTTCAAGGGGTAGACTACTAGTGCAAAGAGCAATGGAAATGATATTAAATGATGAGGAAAGGTATGAGCAGCCTGACATCCTTAAAAGAATCGGATAACCAAGAAATAGAATATACTTTACTATCACCGGTTCGTTTTGGTAAGTTTGAAGTTACTGTTACCTTATCTGTTATCTAAGTAGAAGTTAGTGCATAGAGCGACCGGAATTTAAAGCATACTTCCTATAGAGTTGCATTGAAGTTATTTAGAAAAATTGTATTATTACATCAAGCCACTTCATTGTGTTTAATATTACCTATGTATAATTAGAGATTACAAGAGATTTATTTTTACATTAGTAGTATTATTATACAATACTTTTTAAGCTAATTTTTTTAATATCAAAATTTATGTAAATTTTAGATGAAATGCCAGTTATTGCTGAAGATTGTGGGCAACAATCTCCTAATAGGCAATTGTCGCCTACGGTTGATGGTAAAGTTGTAAAAAAAATTAATTTTATACGTATGTAGTCGCATGCCGTTAATTAATAACAAAATCTTTTTTAAAGAACGTCTAAATGATTTCGAATTCCGTTCCATAGTAGTTAAAAAGGCATCCTTAAGAAATAGTACATTGTACTTAAATGAAGTTATACCCAAATTGTACACTTCTAGTTTACCGATTGAAAAACGAAAAATGGTGGGCCTGCGTAAACTTTGCGAATCTGACTCCATAAAGTCTACCTATCATGAATTTTATGAGGCACTAAGAACCACTGATAAAGTTCAAGTTGAATCCGATATCGACGAAAACTGACAATTTGAATTGGTGTTTTTTTATACTCTTTGTATCGCTTATAATTGTAATAAAATTATTCAAAAAAATAGCTGAATTTATTATCATTATTTTTAACATTACTGTTAGATCTTTTCACATCTTAAAATAATATCGCACAACATCCAAATTTATTGTAGTAAATGGAGTTAAGCCACATAACATCTAAAATAATATTTATAATTCTAAAATAAACGATCCAAATAAAAAGCATAATCCTTAAATAATAACACCAAAAAATTGTTATGTTTGGTCTTCTGGTTACAGTTTTAGAGACAAACCTTTTTAAAAGCGCACTAGCTCAAATTTGTGTTTATGTGGGTTAGAACAGTTCACCACCAAAGCGACGATATTTTCTTTAAAATTATGAATTCATATGCCAATCGTGCAAGTATATTGGGAAATTTTGAAAACCTATCCAAGAGAATGAAACGATTGAAATTAAATATTTGGTTCAACTCAAAAAAAAATGTGGTTCTTAAATATGTACAAATATATTATGGGTTCTGAAATGTATTTTCGGTTCATAGCTCTCTTTTAATAAAATTTGGTTTAAGACAAATTAAAGTTTTGTTTTATTGTATTTTGCGCACATTTTACCCACAAGTTATGTGGCCGGTCCTTGAGATTTTTAAATATATTTTCATTTGTTATACATTTGTTGTACATGATGCACTGAATTAAATAATCTAAGTAATATCTAACTAGAATGGGTGGCATTAAAAGCAGAATAGTATTTACCTCAATAGTAATAAAATGTTAAAATACTAAATAAAATATTTCACTTTGTCCATGCTTCCCATTATAATTTGAAGTATTCCAAAAATAAATTTCCCTTCTGTCGATTTTGACCTCTCCAACTTGAACATCAAAATGACCCAAAGTTTTCATGTGAGCATGGACATGGACTATACAAACTATTACTTGAATATAAATAATAGTTGTACAGTTGTTTTTTTTTTGTTTAATAAAACATTATTTTTTGTATTTTATGTATAATTTCAGCTAAAAAATCTAAGTTATAGAAACTAAGACCATATTATTTGAAATCAAAACATCAGCTAAACTTAAATCTTATTTTGCAGTATTTGCAAAACACATTTATTTAGTCTGAGTGTGGCTGTGACAATTATATGATATTAATTTTTTTGACACAATCACAAAATTGCATCAAAACTCTATTAGTCTGGGAGATAGTGATAGTGTTTCTAAAGCGATTTTATCGGGTCTGCCATTGAGGTTGGAATATTTAAATTTTTATATGATAGGAAATAACTCGAATTTCAAAGAAATGCTGCAAGTTACAAAACGCTGATCTGCAAATTTTAAAATAAAGTGGAAATGTGGATCAATATTATCCTGTCTGCCATGTATTGTAAAGGTAAATTAGGGTAAATTTAAACAAAACAACGTAGACGAAAGCTAAACGAAAGAAACTCTATGTTTGCATGTAAAGTTTAAAAATTAGTTATAACGAGAAAAAAGAAAGCTGAGAATTTTTAATTTTCATGCTAGTTATTCCAGCTTCGCGTGAAGTTGGATTGGCCGCTTTGAAACGCGATTTATTGTAATTATTAATTTGTTAAAGTATTAACTTATAGTATTTTTGAATTTCAAGTACTTAATGTTTAATGTATATAAACATTCCATTGCCATAAAAGAAATAGTCATTTTGTAATTAATTAATTAAAATACACTTGATAGGTGTGTTTTGTTTGGAAATAAAATCTTTAAAAACGAAGCTCCCAACGGCCCAAAACCCTCGCGGCACAATCGAACTGTATATCTTTTTTGAAAATTGCATGGTGTTCATTCCAACTCCACACACGTAATTTGCATTGATAGAAAGGTAAGTAAACACAAACAAAATTAAATTTAATGAAACAAATATTATCGCGTTGGTGAAACAAGAAGGATATAAGGTATATTCTATGAAGGATATTCCACAAACCAGTTGGATATTCTAAAAATAAAAGTTCGGTAAATGCGTAGGACTGCATCTACATTCATGACATCTGGTTTACCTTATAGCACTTTTGAATCAGAGCTACTATTTTGTAGGTTCCTGTAATTTTGACAACGGAAATGATGGCTAGATTTGGATTCGCCCCCTATATGTGACGTACGCACCCTGGTACTAATATTGACAGTTGAATAACTATACGTAGTATATAAACAAGGACGCTACTCTTTGTGAATAGTCCGTTGGTAATAGAGCTTGCACCCGTTGCACGTGGTATGGATGGAGATTGTTTCTGCGCAACATTCTATGTACGGTGGAACTCCAGATTGTCTGGCAATATCTCTAACACTCGTAGCAGGATTATCTAATGACATGGCAACGACTTCGTCTTCACCTTCGATTCTAGGCCTTACTACTCGTTGGCATAAAACACCAGGATTTTCACTGCAAAAATTATTAAAGATTGGTGGGTACATGAGATCAAATTCGATCAAGGGTACAATGCACCTCTAATTACTAACATTTCTGATGATGATGACTGAGATACAGATGTTCAATCGAATTAAAGAAACTTTTTACACGATTGATATACCTTTAATTTTGTGTATAATAAACAAGTATGCCTACATGTTTTAATGTTAAATTACAAGTGTTTAATCTCTTCTGTGACTTCCAGAAGAATATTTTATAAGTGAAATCATAATTATATACATCTATGTTTAATTAGTAATGTAATTTATAATTCAATAGCATAAGCTCTTGAATAGCTGTGGCTATCAACTCGTGTCTGGTAAAATATGCATATGGGTAAAAAATTAAGTGATAATGATAATATTTATTTAAAGTAGGTAATCCTAATAGAAATCCATAGAAACTAGCAATCCCATTTAAATTATGCCCAGTAGTAAAAATTCGCAAGCTAATAACATTTATTATTAATTTAAAAAGTTTAATCTGCAGCATTGTCAAGAGAAGATCATTCTAAAAATATATTTTAAAGAAACTCGAATCACATTCCTTCATACCTACTATTAAATATTTTCAACTATTGTTACCGATAGCGTTATTTTACTCACTTGGTAATAGTTTTTGATAGTGACAACATCGCCTTGATTTGACATCACAAATATTGAATATGCAGGTCTATTTACAAATTGCAAGGACTATAACTACTATTATTCAAAGTTTAAAGAAATCCAATATAAAATAATAAACACTATTCTTTCATATAATACTAAAAAATTAAAGCGATAAAAACAAAATTAAGACAGAACAGTTACACAAAGGCTAAATTAAACACGATGTAATATACTTCAATTACCTCTGTTTGCCAAAAAAAAATTTTTTGTTATTTATTAGCTTGAAATATGATTCAATAAAACAAATTACCTCTTCCAAAGTGGGTGTAGGTAGTGCATCTTGAATACTTATGGGAACATTTTCCATATCAGTTCTTGGGTCCTTAATTTTTAGTTTGGTAAGATCACTTGTACCGTTCAACATTTCTTCTCTATCGTCATCCAAAATTAATGATGCTGGTTGGTCCTGCAAAATTTATAGGTGTAGAAAAATCACTTTTGCACAACAAAAACTTTTCAGAAAATGCTTATCATATGTAGCAGAGTGGTTATAGCTCTGTTAATAATTTACATAAATTAGAAAAATATTTCTCTAGTTTTAAAAGAAATCTATTACACCAAGCATCAAAGTTTATTTAATGAAGGAAAAAACAAGAATATTTTGGGATCACTCCTCATCAACAATATCTACTGCAAAAAAAGAACAGAATTAAAGATAAACTGCCAATCTATGTATAATTTGTGCGCTGCTGCAATTGTGAAAATACAATTTTTATTATTTCCAAAATATAACAAAATTCTCACAATACAATCTCAAATACAACTTTAATAGCACAAAGTTCTACATTTTGTTGTTTGTTCAATAAACTTTACAACATTCATGCATTTAATACTGGTTTCAAAAAAAGTTTTTTCGTCATCTGCACTTTATAACAGAATGGTGTTTGAGATCTCCCAAACTTATTGGTTAGAATTCACCATGTGCAAATTCTATTAATATAATGCGTATTTTTGATACCAGAGTAAATACGCCAGGATCGAAATTATTTCCATGTGCTCTCAGGAATAATTGAGTATTGTGTGCTTCTAGCAATAATTTAATGCCACGTGAACCTGTAACTAAATGCTGAAATGAAAAACCCTCGTCAGATTTAACAATTGCAAATTAATAAAAGCGAAGTAGACTTACCCACTTTCGGCTTTGCAAAATAAAACAAAGTGAACAAACTAACTTTTGAACACCGAATTACCTGATGCTTTTCAGGCCAAGTTGAAATTTAAAAAAAAGGCCCATTTTCGTGCAATGTTTAAATCAAAAAGGAAGACAATATTCGCGTACCTAAAAAAGTAGATAATACCCTCCAACAAATCTGCAAAAGTCATGAGAAATGAGTTAGTGGTAAGGTCGGTAATATGCTAGATGGATAGCCTTTGCGGCAAAACAAATAAAGAGACAAATATATGCTTTAGAAAATTTAGCACCGTGGCCTTTACAATCTTTTATTTGAAAGGGACCAGCGTAGTCGATGCCAACTACATGAAATGATGGTGAAGGTCTGACTCGATCAGCTGGAAGGTTTAGACAATTTGGATGAAAACCAAAAGCAGCGGAGACATCTATGGACAATAACCTTAGCAAGACTGTGGCCGGCAATTATCTAATATTGTTCTCGCACGTGAGAAAAAAGCAGTTGAACACCAGCGTGCAGTAGACGTTATGTGTTCACATATAAAAAGCTAAGCAAATCAGTGTTTAGAAAAAATTTAAATGGAATGTTTTTCTCAAAGGAAACAGAATTTTGAAGACGACCTCCAACCCATATTATACTATTGTAGTCAAGAAAATAGGGTTAAACTTAAAACAAAGCTTGGTTTTGCAATGGAAATTCCCTTTTGTGGACATTTTATTTCTTCTGGAAAAGCCCTTGTTGAGATATTTTAACCAAGCAAGAATAAAAGCAGTAATCTCTTCAGGTGTGAAAGGGTCTAAATTTCTCTCTGAAAGAAGCTTATGACAATTGTTTTTAAACCAAAAACAGTAAGCAATGACTCTTTCTTAATCTCATGGTGACAATGAAAAGCGTTTTTTAAATCTGGTAAATGGGAAATGTGCTCTACAATAGTAGGTCATGAACTTTCTGATTCATGCAGCCATGAGGAACGTTTCACCATAAGCTGCATTGTAACAACTCCAGAGGACATGCCTCTGGAAAGCATATCGGAAGGATTAGCTTTAGGTACATGGTGCCACCTGGTCTGAGACTGTATGTCTGCAACTCTGTTGCAAACGAAAGTTTTTAGTTGGTTAGGTGGAGTTTTTAACCATCCCAAGACAAAAGTAGAATCAGACCAGAAAACAGATCAATTGAGGTCTATGCATATGGCCTTTGTAGCTTGAGCGGCGAGATTGGCCAGCATGCAGGTGCACAAAGCTCTAAGCGTGGAATGGTGAGAGGCTTCAGGGGTGCGACCTTAGCCGTTGCACAAAGAAGTCAAACAAAAACTTGACCTTGTGGGTTGACCGAAAGTAAATAAATAGATGCTTCGTAGACGTGAATTAAAGAATCAGAAAATCCATGTATCTTGGCATGGACAGAATTAGAACAAATAACATGATGTGGAATTACAAGATTGTTTAATATAACTAGTTTTGTCGAAAAAGAACCCAATTGTTTTGAATAGCAACAAGAATCAGATCATCCCATGAGATTGTTTTCATCCAAAAAGCCTGCATGAGAGTTATTAGCGGATATGACACAAGGACCAAGAAGGCCCAAAGGATCGAAAATTGTGAAATATCGAAAAGCATGGTTCGTTTAGTGGAAATGCCATCTAAAGGATCTGGAATTGAATATTGCAAATAATCAGTTTGAAATGATCAAGTGAGACCAAGAGTTTTAGTGTTTTCATAAGACTCAAACTCAAGAACACCTGGATGAACATCCTTCGAATACATGCGGGAAAGAATGTGTGAATCATTTGAAATCCACTTTCTAAGTTTGAAACCACCTTTGGAAGCTTGTGGCAGATAGCTCGCACATTAAAGATCATCTGAACCTGTCAGAAAATCGTCTACATAGAAATCTTCTTGTATTATCCTGGAAAACTGAGGATGTGTCCTTAACTGAAATACCAATTTCAGCCAGACAACGAATTGATAAGAAAGAAACCGCCACTGTACCGCAAGTGATGGTATTTAAATCAAAGGTAGAAATTGACTCAGAAGGAGAGGATTACCATAAGATCCTTTGAAGCGGTTTTTGGCTCGAATTGATTAGGACTTGTCTGTACATTTTTTCTATGTCAACGGACAAAACGTATTTGTTTCCGGAAACGCAAAAAAATTGAACAAAGATCTTGTTGGATAGTAGGCCCAACCATTTGAATATTGTTTAACGAATGTCCACTTGAAGTTTTAGAAGAACCATCAAACATGAGTCAAAGTTGAACGTTGCACTTTCTACAAGTAAAGCTATAAGAACATTGAGAGACTAGATGTTTCTTGCATAGGCAATTAAGACAGTTCCAATTCCCTTACTTCAGAAATTCGATTTTGCGCTGATAACTTGAGAAATTCAGTACAATTACTAAGTGAATTAGAGCCTGTACAGCTATCGCAGCCATGAGAATTACTGGATGTCACAAATGTTTTGACATTAGTTTTGAATTTGTCATGCTTCTCAGGCAAAACCTTGACAGTTTTTCTCTCAAAGTCCGAAGCAAATCAGCTTGGGACTTTAGGAAATTTTGAAATTTCACAAGAGTTGGTAGATCTTGAGGTGAGGATTTTTGAACAGATTCCCAATCTCTAACAATAGTAGGACAAGCTCATTGGCAAGAATATGAATGATAAATGTCTCTAACAGAGATGTGTCGTCTGATAGAAAACGTAGGGCACCAACATACTTAAATAAAAAGTTGTATATTTGACGTAACTTGTCAGGTGACTCTTTTGTAAGAAACTTAATGTTGAACAATGATTGGACATGATTATGAACAATCATGCGTGTATCATTGTTTCTTCTACACAGGGTGTCCCATGCAACACGAAAATTGGACGAAAAGAATTCTAGAGACTGTATAAACTGAAATGCAGATCCACTAAGAGAGACCCTTAAGTTGTAAAAGCGTTGGATATCGCTAAAGGACCTATTTTTGTTGATTAGGGAGTCAAACATGTCTCTATATTCGAACCAACTTTCTAGATTCCCAGAATATCGTGGTAGGTTTATCGTGGGATGCTTGATCAAATTGGGATTGGTTGAATGCGAATTATTAGTTTGCAAACTTGAAGAATGAAATGACCTATTGCATTTTTCAAGAATCATTGATGCAATAAAAGTAATTTTGTAAGAAGATTCTTCAAATGAAACATATTGTTCCTCATGAACAGGTTCGTCCAAAATAGCAATTATTTGCTTATAAATGTCCTCAAAAGACTACAATAATGTTTTTAAAACAACCCAATGGTCATTCGATTCCATAATTGATTCTCTGGAAATTGACCCAGGACTAGAGTCTAATTTGATTTTGAAGTCGTTTACATAATTAGTACCTTTCATTATACCTCGTTCTCGTACAAGAAGCTCCATTCTTAGAACTGTAATAGAAATCTGTAATAATTATACAACAGCAGATGTACAAATGTACGAATACGTAGAAAAATCTGTAAGTATATAAAATAGCGTCTGGTATGCAATATATTGTTTTTATAAAACTATAATACACCTTTATTGAACATTTGTAAACAACGGTATTGGTATAAATAAAAATTTCGTTCTTTCTTCTACTTCTTCTTCTGTAATAACAGAAAATTCGCAATTGCCAAAATAGCATAACTGCTTGGAACAAATTGGCACATTTTTTATACACCTTGTGCTTGTAGAAATGCAGTAAAGGTAAGGACGGTATGTCATTGCACAAATGTATCAATGAGTTTACGCTTCGAATCTAAATTTTGTGAACTACAATAATGATCGATAAGTAAAATGAATTTAAACCTTTAGAAATGAAAGCCTTATCCGTTAAGTTAGAAAGGGCAAACAAATTCAAAACTAGTGTTATGTCTTGGCGAATTCACTTGCAGCTGTCTGGTATTTGAAACCAACAAGCATTTGTAGGTAGCCTTGTTGAAACTGGAATTTCGTATAGCACAGTTTTGAATACTGGTATATTTTTCTTTAATGAAAAATGTCCAATAGGCCTGGATCTAACTGAAGCGAACAACTAATGTAAATGCTGTATGCTGTAAATGGCGGCTCCGTGGCGTAGTGGTATGTGTGTGACTACTACGTCCAAGGTCCTGGGTTCGAAACCCGACAAGGTCCGCTTGAAAAATGTTAGGCGAGCATTTTTCACAAAAATACACCCTCGTTCGGATGAGAGGTAAAATGGAGGTCCCGTGTGTGAGTGTTGTCACGCACGTTAAAGATCCCTACCTTGCTTGGAACAGCAAGGGTTCGGCAAAATTCCAAATTTTCCAGGTAAAAAAAAAACTCGCTTCCTGGCCAATGTAGTACCTTCGGGTGGAGCATTGGAAAATCAAATGTAATGTATGCTGTAAATGGAATGGAAGAATGTATTTGTTTTTGGCTGAGTTTGGAATCGATTGTAGATCTTCGATAAACTCTTTCTTACTGCACGTATTCTCTTGACGTGTAGGATTCATCGGATCAGCTTAACAAATGGAATGGTACGTGTTTGTTAAAACTTGAAGAATATAGTAATTTTACAGAACGCACCCATGCGAGTTAATAGCTGCATCTCAACAAATTAAATATAAAGTGAAATAATTTGATATTAATTTCCAGAAATCAGTGATTTCAGAATAAAATAGAATAGAATAACATTTATTGGTGAAGAAATTACACCAACGAGCAAGGAATTCAGCAAAGCTGGTTTTCAATTCCTCCCCTACAGTATAAAATATAAAATAACTATTAATATTAAATATAATAAACAAGTAGGTAGGTATATGTATATTCTATATCAAGTTCTTTTCTGTTCGTCCCATAGACTATTATGAAACTTTGAACGAAATGTTTTTTTAGTTTTGATATCAAATAATTCTTCGTATTTATTAAATATCAGTGGGGCAACATAAGCAAAACAAGATTTAAATTTAGCAGTAACATGTGCAGGTATCGTAAGACTAGTATTGTTTCTCAGATTTAGGCGATGTAAGCTAGATCGTGGTTGTAATATTTCATGAAGGTAATTTGGTTCTTTGGTGACTATGATTACATATATGAGAGTGGCCAGTAATAAATCTGTTCTTCTATCAAATTTAAGTATTGCTTTTGAGTTGTAATAGGGTGTTACATGTATCCTGCGTTGTATATCAAACGAGAATCTAAAGCATACATTTTGCAACACTTGTATTCTGTTCTTAAGAAAAGATGCCGGATGTTTATAATATACAACGCTGCAATAATCTAGATGACAAATAACTAAACTGTTACAAAGTCTCCACTTAATATAAGAATTTAGTAAGTGCTTGTATCTGTATAGTGCATTTTATAATAACATACTGCTATTTTTTTATTGACATGACTTTCAAAACTGAGTTCAGTGTCCAACGTTATCCCTAAATATTTAACACTACCACTGATATTAATCACAGTATTGTTCACTTTCAGATTTATTTTTTGTAGCATGCCTGCCCGTTTACAGTTTGTTTTTGAACCAACACGCAAGGCCTCAGTTTTCGTTGTATTCAGGATTAGCCCATTATTTTGTACCCACTTGCAGACTGCAGAAAGTTCTTTGTTCAATTGGATAATGGTGTTATTGACAGATAGTATGTCACTCGATATGTATAACTGTACATCATCTGCATACATATGGTATTTGCATGCTGAAGATAACACTGAAGGAAGGTCTGCTGTATAGATGGCAAACAGGAGAGATCCCAGAATACTTCCCTGTGGTACACCCTGAGGTATCTGAAGAAACTGGGATTGATGTTTAACTAGTTTAACAGATTGATACCTGTCCAATAGGTAATTTGTAAACCAATCAAGAACAGTTGCCCTGCATCCATAGTAGTGAAGCTTTGCTATCATAAGATCATGATTGATAACATCAAAAGCCTTACTGAAATCTATGAAAACTAGGTACGTAACCTTTGATTCGTCAATTGAGGTTGTTAAATGGGTGACAACTTTGGTTAGTGCTGTAGCAGTACTGTATCTTGTTCGGAAGCCTGACTGAAGTGTGTTACGTGCCAATAAATTGGCACTTAAACATTTTTTAGGTTAATTTTGATGTGCGGAAGTTTCGCGCCACAAATTCAAAAGACTTGGTGTATATTTCCGTCACGTCAGAGTGCATTTGCGCCAGATCACACGACGCGAGTGGCGTAGAAAAAGTGGGAGAGAAGTGTTTCCGTGAGACGCTATAACGTGGCTGTTTTGCCTGAACCTTCGAGTGCAGTGGACGTTTTAGGTATCGTATCATGCCTTTATCTTTATTTATGTAGACTTCCTTGCCTTTGTTTATCTTGTCTGTCAACCGTATACCTGTTCCTTGTCGATCCCTACATAGGTAGAGATAAATCTGTAACAGCCTAGGGAGAAACGGAGGCCACGACCCTAGATGAACAAGTCCTGGTAGCAACCGCAACTGCCGGAGCTGTTCCAAGCACTTTGGAAGAGCGTTGGGCGTACCCTCCAGCAATTATCTTTAAAGCGGCCATCAGCAGCCCTTATGTATGTGCTGACGCCATCTTTATCTATCTTGAAGGACGCTTGGCGGACTTCGTGAAAATCTGGACCTATTATGTGAGTACCTTATTGACATAATTGTTGCTCATCATCATTTTGTTTTCGACCTTACTTAAGGTCGGTTTGACGCAGCTCTAACTTCTTTTCTAATCTGTGCTAATCTAAAAAGCTCTACATACCCTTCACAACCTAAATTTCTAATAATTTGACTAATATAGTTTGGTCTAGGTCTTCCTAAATCCTTCTATCTTTTTCCTATCCAGCTGACTCTACATAGATATTAGCAACCTGATGGTTGTTAAAGAACTCCAACATGTTTACATGATTACCATTTATAAGGAAATGAAATATAACCTGGTTATCCGCTTCAAAAAGGAAAAGTGTTAAATTATATGTTATGGTAAGGCTTAAGCAACGAAACGCTACCAACATGCCAGACCGCTACCTAATTGTGAGTTATGTCCTGGTGACGTTTATTAAATTATATGTTATGGTAAGGCTTAAGACGAACGTTACCCACATGCCAGACCGCTACCTAATTGTGAGTTATGTCATGGTGACGTTTATTAAATTATATGTTATGGTAAGGCTTAAGCAATGAAACGCTACCAACATGCCAGACCGCTAACTAATTGTGGGTTATGTTCTGGTGACATTTAGTTAACTGATTTTTATTTTTTTTTTGTTTTGTTTTCGAACTTACTTAAAGTCGGTTTGACGCAGCTCTAAATTCTTTTCTATTCTGAGCTAGTCTAAAAAGGTCTACATACCCTTCACAACCTAAATCTCTAATAATTTGACTAATATAGCTTTGTCTAGGCCTTCCTACTCTATTTTTATTTGGTAGTCTATAATCTAAGACTTTACTAAATAGTCCCTCATGTCTTAACTGGTGCCCTATCATTCTATCTCTCCTGACCTTCAATTGTTTCCACATACAGGGATCCTCACCTATCCTTCTATAAACTTCCTCGTTTGTTACTCTATCTGTCCAACTAATCTTTAACATTCTCCTATAACACCAAGTTTCAAAAGCTTCTATCTTTTTCTTATCTACTTCTTTAATTGTCCAAGTCTCACTACCGTATAGTAGAATGCTCCATACGTATGACTTTAAGAAACTGTTTCTATTATCTAAACTAATACTATTAGCTATTAGTAAGTTTTTCTTTTTTAAAAACATTATTCTAGCTTGAGCTATTCTAGCTACTATATCCCTTCTGCTACGTCCATCCTTTGTAATTATACTACCTAAATAGCAAAATTCATCTACCTCCTCTAACTCGGTATTACCTATTTTTTAATTTTGGTTTAGAACTAGGCTGTAACTCACTTGTCATTATCTTTGTCTTTACTGAGTTAATTCTCATGCTATAGTTACTACGTAGTATCTCATCTAAAATATTTAAAAACTCTCCTAACTCTTTTGTAGACTCTGCTATAATGGCTATATCATCTGCAAAACGTAACATGTCTATTTTCTGTCCCTGTACATTAATACCTATCTCTTTTCTCTCTCTGGCTAAGTTTAAAGCTTCCTCAATATAAACATTAAAAATCAAGGAGACAGTATACAACCCTGTCTAACACCATTTCTAATCTTAGCTTCCTTTTCTATTTCATCAAATCTAATTACTACGCTTTGGTTTTATATAGACTGTAAATAATTTTTCTATCTTTATGAGAGATTCCTATTTTTGCAAAACCCTGAACATAACAATCCAATTAACCCTATCAAATGCTTTTTCTAAATCTACAAACGCGAAATGAGTCTTTTATTTTTTGTAACCTTTTTCGATAATTACCTAATCAGTATCGGTTCTCTAGTCCCTCTGTCTTACGAAAACCATATTGGTCTTCACCTAAATAATTCTCAGTCAAAGTTTCTACTCTATTTTTAATTATTATTGTTAGTATTTTGGAAGCATGAGAAGTTAAACTAATCGTTCTAAAATTCTCACACCTATCAGCTCCTGACTTTTTTGGGATTGGGATAATAATATTTTTTTCGAAATCTATTGGAACCTCACCTGTGTCATATATTTCATTTACTAGTAATTGTTGCCAAGTTAAATTAATATATTGCGTAATTAAAATTGCTGATTGGGTGACGTCATTGACAGATGGGCACGCCAAATCTGTATAAGATTAGCGCTACCAACTGCGGTTGTGTCGCTTATACCACGCTGGCGGATTTGTATTTGTGAACGTTTTAAAATGTAAGAATTGACGTTTAAACCGTAAGAATTTGCTTTTAAACCGTAAGAAGTGATGGTAATGTACTACATCGCTTGATATGTTCCATTATTTGAACATATACCAAACATTCAATAACTTTTGATAGGATAGGCAATATGCTGATCGGCCGTAGGTCAGAGTAGCTTTTTTAGCAATAGGGGTTATAACCAAAAGCTTCCATGCAGCAGGAAAAGTACCAGACTATAATGAAAAGTTGATAATGTGAGTGATTGTCTTGACACAGAAAGGCATTATTAGTAACAGCATTTTACGGTTAATACCGTCAATACCATGAGCATTAGTTTTGATTCTTCTTACAGATTTAACCACTGATTCTGTAGTTACCTGATTAAAACTTAAAAAATCAGTTGCTTTTGGGTAAAAATTTGTCCAATAGTATTTGAGTTGTTCTGCAGGTACTGTCTGTTGTGGAATGGAATTAACAAGGAAATGGTGTACATCAGTTGCATTTTGAATATCAGGTGAGATTTGAATTCGTTCTCTGGAGTGAATTTGACATCTGTCAAACATCTGCCATAGTTTCTTAGGATTGTTTATATTAGATTTACATTGATACTCAAAGTAAGCTTTCTTTTCATTTTTAATAGTTTGCGTGGTGTAATTCCTTAGCTCCTTGTAGTACTGAAATTTTATTTTATTTTTGGATTTGAGGTATCTTCTGTATGCTGCATTTCTTAATTGTATCATCTGTCTAATAGTAGCAGTAATATAAGAGTGGGCCTTTTTGACTATGAATCGTGCGTATGGATGCATGAATGTCAAATAGCGATGTAATAGCTTCATTAATAAAACCTACTTTTTATCTAATGAAGTTATTAATTCAACGTGTCCCATGCAATTTGATTAGCATTGTGTTCAAATTTGTCTATATCGAAACACTGAAAATCTCTATATATATATATATATATATATATATATATATATATATATATATAAAGTAAAAAGGAATTATTGGCAAGTGACTCAAATTCAGCCACGAGGGCATCCTGTCGAGCGTTTCGCCCTAATTGGGGCTCAACAGGACAGGAGTAGCAAAGTTGTAAAATTTAACACAGACACCTTATGGGAAGTACAGCATCACCTAGCTCACAATTTGTGTCTTCGTGTCGTTTCACCTGACATCGCAAGTTTTAACAACAGTCGACACGGAGGAGATCCGGCTCAACTGCCTTTTTCCATAGCCAAAGTTATATTTAATAGAAAAGTAGGTTTAATGAGTCTTAAATTAAACAAAGTAAAAGGAATTATTGGCAAGTGACTCAAATTCAGCCACGACAGGATGCCCTCGTGGCTGAATTTGAGTCACTAATATCCTTTTACTTTTGTTTAATTTAAGACTCATTACTACTTTTATATATATATATATATATATATATATATATTATTTGTCATAGATCTTTTAGGTATAGTTAAATCAAACTGACAAGCAACAGCTCTGTGGTCTGTTATATTGTGAAGGTCAAGTGTTTCGCATAAAGTAACATTCATGTTAGGACTGGTACATATAATATCAATTAAGGTTGTTGAAGTATCTGTGACACGAGTGGGTTCCTTTACATTTTGTTTTAGTTTGAAAGTACTGAGTAGAGCTTAATTTTTGAAGCTAAAGGTTGTACTGGTAAAATCAATATTAACATCCCCTATTAAAATAACATTGTCAAATTTAGTGCAAATGTGAGACAGAACTACTTCAAGTTCACTAAGGCAGGCCAAACTTGTACTTGGAGATCTGTATATAAGACCCGCTGCAACATTGAGTTTATTCGATTTGAAGTTGATTCATAGTTGTTCGAAAGTAGGATGTTCAATGTAGTCGATTGTTACTGTTTTATGAGGCAAACTACATCTAATATACCAACATAAACCACCACCTCTAGTTGGACGATTCTTTCTATTTAAGTTATATCCTTGAATATACACTAATGAGGATGGAAATTCAGTAGGAAGCCAGGACTCTGTGATACCAATTATATCATAATCATGAGTGTGTATAAAAGCTTCAAATTCATCAAAGCATGGAATAAGAGATCTAATATTTATAAGGTAGAGACTTAAAAATCCATGACTTTGTTTAACATTACATTGGGACATTCGGGGGTTATTGATTGTATGAATTATCTGTAATTGCTAAATCTGTTGATAATATTCAATTTTAGCAGTTTCCTTCTTTAGTAACTGGAGGTAGCAAGGACATTTTTTATCTACCGCTGTATGTGTATCATCAACTTCCAAGTTGAGCTTGGCTTTCGCATATAAACAGTTGGAGCACTTCATAACTTTTGCACTGCAATTCTTATAATTGTGTGTTCCAGAGCATAATGAACAAGTTACATTAGACTTACAGTCTTGTGCTACATGGTTATATTTTAGGCAGTTATAACATTGAATAACATTTACATGATTATAGATATTCCCCATATCCAATTGCAACTTTTTCAATTTTTAATAAGTGGTCATGTGTTTGTGGATCAGCTTCAACAATTACTACAGAATTATTATGTTTTGCGTTTTTAATTACCTTTATGATTTTCAGATGGAAATTGTTTATTTCAGTGTTAAGCTTATTTTGCTTAATTAACTTTTCAGTAATTTTTTTATTATCTGCATCTATATCATCACTGCTTATGTTGACAATTCGCACTTTTGGCTTTCTGAAACTAGGTGCTTGAACATTGTACTTGCTGCCTAGGTTGTCAACAATATTTTTTTGTAATAAATTACGATCTGATTGATTTATGCAACCGATGATGATGCCACCCACCCTTTGATGCTTCACGAATTTTTGAAACATTTACTCCAATATCTGCAGGGTTAATAACATCTTTGATCTCGGACTTAGTGTCCTTACTTTCCTGAGTGGTAACTGGTTTGATAATTAGCACTGGTTGAGCCTTGATTACACTTGCATAAGTCGCAGTGAGTGCTTTATTGGACACACTGAGGTGACTGGTGGCAGTGGGAATTGTTTTATAAGTCACTTCCACTAGTTCTGCTTTAAATTTTTCGAACATATTGTTTATATCATTTATGACCTTTTCAAATTTAGATTGCATAACATATTCTAATGTCTGATTACTATCAGTAGATGAAAGACAAGATTTACAGTGGAAAAGAAGGGTTCTTCGTTTTAATTCAAGACAGCGTATCTCGGACGATGTAAGACCACTGCAGGAATCACATATGGGATGTCGGCATTTATCACAGCTGAAAACTTTGATTCATTACATAGAAAGCAGCATGGCATTTTGTAACACTGTTTATACACAGGTTAATTTTGCACGGGATATTATGTCTTCTGTTAAAATTATACGTTTTCAATAAAAGGCCCTTTGGAAAACAAATTAGTGATCATAACCTCAAATATGCAATGTGCTTTGTGCAAAGAAACTAAACAGAAGGAGATTTTTAGCTGTGGTGTTTGTGGAAATCTTACATGTAGAGCCGTGCGGGGGCCTGTCACCTCTGAAGTAAAAGTTTTAGAATTACGTGGAGGCAGAGTCTTGAAATTTCACTGTATTAATTGTGAAAATTTTCCAACCCACAAGCTACTTAACGACTTAATCGAAAGTAAGAACGCAGTCATAGCGGAAAAAAATGAAATTATAAACTTATTAAAAAACAACTTGATGACCTGGAACTAATAATTCCAACAAGGGTGTTGCTCACGGCAATAAATGTTATGCTTATATGACCAAACAGACAGCACCCGTTGTAAATGAGAATGTTCCGAACCTAATTATATACCCGAAACCAGGTCAGGACAAAACGAAAACAAAGATCAACATATTGCAGCATATCCAACCAGCTGATGTCAAAGTTTGTATAAAAAATCTGAGAGTAAATAATAATGGCAATATGATAATTAAATGTACAACCAAACAGGAAGTTGACCTCTTAAAGCAGGCCGTCATTAGTAAACTAGAAGATAAATAGACATCTCAACCTCTAAGATGCGGAGATCGAGAATAAAAATCATTAACTATGATGGCAAACTGAATGGCGAACAAACTAAGGACTGCCTACGTAAACAGAACCCTTGGATACATGAAAATGATAAATTTAATATTATGTACATTCAGGAAAAACCAAATAGGCCATCCACAATCTATGCAAAGTGCTCAGCTGGGCTATATCACAAATTCATATTACAAAAAAAAGTTTTTATAGAATGGAACCACTGCGTAGTTTTTGAAGACATAAGCATCACCAAGTGTTTCAATTGCCATGGATTCTTTCACAAAGCAAATACATGCAATAATAAAGCAGTGTGTGAATTTTGTGCAGGAACTGATCATGATAAATCCAAGTGTCCAAAAACGCATTATAAATACACAAACTGCGAAATGGCATATAACAAATATAAGTTAAACGATTGTGTAGCACATGCAGCCACAGACCCTGAATGTCCAAGTTTCAAATACCAAGTGGAAGTGCTGAAAAGTAAAATAGACTACAGTACTCATTTATAAAATTCATTTTATCACAGGAGGTAATCTACGATTAGTCAGAAGAAGTGGAAATAGGACGGGCGGGTCTTTATGTAAACGAGGAAACTTTGAAACAACAGGTTACTTTTAATAATAAGGTTTTAACTATATTTCATTTAAACATTAGAAGTATAAAACAAAATTTTGATAATTTGATTGCTTGTTTTCAGTTATATGAACTATACTATTGTTATATAATTATTTTGAGTGAATGTTTTCAACTAATTTCGGAAAAGCAATTTAACTTACCAGGTTTTGACACATATTATAATAAGGCAAATTACAACAGAAATGATGGCATTATAATATTCATAAACACTTTATTGAATGTCCAAGTCTCACATAAAAGGTTAAACCAGAGTCAGGTTACAATTAGTAGAATCATTTTAAGACAGGATAAATTATCTTTTGGTATTACAGCAGCTTATAAACCTCCAACTATCAGGGAAAACTTATTTATTGATGACCTAAGGATCTTTTTAGAAGAAACTACTAATGAAGAAACTGAGATTTTTACTGGTGACGTTAATATAAACATTAATAATAGTCATGACAATTATGTTAACGAATATCTAAATGCTTTTAGTGAAAATGGATTCGTTCCGTAAATTACTCTTCCCACTAGGATTACGGACGAATCTTCGTATTGCATTGACCACCTTTTCATCAAATATAAACAGATTAGGGAAAAGTTGCACTTCACAACTTATATATTAGAAACTAGAATCACAGATCACTATCCTATTATGCTGAATATAAACAAAGCATCTAAACTTAATACAAATAAAAAAGTCCACTCTGTATACAAAGAAGTAATAAACTACAGCCACTTCATAAATGAACTATCATCTCTGTTAATGCCTTTTAATAGTTTAATTTATTATACATATAAATTGCATATTAGTTGTAGAAATTAGTAAGTACCGCCTTGACTTGTACATAAGTAACCCCCATCATTCACGGTCCAATACGAACCAACCCGAACTTTATGTCCTGTTGGTTCCTGCCGTAACGTTAAAAAAGAGTCGTTCTCGAACTTTGTGCGCAACACGTCGCGTGTTACAGACGACCATTCAAAACTTACATGAAGGTAACAATTCGCCCAAGTGCGTGTCGTTTTTCGTTGTGAACAATAGCTAGCATCGGCATTAAAACATTAGTGCTTATTAACATATCAACCTATAGATCTACAGTCCACATTCAAAAATCGAAGATACCAACAGCAGATCTTTAGAAGCATACCGGCGTGATCGTAAGTATTAACCAGTGTAAGTTATTTCTTTTTAATCTGCACGGCATACTGTACATTATTGGTCCTTCGAGCCGGATTTGAACCAGCGACCTATGGATATATAACATTAGCAAAACAGACAAGTTTCGTTTACGCGTGAATGTGTATATCATTAAAAGCGCGTATTTACGGCAATTGGACGCTCATTCATTCATCATAAAATTCCATTCCTATAAGTTCTTAACAAAGAATTATAGTCAAGGTGGTACGATTTTCAAATTTACCGTAAAATTTCGTTTAGCAGACAAATAGTTTAGACATTAACATTCCTAAAGCTCAGCAAGCAGAAAAACCACTTTGGGTTCTTTTGTATTGGAAAGGCAAGCTATTAACTCAATACACCTGCAGGTTTAGGGGTTTAATCCTGCAAACACACAAATTGTTAAGTACATCTCTCTCACACTCGCATATTGTAAAAAATATTCGTTTATTTTCACATATAAAAGTGGGTTGGCTAGCCATATTTCTAGCAATGGTTGGATTGTTACAAAGGGTACAATTTCAAAGAAAAAGGTCATTGAAATTGAGTTTAGTTTAAGGTGAATTCCGGTTATACATTTCGTAGGTTCATTAGTTAAATATTAAACCATGTCAAAATTAAGCTTTGATAGACTTTTAATTGATGCAAGTTATGTTGCGGAGAGGCTAGTTTCATATTGTAACACATTAACAAAGCTTGAAAAATCAGGAGAACATTTAATCACTGTTAAAATTATGTTAGAAAATGCAATCGAAATATCAAAGGAATTTAATAACAATTATAAGACTACACCGTTAGAGAAAAGAAGTGATGCTGAATTAGATCAATTGAATTCGTTTCGTTCAGACATAGATCAGCACTTAATAGCAATTAAAGTTATAAACGCGGATTTTCAAGCTCGTTTTGGAAACGCAAGTTTGTCTCAACAAGCTAATGCCGCAATCGGTTTTCACGGTAATATTAAATTGCCAAAAATTAATTTGCCTCGTTTTTCAGGGTGTATAAAAAATTGGAGTAGTTTTCGAAGTGTATTTGATAATCTGATTTATTCAAATTCAGGTTTAAATAATTGCGAAAAATTCATTTTCTTACTCGATTCGTTGGATGAAGATTCCAAAATTGTATTAGACATTTATCTGTAACAAATGACACATTTGAGATAGCATATAACATTTTGATCGAAAGATATGAATCTCGTCGTCTTATCGTCAATAATTATTGGTCAGCCTTGGAGAATGCACCTAAGGCTAAAGCAAACTCGTCAGTAGAACTTAGGATTTGGTCAATTGCTTTGTTGAAAATTTTGCAGGTTTACATCAAACAAACATAGATCTTTTAGATTTTGTGAAATTTAATTTGTTATCCAAAAAATTAGATTCACAGTTTCTAAAAACATTTGAATTAGAAAATACGGAGGAAATTCCGACGTATGATCAATTGAAAGCTTACATCGAAAAGCATTTCAAGGCTTTAGAAGTGAGTAACATGGTTGTGTCGTCATCAGACAAACAAGTTAAATTGGAACAAAAACTACCTAACAAAATAATTAGTAATAATTTGGAAAAGCGTCCGCTTTACTCAAGCAGTCGTACATCATTAGTAACAACCTCACCTAGTGAAAAGTGTTTATTGTGTGATACTTCTCATGCATTATTTCAGTGTCAGAAATTTTTGGAAAAATCGCCGCAAGAGCGATATGAGGTTGTAAAGCAGAAAAATCTTTGCTTAAATTGTCTTCGTAATACACATTTGGCTAATAATTGTACATCAAGATCAGCTTGTCGTAAATGTAACAAACTTCATAACACATTGTTACATTTTGACAAACCTTTTGTTGAACAGAAAAAAGTTGTATCGTCATCAGTAAATCAGTGTGCTACTACTTCTAGTACAAGTACTTTGTTTACATCTCGTACTTCTAATGCAGTTACTTTGTTGGCTACAGTACAAATAGCAGTGTGTGATGGGTTTGGTAAAGTGCAAATAGTTCGAGCATTATTAGATGGGGGAAGTATGGAAAGCTTCATCACAGAATCATGTCGTAAAAGACTTGGATTAAACAAATCAAAGGTTGCAATGAAAGTAGAAGGTTTAGGACTCTCATCGTCGTATATTTCTGGTGCATTATCGTGCAAAATCAGGCCTAAAGGCAAACTATACCCTCAATATGATGTAGATGTTTTCGTATTACCAGATATTTGTAATAAATTACCTTAATCACCTTTAAGATCAAACGATGGCCACATACAACAGATTTGGAATTGGCAGATTTTCATTTTGATAAACCTGGCCCTATTGACATGCTCTTGAGGGCAGACATTGTTGCTCATATTTTATTAAATGGAATTTCAAGGGTCATAAAATGAACCTGTTGCCATTAACACAACGTTTGGGTGGATTCTGACAGGAAAAGTCGTATCTCCTGTTGCTTCGTGCATATCATTATGTGCTGTTATCCAACCATTAGAATCAAATATTCGTAGATTTTGGGAGTTGGAAAACATCCCCGATTCAAACAAGTTGTCTCCGATGAAATAGCTTGTGAAAAACATTTTATTGAAAACTATTCACGAGATCAAGATGGTCGTTTTATTGTTTCATTGCCCTTCAAAGGTATCGAACTACATTTCGTTAATTCACGTGAAGTTGCACTTGCAGATTTATGTCTTTGGAACGTCGTTTAGAAAAACACCCTAATTTATATGAGTTATATAGAACTTTTATGCACGATTATCTAGACAGTGGCCACATGACAGTCATTTCGCCTAAGGTTGTTGATTCGTCTGATTCATCCGTGTATTATATACCTCATCATTCTGTCGTCAAACCCGAGGTATTACCACAAAACTCCGTGTTGTGTTTGATGCTTCAGCATCAACCCTAGTGGAAATTCGTTAAATGACCACTTATTGGCTGGTTCTCCTCTTCAGAAGGATATTATGGCATTATTGCTACATTTTCGTTCACACGCTGTAGTTTTGACAGCAGATATTAAACAAATGTACAGGCAAATATTACTCGCTCCAAATCATCGTGACTATCAGAGAATACTTTGGAGATTTCATTCATCAGAACCACTTTTGGATTATCGTTTAAATACAGTAACTTATGGAGTTACTTCAGCCCCGTTTTAGCACTGCGAGTTATCCAAGAACTTTCTCATTTGGAAAATCTCGTTTTCCGCTCGCATCAAAAGTTTTATCGTCGGACACATACGTGGATGATTTGCTTACTGGGTGTCAGTCTGTCGATGAAGCAAAACGTCTTATTGTCGAACTCAATCAACTTTGCAAATCTGGAGGTTTTGTTCTACGCAAATGGAATAGCAACATTGCTACAGTGTTGGAAGATTTACCAAAGGAATTGTGTTATCAGCAAGCATTTGCATTTGAAGAACGACTAACATTTCACAAAAATTTTAGGCTTACAATGGCAACCCTCATTAGATGAATTTGATTTTGTGTTAATGTCGTTGACCGTCCCTGCACAAAGAGGAACATGGTTTCAGAAATCGCACGTATTTTTGATCCACTTGGTTTATTATCGCCCGTGGTATTTTATGCAAAACATATTATTCAACATTTATGGATTTTAGGCATCGGGTGGGACGACAGTCCACCTATAAATATTGCTTCAAAATGGAACACTTACGCAAACAATTGCTTGAGTTGCCCAAAATAAAATCCTCGCTGGGTTATTTCGAGAAATATAATAAGTTACAAATACACGCATTTTGTGACTCCTCGGAAGCAGGTTATGCTGCTGCAATTTACTTTCGTTGTTCTGATGATCATGGCAATATTAAAGTATCATTGGTATGTGCAAAGTCAAAGGTTGCACCTACAAATCGCATATCGTTACCCAGATTGGAGCTGTGTGCTGCAGTTCTGTTATCAAACTTGGTAAAATTTGTTAAAACTAATTATGAAGGTCGTTTATCGTTTGATGACATTTTTGCATGGTCAGATTCCACAGTTACATTATCATGGATTCGCTCGTCATCCTACAATTGGAAAACTTTTGTGAGCAATCGCATCTCGCACATTCAAGAACGAGTTTCGCCTTCATCATGGTTTCACATTAAATCACAAGAAAATCTTGCGGATTGTGCATCGCGTGGACTTTTTGCTTCTGAATTGATTAATCATCGATTATGGTGGTCAGGTCCGCCATGGTTGAAACTCCCAGAAGATCACTGGCCATTGAACATCGAACCTATGCATATTAATTCGTCACATATAGAGATTGAAAGACGTACAATTTGTTGAATGTCTCGTTTTAGACAATTTTTGGATTCGCTATTAACAAAATTCTCAGATCTACAAAAGGTCCTGAGAATAATTACATATGTTTGTCACTTTATTCACAATTTGAAAGTTCCCAAGAAATCTCGTTTGAAATTGGCGGAAAATATATCAATATCTCAACAGCAGGACGCACTTCATTTGTTAATCAAAAGAATGCAAACAGAAACTTTTGATCAGGATATACAAAATATTCGTGCTGGTAAATTGTGTATTAAACAACTTCGTCGTCTCAGTCCTTTCCTTGACAGTCGCGGTTTGTTGAGGGTGGGCGGTCGACTGAAAATTCGATTTGCCTTACGATGCAAAATTTCCTATTTTGATTCCACGTTCACACCGTTTAACAGAACTTATCATTTTCGATTGTCATAAGAAATATTTCCACCCAGGAGTTCGGACTACACATTTTTTATTGGTTCAGAATTTTTGGATATTGTCTGCAAGGCGTGCTATTCAAAGCTGTTTAAAATCTTGCATTCGTTGTTTACAAAACCTGTGGCATTTACTCCCCCCATGGGTGACCTCCCTGTTGCTAGAGTCACTCCTGGCAAAGCATTTTTACACACGGGTGTGGATTACGGTGGTCCATACTCCATCACAATGAGTCGTGTTAGAGGATCAAGGTCATTAAAAGCTTACATATGTTTGTTCATTTGTTTTAGTACTAAGGCTATACATTTGGAATTAGCTTCTAGCTTATCAAAAGAATCATTTATCGCAGCATTACGTCGTTTCATTGCACGCAGAGGCAGATACGTACAACTCCATAGCGATTGTGGAACCAATTTTGTTGGTGCGGCAAACGAATTATCGCAACTGATGCAGCAATCAGCAGAATCAGAAGGCATCAAGTTTGTTTTTAATCCTCCATCTTCTCCTCACTTTGGCGGTTTGTGGGAAGCTGGTATTAAGTCCATAAAATCTCACTTGAAAAGGTCAATTGGAGATCAAATGTTGTCCTATGAGGAATTTCTTACAGTTTTAGTACAAATCGAGTCAATTTTAAATTCTAGACCACTCTGTCAATCAAGTAGTGACCCAACCGATTTTTCCTACTTGACTCCCAGTCACTTTCTCAACGTCGAACCGGTATCCGTCATACCGGACCCAAACCTCATTGATACCAAGTTGTCATATCTTAACCGTTGGCAACTTATCCAACGCCTACAGCAATCGTTTTGGAAAAAGTGGCACCTTGAGTATTTGCATACATTGCAACAAAAGGTAAAATGGTGTTCAACCAAGTCATTAGCCAAAGTTGGAATGTTAGTTTTTATAAAAGATGATCAGGCCCCCCCATTATCTTGGCATTTAGGTCGAATCGAGGAACTGTACCCAGGTACTGACGGGGTTTCTCGTGTCGCTTTAGTAAGAACGGCTAGCGGTCTCATCAAGCGATCTCTAGTCAAACTTTGTCCTCTTCCCTTGGAAGACAACTCGTAATTTATTGTATTGGTTATATATAGTTTTATTAGATAGTTACATATTCATTTGATTCTGTTTATTGATAGAAAATAAGTGTTTTACTCTTATTTTGGTGGGCGGTATGTTAATGCCTTTTAATAGTTTAATTTATTATACATATAAATTGCATATTAGTTGTAGAAATTAATAAGTACCGCCTTGACTTGTACATAAGTAACCCCTATCATTCACGGTCCAATACGAACCAACCCGAACTTTATGTCCTGTTGGTTCCTGCCGTAACGTTAAAAAAGAGTCGTTCTCGAACTTTGTGCGCAACACGTCGCGTGTTACAGACGACCATTCAAAACCTACATGAAGGTAACAATTCGCCCAAGTGCGTGTCGTTTTTCGTTGTGAACAATAGCTAGCATCGGCATTAAAACATTAGTGCTTCACATCATTATCAACCTATTGATCTACAGTCCACATTGAAAACTCAAAGATATCAACAGCAGATCTTTAGAAGCATACCGGCGTGATCGTAAGTATTAACCAGTGTAAGTTATTTCTTTTTAATCTGCACGGCATACTGTACAATCTCAGAAATGGGAAAAGGTTCTTGAAACTACCGACCCAAATAAGGATACACAACATTTCATTAGCGATTTTAAAAAACTCTACAACACTCAACCAACATAATTCAAGTACATACAAAGCCCTTACAAAAGAAAACCAAATGGATCACCACGGGTCTGATAACATCAATTAAACACAGAGATGCTCTGAAAAGGAAATTATATAAAAGCAACAACCCAAATTTAAAACTAGAATATATAGCATACAGAAATAGGCTTAACGCGCTACTGAAGAAACAAAAATACAATTATTACAAGAATCTAATCAATGATAACAAACATGACCCCAAAAAATATATAACATTATTAACAAAGCCACAAATGAGAAATTAGATAAACAAAAAGTGAACTATACAATCACTGATGATCAGGAATGCGAATTTAGTAGTGACGTGGAAATGGCCAACTACTGCAATGCCTATTATATCAATACAGGAATGAAAATGCAACAAAACATTAAACCTCCCCCTGAACAAAATAGTCCCATTTCAAACTATAATATTGATGCTTCTATCTTTCTCAGGCCTGTATCAGAGACTGAAATAGTATTACACGTTGCGAGTTTAAATAGTAATAGTGCTGCAGATAAAGATGGCATATCCACGAAACTAATAAAGGTCGCGAACCAGATGATTGCTAAACCACCAACCCACATCATGAATCTAATCTTCGATACAGGCATAGTGCCAAGCTATTTTAAAGAAGCAATTGTAATTCCAATTTTTAAAGCTGGTGAAAAGCATAAAATTCAGAACTACCGCCCCATTAGTCTAATTAACAACTTTGCAAAAATCTTAGAAAAATGTCTAAAAACAAGACTAACCAGTTTTTTAACTCTTTTAAAGTATTATCCACGAACCAATATGGTTTTACTGAGGGAGCCAATACCACTGACGCCATCTACGCTTTAGTAACAGAAATAACCAACAGTTTAAACTCTGGTAAAAAAAGTATTGCTGTTTTCATAGACTTGGCGAAAGCTTTTGATAGTCTCACACCAACTACTTATAGAACTTCTTGAGCACTATGGCATCCGTGGCATCATACTTAAACTTTTCTCAAACTATCTTAACAACCGTCTACAATACCTTAAAATTAACAATGTCTTGAGTGATCCCCTTGAAATACAAATGGTATACTGCAAGGTACAACCCTAGGCCTACTATTGTTCATAATATACATAAATGAATTACAAAAACTGGACATTAAAGGCAAGTTCATATCTTATGCCGACGACACAGCATTGGTTTGTTCGGGTGATTCATGGGACGAAACACAACATACAGTCGCAGAAGATATGTTAAAAATTAAAAATTGGCTAGGTACACACTTGTTGACAATAAATTTTGACAAGACAAACTACATTGCTTTCACAATTACAGAGAAAAACAGACCTACATTTAATTTCATCCAACTTAATGATGTCCACAAAACCAGAATTTTAGCAGTATCAAAAATAAAATACCTCGGTGTCTTGGTTGACAAACACCTAAAATGGAAAGAACATATCACATATCTAACTAAAAGATACGTTTTCTGGTATATAAATTTTACCAATTAAGAGAATTTCTTTCGAAAAATATGTTAATTGTCCTCTACAAATCACTTGCAGAGAGCCTGCTTACTTATGGTATTGTCGTCTGAGGCGGAACCTATAGGTCGAACATCAATCCACTGTTTAAATACAAAATACTCTACTTAGAGTTATGTTTAAAAAGTACAGTAGGTTCCCAACTAAATTGTTATACAACAAAGACGTTTGTAACATTTCACGCATCTACATTCTTTCTGTCTGTAGTTATACACACAAAAAAGATAATTTCAGAAACTATATAAATCATACATACCACACAAGAGGAAAACATAAGAAACACCTAACAATACCAAGCAGTGCCAGAACATTTAATCTAAAATTTATGAATTACCTGGCCCCCAAGTTTTACAATCGCCTACCAAACTATATTAAAGAAATAAGCAACCTTAAACTATTTAACAAATACAGCAAAATATTTACACTGAACAATCAGGATAGTTTTGCAGATCTCACAGCATAAGGCCTTATTAGGCAGTTTTGTATATAATCTGATTCTTGTAAAATCATTATGCCCGTTCACTAATTGTAGCCTGACCCTGTAACCTTGTCTTTAAACTCGGCTTTAAATTTGAGTATCGGTAAGTTTGATTTATTTTCTAAACCAAGTACAAAATTTAAGTAAAATGAAATTAAATTAAATTGTATTAAATTACACAATTTTTCCTGGCACATACAGGTGTATACATCTAGGTGCCTATTAGTAGTGAGACATAAAAACGTGGATATTTTAATTAATTTGGTCCAATTAGTTAACATTACACACTAGGTATTATGTACATAAATTAGAATAAAATTAAAAATTTTTGCTTAGTGTACTCAAACCAAATATTTCAAACATCAATAGAATAGTTTTGTTCTGTTTTGTTTGTTGTATTCAATATTCAATTTAATGTATACATAATAATTTCATGTTCAATCATATATTTAATGAAGCATTTATTGTAAGCAGAACATGAAGACTGGAAATGTATTTACAAAATAAAAAAAATTATAAAGATTACTTGACATTTCTAATTTTTTGGCTTTTCATAAAATGACAACTCTCAGAATGTTCTTACATACATCAAGCAACCCGTGAGAGTGTGGTTGTCTGTCGATAAAAATTATTTATTTTGTAATCATTAAGTGTTTTATATACTAAAAGACTGGCCAAAGTTTTAAACTAAACCCTACGAACACTCTGCAAAAATAGAATAACAGAAACAGTTCCTAATTTAATTTTGCAGTAGTTGTAAATTTGAAGTGACAACTGTCAAAACATATATAATTGATTTTTTCAAATTTGCACTTAACTATCTTTATATTTTACGACGGACTAATAATGGAGAATCAATGGATTAATGATAATTGACGTAACAAGGGTAGATATGCCTTTTCAAATTCGATAATTAAATGTATATACATACGACATAATTAAATACAAGAAAATCAGAAAAATGTGCAAGCGTATAAAATGAATGATAATAAGGATTTATGCCGTGGAAAAGATACATGAGAAGCAGGCACAACAAATGAATTCAAATCGATATCGCTGGAATTTCAAAAATACCAACTTCAATTTGCTATATGAATTAGTACAATACACTGCCTGGAGTAATCTTTCAATATTTCGTAATGTTAATCTTGCATGTGATCATATATATGACCAATTCCAAGCTATACTTGATCAGGCTGTCCCTAGAACAAGAAACACATATAATATCTATCCACCCTGGTTTAATGGATCAATTATCTATAAACTTAAAGCGAAAACAAGATTATGAAAGAAGTTTAAAAGAAATTGTTCGCAGTTGACATTGTTATTAGAATTTTAGTCATTACGAGCTACAATTAAAACAGATCAGACAGGCGCATTCTCAATATTTAAATAACCTAAATAAAGGAATTGTGGACAATCCAGGTAACTTTTGGAAATACTTACAAGCTAAAAACAATCCTCTAATAGACCACAATCACTAATGATTAATGATAAAATGACCTCAGATAATCAGGTTATTGCTAATGCCTTTTCCAATTGCAAATTTACAATACCCTAAGCCACATGCTACTGATGTACAAACAATTTTCAGTATTGAATCATTTTCTGAAGAGGAAGTATTAATTGCTTTAAAAAGGCTCAAGAGTAAAGATACTGCAGGACCAGATGAGATTCCTTCATTTCTCTTAAAAGATTGTTCAGTAGTGTTTGCTAAACCTCTTACTATAATCTTTAATTTATGCTTACGTACTGGTGTTTATCCAGATAAATGGAAGATTCCTAAAATATGCCGTGTGTATAAAGCAGGTGATAAGAGCTTAGTTAAGAACTACAGGCCTATTAGTATAATTAATAACTTCAGTAAAGTTTTTGAGATTACTTTGTACAATAGGATATACAGCTATTTTGAGAGATTTATAAATGTGAGCCAACATGGTTTTGTTAGTGGAAAAACCAACAACTACTAATCTATTTTGCGTAACGCAATTTATTGCACAAGCCTTTGATAATACACAACAGTGCGACATAATATATATGAATCTGTCAAAAGCTTTGACCATATAGATCATCAGCTACTATTAATAAAATTGCAAAAGTATGGTTTTTCAGATGCAGTTCTGACTCTCTTCCATTCGTATTTCTTAAATAAACAACAATTTGTGCTTATGCAAGGAACTAAATTTGATATAATATCTGTGACCTCTAGAGTGCCACAAGGTTCTGTCCTGGGGCCTCTTCTGTTTAATATTTTTATTAATAACATCACATGCCAACTAAACCCAGATATACATTGCCTACTATATGCAGATGATCTCAAAATATACTCAAAGATATTCAGTACTGCGGACTGTCATATATTACAACAGAATCTAAACAAAATCATAATGTGGTGTGAAAATAATAAACTTACTATCAATGTGAACAAATGTAGTGTTATGTCTTATACTCTTGCATACTCTACAATTACCTACGATTACTCTATACATGGTAATATCTTATCAAGACCGACTGAGGTTCGCGATCTAGGAGTAATTTGATTCTAAACTGTTGTTTGCTGAGCATATTCAGTTCATTATCAGAAATAGTAAAAGTTTTCGGAAAAATAAGACTCTCGTCCTACTTTATAATGCTTATGTGCGATCCAACCTTGAATATGCTGTTATAGCATGGGAACCGCATTATGACATATACATTAGGTATATGGAGGCAATACAACGTCGATTTCTGAAATTTTTAACTTTTAGGATGGAAGGAACGTATTCACCAATTGGTTATTCACATACTGCTCAGCTGAGGAAGCATAACCTTCAAAGTCTTGCTGGCCGTAGGCAGTACATTTTATTATTATTTTTACATAAGATTTTTAATGGACAAATTATATGTGATGATATTAACAAATCCTTTCAGTATAACACTCCAAGGTCAGCATCCAGGCATTCACAATACTTCTATCTTTCAACACCTAGGACAAATAAATTAAAATATTCTCCACTTTATCGTTTGTGCAACGCATATGAAACAATAAAAACCGAAATTAATATTAATAACTGCACTGTTGGTTCCTTAAAAGACTGTCTCATGTAAATATGTATGTGTAATATTGTAATTTTCATGTTAGTCCTGTTCCAATTTATAGGCATCTGTCTTTGGAACAGTATATATAAAAAATAAATAAATAAATAAAAGAAGATATCTCAGAGCAGTGGATTCAATGTGACACATGTTTAATTTGGTATCACTCTATCTGTGCCGGACGTAATGATGAAGAAATTAAGCAGCTTGGTTTGTCTGATGGCACTTGGCTCTGTCCTAAATGCAACACTTCTTCAAGCATGCAGCCTTCGACTTCCGCTTCTTCCTCTGAAATGATACCATGCCTCCACTGTCCCGATTCCCTCTCTCATAAAAAATACAATAGAGAAAGGGATCTCAAAATTCACAAAAGTTGTACTCAACGAAATCTACTCGTATCGCAATCATCTTTGCTTTCGTCAGAATATATCATCGATCAAATAGTTAATATAAAAATTTCAATCAAAGTGCTAAAACGAATTCTGAAAGGTGCTAGATTTGCTGCCGCTCTAAAACTAGTTGCAAGTTTGGACACTTGTACAGTGTGTCCCAAATTGGATGTATTAAATGGGTAACTTAGTTGTTATTAAAGATACAATCAAACTGTGTGCGCAGTCATGGGCCAACTTTTTGAGATCAATTCAATGGTAAAATCACAAATGAGCGGTCTTCTTTTGTTTTCGAGTTATAGCCAAAAATTGATATTTTTAACAATTCTATTAATTCGTATAACTCGTTTGTTTGTAACAACATCCGAAAATACTATAGAAGTCTTTTATACAGTTTTTTACGTCGAATACAGTGGCATATTCAAATATTTAATATTGATAACATTTTTGAGGTTATAATATAAACTTGCATTTTTTTAAAATACAAACCACAATAGGTTGTCTCTTTATTTAAAAGCTCTTTTTGACAGCTTTCCAAAAATATATAGTTTAATATAATTATCTTTTCAAATGGCTGATTTATTCCGTGTTTTTGGTATAATAAAATAATTTATTATATTGGTAATAAATAGTTGACTGCGAAACAAAGGGTAAACAAAAAACGACAATTATTTGTATAACAAATGTCAACGAGCTTCAATCATATCTATTGCACATGCAATAAATTATATTGTTAGTTTGTAAGTGAAGCATCAGTCTGTTACTAAATGGCAAAATTTGAAAATTACGAAAAATACGATATGCTAGTTGCATTTATTAAGTCTGCGAGAATTCGTCTATCAGCAAAAACTTTATATTTTAACAGGTAATTGTGTAACTAATAGCAAATAATATTACTATGTCGTTTATAAATAATACAGGTATCCTGAAAGACGACAACCAAATATTAACATGTTTAAAAGGTTAGATAATAATTTACAACAGTGTGGCTGTTTTGACAAACCTAGAACGAAACAGTATGCAGTTTTTAATCAAGAGCAAACTACTATTGCAACTATAGCATGTGTAGAAACGAACCCAAGAACATCATGTAGGAAAATTGAAAGGAAAATGGGTGTTTCTAAATCAGCACTTTCAAGAATATTGAAGCGTAACAAATGTGGACTCTATAAAATAAAAATTATACATAGTTTGTTTCCGGATGATTATCAAAAAAGAAGGCGATTTTGTTAATGGTATCTTGTTACGGTTTCCCACGTTTCATAATATTGCACAATCGTTTAATATGAAATGATTACACTGCAAATTACGCGACATTTGTATCAAATACCAAACATGTTAAAAGTGATACAATTCTTAATTTACAATATAAATAAAGCAATGTACTCATTTAAATCGCACCTTAGTTATATCCCAGGACCATCTCCTTGTGGGTCCATCACGTCGTCGTTGAGCCAGATTTACTCGTCCATCCTTTTTCGTTCGTTCGTAGGTAGGGCTGGAAGGATACAGGTAAATGCACACGAAGATAAGGTAAAAGGTTTAATGAAAATACCTATCAAACATATACGAGACGTCAACAAGGCCGTTTTGGTTTGAATATTTGTTGTTACATTGTTGGTGGCAAATTTCAATTCCATATTTTTGAAAACAATCTTTCGGCGATCACTATATTGAAATTTTGGATACAAACTTGCACGAATTACAGGAGGACATGCCTCTCGAAAAAAGACAAAAAGTGTGGTTCTAACAAGATAGTGCATCTCCACACAACGCTATAATTACTCGTGATTATTTAAATAGAGAATATTCCAATAAATGGATGTGTATGTTTGGACCTGTTCAGTGGCCGCCTAGATCTCTTGACTTGTCGATATTGGACTATTTGTTGTGGAATTTTTTGAAAGAGGAAATCTTTAAAACCCAGCACCATATTATTGAAGAGTTGCGGAATTCAATTGATGCGGCATTTCGTAAAGTTAAGGCGGTTCATTTATTAAATTCTATTAAATTTTTAATAAAACGGTGCATGCGTGCGTGCGTGTGTGTGTGTGTGTGTGTCCATATATAGATGATAGACTATTTATATGTGGATGGGGAAATATAATCTTCAATTTAAGATGTAGTTATATTAATTTTTGTAATATATGTAGTTATGATATTGTATTCTTCTAGCTTTCAAACTTTGTTGTTTAGAAATGTAATGTGATACAATAATAAACTCTTGTTTTGTGTTTATCTTTCGTTTCGCGGCCAACTATGTATTACCAATATAATAAATTATTTTATTATACCAAAAACATGGAATAAATCGGCCATTTGAAAAGATAATTATATTAAACTATATATTTTTGGAAAGCTGTGAAAAAGAGCTTTTAAATAAAGCGGCAACCAATTGTGGTTTCCATTTAAAAAAATACAAGTTTATATTATAACCTCAAAAATGTTATAAATATTAAATATTTGAGTACGCCACTGTATTCTACGTAAAAAACTGTATAAAAGACTTCTACAGTATTTTTGAATGTTTTGGCGAACAAACGAGTTATACGAATTAATAGAATTGTTAAAAATATCAATTTTTGGCTATAACTCGAAAACAAAAGAAGATCGCTCATTTGTGATTGTACCATTGAATTGATCTCAAAAAGTTGGCCCATGACTGCGCACACAGTTTGATTGTATCTTTAATAACAACTAAGTTACCCATTTAATACATCCAATTTGGAACACACTGCTAAAAACAATCTTTCCTCGTGGATCTCCGCTTTCAACTTCGCTTCTCTTGCCATTGTGTCCCTTCCTTCTCCAAGGAAAATATTAACGGAAATTCCTCCTTTCCTTTGAAGATTAAAACTAAAAACACAAACTTGTCCAACCAAGTAATATCTAAGGTTGGTGAGGGTGACATCACTGGTACCTT
This sequence comes from Platerodrilus igneus, assembly GCA_036346225.1. Classification (NCBI taxonomy): domain Eukaryota; kingdom Metazoa; phylum Arthropoda; class Insecta; order Coleoptera; family Lycidae; genus Platerodrilus; species Platerodrilus igneus. The sequence goes on along the minus strand of JARFIW010001778.1, from coordinate 107,829 downwards.
GAAAATTCTTTGTTCTACAGAAACATTGGCTCTTGTCAACAGAGACACATACGAAAAACTCGTGGAGAAACATTCGGAGGTGCCTTCAACTTTAAATCTTTCGAGTCCACCTGAGAATGTGGAATCTAAATTGATTTCCAAAAAGGACGTGCGACAAGCAGGCTTTAGTTTTACAAGTGGGTCAGGATCAGGAATTGATGAAATTCATCCACAGAATCTAAAGGATCTGATTTGCTCTGGAAGGTTGTTGACCTCTTTAACTAAATTCTGCACTTTTCTTGCGGCTGGTCAAATGAATAAATTGATTACTCCTGTCCTTTACGGAGCAAACCTTTGCGCCCTCAATAAAAAAGATGGCGTAATTTGCCCTATTGCTGTTGCGATGACTCTATGTAGACTGACAGCAAAACTTGGATTCTATGCAGTTTGAGATAAACTGGCTGTAAAGTTAAGACCACTCCAACATGGTTTCACTACCAGAGGTGGCTGCCAAGCAACAGTTCATTCAACTAGATCCTTTTGGACCTCAACCAAGAGCGAAACAAAGTTATCTTGAAAATAGATTTCAAAAACGCCTTTAATACGGCTCACCAGGATAGGCTTCTTCATGCTGTGAAAGAAATAGTGTCTGAACTTTTCTCTTTCATTTGCCAAACATTTTCAACCCAAACTCTCCTTACTTTCGGAAAATGGACAACACCATCTGCTTTCGAATGTCAGCAAGGAGACCCGGGAGGCCCTGGACTTTTTTGCCTTTCTATTCACCCAGTAATCTAATCGTTGACATCAGTCATGTTTTACTTAGACGATGGAACTATTGTTAGCAAAGCGGAATCTGTACTGAAAGACTTTACCACAATCGTTGAAGAATGCGGAAAGTTTGGACTTACTGTGAATCCTTTGAAGTGCGAGCTACACTTTGTTGGAAAATATGACTCCTCCTTTCATCAACATTTCGACACTATATCGACTGGAATAAAAATCATAACTGATGTATTTCTGCTTGGTTCTCCAATCACTCCAGAATCTTCTGCCAGCATTTATGATTCAAAGCTTGCCAATATGGACCTCCTCTTCGAAAGACTTAAATTACTTAAAAACTATCACGTGGCTTATTATCTTCTATGCCATTGTTTTGCGATACCCAAATTGATTTATTTAATGCGAACGTCTCCTCTTTGGCTTTCAAATTCTTTTATACAAGAAATTGATAACAAAGTCAAAACAACTATGGAATTTTTAATCAACTACTCTCTATCACTGGAACAATATTTGCTTGCTTCGCTTCCGATCCATAATGCTGGCAATGGCATCTGTCGAATAGAGCCTTCTTATCTTCGGTGCATGGAACCTAGAATGTCGTCAAATTGATGTTAAGATTACCTGATGATGAGCCCTAGATCTCATATTTGAATGAAGCAATGGCAAATTGGTCACTTCTGAATCAGGATTTGATTCCTATTACAGTCCTATCTGCTCAGCAAATGTGGGATAATATCAAGGTGGATAGAATTTCAGCAAATATAAGAACCTTTTCAGATCGTCAACTCCTGGGAAGTCTGAATCAAATGCTTGGCTAACTGCACTCCCTTCTCGTTCTGTGGGAACACTCTTGGATAACCATTCATTTAGAATTTCAATTGGACTCTGTCTTGGGTGCAAGCTTTGCATACCACACACCTGTTTTTGTAGGGAAGAGGTAGATGAATATGGGCATCATGGCCTAAGCTGCTCGAAAAGTGCGGCATGACATTAGACACAGGAACTCAACATCATCATGCATAGTCTCGCATCTATTAAAATACCAAGCCGGGCTTTTTATAGAGAATGGAAAACGTGCCGATGGGATGACATTCATTCCATGGGAGAATAGTCAGTGCTTAATTTGGGACGCCACTGTATTTGACATACTTGCCCCTTCTTATGTCGATACTTCATCAAAGGAAGCGGGTGTAGTAGCAAAGAATGCTGCCACTGCGAAAGTCAGAAAGTATAGGTCAGTTGAAGAACACAATTTAATTTTTCTTCCATTTGCCGTTGAAACTTTAGGACCTTGGTATGATAAAGCCATTCAATTAATGAACAAACTTGGAGGAACCGGAGACCTGAAATCTCTTTCATATGTTGTTCAAAGGATAGGAATCACCATTCAGAGGGAATGCAATCTCAGTCATGGAAATCTTTCCTCACTCTGAAACTTTTTCTGATATGTTTTAAATACTATAATTTAAAACTTTTCTTTTTACCTTTGTTATGCCTGATATGTTAAATTTATTTATATTAAATTCATGAACGACAGCTGCCAAGTTTATTAATAGTCAGAATGAACTAATTTTATTTTTATAACTGTTTTTATCTTTACATGTTATATTGTTCCTTTTTTATTTTCTTTGGTAAACATATGAAGATTGTGCATAAGTGTTTGTGTTACGTTCCTCAAGATATAATTAATCTGACATGGATAGAAATAATGACATGTCTTTGCGGAAGAACAGATAACTTATCTGAACAATGGATTCAGTGTGATACCTGCCATCAATGGCTTCATTTCTCTTGTGCCGACCTTACTGATAATGGCGTTTTAAAAATTGGACAAGAAAATACCAACTGGCTCTGTCAAATATGTGAATCATTTGCAACTTCTCAACCATTTTCATCAGGCTCTGCAACAACAATCCTTTCACGTTGCCCTTTCTGCAACATATGTTTTTCCGATAGGGGATTAGCCATCCACATTGGGAGGAAACATCACAACGCCAAGTCCGAACTTAAGCAAAAGTCCACAAATGTCACCAACATTAATGATCTAGGAAATGATCTATCGGAAATGAAGTCCACTATCAAGATCCTTAAAAGAGTGCCTAAAGCCGCGAGATTTTCTGCTGCCACTAAACTATCTTCATTTCTAGACACCTGTGTTAAAAAGAACGATTATCATTCCTGGTTTACACTTTTTACCTTCGCTTTCACATGCCTCTGTGTTCCTATAAGAGATAGAAGAGTAGATCCCTCGGAAATCTAGTCAAAGCTAATATAAACGGTACATCTCATAACTTCTCGAGAGTTCAAGCCAAGTCAACATCACTATCCCGTAGAATATTCTCTAAGTTTTCTGAAGGAGAAGTCAATGGATGTGTTAAGATACTTTCTTCTAATGACTCATTAGGTCCTCAAGATACAGATACTTATAACAAGCTTTTACATAAACATCCAACTCCAAATGGAACTATCGAATTTCCTCCACCTCCCGAAAATGTGGATAGTTTGACGGTAACTGAAAAAAATGTCAGAGATGCTATTTTTACCTTCGCAAATGGATCAGGATCGGGAATCGACGGTTTGAGGCCTCAACATTTGAAAGATTTAATTTCTACCGGTAATGGAGAAGCAGCATCAAGACTTCTTAAATCTCTAACCAGCTTCTGCAACTTAGCTCTATCCGGAAAAATTAACGAAGACATCCTCGCTTTATTTTACGGTGCTAACCTTTGTGCCTTGAATAAGAAAGATGGTGGAATACGCCCAATTGCGGTTGGAATGACGCTTCGACGACTAGTCGCCAAGTTAGCTTGTTTCTCTGTTCGAGAGCCAGTATGCCAATACCTTCGTCCAAAACAACTTGGTTTAGCTACAAAGGGTGGTTGTGAGGCTGCCGTTCATGCCACCAGAACAATCTTACATCATCCACTAACTCCGGGAACTGTTTTACTAAAAATTGATTTCTCCAACGCCTTTAATACCTTGAATCGTGACTCAATGCTAAGTGCAGTGAAAAAAATTACTCCAGCCCTGGAAGCCTTTTTTTGGCAAGCTTACTATTTCCCATCTCTTCTATGCTTTGGAGATATGAGCATCCCATCAAAAACTGGATGCCAGCAAGGTGACCCAGCAGGACCCCTTCTTTTCTGTTTGACCCTGCAACCTATAATAGATTTACTAGTATCAAAGATAATGTTCTTCTATCTTGACGACGGATTATTAGCCGGAGATCCTAATACCGTACTACATGACTTTTCCATCATAATTTGAGAATGTCAGAAGATCGGACTAGAAATTAACCCTTCAAAGTGTGAGCTTCACTTTTGCGATTCTGTTGACACCAATATCCTGTTCAAATTTTCATCCATGTCTCCTGGCATTCAGGTTGTCTCACAGGTTAGTTTTCTTGGAGTTGCCGTTTCACCTGACCATTTACAGAAAAGTTGGATACAAAAAATGGATAATCTAGTGATTTTATTAGGAAGATTGCGAGATTTGGAGCAATTCCACATATCCTTTTACTTACTTAGACACTGTTTTGCGATACCAAAACTAACATACTTTCTCCGTACAACACCTTTATGGAACCATCAAGATCTACTTATAACTTTCGACACAATGGTAAAAGATACCCTGGAGCATATACTCAATTGCCAGTTGGACACCCCTCAGCTTTTCACTTTTTCATTGCCTATTTAATATGGAGGATTGGGAATAAGAAGAATTCAAGATATTTCACTTCCTGCATTCCTTTCATCTGTATGTGCAACTTTTAATCTGGTCACTATGATGTTAAATCTTCAAGATTCAGACAAGCCGACAGTTGCTTTACACGTTGAAGCTATGCTGGAATGGAATATTCGTACACAGGACTTTGGTGTCCCAGCTGGCTCTTCTGAACAAAAAAATTGGGACAACGTCTTGATGAAATTTTATATAGAAAATCACCACCCGCCATCTGACAGGGATAAAGCAATACGTTTAGCATCCGAAAAGCAAGAAACAAACGCATGGATTCAAGCCTTCCCATCGCAAAACATAGGTATTTTGCTAGATAACAATAGTTTCAGAGTAGCCATTGGCCTTCGTCTTGGTTGTAAAATTTGTAAGCCTCATAGATGCTCATGTGGATCCTTTGTAGATGAGTTTGGTCAACATGGTCTAAGCTGTGCCAAAAGTACAGGCCATTATTCTCATCATCAGGAGATCAACAACATTTTAAGCCATGCTCTTATCTCAGCAAAATACCTTGTCATTTAGAACCTGTCGGACTATGCCGAAACTATGGAAAACGAGTTGATGGAGTTACTTTAATTCTCTGGGAGAAATAAAAATGTCTAGTATGGGATGCCACATGCACTGATACTCTTGCCCCCTCTCAATTGCCAAATTCAATCAAAAGCACTGGTTCTGCTGCCCAATATGCAGCATACACGAAGACTCTAAAATACTCATCTGTTATTGACACTAACTACTCTTTCCTGCCTTTCGCAGTGGAAACAATGGGTCCTTGGTGTGATGAAGCAATTTCTTTTTTGAAAAAGCTCAGAAGTCTACTTGCCTCCCAATCTGATGAACCACGTTTGCTTTCTTTCCTTTTTCAACGATTAGGAGTAGCAATTCAACGTGGGAACGCAATTTCAGTAATGGGAACTTTCCCTTCATCGAAATCACTTTCAGAAATGTTTTATATTTTAAAAAATTGAATAGTGTGAAATATCAGTTGATTGTCAATATTTTTAAAGTGTGTAAATTTTTAGGTATCAAATGTGGTAAAATATTAAAACTTATTGAACAATTGAAAAAAAAATATATAAAGTTATATTAGGTCTTAAGACACATAGCTGGCATAACTAACTTCTCTAGTCTAATAAATCTGATTGGTGTATAAAAAACACTTGGAATAATTCAAACATGAAACAGGTAAGAAAGATAATTGAATTAATAATTATTCAACAATTGTACAGGCTCAAAACCACCTATATTATTTCATTAATAATACTCTACTTACCCAACTGCGTTAAAAATACGAAGATATTTATTAAATCAAACATTCAATTAGATACTGCAACACCAATTGCAAAGTTTGCTTCAAAAATCAGGTGTTTATGAACACGTCCACATAGTATCAAATATCAAAAGCACACATGTACGAAAAAGATAATTTTTTTACTTAAAATATGCAACACATCCATGCTTAAAGCTTAAACATAACACAATATAAAAATGTACCTGAACTGCAGACGCAAATAAGTCCGCATCGTCATCGTCCTTCCCTGTAATATCGATATTTTCGAAGAAAGGGGGAAGTTCCGCTGTTGACTCTGCCATCGTCAAATATTTGAAACTCCTATAATTTTGAATTTCTTTCTAATCTATCTGATAATTTGTGGGTGTTTAAGTTTAATCAAATGACAAATAAAAATTTGACATTTTCAAACTAATCAATTTTTGACATTGTATACTGAAAGTGGTAAAACGAACATATACGTGTATAAAGGATTCTCATAACTAACGCAAAAATAAAAAGACTAAACGCGATTTTTCGCGACATACTTGAATTGTTCGAGTATGGTATGTTGAAGTATCCCCCCACTATTTAAAAACATTTACTTGTGCGACACCGCGAAAACGTATTATAGTTTCCTAACCTGGCTTTGAATAATTACCCGGTAAAAGTCAAGTGTTTAACATACACAAGCATAACCTGGTACAGATCAGGGTATGTTCGATTATTTGATAGAATTGTGCCGTACAATTTCCCCTCCAGTAAATGTTATCGCCAAAACGCAAGTTTAACACATATACACATAATTAAGTATATTAGTTTATGTCGCGAAAAATCGCCTTAAATTTCTACTGATGTTGTTTCAATTGTGACTATAGGGAACATATTTTAATATTGCAGCGACATGGTGGTACAACTTAGAATTACTCTAATGAGCATGTTAACATAACCTTCTATTTAATTTTAATTGTTAATTAATTCATTTTGAATACGTTTTGCTTTTTCTTAAAGTTTACGGTTATTCTTCTTTGTTTAACATTTTAAGGTTATTATAATGTGTATAATTGATGAGTGATTAAAATATAAACGTGCTTTTTATCTAGATTATGGAGAAAGATATTCATTTATCTCTAGTAACATATTTCAAATTCCTGGGCGCAAATGAAAATTCTAGATGTGTGTATGAAGGTGAAGAAGTGTATAATGCCGAACACGTGATTTTGTGTGAAATCACACATAGAGAAGAATTAAATATGAATATATATAAAATATGCTTAGAAACTAGTACTCTGCAAGATTTTCCTCATACAATACGAGGAAAATCTAGTGTTAAAAATGACTGAGGAGAAGTGGAATCAATGGTTTGCTCTTGTAAAGCGGAAAATAGCGATCGTTGTAAACATGTATCGGCTATTTTATGATAATGCAGCAGGATGCCGCTTAATAACTTATTAAACGCTCTTTGCGTTCACTTTTCCAAGAATGGATGGTTTTGCTTTTGGTGAATTCTGAGAAGGAACTGCAGTCGCCTTTAATTTTCTGCGCCTATGTGGTATTTTGCAACCTAAAAATTTAAATTACTATTAAGAACTATAACATAAACAAAGTTATATTTATATGTGTAATAGCTTTAGCATAACCTTAAATATAGTCTTACCCTTAAAATAATCACAATCTCTAAAATGCAAAGAACAAATTAACATATTGGGTGTAACTTTCTTTCCAACTTTCAACTTATCAACCCACATTTTTTTGTCGGTCCACAAACTCTTTTCTAAAAATCGTTCTAACAATGGCAAGTTCTTTTTCTTTCTTGGGAAAATGATGAATTGATATTTCCGGATTTTTTCTTCTTCATGAATTACATTCATAAACAGAGCAATACTTATTCATTTCAATTCCGCCAACGAACAAACACGGTAAAATAAAAGCTTATCTAAGGCATTGTCGCCCATGTTTATATTTCCATCACCCTTAGATAACTTCGAAACAGCTGGGATATAGGGCGCATCACTTAGCAAGATATGCCTATAGTAATGTAAATTAATATTGGAAATGTGAAAGTTTGGAGTGATGATTGGATTATTGATAAACTCGATTTAAGGTGTTTTAAGTTTTTTAGCAATACCGGGCCAGAGAGATTAAGAAACTAAGTTTTTTTAAGTATATTTGTGTGTACATTGAAACTATTTAATGTTAATAGATTTTAGGTTTAGATTAGGGGTGAACAACATGCGGGCCGCGTGCTGCCCGCTGGGTGTCTGCTTGTGGCTCTCGCGGAGCATCTGCGCCATTTTTTTTCTTTTAGTGTACATAAAACCACTAAAAGAACATTTCAACGTTCCAACGTGCGTAGTTCGTATCATATCCCATATATGGAATTATCTCAGTACAATGTTTCAACTATCGTGACAATTTCTTCTATGGCATTTTCGTGGTAACAGTCACAACTTTAAGCTGATTTTAAAATGCGCGCACGCCGATCTTGCGTGGATAGCCTTGAGAGTGAATGGAGGATGCGTCGGGCGACCAGCAGTCCGTGCAAGCTCGCAATGCCGTCGGACGTGTGATCGCTTCTTGCATTGTGTGCGGTTAACGCCATGTAACTCGTGAGATTTTGCAATCCACTTTTAAATACACATTGATAAAAATACAAATTGCTATAAACGGGTATCCTATCTAATACTATACCGTCTTGTCTACTTTATTAGGTGCAGGTAAGGTAAGCGAACCACGCTTTTATTTTTTATAATGTCATTCTATTTATATTTTAAAATTGAAACCAAAGACACATTATGGCGTCAAGTAGTAAAGACGTTAGACCAAAAAAGAGAAAAATTGCAGAAGAACTAAAAAGTTTTCAAGACAGATGGACTATAAATATTTTTTTGTGGAATTTAAAACAAAACAAATATGCTTGATATGCAATAATTCTGTTTCCGTCTTGAAAGAATATAACATTAAACGGCATTACAAGGCTAAGCATGCAAATAAGTTTGATAAGTACGAAAGGCAATTTCGACAAGACCAAGTAAATTAATTAAAAAGAAAACTTTCTGCACAACGTCAAATATTTATTAGAGCGGCTCAAGAGTCAACATGCTATGTAAAAGCTAGTTATGCAGTAGAAATGATATTAGCAAGAAAATTAAAGCCATATTCAGATGGTGAAATGGTTAGAGAATGTTTGGAGAATGTCGCAGAAATTCTGTGCCCAGAAAATAAAACAGATTTCTCAAAAATAGGCCTGTCTCATCAAACTATTACTAGGCGGGTCGACGACAATGGAAAACGTATTGAAAATAATTTGAAAAATCGAGCATTCAAGTTCATATTTTATGCTCTACTATTGAATGAAAGCACAGACCTAACAGATATCGTCCAAGTGGCGATTTTTATCAAGGGTGTTAATGTCCATTTTAACAAAATAGAAGAATTAGCGGCACTATATCCACTTAAGGACACTACTCGCTCACGAGATTTATTAGTTACATCGACATTGAATCGCTTTTCGTTACAACTCAACAATCTATCGGGCGTAACAACAGATGGTGCTCCAGCAATTATTGCGAAACACGAAGGTTTAGTAAAACTGATTAAAAATGAGGCCTGCAAAGTTGGTAATACTTCGATGCTAAATTTTCATTGCATTATTCATCAGCAGAATTTATGTTCCAAGTCCCTTAAAATGGATCATGTCATAAAAATGGTCATCAAAACAGTGAACTTTATTAAGTCGAAAGGGTTGAATCACCGTCAGTTCCAAGAGTTTCTTAAGTCTTTGGATTCACCGTATAATGACGTTACATTTTATGCAAAAGTAAGATGACTGACCCGTGCCAAACTGTTGAAACGAGTGTTTGATTTGAAGAAAGAAATACAGTCATTCGTCACAAGCAAGTCAAATATCCCAGAGTTTGAAGACAAGGAGTGGATTAGTGACTTTGTATTTCTGGTCGATATAGTTAGCCACCTAAATGTTGTTAATACTCGTCTACAATGGAAAGATCAACTAATTAATAATATGTATGATCTTATTTCCGTATTCCAAATAAAACTTTGGCTTTGGGAACAACAGTTAAGGACAAAAATCTTCACCCACTTTCCGACATTAATGTTGCAGCCAGACGTCACACTAATGGCGGCGGATAAATACGCTTCGTTAATATATAAAATATATAATATATATATATATATATATATATATATATATATATATATATATATATTGCTGTGTATCCACCAAAATCCGGGAACTACGGTTTTCGAATCGTGCCCCACAGATTGGGCGTCATAACTGCTGTGAATCCTACAAAAAGCTATTCATTAACTTAACTGTTCCGTTGACTTTCTTCTGTTAATCGCCTCTTTACTCTTTTCCGCCTCGGCTGCTCACCTAGTTAAAACTTTCATCCTCAATCATAAAAACAAACACATTCCTATCACAAACACCAACGTTAACTCTATTTACATCAATATTCACAATACATTAAAATTTCAAAATTAAAATTCAGCATAAATTTCAGTATCAGAAAATTTCAAGATTAAATTTATTATCATTTTAATGTGCATCCAGAATTAAAGTCCTTGTAGATGCCTACTAATTAATATAACAATATATGCAGACCTGAGTCTGAGTACAAAGGGAGCATCTCCCACCCCTTTACGTTAATTAACCAGGTTTGTCTAATTGAGCTCAAAGACATACCCAAATTTTCATCATAATCCAGAACATAAATACTAAATACCCCTTTCTACTTAAACAAGAAAATTTCACCTTAAAATTAAAATTTTGTTGTTAGTACAATTTCCCTACTGTCCATTTTAAGTAAATCAATTATAAAGTTATTCAACACACACCAAAACATCCAAAATCGAACAACAAAGCATAAGTTACCTGAAGGTTAATGCACTCGTGGCGTCAATGTACATCGTCCTCTGTTAATCACACCAATCCAACTGGGTTATGTTTAGGTCCTCGTATTGCTGGTCGCCTTTAAAATTTTCTACACCACCATTCTTCTAAAGTTGTTTCAGTGCTTTTCCGGAACTCATTTGTGTATATCTGAAGCTTGTTTTGTGGATCCAGACACGTTTACGAATCATTTAATTATTAACACCCCCGAAAAATAGCAAAGCAATTCATACTTCTTTCACAAATATACGCCAAAACTGCCTACTTTTGTGTATTCATTTGTCGTTGCAAATTTGACTAATTGGTACAGTGATACTAGACTTTATTACCTTGTATCTTCTTTTCTAAGTGCACTAAATTACATTCATTGTAGCACGTAAAGAACAAACTGTTTTAAATCACCAAAATATACGAGCAAACTGTTTAAATTATTCTATCAAAATCGGAAAACTAAAAAGCACTGTTTAACGCATTGAATCAAATCGAAAATCTAAGAGAGAGAAACTCATATTAACCCGGGTATATATATAGCGGTTAGCCTGTCTGTCGGTTTTGTCCCCAAAACGGCCAGTTTCTAGAATTTCGTTTAGTAGGTTCCCATCTCGACCGCCTGTTGGTCGGTTCTTATTAAATTTGCACTCGCACCAGTTAAATCTCAGGAATTTCGACACGGCTCGCAACGTCTGGGAATAACTAATTAATTTTTATACAGAAATGTTATTTTTACCTCTCAAGTTTGCCTCTTATTTTCAACCAATCGCAACCCAGTGACGTTGCTCAACTCACGCCTTTTACTATATGTATCTCTGTCTTGCGCATATTATCTGTCTCTATCTACCCTGTTCCGAGTGGTACAAATCGATATTCTTTAGTATCGGTTATTTTCAATCCATGTGGACTTGTGAAATAACCTACCTTATTAGCATTTCCCTTAAATATTAAGCAACGGTTTCTCCAACATTCTCTGTAACCATTTGTTATCTGCAAATTTTACGCAGAACATAAAACATTTAAAAATACGCAGGTGTTCAAACATAATACTTCTACGATCTGAATATTATTGGGTTTTTACTAGCTTTTATACATATTATAAGTTACTAATGGTTCAATTAACTTCAATTAAAAATAATACCCTTTAATTTTTAGTGACTCCTAATCAAATATTAATTATTATCTGTACATTTTGTTTAATACCGGTTACTTAAAATTGAGTTAATTAATATAAATTTTGCACGTAATTTCCATTTGTTTCTTTACTCGGAATAATTAAATTACACGTAGAGCATTTTAATACTGCTTCCTTTTTTATAGCAAGCGTCTTGTAAATAATTTAACTCTCTTCTTTTTAATGAAACGAAAGAATTTTTATGCTTTCACGGTTTTAATAACGCGTACCTTTTCCCAAAGCTTTTACACGGTGATTAAAATTATTTGATGTGATTATTTAATTTTCTACCCTGGTCTAAATATGAGTAATATATATATATATATATATATATATATATATATATATATATAATATTATTAGAAATTTAGGTTGTGAAGGGTATGTAGAGCTTTTTAGATTAGCACAGAATAGAAAAGAAGTTAGAGCTGCGTCAAACCGACCTTAAGGAAGGTCAAAAACAAAATGATGATGATGAATATATGACTTGAACCTGGAATTTGATAACCGATTTCAAGATTTTAAAAAGCATCGTGTGCTTTTTGCTGCATTTGCAACGCCATGTTCCGTAGACGTGAATTTATTGCCATGAATTTTACAAATGGAACATTGTGAAATGTGTTGCGATTCACAGTTAAAGGAAAAATTTAATCAGGTTGGTTAGAAAGAGCTTTACAAATCATATTTAAACAAGGAGAAATATCCTGCATTTTACAAACAGCTTCTTAGTCAAATAAAGCATGTTAAATTACAAATGCGAACACGAATTACTGTTTGCGTGTAGCAACAACATCTATCGAAATTAACATTGCCTAACTCTAATCTAATAAATATGTTTGATTCTCATTTTTGTTATATTAAAAAAAACAAAATATTTCTTGTTTGCTTTGAATAATACAAGGAAAATTTGTTGTACGGCCCAGTAGCAAATCTTATTTCTAAAATCTGGCCCGGCTGCTGAAAAGGTTGGTCACCTATGGTTTAGATTGAAGTTTATTTGAATTTATTTAAAAATTAGGTAGACAGGCGCATTTAAAATGGACATCCAGCTACCCCAGTGATGTAATCGTATTAGAAAAGACATTTTAATTTTCAATTCCTTTAATTTGACCAAAATTTTAATAAGTATACTAAGGTATTTTAACGAACGGTAAAATATAAGGTAAAAAGTATTTAGAATACAGAAGCAAAAGAAACAGTCTTTCGTATAAGAATAACATCAAACGGGATTTCTGTGACTAGACGGTTTGACGCCCTTCAATCGTGATAAAAGAAAAGCTTTTCAGGGTGTGATTTCTGTGACTAGACGGTTTCACGCCCTTTAATCGGGATAAAAGAAAAGCTTTTTAGGGTGTGATTACTGTAACGTAGGCTTTTTGTATTTCAGCCATTTTATTTATTTTTTATTTCTTTATAATTTTATCTGGAATTTTTTATTATCTTTTACAACTTTTTGTGAAGGAACTCCCGCACAACTATGGTTAAGCGCAGCATCCTTATATTGTTACGGGGTCCTCGCGCCTTCAAAGCAACTTAGAATTAAGTAATGTAACGCTTTTTTACCGGTACCAAACCGATAATGACGTAAATGCATTTTATCGTGATTTCTACTATATAGTGTCACCATGCAAACATAAGACTTAGTAGGTGTGCCCTTGGTGTCACTGCGCACTGCCTGCTAAGAAATACACGAAAGTAGAAATCTTTTATTTGTCAAATTGAAATATTTGTAAGGTTAGGTTATTAATATTCAACATTAATGGCATTATTGAATTTTTTAATCTATAATAATTTTTTAAAGATTTAATTAGCAATGACATGTCATAACACACACCATGGAATTTTAAATTTGCTTGAAAATGCTTTGTTCCCGCAGTATACTTTGAAACAAATCGCTTTCTCATTGATTCTATATGTTGTTGTTGAAAACTAGTTCACATATTTTCCGGGTCCTGTTTGCTTGGTGGCACTGTATCTGTAAAAGACAAACAAAGTTATAATGCTATAGTGCTATAGGAGGCGAAACGGGAACCCGAGAGGCTATTTCAGCTCTGATGGTGATAATAGAGAAAACAATAGAAAAAGGGAAGAGCGTGTAAATAGGGTTTGTAAATCTGGAAAAAGCATTCGACAGTGTAAAATGGAAAAAAATGTTTGAAATACTCAAAAGGATTGAAATGAGTTTTAGGGATAAACTGATAGTACATAGCTTATACAAAGAGCAAACAGCTACAATAGAATTAGATCAGGAACGTAGAAAAGTAAATATTAGGAAAGGGGTGAGCCAGGAATGTGCGCTATCTTCATTATTTTTTAACTTGTACATTGAAGAGGCAATGAATACTGTCCAATGAAAAAGACATTTGGAATTATTATGCAGGGACAAAAGATTGATATGCTTAGATTTGCAGATGATATTGTGGTATTAGCACCTAGCAAGGAAGAGTTAGAAGCTTGTTACGTGCAAACTGAATTTGCACTTAAACATTGTTTTAGTTCAGTTTTTTAATGTACGGAAGTTTTCCCGCCATAATTTTAAATACGCAAGACGCGCGAACATTTTTAAATGAACTGGGCGGGGCTTCCGGCACGTCACAATAGTGCAATTGGAAGTGTGAATTATCCCTATAGGGGTATAGCAATGCTACAAAAGAGTAGGGAGTTCCGCGGTTCTCGCGCGGAAACGTGGCTTTTTTACGCCAAACTTTGAAGTGAACAGTCGTGCCGGGTGTCGTGTTATCTTATTATGTAGATTTCCTTATCTTGAGTATCTTTCCTTAATTCCCTATTCCCGTCTTCCACTGCATATAGGAACGAAGATGACCCTGGACCATGACCCCGAGATAATTTGGATGTCCAACTCTACCAGCAGCGATGCCGAGGTTACCGTGGCGTGATTTCCTGCCGGTTAGCGGATCCTTCACGTGAGTAGATTATCTAATTTTTATTGTTTAAATTTTATGTACCTTCTCTTAATTATGGCGCAATATAAATTATCAGTGACGTCATGTGTATCTTATGAACTTTGGTAATTGTATTACCGGCTTTGAAGAGCCATCTATCGCCATTTCAATGTACCAGAATCTAAGTGTAACATTTTGTTAACTGCATTACCGACCAGGTAAAACTGTAAACGAAGTGTAGCAGATGGCGCCTTCAACCTGTTCAGGCTATGAACTTCAGGGGCTTCTTCTTTGTTTTTAGGTTAGAATAATTTCCTTTATAAGGATACAATGCATTAATAGCTTCTTCACTTAAAGAACTTTACTTTTATTCATGTAAGTATTTACCTTACCTTATGTCTTTAAATACAGTATTATAGAATTACCTATTAAAATATCTTTAGTTGCTTTCCTTAACTTTGAAAGGCCGTTTTTTGAAACTTAAATACATTGTTCTTTATGTTACATTCAAAATTGCATTATGGTTTATCTTTTACATGAAAATTTTGTGTTAAAAAAAACACTTGAGTGAAATAAATTGCTAGTATACCTTTTTTAAGAAGTGTTTGACTATACGTTGTTGCCTTATAGGTTAAATAACATATCCTCTGCGCCCATTTTCCATTTTGGAAGGCTTGTCTGTCATTATCTATAAAATATGTATTTAACTGAACATTGATTTCGTTTCCATATACCTTAAATGTGTTTCTTTGGTGTTATCGGTGACGTTCTAACAAGTTCTTACCTCTAAATATCGTATCGTATTACCTTAAAGTAACTGTAACGTGTTTTTTACCTTCTAACCTGCGTCAAAATCGCATATTTTTATATCGTGTCTTGAATATTGTATTCATAATGAACGTATCACATTTAAAATCGCTGGAATTAATCTACGAGCTGGAATGTAGAAGTATCATAGCTGCGAGCAATCAGAATGATAGGCGATCTCAACTTAGGGCTGTTTTGTCACAGGAAACCAAAGGCGTGGCTATCTTAAAGAACCCTGTTGGCGATTGGCCACTCAACGTATCAGAAATTAAATTAACTTTAGATGATATATCGGGTATAATAAACAAAACAGATCCTGCGGCCACTAATATCGAATTAGGGAGATTGACTTCAAGAATAACCCACGTCAAACACCGTATCGAATCATTATCTTTATATAACGATGACCAAGCGACTCAAGCTAAACAAAGTTTGTTGTCCGAGGTGTTATTGCTTGAAGGAATTCTTTTAGAAAGACTTAATCCTAACGCAGACGTAGATATATCGTCACCTTTTTCAAATCTTGCGCTTGCCGAACCTAAACCATTAGGAAAACCTATACCTGTATACAAATGGGGTCTCACCTTTGAAGGGTTTGATTCGAAGGTTTCTTTATCATCCTTTCTTGACCGGATTAACGATTTTAAAATTTCCCGCGGGTGTACCGACCAAGATCTATTTATCTCAGCTGGTGATTTGTTCGCAGGCTCAGCATTAATATGGTACAGAAACATACGACACCAAATTTCTACCTGGAATGAGTTAGTTGCCTGTTTAAAACGAGATTTCCTACCTTATGGCTACATTAACGATCTTTGGAACGAAATTCGTAACCGAACTCAAGGTCCCGACGAAAATGTTGTGTCTTTTATTACCTCATTAGAAGCTTTATATAGCAGACTCGACAAAAAACCTTCCGAATCCGAAATTATCGATCAATTACTTAGAAATTTAAACCCCATTTCTCAGAACGTTTGGCTTTACAGCCCATATCTTCGCTAGCTCATTTTAAAGACCTATGTCGCTCTCTCCAAGAAGTGAGGTCAAGGATTGACAAATATCGACCACCACCGAGAAATTATCTGGTCTTCTCGAACCTGATCTAGCTTGCCAAGTTCGAGCTTCCCGTAAAGTATCTACCCTTAACGTTCCTTCTACCGTCACTAACAACGCACTTACCTGTTGGAACTGCAAGCGAAGTGGACATAGCTATACTGTCTGCACTTACCTAAAAATATTTTTGTTATGGCTGTGGTCGCTCAAATATCTACAAATCTAACTGCACCAACTGTAATCCTAACGTATCGGAAACTCCCGTCGAGATATTTCAAATCAGGGTGTGAATATCTCAAGAAACCAAAATCGCCCTCAACACCAATCATCCAACGGACACAGACGCCAATAAATTTAAATTATAAAACCACTTCTAACGTTGTACCGTCATTAAATTTATCTAATAATAATACCGCTACTATTAATGTACAAAATACCTTACCTTTATTAGAGGAATTATGCTACACTACTCCAGCCGAGTGGTCTAAGTGGTTACAAACCGTCAATTCCTTTTATCATAAAAGACTACCGCTGTTTCACAACTTGTTAAAAACCCTTCGATAACCGTCCACACTTATCTATCTCAATTGGTTCCTTAAATGTAATTGCTTTACTGGATACAGGTTCTTCATGTTCTCTTATAAATAACGAAGGTTTACATCAATTATCTCAACAAAATATCAAAATTCAAATTATTCCTGAAAAACTTCCATAAATTTAGCTGACGATAATCAAATACATGTAACCGGTTCCTTAAGTTAAAAATTCGTGTAGAATCTCTTGAACGTGATGTTTTATTTTGATTGTCCCTGCATTAGCGTATCCTTTTCTACTGGGCGTTGATTTCTGTAAACTTTTAATCTGTCACTTTACTTTCAGGATTTTCATGGCAAACCTCTATTAAAACGAACTCCTGTGCATCTACAGGAATATCTAACAAAATCTCTTACTGATTCCCAAGATGTAACTCTTAACGCTACAATCGACAAATTTCGCAAACTTAATACCTCTGAACTTGGTTGTGTTACAACGGCAACACACGTTATCTCTACAGGTGATGCCCTTCCCTTTAAGCAACGTCAATATCCCTTATCGCCTGCATTACAAAAGCATTTACATGCGGAAATAGACAAAATGTTAGTATCTGGTGTTATCTCTCCTTCAAATTCACCGTGGACCTCTCCCGTATTGCTAGTTCGGAAAAAGAATGACGAATGGCGTGTCTGTTTTGATGGCAGGAAGCTAAATTCTGTTACTGTTCCAGACGCTTACCCTCTACCCAGAACTGACTCAATTTTGAGCAGGCTTCGTAATGCAAAATTTATCTCATCTATCGACCTTAGACAAGCTTTTTATCAGATACCTCTCGACTTATCTTCTCGTCAAAAAACTGCTTTTTGTGTCCCAGGCCGAGGTCTTTTCGAATATAATTTTTTGCCATTTGGTCTCTGTAACGCTCCACAAACTTTACAACGTACTATGGATCAAACGTTAGGTCCTATCTTACATCAAGAACGTGCCTTTGTATTTTTAGATGATATCTTAGTTATCTCAAGTTCTTTCGATGAACATATCGCCACATTAGATGAAGTTGCTGAACGTTTAAATGCAGCAGGTTTTAAGATAAACTGGGAAAAGTCTCAATTTTGTCGTTCATCCCTTACATTTCTTGGTTTTATTGTCGATGGGACAGGCTTACGAGCCGATCCTGCTAAAGTTGATGCCATTACTAAATTTAAAACACCAAAACTGTTACCGAAATCAAACGTTTGATAGGAATGATTAGCTATTATCGCATTTTTACCTAACCTTTCAACTATATCTGCACCCATTACCGCTTTAATTAAAAATAAAAGAAATCCCAAACTATCGAGTGGAATTTAGAATCCCAACAAGCTTTCGAACAAATTAAAACACTAATCACTTCAGCACCTATCTTAATCTCTCCAAATTTCGATGATAAGTTTTATATACAAACCGATGCCTCACTTACCGGGTTAGGTGCAATGTTGTTCCAGGTAAACAATGGTTTAGAACATCCAATCGCTTATGCGAGCCGTGCCTTAACTTCTGCCGAACAAAAATACTCTGCTACCGAACGAGAACTATTGGGTGTTATCTTTGGCATCGAGAAATTTAGAGGATATGTCGAAGGTACACACTTTACCGTAATCACTGATTGTGCAGCACTCACTTGGCTTAATAACTTGAAACAACCCGCAGGTCGTTTGGCAAGATGGAACTTGCGTATATCTCAATTTACTTTCGATGTTAGGCATAGGCCTGGCAAATTAAATATCGTACCTGATGCGTTATCTCGAGATGTTTTTTCTCTTAACCTTCCAAATTTAATTCTGGATACCTGGTACCTCAATATGATAAAAAGTTTCCGATAATCCCGACAAATTTCCTACCTTTCGAGTAACTAATAATAGACTGTATACATTTGTATCCTCGTCCCCACATAAAATATCGAATATACCTGAATGGAAACTCGTTGTGCCCACTGCAAATCGCAGTGAGGTGCTCAAATTATGTCACGACGATCCCTTAGCTGCACACCTTGGTGTTACAAAACTCTCGCGAAAATATCTGAATTGTATTACTGGCCCACACTTAAGCAATCTGTTTGTCGCTACATTAAAAGCTGCAAAATTTGTGGTTCCCATAAAAGTTCGCAAGATGCTCGCCCTGGTTTAATGGGTAACTTTAAGCGTGTATCTTATCCCTTTCAATTAATATCGCTTGACTTATTAGGACCTCTCCTCGATCGAAAAGAGGTAATCAATATCTTTTGGTTGTTACCGATTGGTTTTCTAAATTTGTTATGGTGCAACCCTTACGTAAAGCTACCTCCGCTGCAATAATTAAATTCCTAGAACAGAATGTCTTTCTTATCTTTGGTGTCCCCAGATTATTCTTTGTGACAATGGTGCACAATTTATCTCTAAAGATTTTCAGAATTTCGTTAAAAGTTACAAAGTACAAAAATTTGGTTTAACGCAAAATATCATCCCCAAGTAAACCCTACCGAGAGAGTAAATCGAGTGTTAATTACCGCTATCTCGTCTTATATTAATTCAGACCATACTACATGGGATGAACATATCTTTGAAATTGCTCAAGCTTTGCGTACATCTAAGCACGAAGCAACCCAATTCACTCCGTCTTTTCTTGTTTTTGGAAGATATACCCCAATCGATGGGAGTTACTATGGTTTAGTGCCTGACGATACTAACGTAATTGAATTTGACGATAAAGTACGCTGGGACAAAGACCAACAGTCATTACCTTCTATCTTTAACGACGTTAGAAAAATTTGTTAAAAGCTTACGAAAAGAGCAAGGACCATTATAACTTGCGTAAGCGAAATATTTCCTTTGCCTTAGGCGAACAAGTTTGGAAAAAGAACTATGTCTTATCGGATGCATCTAAGAAATTTTCTTCAAAATTGGCCCCTAAATTCATTCTGTGTAAAGTCACACGTGTTATTAGTCCTCTTATCTATGAACTTCAGGATACTGAAGGAAAACGCCAAGGCAGGTGGCATATTAAAGACCTTAAGCCATTCTCTGCTGACCCAAATGCTAATTAAGTTTTCATGTCCCATTCTCCTCACCATCTACCTAATATTTTTTGTTCTCGTCATCAATTAGTATCTTTAATTACTTATTCCTTCTCTCATATAGTATATAATTTCTTACACGTTTAACTTTACTTACCTTAATTTAGCTATCTTTTCTTTTCGTTGACTTTCCTCGACCATACCGTTACTCATATATCACTTCATCCTCTACACCCCAATATAGTTCTGTCGTTTCATTTAATTAACCCTTGAAATTTTCCTACTACATATTGTTCGGTCTTTAGTATTTCTCTTATATGGTTTAATTGAAAGGTAATTGTCGTAACTTTGGTTGAAATAACCCATTGAATTTTTATGACTGGTTTTGGCTGATGTTGAGTGAATGCTTTCTTCTTTGGGCTCACATAGGACACGCAGTCTATGCCATTGAAAGAAATAGTTCATATTCGCAGTTGCAAAGGCTAGGATTGTCTATTCCATGTGTTTTCTTCTGAATTACTGCAGTCGCCCACATTATACTACATCATTACACTATATCTTTATTTGTTTTTCTACTAAATCAACATAACGTATAAACATTTTTTTTCGTTGTTTTTTATTGAACTTTGTGGTGAGGTGCTATTGCTTCTTATTGTTATCTTATTAAATTCTCGGTTGTTTTAGCATATGGGGACAGTGTATCTGTATCTAACTGCTTTTAATTGGACATTTTTGTGTGTTTAGGGTGCTACCGATTTAAAAAACTACCTTAAAACAGTTTGTTTTTGTGTGTTTGTATCTGTGAAGATACTTTTAAGTTGTCGTGTCTATCTTTGTCTGATTTTCTTATCGTAGTCGAAGCACTCGTTAGGAAAATTATCGTACTAGTTCTCTTAGGAGTCTAGTGAATTTTAAAAATGTGTATATCTTATCTTGTCGGATTAATATCGCAGGTGGTCCTTCAGACTGCGCTGTGTTTTATAGGGACAATTCTCTACTTTCTCTCGGACGCTTGTCCAAAAACTATACTTTTTCTTAACCCGCTATCTCCGCTATGCCTTATTCTTCTCTCGGTGGACCTGTTCTTGTCCCGGAACACCCGTCTGCCTCATAAGAATGATGTTCCCTCATTCCGAGCTACTGACCACACTTGTTGGTTGAGTAGCGCTTTGCTATCCACCTTTCCCTCTGTCGCTTTTGCTCAATGCGAGCCCTTCCTCTACTTTCTTCTACCTGGAGGTGCCTCTTATGCACTCCAAAAAACCAACCTCCTTCTTTTTTACCTTTCCTATTTCTACTGCCTTTTCATTTCTGTTAGTCACCGTGTGGTTGTGCGGGAGGTTTCCACAGACACCTGGACCATGTCTCTGCGAATCTTTCGTGGGGTCATGCGGTGCCGCTGTCAGTGCATGGGCTCTGGCAGTGAGGGTATGTATGAGTGTGTGAATGTGTGAGTGAATGTGTATATATCTGTATATCGTATATACCGTGTGGATATCGGGTGATAGTTTCACCGATATCGATCAACACTGGGTGCAGGAATGCACCCAAATGTCTTGCCGGTCCCCGTGCTGTTCTTGCGAACAGACCTGCTTCACAGGTTTCTCTTTTTAGAGGGCACGGGTCAATCCCATTTCAACGGCTCTACTGGAGCCACTCTTTTGTTGTTATCATTGTCTTGGGTAATAACTAGGCCAATATCTTTGTCTTCTTTATTATCTTTGACAATACCCTTAGGTTTAATATCGTTATCTTATTGATTACCTTTGGTAATAACCTTAGTTTAGTATCGTTATCTTACCAATTACTGTTAGTAATAATTTTGGTTTAATTTATCGTTATCTTACCGACTACCGTTAGGAATGACTTCGAGTTATGTCGCGTTATCTTACCGGTTATCTTGAGCAATAACTTCTGTTTAAATTCATGTTACCTACTATCTCTTATAATCACTTTAACTTAATATCGTGTTATCTTATCGAGTATCTCAAATAATAACTAAAGCTTAATACCGTTATCTTATTCATTACTTTTGAGGATAACAACTTAAGCTTAATATCTTTACCTTATCTATTATCTTTAACATCAATTTGAGATCTTATCTTATCTTTTATCGTCCTAACGTGTGGTATATATGACCAGACGTGGGAATTATCTTTCTGAAAATTAAGTGAAAAGCTAACCCAATTTAGAAATGTAATTTGTCAGGTTAGCATATAAGGATTTAGTAGGCGGTACTTTTGGTAAATTTGTGGATTCACAACTGTGTCATGGACAAGTTAAATGTGCATCGGAGGAAACCAAAGTACCAGAAACAAAATTTGCTAGAGTGCAAGTGACGCTCTCATGAACTTTTTAAATTTGGGCACTTCTTGCCAAAAAGAAGAATAGTTTGATGCGACACTCATGTGTGTTTGCATATAAGAACTATATGTTAGCTTTAGTTAGATAAGTTTAGATAGGTTTAGATAGGTTAGGCGACTTGTCGCACCCGTGTTAGTTTAAGCAGTGTTTCATGCTCCCCGACAAATTTGTGCTGTCGGTAATTAGTGTAGTCAAAGACTATCGGGCTACCTATTTCGTTTCCTGGTACTTCGGTAGACGTGATATCGGTCGAAAAACCAGGTGGCGCCTTATATAAACATTTTGTAGGTTTTAAGTTAGGGTTTATGTAGGGTAGTAAGGACTTAGATTTTAAGCTGTTACTGTGCTAACAGACTTTTTCTTTTTAAGTTTTTCTTTTGTGGCTTTGTCGCGATTGTTACGTGCAAACTGAATTTGCACTTAAACATTGTTTTAGTTCAGTTTTTAATGTACGGAAGTTTTCCCGCCATAATTTTAAATACGCAAGACGCGCGAACATTTTAAATGAACTGGGCGGGGCTTCCGGCACGTCACAATAGTGCAATTGGAAGTGTGAATTATCCCTATAGGGGTATAGCAATGCTACAAAGAGTAGGGAGTTCCGCGGTTCTCGCGCGGAAACGTGGCTTTTACGCCAAACTTTGAAGTGAACAGTCGTGCCGGGTGTCGTGTTATCTTATTATGTAGATTTCCTTATCTTGAGTATCTTTCCTTAATTCCCTATTCCCGTCTTCCACTGCATATAGGAACGAAGATGACCCTGGACCATGACCCCGAGATAATTTGGATGTCCAACTCTACCAGCAGCGATGCCGAGGTTACCGTGGCGTGATTTCCTGCCGGTTAGCGGATCCTTCACGTGAGTAGATTATCTAATTTTATTGTTTAAATTTTATGTACCTTCTCTTAATTATGGCGCAATATAAATTATCAGTGACGTCATGTGTATCTTATGAACTTTGGTAATTGTATTACCGGCTTTGAAGAGCCATCTATCGCCATTTCAATGTACCAGAATCTAAGTGTAACATTTTGTTAACTGCATTACCGACCAGGTAAAACTGTAAACGAAGTGTAGCAAGCTGCTGTTAATAAAATGGAAACAGTTCTAACACAGAGAAGCGGTATGAAAATTAACAAAAATAAAACTAAGTTACTAGTATGCAAAGGAGGGGAAAATAAATTAAAAACTAGAATACAAATAGGTATTGAAAACTTACAAAACGTTAAGGATTTCTGCTACCTAGGAAACCAAGCAAAATGAGAACAGCGCAAACAATATAAAACAAAGATTAACACAATGTCGTGCAACATATTACTGTGTTTAAAGACAACAACATAGAAACAAGATAAAGATTGCTTAAAACATATGTGTGGAGCACAACACTGTACGGCTGTGAAACCTGGGCAGTTGGAGAAACGGACAGGAAAAAGATAGAAGTTTATGAAAGGTGGTGCTACAGACGTATAATGAAGATATCATGGACAGACAAAGTTAAGAACAAAGAGGTACTAAAAATGGTAGTGAAAAAAGAAGTATGTGGAAAACAGTAAAAAATAGGAGAAATAGGATGATAGACCACATACTAGGGCATGAGGGAATAGTGTAAAATATATTAGAAGGCAGAGGTAGGAAAAAAGAGAGGTAGAGGTAGATCTAGGTTAGACTATTGCACACAGATGGTGAAATATGTAGGTTGTGTGATTTTTACAGAAATGTGCAGGCTAGCTCAGAATAAAACTCAATGGAGGTACGCATCAAACCAATTCAAAGATGGAAAACTTATGACAAAAAAATAATGGTACTTAAACCTGATGATTATTATAAGCAACTACCGGTGTTGGTTTTAAAATATTTTCAACTAATGTTGATTGTGCAAAAGGATTTATTGAAAAATTATTAGTCCCGAAAATAGTCAAGTGTTTGGGGTCTTGGTAGCCACTGGCTGCTTAACTCCCCTCACATACTACTGAATATCGGGGAAATAGGGTATATATTGTTACATGTCAAAATTGGCAATGCACATTGTTTAATTTGTAAATAAATTCCTTCGAATATTTTTAAAATAAACTTGTTAATTTTTGCCATCCCGGACAGTTGCGTTTACGCAATAAATGCGCAGGCGCGGAGTGAATGGCGCACGTGCGCGGTGTGTAATACGACGCCATTAGCCACAAGACTTCGAATCCGAGAACAGCTACCTGTGTTGCGTGTCTGTCTTTTTTCTTTTTAGGATTTAGTTTCCCTTTTATCTTTATCTTCGAGTACCTTTACCTGTATTTTTGTTGCCTTACCTACAAACGAACAAAAAAGGAAGGACAACTAAATTTGGACTCAACAAAGGCGTGATGTAACCTGCAAGGAGATGGCCCTGAGATTTAACTGCAAGGCATGTTTTAAGTGAGTACATTGCTTTATTTATACCATAAATTAAGAATTGTATCAATTTTAAACGTGTTTGGTATTTGCGCGTAATCATGTCATAATATACAATTGCGCAATAATGTGAAACTCTGGAGTGTATCAATATTTATACAAAATAGAAGGAAATCGAATTTCATTTAACTAGAAAGACCAGCGACTAAGTTCGAAGACAAACATAGAAACAGGAAAAAAATTGTTGAAAGCATATGTGTGGAGCACAGCACAGTATGTCTATGAAATCATGAAATAGGGGCAGTACGAAGAGCAGACAAAAAAACGGTACAAGTATTTTAGAATGTTATGCTTCACATGCATGATGACGATAGCATGAACAAACAAAGTTAATAACATAGAGGATATAGCAATAGTAGGGGAATAAAGATATCTGTGGAAAAAGAATAAGAGAAATAGAAAGGCACGATATGTTCTAAGGCATTTTTGGTGAATAGTGCAAGAAATATTACGAGCATAGATAGGAAAACGGAGGTAGAGGTAGGCCTAGATCAGACTATTGCAAACAGATAGTGAAAAATGCAGACTGTGAAAATTTCAAGGAAATGTGTAGGTTAGCACATAATAGGAAACAATGAGAGTAACCAGTTTCAGGACTGAAGACCTAATGATGATGCTATAATGCTATAAGTACCATTTATAATTAATATAAGCTTCTCCTCTGTTTTACAATAAGTTATCCTAAGTAGCGAACTACATAATAACCACTAAAGTTCAGAGCTTATTATGCCAGCGGATAATTAGCTCTTTTGATACAACTTTTTGCGTCTTTATTCAGTACCAGTTTTCCATTTTTACCCATTTTGTGTTTCTTCCTTTATCTGTTATACTAGTTCAGAATGTCTTAAGAGATGGAGTATCCGTTTTGTTCCTCACTCTAGTATAGTTCTTCAAATTTCCATAAATTTGTTTTACTACCTCTTCATTTGCTATCCTGTCTACATAGTTTATTTTTAACTTGCATATAGCGCTACATTTCAAAAACTATAATATATATCCTTTTACTTTCGTTCAAAGTCTATATTTCACATCCACCCAGTGCAACACTTCACACTAGTTATCTTAAAAGCATTTCTTTGTAAGTACTTAGATTAAGTTTTATGCGAACAAATTATAATTATGGAGAGATTATGTATTTTTTACAAACGCAAACTACACTTTATATTAGTTTCTTTTATTCTTTGTAATTTTGCATCCTTAATAACGAAATTCCTTCACTTTAGTAAATTTGCCTCGTCCTATTTGTACATTTATAACTTTTTAAATAGAGATGAGGCCCTTGACCTAAAGGTATTTTAGTCGGCTATAGCATTATTTAGTAGTACAAGTGCGTGCAATAATATTTGAAATACTTTTCTGGGCTTTTAATAAAATGTGGTTATTTTTATGGATTAAAATTGTATGTATGAAAATTTAGGTTGACAGCCTAATTTCCAAAATTAATTTAATCAAATAAATATCGCGTTTACTGTAACTTTAATTAAAACACTTTGATGCTTATAATAATTTGGTCCAGCCTCTAATACAGCATTGCACGTCATACTGCATTGTTATTCGCGTGTTAATGAAACTTGAATTATTGCTTATAATCTCCTTAGTTTTAGTATCACTTTGTGATAGTTTAGCTACCGCCAATTTTTCGCCACGTTTGTTTTTTATTTTGGGATGGACTTTTTAAAGTTTATTTTGAAAATTAAAATTTTTATAAAATATTCGTGTTAGGAATTAATATAGTTTTTACTTTAAACGCTAGTAATGCCCCTAATTGTATTCTTGTGTTAAGAGTATTAATATTTTAAAATGTTACAAGAAGATTCAAATGGAGAAACATTTGAAATTATTGAAAAGAAAATTACAGAGGAAGCGTCTGCCTCCGATAGGGCGTTAGCAGGTTTGTATAGCTTTGTGTGTTCTTTGCTAATATGTATTAGTGATTATAAATAGATTTTGTAGTTGTTGAGTTTTACCTTGGGAACAGTTAACAATTACAGACCCCAAAATGACAAAAAGAAAAATGGGCATGGCTTAGAAACGCATACTTTTAAAGACTTAAAAAAATATGTAGGTTGCGACCCCATTTCAGAACTAATAAAAAAATTGATATGGTCTAAAAACTTACTTTTAAAAATATGCAGGGTTTGACCCCATTTAATAGTTTTTGGAAATTTGATGGAAACGTCTCCTAATAAATTTCAAAACAAACAATCTATTCCTACAAATTAACCTTAAATTCCTAATGATTTTGACATCAGGAATGTAAATTGAAACATGAACACTATTTTCGAACATGAACCCATTCAATTATTTTGTCTAAGTTGTAAGACATTTCGATTACTAGCATAATTTGAAACCTCAACTCCATTTTAGCCTCAGTACTACTTTCATGTCAACATTATTTTTGCACATGTACTCGTTTGATTATTTTAACTTAGTAGTAAAACAATTTGACCACCATCCTAGGTAAACCTCAACAGTATTTTCACCTCGGAACGATTTTTTCCTCAACACTACTTTATTCTCTACACTGTTTACGCACACGTACCCGTTCGATTGTCTTCATCATCATTACGTCTTCAGTCCTGGAACTGGTTAGACGCATACTCTCATTGTTTCTTATTTTGAACTAACCTACACATTTTTCTGAAATTTGCACAGTCTGTATCTATCACTATCTGCGTGCGATAATCTGATCTAGGTCTAACTCTACCTCCTTTTTTCTATCTCTACTTGTCAATTTCTCCTATTTTTTTTTTGTTTTCCACATATCTTTATTCCTCTACTATTTCCATACCTATTTGTTATTAACTTTGGTTGTTCATGCTATTATTCTCATACATCTGAAGCGCAACATTCCAGAAGACTTGTATTTTTTTCTGCCTGCTTTTTCCACTGCTCCTATTTTATTGACGTACTGTGCTGTGCTTCGTACATATGCTTTCAACAATTTTCTTCTTGTTTCTTGTTGTCTTTGAACATAGCCGCTGTTCTTTCTTGTTAGATTATATCACTCAACCCTATCAATAAATCCCCGGGCAAACGAATTAAAGTTATTACAAACACACCCTGGATTATTATTAGATGTTGGTGATCTCAGGGGACACGGTCCATTCTGCTTTGTCCTGTTGAGTTGATAGAGCCGCTGCTTCTGCAGGTAGGGCTTCACTAACGAGACAATTGAATAGGTAAAAATGGGTGGGAACGAAAGCACTCGTGTCAGCACTGCCCGGTAACGGTATGAGAAGCTTTTGATAAGGTAGATGTGGCGGTACGATAGAATCTGCCGAACTAATTGACGATCCTAACTTTAAATGTCTTCTCCTATCAACCGAGATTGACGTTCTTCCATCTGCGTTTGTGCGAAGATAACTTCTTCTCATGCCAGAACCCTGCACCAGTGCTTGCGTTTACAAAGATAGGCAACTGGCGCCGAGATCCGTGCGAATGTTACTAATCTCGGGATTTCACAACGTCAACGGAATTGTACTAATTCAACCGGGATTTTTACAAATATTAAAACAAGGTCCCTAACTTCTAAATTAATAAATCGAATTCTTGAAAGCTTTAAAATAAAACATACCAAGATGCAGTTCGGTCCCCTTCTGTTTTACAATTATATACCCTATTTCCTAGATATTCAGTGGTATGTGAAGGGAGGGGGAAGCAACCTGCGGCTGCCAAGTTCCCCAGCACTTGAATATATATATATATATATATATATATATATATATATATATATATATATACCGGTGTTCCATTAAGCGTTCGCGCTGTATATCATAACGTATAAGGCCTAGAGCTTTATGGAAAAAATTTATTAAGTAAAGTGGCCAAGAGAAATTGCTGGAAATTATTTTTAAGTTTCAGTTTCTACCGCAAGGGGGAGTATTTGCTAATGTCAACAACAAAATTCAATTTTTCTCCCAAAATTTAAGCACGAGGTATTATGCCCAAAACGCGAATAGGCAGTTATCTTTATTATTCACAACTTTTATTTGAAACTTTTTTCTCTATATCGCACAAGGACAGCTGCAGGACCTGGTGAATTGGTTTACATGTAAATAGGGTTATCTCACAATGCCCATGTTGGAATTTAATAATCTTAGAATCGTTTGAAAGAGAATTTCTCAGGGATCAAGAAAAACGACTAAATTGATTTTCTAATGTTTTCTAAATATGTTAGAGGGCGCTTTTTCCAATCATGACAGTTTTTGTTCATTTACTTAAAAAAATTAAATGGAAAGACATATTTATCAAAGGGGAATTGAATGAAGGGTAAAAAAAACAAAGATTTTAGTGAAAATCGCACCTCGATATCTTTAATGGTTCTATGCTATGTCCCTCTTTAAATTATTCTCGCCCCATCGTGTGGGCGACCATATTAATTATGCTATGAATAAACAAGATTGTAATTATCTCCTCCGACGTTGGGCCGTCTTATTAATATCGCTATAAATTCCCTCCAGAAACTTAACTGGATTTTATCTTGATCCAACCTTGTCTACCAATAACAAAATTTGATACGTTACCGCCTTACTTGTTATCAATTTCCTATTCAACTTGTAGCTCCTCCTTGAACTGTTTAAATTATCAAATCACACTCATTAACTTTATCTTATGACCTCGACTAGCATTTATTTGGAATTATAAAATTCAGTTAATTTCGATTCTATATAATGAAACAAATATTATGTACAGTTTTTTGTAAATTATTTGAAATACACTTTTTAATTAATTAATGT
Source organism: Platerodrilus igneus (assembly GCA_036346225.1). NCBI lineage: Eukaryota > Metazoa > Arthropoda > Insecta > Coleoptera > Lycidae > Platerodrilus > Platerodrilus igneus. The sequence continues at coordinate 78,114 of JARFIW010001778.1, read as the reverse complement.
TATAAATCTCATTTATTAAAAATCATATACTTTTTACTCAAAACCCAGTCACCAAAAAAAAACCTATTATCTTTATAAACGAAGTGTAGAACGTTCTAAACCTGTTATCATATCACGCACTTTATACGTTTTCAAATCCTCTTTTTGTTGACTTTCACATTCATATTATATTAAGCAAATTCAATCTTCAAAAATAAAAAATATAGAAAAATAAAATGTCTTATAACTAAAAATCTGACGTGGTCAATTATCTTCTCCCAATTCAGGATTATATTGTCTATCCACACGCTTGAACCATTGCATTTAAATTATTGCCATCACCCTCTGAACTACCATTATTAACTTATGCACCCCAATTTATTGTCGTCTCATTTCAGACTCAGGTTTACTTCTTATCAATTTCCCCAAACTTAGAATTGTATTATCATCATTTATTTTCCCTATTACATTTATTCTCCACGTACTCGAATATCGTAGTTTATTTTCTCCCCTTACTCATAGCCCTATTATTAATATGTTTTAGTTTAAAATAAATTCACCAAAATCTACTTACGTTTACTCGGCAATCATAATTTTCATCTTGTCACTTTTACAATTTTTCACTTTGAATTATTATTATTACGTATCACTTTATTTCATAGTGGTGCACTGCGGCCTTTGTTGAGTTGTAAACTGACTTCGTTATCACTGTACCTGCTAATATATTATGGAGTTCCCACTCCGTCAGTGGGTATGGTCTACAAACTCGTCGCTCATTTTTAACGAATCAAATAATTACATTTAAAGTAGTTTCTGATGTAATTTTCTATGTTTCCCAATAATTGTGACCTGGTCTCAGCTGTCTTCGTTATCAACATGCGGTGTTTTGATGAATCTAATTGCTTTTCCATAAACAACTGATGCAATTCGACTTTTAATTTTCATATCTGCCTGTTGTTCACGCAATTTTTAATCTCCTTTCTTATCAAAAATTCTTAACTACTTGCACGCATTTACATTATGCTACTTGAAGCTCTATTTCTATCTCCGTATTAATCTAATTATTTGGAACTCTTTTGAATGCGTGTCTAATTACACTTTATTATGTTTACATATAAATATACGCGTGCTTCCACTGAAAAATACCATTATTTGCATTACCTAAATTAACTAAAACTTTATCTACAGGTTATTAAATATTTTCTATTTACCTAATGAATGTCTTCCTTGTTTCTACACTAACTATGCGTCTTCCTATGTTTATTTGCGTCGCTTAAAACTATTTATACTTTATATACAGGGTGTTGACTGCTTACTATTTACAAACTGTCTCCATTTCTCAATTCTTTGATAGATGAATGCAGTTTTCTGCTGCCTATGGTAATTTCTCATTTTTAAACGACCTTTACTATAAAGTACACCCTTAAACAACCCCTTATCACAGCATAATATATATATATATATATATATATATATATATATATATATTGCAATTAATAAGATGAAATAATAACCTAGACTTTTTAAGTAAAGCCCAAATGATCATTTCAAATCGAGCTAGTAATTGAAAGAAGGAAAATATAAGGCCTTGGACAGAATTTGAACTTGCATCTCAGTTTTACCGGAACTGTGCGTTTACCAATTACGCTACTGAGACCGATGGCTATAATTGGGAAATTTGCAAATCTAAATCGTGTACAGCACCATATATAAACCTAACTTCTTTCAATTACTAGCTCGATTTGAAATGATCATTTGGGCTTTACTTAAAAAGTCTAGGTTATTATTTCATCTTATTAATTGCAATACGTTAGTATTTATCAACTTACCTTGTGTAAAAAACTACTTATAATATTTATGTGTATATATATATATATATATATATATATATATATATATATATATATATTGTGAATGAAGAATCTGATAAAAATAAAGAGTTTATAGAATAATTGATTGCACAGATAAAGTTGGTGTCGGACTTTCAAATATTTAGAAATAGCGGTAACTTTTCCTGATAGTACCGCAACCTTAATTACATGCATATATTTAACAACGATGCAAAAAACTCGACTAGCGTTTTGTATTTCTGTAAAATTAAATAAAGGAAAAATTTTGTTTATTTATGCCACGGCTTTTGAAACACTCTCAGGGATTATTATATCAAGATATTTCTACTCTGTAAGAAAACGTGGGATCAGGTAATCTTACAGGCACATTAACAACTTCCACATAAAGCGTCGTCTAGTTAAGATCACTTAACCTCTCGCAGTGCAGATGTGGCGTTATTATTTGATATATTATTGATAAATATAATCGCAAATGTATAATTTAGATAAACGTTTGAGATTCAAATTACTAACAAATATCTTTAAATGGTGTTTATACAAGGATTAATTTCAAATACCTGTAATTCCACCGAAAGTACCTGAGTTGCTCACATGGGCTTCATCAATGATAAAACAAAATTGTCTTGCGGACGCTTGCAGTTAATACCTGTAGAAAGTAAGTTTTAATTTTATGTTTTTATTACATTCATCACTCTATTTTAGGTTCTACGACTAATAAAGAAATAATTCAGCAACAGTATACTTAGATTCGGCTCTATTAATATGAATTCTTGCAATACTCGACCACATATGATAAAACGTAGTCCTTTTAGACAGGTAAACCACTATTCGAAGCTTACTGATGCTATTCTTCACCAACACTAAAGATGACCCTTTGTACGCTATAACTGGAATCACTCTTCTTAACTGCACTTGGTTGTATAAAACCTTATTAATTAGTATACGATACACTCATATTCTTCCACAGACATTAAATTCTTTATATTGCTCCAGTAACACGATGATTAAATAAAAGGGATAAATTTCAAACATATATTAATTTTTCCAAAGTCAATAACAAGCTCCAAAGCAAAAAAACGTCTTTTTACCAAAATTTTCAAAATCAACTAACTTATTTCTATACACTTATCACCTAGGAGATTGTCTCAAAAATTATAACTTGCCTACTATTTACAAAATGTATAAAAACTACACTCGTTGATCAATTCATTATCATTATGTATACTTCCTATTTTGGAACAGATACTTGTGTCACTTATACTAATTATTATTGGTTGACATTCCACAAATCTTACAATTACTTTATGCTAACTAAGCATGCTAAAATAAATTCTTTTACAGGTATTATGGTACATTAATTAATTAATGAAATAGAGTATCCATCAAACAGTTAATATGACATTTACAATCAACCGAAGCTTATTCAGTTGGAATTACATTAGATAAACGTTTTATTGAAGAACAGTTAACTAAAGCACCTCTTTTAAATCTCAAACACTTCACCACCAGTAAATAGCATTTTAGCCTAGTTTAATAAGTAATTATTTATTAATCCTCAGTTTATTGTGTTTTAAATTTAGAAAACATTGATAGGAGTGGTAAATTAATGTGTTTCCCTCAGATATCTTTTAAATCATTTTATAATATTTTAATATATATATATATATATATATATATATATATATATATATATATATATATTATAATACGTGGCAAACCCAACGTGGGGCTGAAAAAAAAGGCCAGATTGAGTTGAAATTAGACAGGAATAGCAGTAGGATACAGGATCCAGAGATTAGGTGGGGCCCGCAGTTTTTTGTTATTTTTCAGGCATACGAGTTCAAAGACAGGCTGCAGAGATGACGGACCCAGCAATGAAACGGATTACGAGATCGGGACTGATATACGGACTTGAAGCAGAAATCACGACACTAAACGATGAACTTAGGACACAGGACAAAGAATTAGACGCAGGAGGAGACATCCAGGAGACGGAGACAAGGCAGACTGACCCGGAGGCGACAGACATGGACACGGACCAGGCGACGGCACCGGAGGTTAGGGTAGCAGAAACCGCCGGAACCCAGGACCTAATACGACTCATAATGAGCTTGCAGACAAATTTAACCAACCAAATGGAAGAATCACGTAAGGAACAAAAAAAGTCACACACTGAACAAAAAGAGGCAAATACGCTTTTGGAAAATAAAATAACGACTTTAACAAACCGAATTGACGATTCAAACACCGAGTTAACCAATAAAATTGTAGAATCACACATCGAACTGAGAAACGAGTTTAGGACGGCACACGCGGAACTGACGGCCAAATTGAATAATACACAGGACTATCTACTCACGCAAATACAAAACGTACAGGACGACATAAGGACTGAGGTACAGGAAAAGATTGACAGAATAGATGACAAATTAGAAAACACGCGGGTACAGATTCAGGGAGACATGAACGCGACAAAAACGGACATACGGACCGAAATCAAGACACGCGTAGAGACAGTTGAGGAGACAATGGTCAGTGGTTTTACGACATTACATTCCGAAATTCAAACGTGCGACCAAAGACATTTGACAAACTACAGAAATTAGGACAAACATTAGAGACGATACAAACCGAAAATTTGAACACTAAGACACAACTGGACGACAAAGTCACTGTAGTAGAAAACCGGGTAGGACATGACGTAAGACAGATACATGAAAAATTGGACGAACTAGAACGACGGCGCATTGGACTGGACTACGGACAGCACATCAAATTGAACCGGGACGCTACCTAAATTTGAAGGACGGAGGACAGAACAGCCGATGGGATTTCTAGACAGACTGGACGAGATCGTCGAATCGGAAAATGAAAGAACAAAGTTACAGATAGTAGGGGCGACATTGACAGGGAACGCGGAAAAGTGGCACAATATCATACGCCGACAGTACGACACCTACGCAGAATTTCGACGACTATTTATGGAACAGTTCTGGAGCAACACGCACCAGACAGACATACGTACAAATTTGATTACGGGACACTACAGTCGGACACACGGGACTGGCGAAGAATATGCAATAGACAAATACAACCAGGCACAGCACTTGACACCAAAGTTGGGAGAGGACGACATCATACTACTACTTGCGGGCCACATGGAGCCGGAAGTGACTAAGATGGTTGTGGTCCATAATGTTAAAACACTGCGAGAATTTTTAGGCGTTATGAGGAATTTCGATTTGGCAACGGCACTAGAGGCAAAAACACGGACTAGTCATTGGGATCAAAACCGGGTAATAGGGATGACAACCGACGACATATGTACCACGAACAGCGACCCAACCATAGACAGGACAATTTCCATCATGACCATCGACCCAGCTACCGACAGGACTATTTTAACCACGGACACCGAAACCACTGGGGACACGACGGAAACAGGAGACCATACTACAATAGGGAACACCGGGAGAACGACTTACATAGACAAAACAGGTACCAGCGCGACGACAACGCGGATGACGGTCGAAATACAGGGGGCGGTACACAGAACGGATATAGCCGGACGGACAGGGACGCGAATGTCCACCATATAACGACCAGCGCAAGGACTCAGGAAACGGATCAAATTGAAGTGGTGCAGATACACGAGGCACCCTCCGAAAAAAAAAAACGCCAAATTTTGGACGAACGAATGTGTAGGGTTAAAGGTCGACGTGGTTTATAGTTTGCAGGACTTGTTGTTAAATAATTATAATTTGAATAAAAAGAACCTTTTGTTCATTAATATTAGTTTAAATGAGTGTTTATATGTTGCTTTAGTTGATAGTGGTTCACAGTTGTCGCTGGTAGATGAGAGGGTAGTGATAAAACATGCGGATTTTTTAAAAAAAAGAATAGAAGCGATTAAGGGGGTTAATTTATGGTCGGCTATGAATAAAAAGTTAACTACGATTTATAGGATCATCCGTGTACCGATATTTGTAGGGGAAAAAAATGCAGGAGAGGCAGAATTTTTAATTACAAAGGGGTTGCATATAGATTTCATATTAGGAATGGATCTTATAGAGGATTTTGGAGTGAATATAGATGGTAAGGATAGGTCGATTCGAATTTTTGATAAAGATAAGTTATGGATGGTGTCTACGGTTAGTGAGGAATATAGGAATGGAGATAATATAGATAAGTCAGGATTAGGAATGGATAGGACAAGTGATGATAGACAGGTTAAAGTACGGTTATGTAATATGTTTGTGAGATTAATTAAGGATGAACAGATTGGAAGAGTGAGTATTGAGATAAAGGCGAAGCTAGAAGAATTATTTGATAAATATGTAGGGTTATTTAATGAAGAGCCAAGATTGGCGAGGCGATACATGCATAAGTTAGAGGTCACGGAAGATAACGGGTTTAATACAAAGGTGTATCCAATTCCGTTTGCTATTAGAAATAGGGTTAAAGCCGAGATTAACAAGATGTTACGAGATGGAATAATAGAACCAGCGAAAACTCAATATGTGAACCCGGTAGTTATTGTTCCTAAACCCAATAAAAGGGATATAAGGATTTGTTTGGATGCGAGGAAGTTGAATTCGATTACGAAACCGCAGTATGAACAACCGCAGGGTTTGGATAATTTGTTGTACAAAGTGTACGAGATGAAGTTTTCAGTAAACTAGATTTAAAAATTCATTTTGGTTAATTCCGTTGCATGAAGACAGTAAGAAGTTTACAGGGTTTAGCATTGAAGGGAGATTTACATGTTTTCTGTGGTTCCGTTTGGGTTAAGTAGTTCTTCCAGCACTGGTAAGGGCCATGCAGAAGCTGTTTAACGAGTATGAATGTTTCTGTTCGCACTATGTGGATGATTTGTTGATCTTTTCAAGGACTGAGCAAGAACACTTGGAGCATATAGAAAAGGTGATCCAGAGGCTGGACGAAGGGGTTTGAAGTTGAACGTGGAGAAATGCGAGTTGTTCAAGAACAAAGTTACATATTTAGGGTTTGAAATCAGTGAGAATGGGATGAAAATTTGTAATAAAAGGTTGGACGAGTTGAAAAGATTGCTCAACCAAAGAACGTGAGAGGATTACGAGGATTTTAGGGTTCTAAATTATTATAAACGATTTATACCGCGATATTCCGAGTTGTGTGTGCCGTTGGTGAGTTTATTGAAGAAAAATGAAAGATGGAAATGGACTGCTGATCGAGAGAAGGCGTTCCAGGATTTAAAAATGCATTTTATAAAGAGTTGTCATTAAAATATCCAAATTTCAAAGACGAATTTATTTTAAGAACGGATGCGTCGAAATATGCGATAGGGGCTGAGTTGGTGCAGATCCAGGATGGAGCCGAGGTACCAATTGTATTTATCTCGAGGGTATTGAAGGACTGCGAAACCAGATATGCGACGGCAGAGAAGGAAATGTTGGCGATCGTATATGCAGTGAAAAGTTGCGTTTTATCTGCTAGGTAACAAATTTTAATAGAATCCGACAACACGGTGGTAACATTTATGAAGAAAAAGGAGTTTCTAAACAGCAGGTTGTACAGATGGGCGTTAGTATTACAGGAATACGATTTGAAATCAAGCACAAACCAGGCAAGGAGAATGTGACGGGATTTTCTAAGCAGACCGCAAGTGGAAGAGAATAAAGACGTGAGGGATTGTTTAGTTGCTTTGCAGGAGTTCAGGGATGTTGGTCGGTGGACAAATGCCAAGCTAATGGAAACGCAAAGGCACAGTGAGGTGAGCGCGATCCGCGAGAGATTAACAAGCGAAAATGTGGAGGAGTACCGTGGATTTACCATCGTAGGGCAGTTCGTAGTAAAAAGGATAGGTGAGGCAGAGCTAGTAGTGGTATCCAGAGACGCGGCTGTGGAAATCATAGATGAAATTCATTTAAATTTTGGACATATAGGTATAAGAAAAACATTTTTGGTATTCAGGGAGGCGTTCTATGCACGGAACGATATCACGATGGTCAAAGAAAGGATCAATCGTTGCAAAATTTGTATCTTAGGGAAGGACAAGAACGTGGTGTTGCAGAACATACCGATGAGTGTGAGCGTGAGCGGACCATTGGAATTGGTAGCTGTTGATTACTTAAGCAACCTGATTACGAGTGAACAAGGGTATCGGCACATATTAGTAATGGTGGACGTTTTTTCAAAATTTGTTAAATTATTTCCGGCGAGGCGAAGCAACACGGTGCATGCTTTACAATCGATCAAAGAATTTGGAAGCCAGGTAGGGAGAATGGAAAGGATTTTGGTAGACAACGCAACTTATTTTAACAACCAAAGATTTAGGAACGGGTTAAATCGAGCGCACATTAAAGTGTCATTTAGCAGTATACGGCATCCGAAAGCAAATCCATGCGAACGATATATACGGGAGGTAATCAAATATCTACGGTTAGCAACGCAAGAGCACCATAATAGATGGTTTAGATATCTGCCGCAGATTGAAAACTTCATGAATTGTGTACCGAGTTCAGTGACAAAAACGTGTCCGATAACATTGATTCGGAGGATTATACCAGCTAGGCCATGGAGGGAAGAAGTCGAGGTACAAGACATCACAGAGTTGTTGGGCAGTGTTAGACATAGGATCGAAAGGATGCAGCGTAGGGATATCGAGCGAAGGTGTAGCAGGATCAAAAAAAGGACGACTTTTGAAATTGGAGATATGGTGGTGGTGAAAAGGTTAAGAGTTTCGAACCGGGACAGGAACATTTGCGCGAAGTTGTTGTTTCCTTATGAAGGGCCGTACAAGATTACGCGTATTTTTGCGGAAGGAAATACATTTGAATTAGTTACTATGACTGGGGAATATCGTGGGCGTTTTCATTTGGAAAATCTATATCCATATAAGGTTGTACAGGAAGAGGGTTTAGTAGAATAGTTTGTTATATAGTTCATGCAACGGAAAGTTTAGTTTTGTTTTAGTTTATAAGTTAGGTTAGTATGTAGCATAGTTAGACAGACCTGTCGAGAATTAAAAATATGGGTTGAATAATTAAAATATGTAGGAATCCGAAAAGGGGTTTGTGTAGAAAGGTAAGAGGGGTTTTGATTTTAAATAAAACTAGAAATTATGCACACCAGGAAAGAGTAAAGCCGACGCAATTTCCAATTTCATTCAAAATCAGTGGGGCCAATAAAATGTCTAAGGGAGCTACTAAGAGTTATAAGGGTTGGTTAGTACAAGGTAGTATATGCCAAACAAAAATAATCCACATATTTGATCACTTAAACCTAAAAATATATGTTTGCCGTATTTTATGTATACTAAAATACCATGCAAATATAGTAGTTGAAATTAAGTGCCAAAAGGCAATTTTAAAATGACTAAGTGGCGTAGTAAGGTGTGAAATGCTCAAGGGTTTATACCGAGTTGAATTTTTAAAAGCCTTTGAAAGTACATTTGCCGTCCAAAAGCCGGATGCGTCTATGAATGTTCACTACCAACATGCATCCAGGGTCAAGTGTAATTTATTTTGGTTTCATTTTCTATAGAGTCAACTTTTGGACAATATTTGTAAACTCAAAATTATTAGTTAAAACATCGTAAAATGTGATTGGTTGAATGTAAAGATTTAGGACATATATTAGAATTTAATGTAATTATGAAACTGTATAAAAGACATGGACTATGGTATGCGCGACACGAATTCAGTTATTTGTTATGAACTTTAAGATGTAGTAGGCTAGTAGAGAGTTAACATGGTCGCCTTAGAGAGTAAACAAAGGGATTATTTTTCGAACCAATTTTGTAAAAGACGTGTTTTCAGAGTTGTGCTAATTTGTATTCAGATATTTTGAAAAAGAAAATAAAAGTAATTGTTTAAAATGAGTTTAATTGAAAAGTGGTAAAAGATACAAGCATCGGAAATATAAAGGGAATATTAGTGATTGTGCGACGATTAGAAATTGGATTTGGAGAGTGGTCTTAAAGGTAGCGGGTCAGCGAGAGTGGTTATACAGATTAGGAGTTGGATATTGGAGCGGGTTAAAGGCAGCAGGAGCATTGAGCGGAAACACAGATACGAGTTGGATATTGGAGCGGGTTAAAGGCAGCAAGAGCATTGAGCGGAAACAAAGATACGAGTTGGATATTGGAGCGGGTTAAAGGCAGCAGAAGCATTGAGCGGAAACAAGGATTTGAAGTGGAGATTAGTACAGAGGAAGTTATAGCACTAGTTTTTCTAAATTCTAAATTTGGGTTAATCATTTCAGATATTGGGGAACAGTAAATAGTCGAGGACACCTGGAAGCAGCACGGAAATTCAAGAACAGCATTGTGAAGACGTATACGGTAATTAGGATTTTGTGCCAGGATTCAGCAAGGCATCGACGGAGTATAGACCAGGTGAGTTTTTAAAATCATATTTCTTTAATACGTCAAAATTTAGTCATATAAAATTTGGTTGTAATTTAATTTGGCACATAGTAACTTTGATCTAATTAGAAATTTTGGCATATACTAAAGTAGAGTATCAATTTTAGTAGTAAACAAAAGGGTGCACGTTGGTTGGACTTAACACAACTACTTATAACGGAAACCCACTATAAGCAGTTGAATAACCTGAGATTAAGAGTTTTAAATAGTCGAGGCATTACATTAAATAGTTTATAAAAGAACCAACCAAACGGTGCAAGTACAAGGGGCGTGCATTAGGTGCACATTTTACAAAAGTATAAAATAAAGGGTATAATATAGGTGAAACACACAAAAAGTAGAGGGGTGGTGTATATAATAATATATATATATATATATATATATATATATATATATATATATTGCCGTGGAACTCGCCAAATTTTTGTGTCCCAACGTTGGGCCGTCATAAAATTGCTGTGGAACTCTTTTAAATTTTGTGCCCACTCCTGGGCCGTCATAAAATTGTCGTGTACTCTCAGGAACTAAGCTTTTTAACATCGAGCTCCACAAATTGGGCCAACATAAAAATTTTCAAAAAAAATAAAAAAAATTTCTTACCCTTCATCTTGGAACGCCTCCTTATTTCACTGCTCACCCTGGCTAGCTCAGCAGTTGTCGTCTTCGTGAATTCCTACTGTTGATTTGTAAACTCTCGGGCAACCCTATGGGAATCACTATTTTAAATCTGTGAATAAACATGCATAACTTCTTGTGGAATTTATTCGTAGGTAAATTACAAATTTTTAATGCAGCAATTATGATTCCCGCGCATATATGCAGTATTATTTACTCTTTTTAGAGCGTTTTTGGTTTTCCAAATTTTTAATATGATTTTTTTTCCCCTAACAACGCCTAATCCTGCTGCATAGAGTACATGATACATATTATTATGCTAAATTAAAAACATACTAAAGAATTGACAATAATTAATTATAAACATTAACGTCATCTAAACGTACCACAAATTAACACCACACACACACAGTCAAATGAAATTACCAAAATTATACAACAACCATACAACCTTTAATTTACACATCTTAACAAGTTTCCATTATAAATACAATATTTACACCTTGGTACAACCAGTTTGTTCCAACTGTTACCTAGTTTAATCATTAAATATTTTGAAGCCCTTGTTTTTAGTATATTTGCACAAATTCTATATAATACGAGTAGATGGGCCCCACATGCTACCCTAGTTTGACTTTATTTTGGTTTATTGTGAGCTCATTATAACCCAGTTTCTGTAGATGCTTTTTAAATCTAGCATTTTATTGAAAACAAATTTAAAAGACCCATTTACTCCTTACAACTACCATTTATAGCATGAATAAATCTTTATATCATCAATACCCTTTTTTAATAATCACAATTAAATTGTCCAACACATATACCTCTTTAAACAAGTTTTATGGTAATAAATAAGCCACCAATAACTCAACACATAAACACAAAAAATATCAACGGAATTGTTTATACAAAAACAGGAATTTAAATTTCGTTACCTGGAGTCGCCTTCATTCTACGTCACCAGTGAAGATGATTTCTATACACCCTCGTCGTTTTGTCCATCTACTACGATGCTGCCTGGCTTCACAGATCCCCGCCATTCAAATCTCTGCTACCACCACTATTAGCTTTGTCTCAAACTTAACATTCCATCTCAAATATACTTCAAGCATACAAGTTTTGGCTTCGCTTACCCAAAATATCATCTCTTTGTTTAATCGCTTCGTTGTAGTAACTGCACCTTTTATTTACAAGCACCAATTCGTGCAATATCACTTTTATAACATGCAGTACGCTACTACAGCTTTCATAATTTTTAAACAGGATGTTTAATGCAGCTTTACTGAACACACAATAATTGATTACGGTAAAAGCATTTACTATTATGTTGTAGATCTAAACCCATATTCAGATCTAAATGGAAAGAAAGAGAGGTTTAATACCTTCGTTCGTTTATTTATATGATTTTCAAACCCCCCCAGTGGAACCGGTTTCGCGTGAAAATCTTGTTTTCGCAGCGGCTTCTTAAAATTTTGAACGTAACCGACTATAATTTCTGAAAAATTTTCCCCGTCCATCGTGCTGTTTACATAGAATTTTGTTTCCTACCTTAATGTACACGCATTTTTTCAAAACTGCTCGCCATCGACCAATGATAGAATTTTCCCTCGTTCAGACCCGCCACCTCTCAGCTATTCATCTTCGTTCTATGCATATCTGTTGTCTCCTTTAGAACCCCTCTTAAGTTACAGAAAATCAATATCGTATTCGTCCTTCACAAATACCCGTGTATATCTTACGTGACTTCTATCCAGCACTTGCTTTATCTGCTTCTCTATCTGTCTTACATTATGGATCGTTTGTTCCACTCCATCATTAAGGTACTAGTTATTGTAGCAGCTTATAAACGACCATTGCAAACAATTTCTATGCAATTTTGTGCTAACGTACATTTAAAATTTCCTGAACATGACATTTAACAAGCAGGTGTTCTTGAAACAACTGACTGTTTATAAAAAAACAATTCTTGGTTTCTTCCCTTCTGAGTATTTGCATAACGAACGTTGGCTTTTAAAATGCATACATTTGCATTTAGAATTATTGGTTTTCTATGCATGCAAGCTCCCTTCTTGCTTCTATGCATTTGATTAAATTATTATAATTTCTTATGCGTATCCTTGAGCTTTTATGTACTCTAAAGCTTTCTCTTAAGTAATTTTAACATTTCAATTTAAATATAAAAATACCTTAATACCCGTCCGTTTTCACTATATAAATTAATTAATTTGGTGCGTAAATAATTCGCTCCTATTTCTATATACACAGTTGCTAAAATTTTATTGTCTACACCTATTTACCCTTTAAATCTCCAACAATATATATATATATATATATATATATATATATATATATATTAGTGTATGGGTAAAGGCTAACCATGCGTAAATAGGCCAAGTAGGTATTTATGTAAGCACCCTGTAAATAGAAAACAAGAATTTATTTATTGCGCTGTGAATTAATTAAATTGGAATAAAAACGGACAGTATAATATGTAGATACAAATCAATAATTTATTTATTACGCTTAAAATTAATTAGATTGGGATAAAGGGCATATTTTAATGAAGGTTCAAATCATAATTTGTATACCTTAATTTAATGCAAGGTTGAAAATTGCGTACAAAAATTTGCAGTATTAAAGCTCTGCAGCGTAAAAATCAATAATTTAGTAACGTACATTTATTAAATTCGTAGAATGCTACAATGTTTGAGACAGCAAAACAAGTTGAAAATAGCCAAGGAGTTCAGAGAATAAAAGCTTAGGGGGAGATAAGCAATTCTGGTGAAGGCTAGAATACGTACGAAAACATTTCAAAGTATTGTCCAACGGAAAGATACAAGGTTAACAAACAGATGACTAGTCTGCAAACAAATCAATAAAATTAAGGGACAGAATCATTATAAAGTAACAGAGGATGATGGAAAATATAGCATGTGGCGAAATGACAAACAGTTAGAAGCGCGTGACAGAAGAGTGTGTTTTAAAAATAAATAAGCGGGACGGAGATGCAACATGTTTGTGAATGTTATTAAAATTTATCAAGGCGCACGTGTAGAAAGGGCACTAACCGTAGACGACATGGCAATAGTGGGACTATAAGAAGGACGGAAAATATACGGTAGATAAAGATAGCAGTAGCATGGAAATAACGTCGACTTTGTAAGTGGGAAAACAAGACAAGGACAAGAAAAGGTGATTATTAGAGCGTGAGTGCAATAAGAATATAGACGCGGACATAAGAGGCGTACCTTGGATTTGTTAGAGGGAATAATAGAGTCATGGATTTTATGGAAAATACGGACGGTTGGCTAGTTTAATTTGTTTTTCAGAGTAAAGTGTCGTTGGAGTGGTGAAATTCTTAGTTTTGAAAGTTCGTTATTTGTTTTGTACAAGTGAATTTTGTGGAATTGTGTGGCGGTTGCTAGAGTTCGAAGAAGGCAGATTGAAAATACGTGATAAAAAGGGGGGTTTTGAACTTATATAAGTGTTGCCGGACGTGGCAAGGCTCTCTTATTTTTCGCTTGTTTTTCTGATTCACTTCGCTTACATTGAGTACTATTGAGAAGACATCCTAATTTAAAAACCGGGTGATAGTGCAGTCTGCCGAATATATTTTTTAAGTGTTATAAAAGCACAAGTAGGTGCAATTAAAGTAAACGGGCTGAACATTTTAACGAGAGTGCTGGTTGGACGTTAAGTGGAGTTTGGACTTTGGATGGGTAGCTGTATGGAGGGCATCCACAAATCGTTGGGGAATTGGATGAACGAGTTGAGATGGAATGGTTGTCCTAGTTAGAAAGCAGAAATTGGGTGTAGTCCAGAAACGCGAGCTTGGTGGACATCATCTACTGAAGTGGTGATTCCGAAGAGAATACTCCAGGTAACGATTTTTTTTTATTGAACTGTTGTGCTGGTATTGAATTATAAAAAATATGAGTGATTTGAGTAACTTGGTGAAAAATTTATGAACTGAAAATTAATTTGATTAACATATGGAAAGGACACTTTTCTATTTTAAATCTGAGTGTGTAAATTCATGAATAATATTTTTATTTGATGTAAGGAGTAAATGGGTCTCTAGTGTAATTTGATAATGCAATATTTCATGCATACAGAATAAAAAGGATTTATATTGAGCTCGTCATAGACCTGGGAAAAGTAAAGTTAGGGTTTCACGATAGGCTTATCTACTTTTAAATGAAATGTTGAAGTATATAGGAACATAAAAGTCACGAGACTTTTAGATTGAACTAAAGTGTGAAATGTTTACTGTAAATAAATTGTAAATATTGAGATTGTGTGAAGCATAATTTGTCATATGACTAAAAGGGTGTATATTTTGTCGAAAGATTTTATTTTGAATTTTAATTTTTTAATACAAAGGTGAAAATGAATAGCTGTGGAAGATTACCTTGGGCAATCATAAATTGTTTCATTTAGGTAAAGATTGGAGGAGTTTGGTTTTGAGTTCAGATAGGGTAAGTAGAAATTCATAAGTAGGGCACGATTCCAAATGGGATCTACAGCAATTATTATGACGCCCAAAGTGAGGGGAACGAATTAGTGAGCCGATTCCAAAGGATACCACAGCAATATATATATATATATATATATATATATATATATATATCCTTTCGCACAATCAACATTAGTTGAAAATATTTCACAACCAACAACTAGTTGTTTATAATAATCATCAGGTTTAAGTGCACTTACTTTTTCGTCATTAGGTTTTCCGTCTTGAAACTGGTTGGACGTGTACCTCCACTTATTTATATTCTGAGCTAGTCTACACAGCTCCCTGAAATTCTCACACAGCCTATATACAGCTTGGTTCCCCTTCTATTGTTCTCTAATTATGTGCCCCCAACTCTTTAGAGATTTGGAGATTTTTTATATTTACACCCAACAGGCGTAAGTTCTTTTACAGGGTAAACAGAATACAGCTTGTTACAAACAGAACTATATATGGTAATACAAAACAAGTCTAAAAGATATGGGCAATAAATTTATATCAGAGAATAGGTAATGTATATCAGAAAATCATAGTATTCGTTGTAGTAGACTTTTTAGCGCTTTATGTGATATGATAAAGATATCACAGTCTAATTCTATATCATTTTATAGTTTACACATTACATGCAACGGTGAATTACTGTAATTATTTGTATGTGCTACATGTACCTCGTAGGAAGTTCTTGTAATTTTGGTGCAGGATGCAGGAACGTTATATATTGCTACGTTTTTGCCACCTAATTTTTTACAATCAAGTTCCTGCTGATCGCCTTGTCTTTGTGCCTCTAAAATATCTAAAATAATTTTAAAAACAACACAATAAAATTTATGCCCCGACTAGCTCAGTTATGCTCTGCACAGAGTGAACAACGATATGATAACAAAGAATATTTACCGCCTTCCCTCTAACACTTCATGTGCCTGAATAAGATAATCTAAATTCGTCAAAATTTGTATAATGAGCTAAGAAATATGTACATTTTCCAACTTTACGACCTTCGTACTGTCTTACGCTATTTAAGAACTCTTGAATCAAAATTAAAATAAATATTGAATTTGTTCATTACCATAATTTATAACCTCTTTTAAGCAATTAAAGCCAGCAAAAATAATTATGTATTAGATTGAATGTTTCGTTGAACGTTCAATGAACCTTTCCCTTTCTTTTAATGTATCTTCTGCCTATTACCAAATTTTTGAGGACCCTTTACACAAAATATCTAAGTACATGTAAGTTTCAAATATTCAAAATAAAATTTATGTTACTAATTGAAAATTTAATTCTAACATGGTATTCTTCCGATTGATTCCCACGGGAATTTCAAATCAGTTGATAGTTTAGTGGTTGTTGACCCGCAGCTCTGCGTGCACACCAGTGCTTTGAACTGTTTTTCTGCAGCTTCGAATGAACGTGTAGCTTATAGTTTTACTTTACTTTACTTGAAAAAATCTCAACGTCTTAATTTAGAGTTTCCCATTTATTGTATTTAGTACTTAGAGGCATTAAAGCATTAGTATTGAAGTATTGTTTTGAGTTTTACTTAGGTACTTGATTGGAGCATTGAAGTATTGTTTTGAGTTTTACTTTCGTACTTACTTGGAGCCCTAAATAATGAATTGTAAAGATTTCGTTTATTACTAATTAATTTTAGACACGTTTTAAGCGAACGGCAGATTTTTATACCCTTGTATGTTTGAACGTGCACTTATACTGTTTTCTTCCTTGAAATTTTAATTAATGTGACTTTCACTTATAATTTTTAATTTAACTTCACTAAGTTGAAATCTATGTAATACTATTGTTACGACTGATACAGTTCGTGCTTCGGTTATGGAATGAATGTTTGTTATCAGTTTTGATACATTACATAGACAAGTCATCTCATATGCTGTTATTGTTTAACCTTCTGTCATTGAACAGGCCAGTGGTTATTCAACGAAATCGGTACTTTTGCAACATATGTTCTTGGAAATTGCTTCAACTGCCGAATATCTTCGTATTTGATCGGTTTGGCCACATTGTGCAAATTGACGAAAGCTTAATGTCCCACAAATACCACAGGTCGTATAGTACGACAGCAGTGGGTTTTGGACATCTATGATACAACTACAAAGAGGATATGACGTTTATGGAGTGAATAGGTTTGATGCTACATTACTGCCCATAATTCAAGCACGTGTGTTGCCAGGTTGAACAATATGGACTGATGATTGGTGCGTCTACAGTGGCCTTGGTGGTATGGGATACAGTAACTTTGTAGGTCCTACAAGTGGTGTATGTACAAATGCAATAGAGGATTATTGGAGTTCAACAAAAACTTTTTGTCGTCGTTTAATGTTATTACTTTTGCCAATGTTTCCAGACTACATTGATGAATTTATGTGGCGTCAACACTTCGACAGCGGCAGTGCAACCCAAACGCTAAATAATTTAATTACGCACATTCAAGAACGTTACAGAGTGTAATAGTATTCAAATATTTCAGTAACGTGCAAAATAGTGCATTTTGAAAGTATTCAATACTAGTTTCGCACATTTACCAGTTTCGACTTATATTCTTAATACTATCAAAGGTGTGTCTTTTGGTGTTAATTTGGCATTTTAAGAATTCCCTATACAAGGTTTTCCAATAACTTACGATGTTCTAATCGTAGCACTTAGTAATTCACTAACATGTGTTAGTTTAGTTGTCTTATGTTTTTAAAATTTTTGATTTTTTAATAGTAAATAAAAATCCGCATTGTGTATTGTATATTTAGTATTTCCACATTCATAAGCACAGTTTTCACTTAGGTAGAAGACCACAATAGTAGTTTGTAAGTGTTAACCATTACCTTTACTTTTGTATCTGATTATTTTTAAAAATAAACAGTGTGAACTGAATTATGCTCTTGCTAAAGCATGTTTGAACTAGAATTTATAAGGTGTAAAATTTTCAGTTTCATTGCTGCCCTCACCATCTCCTGCTAGTGCAACAGGAAATTTATTTTCTAATGTTGCACCCCCATCAGCTTTACCCAATTTTGTACCAACTGTTGTTACAACTCCAAGTACCATTTCTTATTCAGTAGCTTCAGATTCAGTAGAGCATTTGCCAAGTGTATCACCATCACAGCCTGAACCAGCACATATGCAATCGTCTATGCCCGAATCTTATTATCCTACACAGTTTAGGTAACTTTTTCACAAAACTTCTTAAAATAACAAGTTTGATTTTAGTGCTGCAATACCTCCATCTAAAGGCGTACAGCATGGTATGGTTTCCACATCGGAATCTTCTGCTGTATCGTCTGAGGCAGGGTTTATGGGATGGATGAAAGGTGCTGTTGGTGCAAGCGGTGAAATCTTTTCTAAAGTAGCAGAAAGGGCAAGAAATTCGGTAGAAACTATGATTACAACACTTGACCCTCAAATGCGAGAATATATTTGTATGTTAGTTTTTAGCTGATATTAGAATATAATAATTAAACTGATTGATGTTGTAGATTCTGGAGGTGATTTAGATATTTTAGTAGCATCATCTCAGGAAGTTAAAATTAGTCCAATTCAGGAGGCATTCCAAACTGTTTTTGGTAAAGCAACCGTAAGGTGAGTATTCGATGTATATGATACTATTTGGAAATTTACCATGAGAGCAAAATATTTTTAAACACTATTGTAACATAAACGTTAGGTTTGAAATAACAAGATGCAAGTGTCAACAAGGCTTAATGTGCAGATGTGAAGTAAGGTTAAAACAGATTCTAACTAAAAATAGGAAGTGGTGAACAAGTGCAATACTTAAACATAATTTAAATATTAGGGTGGAAAAAATATTCAACATACTCTCCTCGTTGGAAGGATTCAGATCCATCTTAGGAAAACTGAATACAAACTAAGTAGTTTAATAACACAATTAAGCGTCTGTTAGCGTGTTTGAATCGGGATTCACTGGAAGTGGGCAGATCTTGGAGATGGCCCTTGAAGTTGTTTCACCAGTGCTGATGAGAAGCCATACTACACGTACGATACCGTTGTTGCCTGGGATAGCTTGTAATACTCTTCCAAGTCTCTACTTGGTAGGAGGCAGATTAGTGTCGTTTATGAGCACTAAGACATTCTCTATGTTGGACCCCCTTGTTTGCCATTTGGCACGAACCTGAAGTTCCGATAAAAATTTTGAAGGATTTGCTGTATCCTTTGGAAGCAAGACAATCGATTTAACTGAGTATGAGTAATGTCGACATCAGGCTCAGTAGTGATTTAGCGGCCGATTAAAAAGTGATTAGGTGTTAGGGCAAGATATTCGTTAGGATGGGAGGAAAGAGGTTGCAAGGGTCTAGGATTGAGGACTCTTTCAATTTGAGTTAGTACTGGTTCTAGTGTAAATGTTGCATTACCAAGCACTCTTTTTTAAATGTTTTTTTTTGGTGGACTTGACACCTGTTACCCATAATCCACCCAAGCATGGTGAATAAGGTGGTTACAAAATCCAATTAAAATTTTACTTTGTGGACAACTGCATTTGTTACGTGCCGAAAATTCGGCACTAGACATTCTCAATTAAGTTTTAATTTACAAGAATTTTGCGCCGTAAATTTAAAAGGACGTGTGCGTATTTCCGTCACTTCAGATAGTGCGTTGCACGAGATTTGCGCCGACGCGGTGGGCCAAGAAGGAAGTGGTGGATTTCCGGATACGTGTTAGGACTAGCTTCCGAGACGTGAACAAGTGTAGTTATCTTGTGTCGTATCTTGTCTTCTTTTTTTGTTATGTAGATTCCTGGCCTTATCTTTGCTCTTTATCGTTCCTCTTACCTGTTTTTCCTGTGGTTTCGTTAATAGATAGGAAAAAAAGAAGACAAATCGAATTTGCATTCAACCGGACTTAAGAATTTTTACAATTATCTAACATTGTTGCCAACTGACGTAGTGGCTCGCGTACCTCGACGGCAGGGCTGTAATACATTGTCTTGATGATTGTTCACTAAGAATTTACCGAGGTAATCTAGCATGGATTTTGCTCTACAGTAGTTGCGACCGTTGTCAGAGTAGATTTTATTAGGCATTCCGCTTCGAGAGGCAAAGCGTCTGAGACAGATCATGAAGCACTCACTAGATAAATCTGTCACAGGCTCTAAGTGTATGGCTTTGGTGCTGAAGCACACAAATAGGCATATGTAGTATTTTACAGGTTTCCAGCCTCGGCCGTCTTTATCCTTGATTGTGAACGGGCTACAGTCAGATTGAAATAGTGATATTACACAATTATTAATTCCAGAAAATCCAACCATAAAGGACTTAATGGGATTAATTATGCAACTTCAACAATCTGTTGTTTACATGTCTGATAAATTTGACCAGCTTCTAAAAGAAAATGTAGAACTAAAAAATCTCCTATAGCAAAATTCCACATACACAAATAAAGTTGAAGAACTGGAGCACCAAGTAAATGATCTACAAAAACGGATCAATAATGTTGAACAACGAAATCGGATGTATAATCTAGAAATACAAGGTATTCCAATAATGAAGGATGAGGATCCTACACAAATATTTCTAAGTGTAAGTGAAGCCATAAATGCAGAAGTATTAGGGAAAGAAATCGGTGTGTCACAGGCTCCCCAAAGCTTAAAATTCACAACATGCAGGTTTAATCATCAAATTTAAACATCTTAACAGTAGAAATAAGTTTATGGAAGCTCTTAAGAAGATCCAAATATGTGCAAGTAATTTAAATCTACCATACAAATTAACACCAAGTCGAATATTTATAAACGAAAATCTAACAATGCAAAATTGTGCAATCTTTAATATAGCACGAAAAGCTAGACAGGATAAAGACTATAAGTTGATTTGGACAAGAGAAGGTATTACATATGTTAGAAAAGCAGAAGGCACAAAATCTATAGCAATCAGGTGTGAAGATGATATTAGTAAATAGTTTCAAGTTACAGAAAACCCTATCCCATAAATGGTTTATAAAATAATAAATAATTTAGATAATACAGCAATTAATACACATGTATTATCAGATAATAATGAATGTGCTAATTTATTACAAGCAAAACAAATATCATTCTCCATATTTCATATTAATATCAGAAGCATTTTAGAAAACTTTACTCAGTTTGAAACTTTGATTTCAATATATAAAAACTTTTTTGATGTTATAGTCCTGACTGAAACATTTCAATGCCCATCACCATAAATATTCTCGTTAGAAGGTTATATGCATTACTATAACGAAGGCTCACTTAATAAAAATGATGGCGTTATAGAATAACGCCATCATTTTTATTAAGTGAACCTTCGTTATCGTAATGCATATAACCTTCTAACGAGAATGATCTGAGCTTATTGTTAGATGTGATACTCCAGATTATTGATTGATTGGATCAGTGTACACAAGATATTTTATCACTTATAGTCACTAGTAGAACAACAACAAAACAAAACAAAAACAATTTTTAATTAATACCAAAAGGTTTTTATATCATTTGTTATATTAATATTATTATAAATTGCATATATCTCGTGCTTTATTTTAATGGATCATAGAATCAACAATTCAGTGCTGTAGAATTGAAGGAAGAGGAACAGTTATAGTATGAAAAGGTTAGGTCAGGTTATATATTTTTTACATAACTTCATTTATAGTTTAGATATATTTGCTAAATTAATATATTTTTTACGCATTTCATCGATAATCTAGCTATAAAATAATTCCTTGAATAATTAATAATCTTAACCTTAACATGATCGGATAGAAGCGCCGAGATAAATACAGTCAATAAGAATCCCTTTTGGAGACAAAGAATGGACATGCTTAACAGAATTGATTATGATTGGATTAAAATATAAAATGAGTCAATCACTTTGAAAGCTAATCATTGATTGTTTCAGCTTTAAAAGTGATCGATTGTCACAGCACTACTGAACATAATTTGATATAAAGACTGCTTCCCTCTTTAAGCAAGTTTTATTTCAACACCTCAGTAATAAACAATAATGTACAAACAAATGTATTTATGACACTTATTTTCTACAACACTAAATAAAGACCATCATTCAACTATTGAAACACATTAATAACAATCTGTCGTCCTTGACTATGAATCACCTCCTTCTTATTCATAATATTACTCTAAAAAATATCATAATTAGTCATTGAATGAACATTCTTTTTAAATACTTACATTGCTGAAGAAATTAACTATCAGTTAGTTTTGAAAAAAACTGTTTTGATGACTATTACTTGATACAAATATTAAAACTGAAAACAATAAGACCTTGATAAGAGCGAGAATGACAATGACAGTTATGGTTCACATTCGGTATATACAGTATTGGGATCCGCTGAGTATGTGCACTGTTGCCACAGCAAATATTTATGGATAAAGAAACTACGAACCTAGAATTGTTTATAAGTAAAAACAAGTAAAAGCTCCGATATTATATGGAGGTCTGGATTTATTTCATATATTTATGAATTTCTAGATACCGCCAGCATGAACGGGGTTCTTACAAACAATATTTTACTTAACGTAATAAATGGGATATTCGTGACGACGTATTAAAGCCACATTGCTAGCAAGATGTTTGTGGGTTGTACTGTAGCGTTGTGAATCTTGAGGTATAAGTTTAAATTGAACCTATTGCGCATGTGACGTCACCCGCCATGATATAATAATACTACTCTAATGGTGATGTTGCTATTAACGCAATGTATGAACCTCCAAGTTATGAAACAAATAAATTTATTAATGTACTAGCTGAATACTTGGAGGAAATGTGTATAGAATCCACTGAAATATTAATAGGGGACTTCAATATTGACATAAAATCGGATAATATACTTTCACAGAAACATTTAAATCTTATCACTGAATTAGGATACAAACGTTATATAGATAACTATACTAGAGAAGAAAATGACAGCAACACATGTTTGGATCATATGATTAAAACAAAAATTCCTAATGAAAGGTTTACATCAATGATTCTGCAGTCAAGAATATTGGATCATTATCCTGTTTTTCTGGGTGTACGATATACAGTGTGTAAATAAATTAATATTAGCAGTTACTGCTTTATCTGTTACCATGACATTACCATAGGTCATGAACCATTCCAAAATGTTTATAGCGGACTGTATAATGAATGATTGATGATGTGCAATGCTTTGTTTCACACACGCACTAATGAAAACACCGCGAACGCGCGTCCGTTGATTACGGGTGCACTTGCAGCTTGACCAAAGTCTGAACACCACTCTCGTGACTGTCACTGTTCAATACCGCACCATGCGCTATATAGGAATGGAAGGGTGCAAATAGCGGAAATAAGGAATGCTGAAGGGTTAACGGTAAAAACAGCTTTAAAACGCCTTAACACTGGGTTTTAATGGGATTAGTAACAAAAGCCAAAACAATACCAATAAAATCAAAAAAATTATACTCTACACCCAACTAAAACTAAATATGGAGAAGGAGAGCTGGAATGAAGTTCAAGAAGGGACAGTTGATGATGCTTGCCAGTTTATCATAAATCAAATATTTACCAATATTGAATGCAACACCATAGCACAATTGCAAAAAGATTTCTCTAATGTCAACCTAAAAACACAATATACAACTTATCGGAATAGAATAGTCTCGTTAATAAGAAAAGCTAAACGTCAATACTATGATGATAAAATAGAAAGAGATAATTTTAGCTCTAAAATAATATGGGAAACTACCAATGCCATTTACATCGAAATAAACAAAAAATACAGATAAGTAGTATTAAAGCTGAAAATGGAAAAGACAACATTATAAATAGCGCACCAATTGCTAATCAGTTTAACAGTTTTTTTGCTACAGTAGGTGAAAACTTAGCCAAAAAAATACGCACCCCTTTGTCCAGACAAAACTATAACCTTAAATCAAACAGAAATGGCAAATCAATGTTTTTAGAGCCCGTTACACATACTGAAATTAAAGAAATTATCAATCAACTTGAGAATAATAAATCACCTGGGGAAGACAATATAGGCTCAAATATAATCAACATTATAGCTAACACTATTTCACATCCCCTAAACATATTAATAAATAGCATCTTTCAGGAAGGTGAATGCCCTAAACAGTTTAAAACTGCCATTATCAAACCCATACATAAACAAGGTGCTAAAGATTTAATTAATAATTATAGACCAATATCTTTAATATCTAATTTATCTAAAATTTTGGAAAAAGCTTTGCGATCACGAATAATGAAATTTGTAGACAAAAACAAACTTCTGTCAGAAAACCAATTTGGATTTAGAACAAATCTAGGAACTAATAAGGCATTGGCTGTGGTAACCGGAGCCATCTATAATGCTGTTGATAAATCTAACCCTGTTATTGGTATTTTCTTAGTGCTCCAAAAAGCCTTTGATACAGTATCATATGATATTTTACTGGCTAAATTAGAAAAAATAGGTCTGCGTGGGGTTGTCCTCGAGATACTGACAAACTATCTGAGAGGCAGACAGCAGCGTGTCGAGATTGGAAATGAATTCAGCGCCTATCTACCTGTGAAGTGTGGAATACCTCAGGGGACAGTGCTAGGTCCAATGCTCTTTTTGATTTATATTAATGACTTTCTAAATGTTTTGCAGAACGAAGAAGGGCATATGTTTTCGTTTGCGGACGATACGGTCATCATAATGCAGGGAGAAACAAGGTCGGAAGTGACCACTAAAAGTGACATATGCCTAAAAAAGATTATCCTTGGTTAAATGAGTATAAATTGACACTAAATCCTGAAAAAACTAAATACATTCCTTTCACATTATATTTAAAAAATCTACCAATATTGCCAGATATAATTCTACATGCTGATGCTTGTAAGGGTCAATGTAGTTGTAAAACTAAATTGTGCAAACACTACGAATTAAATACTTAGGAGTTATTGTGGATGCCCACCTAAAATGGAATGCACATATAAAATATCTCTGTGGAAAACTAAGACTCCTAATAACACACTACGTGATATACTCTCGATCAAAAATCTTAAAATAGTATACAATGACCTTGTCCTTTCAATCATTAGTTACGGAATTTTAGCCTGGGGAGGATGTTATAAAACCATTATGAATAAACTTTTAGTAATTCAAAAGTCTTTTATAAAAATAATGAATAGAAAACAGAGAATCTATAATTCAAATCTTTTATATATAGAAGCTGACGTGTTGGATGTAAGGCAAATCTTTATATTAAAAGTGCTATTGTACTATAAGAAGTACTGCAGTACAAACCTAATCGATCATCTACATAATACTAGACACAAACTATACTTAAATGAAAAAACCAATAAGGTTTCTAAGCAATTAACTAAAACTTCAACCTCATACTCTGCTACTCGATTATTTAATACTCTACCGAGAACTATAAAGGAACTAAATTATAAACACTTTAAATGCTATCTGTATAAATGGATATTATTTAAACCTCGCAAGTTTTATCACCATTTACTGAATAATCTATAGCAAACCCACATAAAAATATATGTAGCCAAATATAAATCTATGAACCTTATAATATTTACTACAGGTTTCAGATAAACATATAATGTGATTGTAGATCATTCCAAAGATTGAACTTCGCACGCAAGTTGCTCTACAACTTTTAGCGATAATTACATTGCTTGGTAGCGACACCACTGTTATTGTTATTCTGAATGTAAGAATATTAATCAAATTTAATGTAAGTTAATTTAGTTTTATAGTGATATAAGGAACTACTAATCATAAATAAATAAATAAAACTGTCTGTAGTCAGTGTCTGTTTGGGTGTGCCCCATGAGATTGTGAGTATTCCTGGGTTGAATGCGAAAGCAAGGTATACAATGAAACGTGGTCTGTTTGGCAAGATTGCTACCATTTATGGCCCAAAACTGCTCTTTAATGGAGTTGAGAAGAAGCGAAGGACTACCATGGCATAATCGTACATGCTCTGCGTGAAATAATAGTTTAGTGAAAGCATGTTTAGATGAGATTAAGATTGGATGTTTTTATCGTGGGTGAAAGTAGAGTTTCCAAGTCTACCTCCTACTCTCAAGGCCTTCAAAGTAGTATCAAAAAGAAGAGATTTAATTTTAATAGAGGGATTCTTTTAGGTAGGGCCTATTGTTGGATAAAAGTTCGATTTTAGTGGGATAAGATTCCATTTGAGATCATCTACCTAGTTGAATAAGAGAATTGAAGCTCCAATGCACTTAGGTTTGTAAATATTCTGTCTTGCACAGAAGAACGACAATTACTTATGAATCTTAGACAGTAAGTAAATAATCTTCGAAGTTTATACAAGTTTGAGTATCGCTCAAATGCTATGCATGATACACGTGGGGTAACAGATACATCTAACACACTAACCTTTGGTTCTACTATAATCCTGTCAGACGAGAAAACAGTAAAAGTGTAATGTTCTCCATTCAGGTCTTGATAGGAAATCAGGACCATTCCACCAAAGAGTGAGTTCAAACAGTTTAGTGGTAGATATTCCACGAGTAACTAAGTCAGCAGGATTTAATTCGCTTACAAACGTACCTGTCATAGACACTATCTCCATTATTAAACAACTCCTGCCTCAAGAAAACGAATTTGAGTACCTGGTCACGCTTATTGAAAAATGCTTAATTTTTACCTATTTTGTCTTCGACTGACAATTTTACAAACAAATTTCTGGTACACTAATGGGCTCACCTCTATCCCCTATTGAAGCCAATATATTCATGGAGTCTTTGGAGCCCATGGCCCCAGAATCCTTATATCCTAAACCAAAAACTTGGCTCCCTTATGTAGACGACACTTTTGTAATATGGTCACATGGACACCAAATGCTCAATAATTTTCTAGATCACATAAACAATCAACATAAAGATATTAAGTTCACTATAGAAATTGAAAAGCACGGAACTCTGCTATTTCTTGATGTTCTGGTGGAGCGCCAACCTAACGGACGGCTAGGTCATTCCGTATATCGGAAACCCACACACACACACAGACGATACCTACATCCGTCGTCACATTATCATTCGTCATAGAAATCACCGGTAATCAACTCTTTAGTCCACCGTGCAATTAAGATTTCACAATCAGAACAATTATCTAATGAACTGACCCATCTAAAAACTAGTTATAAAAAACGGCTATCGTAACTCGGATATCGACAGAGTAATAAACCGGCATCTGCATCCAACATAAACCACGCTGTAATCCCAACACACGATCTTTAGCACTCTTTTTTATACATACCAGAGTAACAGACCGAATTGGAAAAACTCTATGTAAACATAACATCAAAACAATGCATAAACCCATTAATAAAATTTCACAAATATTACCAACCCCAAAAGATTCCGAAAATAGTCTTAAAGCCCCACACATATACAGGGTGTCTCAAAAGTAATGGTCCAAATTGAAGGGGTTGATAGCTGAGATTAATACCTATTCAAATAACTATATATGTTGTTATCCAATTGTTGATGGTTTCAAAGTTATAACAACTTTTGCGTTTTGTGTCAAAATCGTGCAGAACTTCGAATATTAATTTGCAATAAAAGAAATACCGACCTTTTGAAGGTAGTGTGTTTTCTGTTGTATGTGTGAATGTTGCGTGTTTAATAAATGTGAACTTCTTCAAACATCTACTTATTATCGCAAGAGAAAATAATAATTTTTCCATAATTTTGGTTCTATAGTCCATTCCAAATAAGAATAAAGTAGATGACCTTGTACGCAAGGTGGATTTACATAGCAAATTAATTATAATTTCTATATATACATACAGAATAATTATTAATTCCATATTTGAGTGATTATAAATCGTGACTAGCCTAAATTAATTTCCATAACCCGTTTTTATTGCAAATTTGACAATGGCGCATTATATATATTTTAAATACAATTTTTTAGAATTAAGCTGTGTAAATCAGCATCATGTTTTAACCAATCAAATCGAAGGCTAAACTTTCCCTATACCTTTCATCGCTTTATTCTTAGCTGGAATGGACTATATGTAATATTGTGCGTGCTTTTCAAACTAAATTACTCAAAAAAGTATTACCATCGAAAAGTGCACACCTATCCAAAAAACTTCATTAATCTATGGACTTTGCTTAAAGGTATAACTGTTAGGTCTAAGATTAAATGCATAGAAAATTTTTGGATAATTTGTAGGTACAATCCCAAGAACATCACTTTTATTAAAGAATTCAAGCAAAAGCTAACTTATAATTTTTGTATAAGTTTTAGTAGATAATCAAACGTATTTAAAAATTAGCTTATGTATGTCCTTAAATATGATTCACATTCGTAATAAATAATAGATTGGCAACATTTTATTCAAGATTAAGGTAAATCAGGTAAAGAATCACTTTTTAAATCAACTACAGACAATGGTAGGGAAATAAAAACATTCTTGGCAAATGTTATACATATTAGTTACATTTTAATGTTAGTATCTAGTGGCCTGCCTTCAATTAAAAATTGTTTTTGAATCGTGTACAATTGTTCGACTAGATTAGGTCAATTCTTAAGATAGTGGATTTCTGTTTTGTGATAATTGTTGCTTTTGTTGTTTAGTTTCAAAATTCTACATTTAGAAAATGTACTATACTGCTCGTGAGTATGCTGAAATGCATTTTGTTTATGGAGCATGTAATGGCAATGCACGACAAGCTGCTAGGAAATACAGAATTCGTTTTCCTAATCGAGCCAATTTTCCCGACCACGGGGTATTTAAAAGAGTGCATCACGTTTATGTCCAAGGTAAAGTCCCGGTGCTTTACAACAACGAGAAGGAAGGTCTAAAATTGAAGGTGAAGACGAAGTTGTTGCGATGGCATTAGATAATCCTACAATGAGTGTTAGGGACACTGCCAGGCGATCTGGAGTTCCACAAACTATGGTACATAGAATGTTGCACAGAAACAATCTCCATCCATATCACGTGCAACGTGTGCAAGCTCTATTACCAACGGACTATCCACAAAGAGTAGTGTTTTGTCGCGAAATGCTCTGCAGCCACCTCTACGATCAACAATTCTTTGAAAAAATTTTATGGAGTGATGAATCGTCTTTCCATAGGGTTGGAATATTTAATGTTCACAATCTCCACTTTTGGGCAATTAAAAACTGTACGACACGACCGATTTCAATGTTTTTAGCATTAATTTGTGGGCTGGGATAGTCGCAAGCACATTAGTTGGGCAATTTGAATTACCACCCAGACTCAATGCACAACGGTACCTTCACTTTCTTTGACACTAATGAAGCGATCTTCTAGAAGATATCCTTCTAGAAACTAGGCATATAATGTGGTTTCAACACGATGCGCGGCTCTGTGGCATAGTTGGTATGTGTGTGACTACTATGCCCAAGGTCCCGAGTTCAAATCCCAACACAGTCCCGCTTGAAAAATGTTAGGCGAGCATTTTTCACAAAAATAACCCCCGCGTTCGGATGAGAGGTAAAATGAAGGTCCCATGTGTGATTGTTGTCACACACGTCAAAGTTGTACCTTGTTTGGAACAGCAAGGGTTCGGTAAAGTTCCAAATTTTTCAGGTAAAAAAACTCGCTTCCTGGCCAATGTAGTACCTTCGGGTGGAGCATTGGAAAATCACATGTAAGGTTTCAACATGATGGCGCTCCAGTACACAATGCTCGTAATGTTAGGGAACACTTAAATCTTGCATTTCCCAATCATTGGGTAGGACGAGGAGGCACTATGTATTGGCCATCGCGTTTGCCCGACCTCAACTCCCTGGATTACTTCTTGTGGGGTTATATGAAAGAAAATGCGCATAAAACACATACCACAAACAAGCAGGACCTTCGTAGAAAAATACGTGATGCTGCTGAAGGCTGAGAGAAGACGGTTGCGCCTTCAGGTTTTAAAACGAAATTTTTTAAAACGGTGTCGTTTCATAGAACAAAAATTATAGAAAAATTATGATTTTCTCCTGCGGTAATAAGTAGATGTTTGAAGAAGTCCTCATTTATTAAATACGCAACATTCACGTATACAACAGAAAACGAACTACCTTGAAAAGGTCACTATTTCTTTTATTGCAAATTAATATTCGAAGTTCTGCACGATTTTGACACAAAACGCAAAAGTTGTTAAAACTTTGAAACCATCAACAATTAGATGACAACATATATAGTTATTTGAATAGGTATTAATCTCAGCTATCAAACCCTTTAATTTGGACCATTACTTTTGAGACACCCTGTATAGTATACCTTGCAGCTGCGGTTTAGTATACGGAGAAACAGGACAGTCAGTACAGACTAGACTAAACAAGCATAACCGATGCTTAAGAACAAGCCAGTATAATCGCTCAGCGGTGGCTGAACACCAACATGAAACAGGTCATACCATTAACTTTGACAAGACTAAACTAATTGCCAGAATTCCATTTTTCTACAATAGGAAAATTAGGGAATCCGTAGAAATCACTATCATCATCATTAGGTCTTCAGTCCTAGAACTGGTTAGACGCGTACCATCATTGTTCCCTATTCTGAACTAACCTACAGATTTCCCTGAAATATGCACAGTTTGCATCTATAACTGTCTGATCTAGGTCTACATCTACCTCTTTTTTCCTATCTCTGCTTGTAATATATCACATACTATTCCCCAAAAATGCCTTACAACGTATTCCGCCCTACTATTTCTCTTTTTCCCCAGATATCCTTGTTCCCCTACTATTTCTGTAACTTATTTGTTATTATCTTTGTCTGTCCATGCTATCGTCCTCATACATCTGAAGCACATCATTTCAAACGGCTGCTACCGTTTTTCTGTCTGCGTTTCAGACTTCCCGTATTTCATAGGCATACTGTGCTGTGCTCCACACATTTGCTTTCAACAATTTTCTTCTTATTGTAATATTTATCTAATCAACCGTCCGTCGAAGGTCTGTAAAGACCAGTCAAGACGGTTAATTAAG
This sequence comes from Platerodrilus igneus, assembly GCA_036346225.1. NCBI lineage: Eukaryota > Metazoa > Arthropoda > Insecta > Coleoptera > Lycidae > Platerodrilus > Platerodrilus igneus. The sequence continues at coordinate 46,778 of JARFIW010001778.1, read as the reverse complement.
GCCAGGCAGACTAAACTCAGCGGCGTAGGTCGTGGTTCAAACTCTTAACTAAACCCTTGCTTGTACTTACCAAATATGCGATATGGATAAAAATCATCAATACATATATTAACAATTTATAATAAACATGGGCGCCAATCAGCGGAAAGGCACTGATACCTAATAAAAGTAATCATGAAATAAACTCGTAGTTTAGAAAAAGCAATAACATTTTATTATACCATCGACTGTCAGGAAAAGCATGTATAAACAAATAAATAAACAGTCTGGAACTCGAAATGCAATAAGGCCTACAGGGCCCACTATTCCGACATAAAATAACGTAACTCTATCTAACCTAATTGTTATCTTGGGACGTGCACGTCGTCACATATACCTAACCTTAGCCTAACTATGATTAACTTAATACCTTTTAATTAATTTAACAAAAGCACTTTGAAACACAACTATGCAATACCGTCCTTTCAACACGGTATCCGTATGTACAAATTAAATCAAATATTCCAGGGGTTAATACCGCATGCTCTCTTCACTGATTATTTCCGGAACACGTGACGTAATTTACTGTCAATATAACTCACTACAAAAGCAAACCGGCCTATTGATCGCAACAACAGCTCCCGCACCCGTCGTTAGCGTCTATGTAAAATTAATTAACGGGTTGCTTTGTTCAATTCCTATAAATGTAACATGGGCTGTTAACATGTGCTGTAATCGAATGGTGAAACAGCCACCACAAAATAAACTCAGTCTTTCCTTACAATTCAATAATGGTCTACATAAATCGATGTAGTATCAAAATGAAATTTATAGCAAAGGGTTACTTGCATTATTAAAATAAATGTCCTTTCAAACAAAATAAGTACTTACGTGTTCTAAGCAACACTCAAACACGTCTTCACCCAAAGACACACATCAAAAAGCCCGGAATCCTTGCCGTTTCTTTACATCTGCCCACATTCCTGCAAACCCCAATGAATTCCGTCCGGCCCTGCGCCGCACCATATGTTTAAATACCAGAAACTAACCCTCTCAATACATTGTATTGTAAATATTATGCGATCCCAGGTACCATAGATGTAAAACGAAAGCTTTTTAAAATATAGAAGCATTCGCTTGTATGAGATTATTCCACCACGGTCTATGCAGGCTTTGTAACCCGTACATATAATAATTCAACCACGGTTCGTGAAATATACAATTTTATGCTCAACAAAGCGATTGAAAATCGGGTTGTTACCCCCACAAAAGTTGAAATTGCGGGAAGAAATTTCAACCCTTTAACCTCTCAACGTAAGGAAACCACACTAAACACATTTTGAACTTGAAATACGTTAAAGTCACCAACTCAATATTAAACACCACACCCGACACCAATTATCGAAACTCTAAAACAAAATGAATTGCTACAACCTCAGGCAATAAGAAAAGGAATAACTGTAAGAGGAAATAGGAAAATAAAGATAGGAATATTCTTTTGTTGTTAAAGAGAAAACAAAACAAAGCTCTAGCAATCTCCAACAAGTTAAAATGGTTCACACAATTAATTGATTAAAGGTAACTTGAAAAACTATTAGCTCCAGCATCTATCGAAACAATAGTTACAAATCCAACTCTTGAAGCTAAGTTCCTAAGTATTAAAACTTAATAATCGGCAAATATCTACTTTAGAAGCCAAGCTTCTATTAAATAAAATGCGCAGTCTAAACTGCAACTACAGAATTTGAATAAGCGAAAGTGAATGGAGTGATCAGTTCCAACACCCACGAAACTCAAATCCAATAACCCACAAAATATACAAAAAAATATACTTCTAGGCGAAATCCAAAAATAAGTGTATGGACCAACGCCCAAAACAACCTCTGCACCAGCAAAAGCAGAAATAAAATGTGAATACTAGTGAATGCACAAGGCTTAAATCGAACATCTTGAATTCAACTTAACAACTGAGAACTGGGGATAAAGGTAATAAGGAAAATATTTAATGTGGCTTTAAATCTTTAACATGAAAAATACCCAACGGTTTATCATCCACCGTCGCTAAGCGGTAAGTCGTAGTACCAACAACCTCAATTATCTTAGCTTCCAAATATTTAGGAGCTAATTTTTTATTACATGATTTAGTAGCATCCGACAGAACAAAATTCTTTCTCCAAACAAAATCACCAACATTAAACTTCAAAGGTCTTCGTCTTAGATTATATGAACGGGTATTGCGCTCATACGCCAAATGAAGATTTCTTTTTACCTCCCTAAAAATTGGAGATAGTTCATTCATGTCTCGAACTAACTGTTCTCGATTTTCTAAAACAACTCATCCTCTTTGAAATTCTTTAACCGACCAAAAAAATCTCCAGAAATAGGAACGGTACGGCCAAAAGCCAAAAATGATGGTGAAAATTTTGTTGATTCGTGAACAGCGTTTCGGAGGGCGTGTCCTATTTTATGGATTTCAACATCCCATTCCTTATGACTGTCTTTAATGTAACTACGGATGGCTGTTCCAATAACTTTATTTACTCTTTCGACAAAATTTACCTGCGGATGGTAATTTGCGTTAAACCAAACGGATTGAACGTTATAAGTATTCATTAATTTTGAAAACAAAACGCTTTTAAATTGGGGACCATTATCCACCATACAAATTTGTGGAACCCGTAAACCAAAACACATAATTTTCAATATATTCACAGATGCGTTGTGCAGAGGCATTGCGCATTGGGTTGATTAGAGTAAATTTGGTAAACCAATCACAGATGACTAAAAGAACTGTATTCCCTTGTTTTGAACGAGGAAAAGGACCAACTAAATCGATAGAAAGGCATTGAAATGGGAAAGAGATCTGCTTTTCCTGGCCCATAAATCCATAATGATTAAATTGAGCAGATTTGCTTTCACAACAAATTTTACAATTGCGAATATATTTAGAAATGTCCGACTTCATTTTGGGCCAATAATATAACTCTTTAATCTTTGAAAAAGTTTTGAAAACTCCTAAATGAGCCGAGGTAGGGTCATCGTGACACTTTGCAAAATCTCATTACGACTCGACTTTGGAACAACTAGTTTCCATTCCACCAAATTTGATTCAATTGATAAATTATTAGAAATATATTTATAAATTTTTCCATCTTCAACTCTCCAATCCGGATAAGAATCAGGTTTATTAGAAATTTCTGATAGCATCTTTTTGTACCAGTCATCGATATCATCAGAAGAAAATTTTAAAGAATTAATTTCAACAGGAGCTCTGGAAAGAGCATCAGGTACAACATGTAGTTTACCCTTCCTATGAATCACCTCATAATCAAACTGCTGAAGCTTAACGCTCCAACGCGCTAATCGACCTGAAGGATCTTTTAGGCTATTAAGCCAGATCAAAGAATGATGATCGGTAATAACCTTGAAGTGTGTGCCTTCTATGTAAGGCCTAAATTTCTGAATGCCAAAATGACAGCTAACAATTCCCGTCACCGAGTAATTTTCTCAGCCTTATTAAGAGCACGAGATGCGTAAGCAATTACCTTTCGTTGTCGCCCTCACCTTGAGTCAGCACAACTCCAACACCATAATTCGACGCATCACATTGTAAGTAGAAATGCTTAGTAAAGTCAGGGCTAGCCAAAATGGGAGCCTGGCCAAGACAAGCTTTAATTTTGCAAAGGATTTAAGAGCTTCTTCATTCCAGGTAATAGATTGAGACTTCCTTTTGCTTTTTAATAGGTCATTAATCGGAGCCAAAATTGTGGAAAAATCGTTGATGAATCGACGATACCACGAACACATTCCAGTAAAACGTTTAATTTCTGTGGCTGTCTTAGGTAGCGGAAAATTGACTATAGCATCTATCTTAGAAGGATCGGTATGAAGACCGTCTTTATCAACAACATAACCCAAATATAATAACTTGGGTTTACAAAATTCACATTTTGAAAGATTAATGGTAAAATTTGCATCTCTAAGTCTTTTGTAAACTTCCTCTAAAATTTCAATATGTTCTTTAAAAGTACTCGATACGACAATAATATCATCTAAATAAACAAAAACATTTTGCGACAAGGAATGGCTAAAAATAGACTCCATGAGTCGCTGAAGCGTACTAGGCGCGTTGGTTAAACCCATAGCCATAACATTGTACTCGAATAAACCTCGGCGAGGAACTGTAAAGGCAGTCTTTCTCTACTCGCCGCGTCTAAAGGTATTTGCCAAAAGCTTTCTTTAAATCAATAGAGGTTAAGTACCTGGCATTGCGAAACCTATCAAGTATGTCATTTAAAAATGGAAGAGGATACGCATCTTTTTTGTTACAGAATTCAATTTTTTGCATCAAAGCAAACACGAAATTCTCCGACTTCTTCTTAACCAACAGCATCGGCGAATTCCAAGGACTAGAACTCGGGCTAATAATGCCTTGAGCCAGCATCTCATCAATCTCTTTATTTGCATGTGCAAGCATGGCAGGTGATAAAGGATAATAACGTTGTTTAATTGGAATAACATCGCCAGTAATAATAGTATGAGTGACTTTATCAGTTCGACCCAATTCTGGACGATCGAGTAAGTTAAATAAAGGAAATAATACGATTCAATTCGGATTTTTGACCTTCATCCAATTCATCAGCACATTTAATCATATGAAAAGTATCAATTTCAGAAGAACAAGCAAAAATTCTTTTGTAGAAAAATCTACTTTAATTTCAAATAATTGGCAAAATCTACACCAAGGGTAAGGGCATTCTCAATTGTATCAGAAACCAAAATTGATAAATCATGAGTGAGACCATTAACACAAAGTGGCAAAGTAATCTTACCAAGAATAGACTGTGAAGTACCATCAGCCGTAGAGAGTGACGAAAACTCATCGTTACGATTTAATTTTAAATCGTATTTGTCAATTAAAAATATTCCAGATTTCCCTACTATCGTGGTCGTTGCGCCAGAATCCAATAGAGCAACTAAATTATCGTTAAAAATTTTAACAGCGATATGAGGTCTGGAATCTCTTTCAGAATTATAGAAATTAGAAGAAATTTTAGTAGTTTGTAAAAATTTTTTGACTTTTTGAAGCCAATCGGGCCAAATCTTTTTGTCAGCCGGCGCAAATTTTGGCGAAGAGGTACATCGGCTAACGAAATGACTCTTCGAAACTAGTTTTTTGATTTCTGGGAGCATTTTGGACAATCCAAGGAAGTAACATTGTGTTGTCCGCACAAATAACAAAATAATGCGTGCTTTTCGGCACAGGTATGAAATGAATGACCTAATTTTTTGCAGTTGAAACAAATTGTAGTAGACTTGGCAGTATTCGTTTTTGAGAAATTAGAAATATTAGCTTTTGCTACTATATTTTTTGTAGTAGGTGAAACAAGGACCCTAGGATTTGGACTGAATGGCAATCTGTTGGAAGTGGGAAGCTCCTCGACAGGTGCATGTCGTAATTTAATACCTTTCAAGGTTTTACATAAAGAGATTAGGTGCGAAATGTCCGTAACCTCAATCAAAGCCAATTGAGTGGCATAAAAAGATTGCAAATTTCTTTTAATAATTTTCAATTGTTCGGAGTTTGCAATAGCTTCATCCAATTGAGCAAATAAATTCACCATGGTAGAAATATAAACAATAGGGGACTCTTCAATTTTTTGTTTTCGCGCCTTTATGTCGGCCAATAAATTTTCATTGTAGTCCTCGGGGAGAAAGTCTTGTTTAAGTTTGTAAATTAATTCATCCCAGGAATGAACAGAGGAACGGGTGGCTCTAAACCAAGCCAAAGCCGAATCAGAAAATAGGTCAATGGCTCCTTCGAATAAATCTTCAGAAGAAACCTTCCGAGCAACCTGAAGCTCATTGCAACGTTGAATGAAAGATAAAACAGAAATATTTTTCGGATCACCCGTAAACTGGAGACCCCATTTATAAATCGGAACCGCTGAACGAGTTCTATTAAGCGAATCAATTAAGGTACTAAGGTCCTTAGTTGAAATACCAACTGAAGGCTCAGTGTGGGTGACAATGTTGGACGTAGAAGGTAGGTCTTTTCCGGTAGGAACATGAGTAGAGTCGCGATTAACACCTAAAGAAAAATATGTAAAGTTCGAATTAAATTCTTGTTCTTCATGGACTTGCTCTAACATTTCAATAGACTTAATACAACGAGAAAATATTTGTGAATGAGATGAAGAATATTCTTCATTGAAAGTTGTGTATGTTAACCTTCGATAGACGTGTGAAAGTCTGGTATGCAACCGTAAATATTCATTTTTCTTAGGAGTAATTTTATAAGAATGAAGTAAGGATTCCAATTCATTAATTTTTTGTTCTAAACAATTTAATTCGTCTTTTTGATTAATTTGAATTTTTTCGTAGTTAGAAAAAATTGAAACATCCATTTTTTCTAATGCAAGTTTGGAACGTAATAATTTTCTTTTAACATCAACAGTTTTATCAGAAGGATCTGAATTTCGAATTAATAATTCGTGACTCAGCTCGTCAGCTTTTAAAGACTCTACTATAAACATTTTCAATAATAATATCAGTTCAATAAATTCAAAATACACGCATATGTTAACTCCACAAAAAAATTATAATGTACATTCAACTTGGCAAGTAAAAGCAAATGCTTCAGCACAACAATTCAAAAGTGTATGCGTTAGTACAATTATGTTTGAAAAAATTGAGCAACGTAAAAACGATACAAAATTCGAGCCCCAAGCGTTAGGCGCTAGTGTAATATTTATCTAATCAACCGTCCGTCGAGGGTCTGTAAAGACCAGTCAAGACGGTTAATTAAAACCAGGCAGACTAAACTCAGCGGCGTAGGTCGTGGTTCAAACTCTTAACTAAACCCTTGCTTGTACTTACCAAATATGCGATATGGATAAAAATCATCAATACATATATTAACAATTTATAATAAACATGGGCGCCAATCAGCGGAAAGGCACTGATACCTAATAAAAGTAATCATGAAATAAACTCGTAGTTTAGAAAAAGCAATAACATTTTATTATACCATCGACTGTCAGGAAAAGCATGTATAAACAAATAAATAAACAGTCTGGAACTCGAAATGCAATAAGGCCTACAGGGCCCACTATTCCGACATAAAATAACGTAACTCTATCTAACCTAATTGTTATTTTGGGACGTGCACGTCGTCACATATACCTAACCTTAGCCTAACTATGATTAACTTAATACCTTTTAATTAATTTAACAAAAGCACTTTGAAACACAACTATGCAATACCGTCCTTTCAACACGGTATCCGTATGTACAAATTAAATCAAATATTCCAGGGGTTAATACCGCATGCTCTCTTCACTGATTATTTCCGGAACACGCGACGTAATTTACTGTCAATATAACTCACTACAAAAGCAAACCGGCCTATTGATCGCAACAACAGCTCCCGCACCCGTCGTTAGCGTCTATGTAAAATTAATTAACGGGGTTGCTTTGTTCAATTCCTATAAATGTAACATGGGCTGTTAACATGTGCTGTAATCGAATGGTGAAACAGCCACCACAAAATAAACTCAGTCTTTCCTTACAATTCAATAATGGTCTACATAAATCGATGTAGTATCAAAATGAAATTTATAGCAAAGGGTTACTTGCATTATTAAAATAAATGTCCTTTCAAACAAAATAAGTACTTACGTGTTCTAAGCAACACTCAAACACGTCTTCACCCAAAGACACACATCAAAAAAAGCCCGGAATCCTTGCCGTTTCTTTACATCTGCCCACATTCCTGCAAACCCCCAATGAATTCCGTCCGGCCCTGCGGCCGCACCATATGTTTAAATACCAGAAACTAACCCTCTCAATACATTGTATTGTAAATATTATGCGATCCCAGGTACCGTAGATGTAAAACGAAAGCTTTTTAAAATATAGAAGCATTCGCTTGTATGAGATTATTCCACCACGGTCTATGCAGGCTTTGTAACCCGTACATATAATAATTCAACCACGGTTCGTGAAATATACAATTTTATGCTCAACAAAGCGATTGAAAATCGGGTTTTTACATTATTCTATGTTTGTTGTCTTTCCTCATAGGCGATGTTCTTTCTTATTTTACAGTTATATGCCCTATTTCTCCGACCTTCAATGGTTGTGAAGGGAGGTAAGCAGTCTGTGGCTGCCAAGTTCCCCCAACACTTAACCATTTGGCGATTTAATATATTTTCCAATTTATCTTTTCGCACAGTCAACATTAGTTGCAGGTATTTCGCAGCCATTAGGTTTTCTGTCTCAAAACTGGTTGGACACGTACTTGCACTTATTTATATTCTGAGCTAGCCTACATAGTGCCCTGAAATTCTCACACAGCATGTGTATTCAAGTTAATCTTCTTTGGGAATTAAACCACTCATAGTTTTTAAAATCAACTTTATTTACGTTTCGATCCATGACCTAGGATCGTTGTCAAAATAATAATAAAAACTTCAAGTTTGACATTTATGACATAAATTGAAGGTGACTTTGATTTATGGATGTTTGAAATATTTGGTTTGAGTATACTAAGCAAAAATTTTTAAAGTTTGACAATGATTGCCTTCAATTTGTGTTGCGACCTGGGATCGGCTTTCTTTAGGTAGCCAATACGCTTAACGTGAAATCAGCTGATTAATTTTTATTGGTGAATTTTATATAAATTCAATAACTTGGAATTCGAAAACATTTTTTAACATGTTTCTATTTATACAATTTAGAGGATGGTTATTAAAGAAGTGTGCTATTGCATTATTGAAAGGCTTAAGTAGTCGTTTTTTTTATATTTATTTTGAGGGGGAAAATTCATTATGATTTAAGTTACCTCTTTGGTAGATTTTAACATGGTACTGAGGCGACTCTATGGCGGGTTTACACTTGTCAGATACGAATGTTGTTCTATGAAGATTGTATATGGATCTGAGGCGACCCTATGGCGGGTTTACACTTGTCAGATAGATACCAATACTGTTCAACGGAGATTGTATATGGTTTTGAGGTAACCTTATTGTGGATCTATACTTGTCAGATACCAATGCTGTTTTACAAGGATTGTTAATATGCTTATTTTTATGTAATTAGTTATTTTATGTATAAATAGAAATCATGTGTGTAGGCTGTATTTCATGTTAATATTGCAAGGAAAACCCAGGAAAAACTTGCAATGCTAGCTAGATATTGTGGGCATTTGATTTTCATTTGTTATTTCTTTTAGTAATGGAATCCATTGTTTACTGAAAGTCACAGATTCGTTTGCAACTCAGTTATTTTTATGTAGGGTTATATAAGCAGCTACTTTGATTTTGCGTTTTTGGTGGTTTTCTTCTTTTTCTTCTTTTCTTCTTTTCTTCTTATCAGGGAGTATGTGTATTCAGCTCGTTCCCTTTCTATTGTTTTCTAATTTTATACCCTATTTTACCGAGATTCAGTGAAGGAGGTTAAGCAACCTGTGGCTACCAAGATCCCCCAACACTTAGACATTTGCCGAAATAATGGTTTTCCAGTAAATCCTTTCACACACTTAACATTATTCGAGAATATTGCCCAACCAATTCTTGTAGTTACTTATAATAATCATCATGTTTAAGCAAAGTTATCTTTTCGTCATTAGTTTATCCATCTTGGGATTGGTTGGATGCGTACCTCCATTGATTTCTATTCTGGGCTAGCCTACACATCTCCTGAAACCTCTACAGCCTACATCTTTTACTATCTGTGTGCAGTAGTTTAATCTAGGTCTGCCTCTTCTTCTCTTTTTCCTATCTCTGCTTCTAATATATTCCACTATTCCCTCATGCCGTAGTATGTGGCCTATCATCCTATCTCTCCTATTTTTACCGTTTTCTTTCTTCCCTACCATTTTAGTACCTCTTCGTTCTTAACTTTGTCTGTCCATGATATCTTCATCATACGCCTGTAACACCACATTTCAAAGGCTTCTACCTTTTCTTGTCCGCTTCTCCTACTGTCCAGGCTTCACAGCCATACAGTGCTGTGCTCCACACATATGTTTTAAGCAATCTTTTCCTTGTTTCTGTTTGTGGTCTTTGATCACAGTAGTTGCTTTTTCTTGTTAAATGTAGCACGACCTTGTGCTAATCTTTGTTTTATATCTTTTGTGCTTTTCTCATCTTGCGTTATTTGGCTTCCTAGGTAGCAGAAATCCTTAACCTCTTGTAAGTTCGTGTTAAATACTTGTATTCTTGTTTTGATTTATTTTCCCCACCTTTGCAAACTAGAACTTTAGTTTTAGTTTTGTTAATTTTCATACCGTATCTCTCTGTTAGAACCGTTTCCATTTCATTAAGAGCAGCTTCTAACTCTTCCTTGCTAGACGCTAATACCGCTATATCATCTGCAAATCTAAGCATATAAATTTTTGTCCCTGCATAGTAATTCCAAATGTCTTCCTGCATTTGACAGTATTCATTGCCTCTTCTATGTACAAGTTAAAAATCAATGGGGATAGGGCACATCCCTGTCTCACCCCTTTCCTAATGTTTACTTCTCTACGTTCCTGCTCTAATTCTATTACTGCTGTTTGCTCTTTGTATAAGCTATGTACTATTCGTCTATCCCTATAACTCATTCCAATCTTTTTGAGTATTTCAAACATTTTTTTCCAATTTACATTGTCGAATGCTTTTTCCAGATCTACAAACCCTATATATTCTTGCTATCTACTCACTTTCTCTACGTTTTCTATAATGACGTTTCCTTGCGTGTCCCTTATATTTTTGCTATATGGTTTTATATCCCTAAAATTCATTCTAATTAATTTGTATGCTTCGTCTGTCTTTCCTATTTTCATCTTAGTTTGTACTTCTTTGCACTTTTCATCAATCCATTGTTCTTTAGCTTTTCTGCATTTTCGAATAATTTCCCATTTTATGACTTTGTATCTCTGTTTTCCTGTTTCGTCTGATTTATTTTTGTATTTTCGTCTTTCTTCTATTAAATTCACGATATCCTTTGTTATCCATGGTTTCTTATTTTCTTTTTGTGGCTGCCATGTCTAGGCTGGATTTAATGTTATTCCATTCTGTTTCTACTTCCTTAGTTTCAGATATTTTCTCGATATCATTCAGCAATTCATTTGACTTTTTTTCGAATCTTACTTGAATATCTTTATCTTTTAGTTTCTCTAAGTCCAAGTGCCTTTTTCCGTTCCTTTTTTTCAGATTTTTAAATTTAAGTGCGGCCTTCATAATTACGATGTTGTGGTGAGTATCTATATCTGCTTCTGGGTAGCTTCTACAGTCTTTTACTTGGTTCCTAAACCGTTGTCTAACAAGAATGTAATCTATTTGATATCTTCCTATATCTCCTGGCATCTTCCACGTATATCGTCTTCTAGCATGATGTTGAAATAATGTGTTTGTGATGATTAAATTGTTCTTGTCGCAAAATTCTACCAGCCTATTTCCCCTGTCGTTTCTTGTGCCTAAACCAAATAAACCTACTACCACTCCTTCCCTACCCTCACCTACCACAGCATTAAAATCCCCCGTAATTATTAAATTTTTTTCATGTCTTTTTACGTATCTTAATATGTCTTCGATATCTTTGTAGATGGCTTCTACCTCTTCGTCACTGTAGCTAGAGGTGGGCATGTATACTTGTATTTTTACTGTGTTTACTGGTTTAGATTCTAATCTAACCATGAGTACTCTTTCGTTCTTTTGTAAGTAATTTTCTACACAGTATCCTATCTTTTTCGCATAACTATCCCCACACCCAAATTTCCGTCCTCTGCTCCTGTATGAATTACCCTGAAGTCTCCACTCCAAAATCCCCGCCTCTGGCCACCGAACTTCGCTGATCCCTACTATGTCTAGTGATAACCTATTCATTTCGATTTTTAGGTTCTCTAGCTTACTTACTTGCTTCATACTTCTAACATTCCACGCTCCGACTCGCAGAATGTTCCCGACTCTTATTTTTAACTTTCCGATCGCATCCTCCAAGTAGTTCCCTCCGGAGATCCGAATGGGGACTATTTTAACTCCGGAATCTTTTACCCCAGAGAATGCCATCATGTTTGTTACAATTTAAGTACGCTGTGTACTTGGGAGGCGGCTCCGTGGCGTAGTGGTATGTGTGTGACTACTACGCCCAAGGTCGTGGGTTTGAATCCCGACACAGTCCGCTTGAAAAATGTTAGGCAAGCATTTTTCACAAAAATACACCCTCGTTCGGATGAGAGGTAAAATGGAGGTCCCGTGTGTGAGTGTTGTCATGCACGTTAAAGATCCCTACCTTGCTTGAAACAGCAAGGGTTCGGCAAAATTCAAAATTTTCCAGGTAAAAAAAAACTTGCTTCCTGGCCAATGTAGTACCTTCGGGTGGAGCATTGGAAAAATCACAATGTAATGTGTACTTGGGAGATAATGTGGTGGTTACCCGTTGCCTTCCACATCACGGTAGTGTGTCTTAGACTGCCATACCGACCCCTATGGTCTCTGCCAATCTAAGTACCGAAAGAGCCGCTGCCCTCGTTCGGGGACCTGTCTTAGTCTGGTTCCTCACTAACGACCCTACTACTTTGGTTGGATCTGCAGTTTGGCTCTTTAGCTCATTAGAACACGCAAGCCATTTTACCTGTTCTAGTAATTTAGAACTTCGGCAAGGTGCAGGTCCATTCGAAATGGAGAAATCACTAAAAATTCTAATAATCTAAACAAAGATGATCGCTACTACCTTTCCCCCATTTGGAAAACAAGCCTATGTTCACAACAGCGGAACCGTGACATTCACTGATCCGCTACGGCACTCCTCTCTATTAATGATTGCTCATGCATCAAGTTCTCGCTCTATTTAAACTACCACATTCGCTACTTTTAACTAATTACTTTGCCACAAGACACCTTTTGGCTTAAATGGGCTAGTGAGTCTGCTAGTTCAGAAGTAACTCTACATACTCTTTATATACTTTAACTTGTCTACTTTATTACCATTCTTATCTTTATTATTATTTTTATTACTTATTTGCTCTTGTCTTGATGAAGCCCTCTACAAAAGTGGGCGAAACGTCGACCTTAGTTTATAAAATGACACGGTCCCAACTCGGAACCATAAATATTTATAATGACTCCGGCCGTGAAAGCCTTTGACAATAAAAGAACTTGGTTATTAGTAATAATGTGAACAATAACATCAATGACAATTACGTCAAAATACAAATTGCATTGATATAGGTTTGTTTTAGTTTTTCATGGGTGGTCTAACAATAAAAACAAAAACCTTAATATTCTGGTCATTTGCAAGAATAACTCCATCATGTGCTATATCAGAAAAATCGGCTAAACATTAGCTATTAAACAGGCAAATAACCAGCTATGCTTGTCATTTAAAAAAAAATTTAGGTAATGTACAGTGTGTCCCAAATTGGATGTATTAAATGGGTAACTTAGTGTTGTTTTTAAAGATACAATCAAACTGTGTGCGCAGTCATGAGCCAACTTTTTGAGATCAATTCAATGGTGAAATCACAAATGTGCGATCTTCTTTTGTTTTCGAGTTATAGCCAAAAATTCATATTTTTAACAATTCTATTAATTCGTATAACTCGTTTGCTTGCAAAAACATCCAAAAATACTGTAGAAGTCTTTTATGCAGTTTTTTACGTAGAATACAGTGGCGCACGCAAATATTTAATATTTATAACACTTTTGAGATTATAATATAAACTTGCATTTTTAAAAAAGGAAACCACAATTGGTTGCCGCTTTATTTAATATATCTTTTCAAATGGCTGATTTATTCCACGTTTTTGGTATAATAAAATAATTTATTATATTGGTAATAAATAGTTGGCCACGAAACATAAGGTAAACAAAAAACGACAATTGTTTTGTATAACAAACGTCAACGAGCTTCAATCATATCTATTGCATATGCAATAAATTGTATTGTTAGTGTGTAAGTAAGTGAAGCATCAGTCTGTTACTAAATGGCAAAATTTGAGAATTACGAAAAATACGATATGCTAGTTGCATTTATTGAGTCTGCGAGAATTCCTCTATCAGCAAAAACTTTATATTTTAACAGGTAATTGTGTAACTAATAGCAAATAATATTACTATGTTGTTTGTAAATAATACAGGTATCCTGAAAGACGACAACCAAATATTAACATGTTTAAAAGGTTAGATAATAATTTACAACAGTGTGGCTGTTTTGACAAACCTAGAACGAAACAGTATGCAGTTTTTAATCAAGAGCCAACTACAGGTTGCAACCATAGCATGTGTGGAAACGAACTCAAAACATCATGTAGGAAAACTGAAAGGGAATGGGATGTTTCTAAATCAGCAGCTTCAAGAATATTGAAGCATAATAAATATCGACCCTATAAAATTAAAATTATACCTAGTTTGTTTCCGGATGATTTTCAAAAAAGAAGGCGATTTTGTCAATGGTATCTTCGTAAATGTGCTGCTACTAACAATTTTGGAAATAACATTATATGGTCTAATGAAATACATCTGAGTAGTGTTGGTATCTTCAACAGACACAACAATCGACACTGGTCTAATGAAAATGCCTATCAAACATATGCGAGGCATCAACAAAGCCGTTTTGGTTTGAATATTTGTTGCTATATTGTTGGTGGCAAATTTCAATACCATATTTTTGAAAACAATCTTTCAGCTGGTCGCTATATTGAAATTTTGGATACCAACTTGCACGAATTACTGGAGGACATGCCTCTTGAAAAAACACAAAAAGTGTGGTTCCAACAAGATGGTGCACCCCCACACAATGCTATAATTATTCGTGATTATTTAAATAGAGAATATCCCAATAAATGGATGGGTATGTTTGGACCTGTTCAGTGGCCACCTAGATCTCCTGACTTGTCGATATTGGCCTATATCTTGTGGAATTTTTTGAAAGAAGAAATCTATAAAATCCAGCACCATAGTATTGAAGAGTTGTGAAATTCAATTAATGCAGCATTTCGTAAAGTTAAGGCGGTTCATTTATTAAATTCTATTAAATCTTTAATAAAACGATGCGAACTTTGTTTAAGAGAGAATGGAGGCCAATTTGAACAATATCTCTGAAACACCCATTTCCCTTTCAATTTTCCTACATGATGTTCTTGGGTTCGTTCCCACACATGCTATGGTTGCATCCAGTAGTTGGCTCTTGATTAAAAACTGCATACTGTTTCGTTCTAGGTTTGTCAAAACAGCCAAACTGTTGTAAATTATTATCTAACCTTTTAAACATGTTAATATTAGGTTCTTGTCTTTCAGGGTTTCTGTATTATTTACAAACGACATAGTAATATTATTTGCCTTTAGTTACACAATTACCTGTTAAAATATAAAGTTTTTGTTGATAGAGGAATTCTTGCAGATTCAATAAATGCAACTAGCATATCGTATTTTTCGTAATTTTCAAATTTTGCCATTTAGTAACAGACTGATGCTTCACTTACTTACACACTAACAATACAATTTATTGTATATGCAATAGATATGATTGAAGCTCGTTGACGTTTGTTATACAAAACAATTGTCGTTTTTTGTTTACCTTATGTTTTGTGGCCAACTATTTATTACCAATATAATAAATTATTTTATTATACCAAAAACGTGGAATAAATCGTCCATTTGAAAAGATAATTATATTAAACTATATATTTTTGAAAAGCTGTCGAAAAGAGCTATTAAATAAAGCGGCAACCAATTGTGGTTTCCATTTTTAAAAATGCAAGTTTATATTATAACCTCAAAAGTGTTATAAATATTGAATATTTGCGTACGCCACTGTATTCTATGTAAAAAACTGTATAAAAGACTTCTACAGTATTTTTGGATGTTTTTGCAAACAAACGAGTTATACGAATTAATAGAATTGTTAAAAATATCCATTTTTGGCTATAACTCGAAAACAAAAGAAGATCGCTCATTTGTGATTTCACCATAGAATTGATCTAAAAAAGTTGGCCCGTGACTGGGCACACAGTTTTATTGTATCTTTAATAACAACTAAGTTACCCATTTAATACATCCAATTTGGGACACACTGTACATATCTATGACTAAAAAAAAATAAAAATTGTTTAACCACTTGCTCTTATTCAGCATAAAAATATCTGCAAGTTTTTTATTTACATTATTTCTCTAATGTCAATAATAAAGCTTACACATGGATTTGAAAAAAATTGCATTATTTAGTTTTTTCAAAATATCTAGATACCAGTGTTCTAAAACAGAAAAGATCATGCAGGACTAACAGACAAAGCTGTACTACTTTTCCCATTTGAGCAGACGGTTTCCAAGATGCCCATAGTAAAAATGAAAAAACTCACCCTGTAGATAATTCATGGAACAACAAAAAGACATCAGTTTGTTAGTTGATTTAAAAAACATTAATAACACTGTCATTTGACAAAAATGTTCTAAATCTAATTATGAATCATAATGATCTTTAACTTTACATCTCACTGAGTTGACAAATTTGTATTGTCGCAAAACTACAAGTTTATATTAAACTTGAGGGTGCCAATTTTTTATCAACCATTCTTAGATGTAATTACCAAATAACAAGTTTACAAAAAAGAAAGCTTGTGCACAAATTCCCATCATATGACTTGATTACCAAAAATACTACAAACCAATCCACGAATATTTAACAACTTGTTGTTACAGGCAGAAAAGCTACTAAGTATATCTTTATTAAGTTATAAAATGGGTAGGGGTGTCCTGTAAACAGAAATTAAAGAGTGTCACCGGAACTAGCTATCGGAAGGTCGTGGATGGTTTAGAGGGTTAAAATTTAGCAGAAGGGGGGCTAAATCAATATATAATATACAACAAAACAATTTGGCACTTACCTTTCATAAATATTGTGGCTTAACGACAATTGTCCAGTGTGCCGGATAAGTTGAAAGTGTCCAATGTTCATACAAGACCTTGAGAGACTTGTCATCTCAAGGAGGACAAATTGTTTATTTTAATTAATTCTCAACTTTTTGACTACTTAAGCAAATTTCATGATCAAAAGTATTAAAAAAATATTGACTTAATCAACGGACAAACAAAACTATTTAATCACCAGAGCAATAAACGTGAATCTCTTACATTAGGGAATTCATTGATTTTAATTTTTAATCCTATGGTTTATGGCCAAAATTTCCTAACAAAGTATGTTAACTAAAAATTCGCCATGCTAATTTAAATATAAAAATCTTACTTACTAAAAATCATAAATTGTTTGATTTCTTGAATTCCAATCCAAAACGGCTCTTAAAATGGGGGAGAATCTCGTTTGTTGCCCTTGCTATTCGCAACTACTCAATAATTCATTGGCACACGTACCCGGCAGAATCTTGCTGATAGCATAGCTTGTACTCACACGTACACAAGCTTTTTATTACACAATTTAGTATCACATTTGTTTTGCACAACTGTTGTTCTGTATTTGTTAAGCTTATAACCACAATCTTCAATTTGTGCATAAAAACTGGCGTTTATCCAACTGCTTGGGAGATTTTTAAAGTCTGTCCAGTATAATAAACAACTTCAGTAAAGTGTTTGAAATGGCCCTATACAACAGAATCCAATACATTTTTAGTAAACACCTAATAACTCAACAACATGGATTTGTAAGTGGTCGCTCCACTGTCACTAATTTATTTTGTATTTCGCAATTGATATGTCAATCTTTGGATGATATAATGCAGTTCGATGTAATTTATACACATTTTACTAAAGGGTTTGACCGCCTTGACCACACACTTCTCCTAAAAAAACTTCAAAGTTATGATATTCCTACTGATTTACTCATACTACTTAGGTCTTATTTTTCAAACAAACAACAATTTGTATTAACCAATAACTGTAAATCTAACATTATAAAGGTTACCTCCGGTGTTCCGCAAGGCTCTGTATTGGGACCACTACTCTTCAATATTTTTATTAATGATATAGTTGGCATACTTGATAACACTATACAGTGTCTCCACCTTAAACTATTCTTGAAAATTTCCAATATTGCTGATTGTTGGGTTCTACAATATAACCTAAATAAAATATTAATCTGGTGTGACAACAACTTACACTTGAATATCGAAAAATGCTTCAGTATGTCTTATAACTTAGCACAAAACACAATAGTATACTATTATACAATCAATAATATTGTTTTATTATGACCGCAAGTTATTCATGACCGAGGAGTGATATTTGATTCCAAACTAACATTCAATGAGCACATTAACCATGTTATTTCCAAGGGTTACAAAGCACTTGCTTTTATTATAAGAAACTGTCGAGACTTCAAAGTTAATACAACTATAGTACTTTACTCCGCATATGTGAGATCCAACCTAGAATATGCAGCAATAGTATGGGAACCGTATTATGAAAATCACATAACTTGTATTGAAGCTGTACAACGTCGGTTCTTAAAGTTTCTATCTTTTAAATCTAGTGGTATTTATCTTCCAATTCGATTTTCTCACACTCTACTTCTACAACAGTTCCAGTTTATATCACTCCGCAACCGAAGTAAGATTAATTTATTAACTTTTCTACATAAGCTCCACACTCAACAGCTTAACTGTGATGATATCGCACATATGTTAGAACGCAATAAATCTTGCCTATCTGTACGTAATCCTACTTACTTCTACTTAAAAACACCTAGAACCAATAGACTCAAGTTTTCACCATTACACAGAATGTGAACTGCATATGAAGATGTACGTGTGTGTAATTATTGATATAACAAGATGCTCAATCAAGGACCTAAAACAATTAAAATTTGAACAATAGAAGTGATTTTTTTACTCTTGCTTTAGTATTGTTAAATTGTTCTCTTAAATAAAGCAATAATACACAATTGGAGACATAAGGTTTTATATTACATAACTTTATCAATTCAATACAAAACAAAAGCATTGCCAATAAACTGTCATTTATTACACATTAGCACAGACCTACTACTAAAGATTACTGCACTTTTAATACAACTCTAATGTGCACACTCTGCTTCTTAATGTCTGTAGGTGCGTACTTAAGATATTTTAAAGTTGATATAAAACAACAAAACGCATGGGCGTATTATCGCATATTCCAACACCTACCCTTGTGATAAACACGACAAAAAATTCACAATAAAATATTTGAAACTAATGGCAAACACTCTGTAATAACTACTACCTTATTCATTAATATAATTTCAACGTAAATCTAAATTCTTCAAACTTATTACGGCCTAGTGGCTTTGTAAAAATATCAGCTGGATTGTAGTGGCCTTCAATTTCTATTACATTGATTACATTTTCAACTACTAAATCATGAACAAAGTGAAGTGCAACATCTATATTTTTGGATCTTTTCGAAAAATTCCCATTATTTGCCAACATACAAGTCCCACTATTATCTTCATAAATCTTTATATTAGTTAACAAACTGTTGTAAATACCAAAATCAGACAATAGATTTTTGACATGTAATGTTTCTTCTACAGCGTCCGCCAGAGCTACATATTCCGCATGAGTTGAAGAACATGAAACAGTTTTTTGTTTAATTGATTTCCAACTTACAACATTTCCAAATACTTTAACAAGAAAACCAGTAGTTGATTTACTATCATTCACGTCTCCAGCCCAGTCGGCATCAACATAATAATTAATTATATCGTTATCAGTATTTTTACCATAATTGTGTGACACATGACGTGTGTGATACAAATAAATTAAAATTCGCAAATCATGCCTAAAATGTATCTCATTACAACAATTTTGAAAACGGCTTAAATAATTTACCGAGAAGGCAACATCTGGTCTAGTACCTTGTGAAACATATAATAATGCACCAATTAAATTTTTATATTTTAAACTGTCATTGGGTTCACCACCTTCTAATTTCAAATTTGTTTCCATCGGAGTGTATTTTATGTTACTATTTAAGATACCATATTTTTACTGCAAGCCTTCAATAAATTTCATTTGACTTAAAGTCATTTGTTGGTTATTTTTATCATAATTAATATGAATACCAAAATATGATTTTACATTCCCAAAATTGGTCATATTAAAATGATTTGTAAAATTTTTTTTGATCAGTTCTATAGAATGCATGTTACTTCCACAGATAAGGATATCATCTACAAAAATAATACAAAAGAGATTCATCTTCATATTAGAATACAGACAAAGATCATGTTGACTACGTGTAAATCCAAGACTAACAATAAACTTACTAAAACATTCATACCAGGTTCTCGGAGATTCTTTCAGTCCATATAGTTATTTTTTTAAATTTATAAACCTTTCCTGCTTCAATTTCACACCCTTCTGGCTGTTCAACAAATATTTCAGATTTCACTTGACTATGTAGGAATGCAGTTTGTACATCCATCTAATGAATGTCATAGCCACGTTCCACACAAACACTTATTAATGTATGTACAGTTGATAACCTAGCACCAGGTGCGTACACATCCACCAATTCATTCTGTTCAAATCCTTTAACGACAAGTCTAGCTCTATACATGCCATAGGATTTTATTTTATACACCCATTTCACATTTAGCTCCTTTGTGTTTACAGGTCTGTCAACTAGCTCCCAAGTTTCTGAATCATTCAATGAATTAAATTCTTTTAACATTGCCTTTCGTCATTCCTCTTTCTCCTCTGATTCTATTGCTTCATCATACGTTTTGGGCTCACTCAAATTTACATAATTAGAATATAAGACATAATCGTTATAACGCACTGGTACCATTTTTTTTCCTTTCTGATCTACTTTTGACCTCTTCCATTTTCTCTTCTTTTCCTGATTAATTCTCACTATTCTCATCATTCAAACGAATACATTTAGTGCCTGATTCAACAAACCTCACATTTCTTGCCAATTGCACTTTCTTACAAACTACCACTGGTGAAAGTTTATAATGGTCGGTAAAACAGTTAACAACGTATTACACTTAGACGATGGTACATCTATATGGCGATAGATGGCTTTTAAAAGCCTGTAATACAGTTACCAAAATTCATAAGATACATCGCGCAAGCGCAATGGATAAAAAGCGATGCTACGCCCTGGCGGCCGGAAACGCAAACCCCTTTTACAGGTTTCGCGCGCCAATCACCATGACGTCATCGACAATTTATATTACGCCATAATCGGGAAAATTTACATAAAATTAGAACAATGAAAATTAGAGAATTTACTCACGTGATGAATCTGGTATCTGGCAGGAAGTCCTACGGTAGGCCTCGGCTCCGGTGCTGTTGGTAGAGCTCGGACATCGGGGTCGTGGGCTGCTCCAATGGCCTCGAGGTGCAGCAATTTTACCTACCTATGTAGGGAAAAGACAGGAACAGGTTAATTAGGAACGACAAACTAAGATAATCAAAGGAAATCTACATAGTAAGATAAGATATCACACCTCACACCCGGCACGACCGTTACACTTCAAGGTTCGGCAAAAAAAACACGATTCCGCTCGTCACCAAAAAAACTAGTCCCCACTCTTTGTCTACTATTGCCCTAACCCTCTAGGGATACGCACATTTGCGCAAACTCACTACTATTATATACGGAAGCACCGCCTAGTCTATTTAAAAAGTTCCCGCGTCTCGCGTATTTGAAAATTATGGCGGGAAAACTTCCGTACATTAAAAACTAAAACAATGTTTAAGTGACCCTTGGCACGTAACAACTTTACCATTGACCAAGATCCTATTACCTTGATCAAAATACCCTACTAATTTTCCTTTTATTGATTTATCATCTGATGTAGTTCTTTTTCATCAGGTATTCTAACAAAAACATCACTTCCATACATTTGCATATTTTTCACACTCGGTTTACGACTAAAAAATATTTCATACGGTGTCTTTTTCTCAAAAGTTGAACTATTTTTTAATCTGTTTCCTATAAAATAGGCAGCTAAAACAATTTCTGGCCAGTGTTTTTTTTCTAGGTTAGCTTCCTTTCTTAAGCATCGTACACGGTTCATAATTCATGATTATATGACACGCATGGCACAATTTGAAAACCTTCCCTTTTTGCCACATCATAATAATTTTGATTCAGATACTCCTTTCCATTACCACACCTCAAATCTAATAAAGGACCTGATGCATAATTTTTAAGGACATTGAAATATTCCATAAAGCAATCAAACACATAAGACTTGTTTTTAATACAGAATACTCTTGCAACTCTCGAGTTATCATCGATAAAACTAACAAAATATTTTTCAAAATTAAAACCTTCCTCATCCATAAACTTTACATATGTATGAACTATTTGACCACAGTAGTCAGCACGTCTTCTTCTTTAATCGTTGTAGGACAAACGTCATTTTCAATAACAGCAATACACTTTTTATATTTTAATAAAAACATGAACCCTCGTCTCCACTGGTCGTACTTTGACCCCTTTGTAAGCTTTTCAATAACAACGTCGTTATTACCCATTATTTATTAGCGTAAATTTTACTTTCAATTCCTGTTTTAACAGATCCTTTACTTGTTTAAGGTTATGTTCCTCGTGCACATCGTATATTTTTTTATAACCACCAACACGGTTTTGTTTTCTAACAAACTACAATTAACCACGGTTTCTGCTACCATGTTAAATTGTTCTTTTTAATAAAGCAATAATACACAATTGAAGACATAAGGTTTTATATTACATAACTTTATCAATTCAATACAAAACAAAAGCATTGCCAATAAACTGTCATTTATTACACATTATTACAGACCTACTAATAAAGATAACTGAACTTTTAATACAACTCTGATGCACACACTCTGCTTCTTAATGTCTGTAGGTGCATACTTAAGATATTATAAAGTTAATATAAAACAACAAAACACATGGGCGTATTATCGCATATTCCAACAAGTATTAATTGTGAGATTCTGTACTCTTTTTATTTGTGTTTATAGGTTCTCTTTTTTCTTTTCTATTACTTAATTTTAGTTGTATTTTAATTTTATTTTGTTGTATTTCTGTTCAAATATGGGCATTTGTCTTTTGAACATGTAAATAAATAAATAAATAAATCCACGAACACACAGGCTTACCCTCGCGAACTGGATGAGTTAACTGCTCCTTCCCACTTTTAATAACATGATACTAAGTTTGATATTACATCTGCTATGCCAAAGAACGTTACCTGGGAACTTTTCTATCTACTTTTCTTTATAAGTTTGGAAAACGGAAAACCCCATTGTAATCTCTCTTTTTTGCATAAAACCCTAAATTATATATCAACCCTACTCTTAACCATTATTTACGTCATATTTCTGTTAACCAATGACCATTAATAGAACATCCTAAAAACAAGATTTCAAAAAATAAATTACATCCCTTTTAAGGTGAGTCCCACGGATAGCAATTATTTTTAAAGGTATAAACATGTTGTAAATTCTTGGATTTTTAGATACTGAAATTGTTGACCCTATTTATTGGCGACAGTTGTCTGCCATTGACAAAAGACTGGATAACCTAAACCCAGCCAAAATGGAATTCAATACAATGGTTGTCCCCAGACTACTTAAAATGACTTGCAATCTTGGAACAAATCAAATTGAAAAATAGTTAGGCTATTTGTAATGTTTCGCTTTCTATAAACTCTGTCACTCACTGAAGTATTAAGAAAATAAAATTTTACAAACTGAAAATTGCTTCTCTCTGTTTAAGTTAAAACGTAAGATTCTATTTAAATTTATCAGATTCGTTGATCTATATACCACATAAGTTTTTAAAGGGTATTGTATTGTGTTTGCAAAGGTAGGACATTTCAATTATTATGGCAGCTGCTGAAATTTATAATATTTAAGCGTAAAGCTATTTCTAAACATGATGACTTTATTATGAGGGATGTTTATTAAAATATAACCGTAATTTATCATGGAACTATGTATATAAGTAATACAAGATAATGAAATTCAATTAAATAATCTGTTAATACGTTAACATTTCAATATAATGTTACACTGTCCTTGATTCAAATACAAGTAAAGACATCACTATCCTTATCAGGAACCCTCATTATAGTTGTTTATTCGTAACATTTCAACAAGCATAATTTGGTTGTCTTAATAATTTATGCTAATAGAAAAGTGCAAATAGCTTTAATTGAAATCCATGGTTAAAATGGTTTTTCCCAAATTCAACTTCAATATTTGAATTGTTTTGATACTTTAACAATACAATAATTTAATGGTATAATGGTTTAATAGTAGAACCCTAAAATAGTGAAAAAGTCGCACTAAAAAAGATTTTGTAAAAGCTAAGAATACCAACTGCCGTTTTTCTTACCTGTTCACTAAACACATTACACAAAGACTAAGGTTTGTTTTTCATTGCGAATCTTAAATCGGCCTTCGAGAGTGAGATCTTCCACATCTTGTTTGCTTGACAATCTGAAAGCCACTCATTGTGATTGATATTTTCTCTTGGTTTAGCCACTTACGGAAACTGTTCGGAACAATACGCCACCTGTTTATTGAGATTAAACTGGGAATTTGAACATCGTAGTTTGATAATTTAATCATCAAACAATATTTTTATAAAATTTAATTTATTTTTGTAATGTAACTTCTTCACAAAAAAAATATACGAAAACAACCACTTGACTTGAATTTCTAACAACGTTTCTTTGATAATTTTAATTACACTTAATATAGCTATTTATTTAGGAGGATTTGTGGATTTAAAAAATGTAGCCATATAGGTATTCGAGGATTATACTTTAAAAACAAAATGCTTCAATGGATGTAAGTGATAGTAACAACACTACCATAATACAAATAATTTTTGCGATATTTGCAAATCTTAGTTATTTCTTACAGCTTACGTGTCTGGTAGCATTTTTGTGAAGCTAACTTACTTTGCACTTAATGGCCTTCCAGGAGCGGTTGGGTAGAAGTGTGCATATTATTAACAGCATTCTTACCATACATTTTTACATTCTCAATATTTTTAACTAGTTTTCTATTATGTGATAGAGCGCACTAAATTTTGCCATCAGTACTTCATGCTTTGTTTTTACCAACTGAAGATTGTACTTATTTCACCAACAAAAATTTTTTTGTGGTAAGAGACTATATTATCACTAAACACATGCCTTTTAGTTTGCCTTTGTTTACCCATATCAAACTCCTATATCGCTATGAGCAGAAATTTATTAGGGCTTGTCTTAGCTGGAGTTAATTATTTACCAGTTTTCCTAGTCTATAGATCCTATCAATCATTATTTTTGAAGTAAATTTTTTTTATTTTCACCGATTTCTCAAATATATTTATCAATATTTGCTCAAGATTTTCATCCTTTTTTTCTAATACGCCGTGTATGATCAATGAATTTCGTCTTCCATACTATTTGAAGTTTTAAATTTTGTTGCTTGTATTATGTATTAGACTCCAATGTAGCAACTATACTCATCGTTCTTACACTTTAAAAGTTCATAAATACAACTCCACAAGCGCGGTTTACTAGACACAACGGCAGTTGGTAACGCTAATCTTTGTACAGATTTTGGCGCGCCATCTGTCAATGACGTCACACAATGCACAAATTAAATGCGCAATTACGCAATAAATAAATGTTCGAAATGCAGTATAACAATCAAGGCACTTACCTAAATAGGTACAGCTTCCTTCCGGTTAAATATAGATGTCGTCAGCACGTCCATCAGGGCTGCTGATGGCCCCTTTTAAGGCAATTACGGAGGGTACGCCTTCCAAATGGCTGGAGCCCCCTTTAAGATAGTTTACAGATGGTGACTGCTCCGGTGCTGTTGGCGGAGCATGGCCTCCAATTTGTTCCCGGGGTCGTGGACTCGGCGGCTTCAAATTGTCTCCTACCTATGTAGGGAATGAACAAGTAAAACCAGGTATAAGGGGCGACAAACAGATAAGCAAGGCAAGGAAATCTACATAGATAAAGATAAAGGCACGATACGATACCTAAACAAAACCGCTCTTCACGAAGGTCAGAGGCAAAAAGCCACGTTACAGAGCCCATCGGAAAAAAACCCCGCTTTTCTGTCCTTTCACGCGTCGGCGCGAAATTATTCGTCCAACCCATTTTTGACGTGACGGAAATACGCGCACCGAGTCTTTTGAATTTAAGGCGCAAAAACACCCGCACATCAAAGCTAAAACTAAAGAAATGTTTAGTGCCAATTTGGCACGTAACATCGTAAGAGTTCTAAATTTCATAAAATCAGATTCAAGGTTACCAACACTATGACTACCTAAATTCCACATGCACACTAAAG
The DNA here is from genome assembly GCA_036346225.1 of Platerodrilus igneus. Lineage (NCBI taxonomy): Eukaryota > Metazoa > Arthropoda > Insecta > Coleoptera > Lycidae > Platerodrilus > Platerodrilus igneus. Next base: position 20,509 of record JARFIW010001778.1, on the reverse strand, counting down.
TTTTGTTTCAAAGTTATGTATTTGAAGTATCCAATCTTTTTTGTAATTTAGCTATAGTATAACATTTTTTTCTTTTACTCTTGGGGTTTAAATAGTTAGAGGTTATTTTTATATCCCCAAATGTGACCAGTAACCTTTAAGGAAGGATTCCCTTAAAATGATGGAACGCAATTATCTTCCGACTATGCTAGGGGTCTATTCCTTGGGCAGAGCTTATGAGGATTGGTCGTGGTTCTTTTTACAAAACATTATTTTATTACTAGGGCTAGATTCTCAACAAAACAGGGGTTTAAACAGGGCGCCGCCAAGTCTGTAATTTTAAACACGGGGTTTCCTTAAGGGGAACTTGGGCGTCCTTAACGAGGAATACCGTATTAACTGCTGACACAGGAGCTGTAAAGAAAATTTAATTAAACATACTAAAATGAGGACACAAGAAGTTTTCTCTTGCTACCTCATCTAAAAAAAAACAACAAAGATTAATCAGGCAACAATAATATGAACATAGGTTTTGTTCTTTAAATACTGAAAAGGCTATTAAAGCGCCTTATTAAATTGGGTTTACCACTTTACTCTATTTGGTCTTATTCTTAGTCACCTTACTTCTGAACGTACTTGTTCAGAATAAAACAATTAATTAAGAAAATTAAATGTTGTTTCTTTAATTAAAAATGGTACTTTCATAAAAATTGTAGATATAAAATTTATGTTTAAGAAAAGATAATACAAGCTTCATCTACTCATAAGGTAGAATTATATATACAAAGAAATATATCAAGACTTCAAATGTTACTTTAGTTACAAAAATCTAATTTGAATTTATACCAGAAATGTCAGATCTGCTTTTTCTGTTTACACTTTATAAAACTTTAACTACTTCTCTATTAATTCATTATTTAAAAATCGTAAGTGAAATCATGCGTAAATGAAACATCAATAAGAACTCTTTAAGTTCACATTATTTTATAAAATTTAATAACTGTAATTATATTGAACTAATATTGTCAACAAAAATTTACTAAGGTCCTTTTTAATATGCGAAATGGATTTGTCAAAATAGATAGTTACAAAAATATCTTCTGAAGCAGCCTGGTATTAAAGATCGCCAAATATTAGACATGATGCAAGAATAATTTAATCTCTTACCTTGGCTCTGCAGGTGTTCTTTATATGTTGTCGTCACAACATTTTTGGGCAGGTGTTTATACATACATTTTCAGAAAACAAGTGACGTCAAATCTACATGTTCCACAGAATAGGAACAGCTGCGTGACCCTTGGACTGGACCATGCTAACTTCCATGCGTTTTTGTTATATGCACGAACTGGACCAACAAAATTCCAATACTTTCAAAAGCGTCTTCGGACTTCATTTATAAACCATAAAAATTTCTACCTACTTTGTAGGACGTTTCTTTTAATTCCAACTTATTGCTTTTCCATAACATAACACAAAATCCAACTATCCATCGTACGGTTGAAGGACGTTCAAGTAGAATTTTATCTTCTATTAAACTCAGCCTACTTGCTGCTTTAGTTTTGTAAAACCAGATAATACAAAACGACTTCTTAAAGTTGTTAATTATAATATAAAAATCTAGTTGACGAATTCTACGAAGCGTTGAAAAACATATCTTATCGTACTTTTACGAAATCATTAAAGAATGTCCAAAGAATTATTAAATGAGTTTGTCTCAGTAATTATCGAAACGAAGTTATTTATTAGAAGTCATTTAAAATCGACTTTTAAACGGAACGTTATAACAAAAATATTGAAGATTATTAAAAATAAAATTACGTAGAGTGTAATTATGAGAAGGGAAATTTATCAAAGAACATCTTCTATAAGTTAAATTATCAAAAGAGCAATTACTAAAAGAAAAGATAAGACCGCTACAACAAATTATTTAGTTGATCTAATTAATTATTATTTTAATTCTTACCATTGTTAAAATCACAAAGCCTAGTGTTTTAGCGCACTAGGGCTGTACTCCGCACAAAAAGCTAGGCGCAAGTTACACACCAGAACCTTTAGTGGTTCCATTATTTTCTCTACGAGAGCTCTGGCAAAAGTAAGTGCAAACGTGCTATGCACTAAACTGGAAAGGTGTTTGGCCTTGATAATAGTTGTATTAACTTTCTGCGCCTGATGTTAGCAACCAAACTAACATTTCTGTATGGCAGTTAGCACATACATTATCGATACTTGTTTGTTTTAAAAATGGTTCGCATGATTTAATGACTTTACTTGAGTTATTAGAACTAAAATTCGTTGATATAGTGCAGCGGTCAAAAAAACTGTTACAATAGTTTTATTTAAATTGCTTAGATTCCTGTACATAAAACTAGAAATGAAATATCTACCGTAACTGAAACCAAATACAGTTTACTATAACAATAACAGGTTCGTTGTTGATAAATTGCATAAATGAATATAAATCATTAATGCTTCCTCGTAATTTTTGTAAATTTTTAACATTCATAGCACATAATTAGCAGCCTATTGATTGCTCAATAACCACTTTCACAACGAGAATCTGATTAAAATTAATTACACTATATTCCACTAATTTTAACATACAATTGTGCACGATTTCAATTTGGTGTTTACTCGACCATGCTCACTACTCTGTCTGATAAGAGACAGCCACAGTCCAGTTATCATTTATTATCATATATGCTTTAAAGCAGGATGTTTTTCTTTTCTTGTTTAAGATGTTTTTAAATAATATTTTTAGGGGATTACCGGCACAAGCAACAAACGTAGCTGCACAACCTGTAGGATTTGCTGCAGGAATTAAAGCTGCCCACGAAAGGATACAAGCTGTTTTCCAAAACCCAAATGTACAACCCATGCCAGTAGTTGCTATTGAAAATTTCTTATTGGAGGTTGGCGAGGATAAGTAAGTTAAGTGGTCATTATTCGGTTCTCAATATTTATTTGCAGGTGGTATGATTTGGGAGTAATTTTACTAAACGATCCTGCTAAACAAATTGTGTTAGAAACTTTTACACAAATGACTCCAGTTCCTACAGCTGTCGTAGCACTAGCAATAGAGGACACCCCTGAAGATTATCCATTAAAATGGTCTGGTTACTCAGTTACGATTGGGAGTTTGATGGCTAAAAATTTAGGTGTAAGTCATACGGAGTGGCATTATGCACTAACTGGTGTTTCAAGAAGAACTATGATTCTATCAGCTGCAAAAGCACTTGCAGCATTGTATAAAGCATTATTGGTTCCACCAGTATAAATGGCTGTAGGTACTTTTTGCATGTGATAACTAATTACTACTTGAACAAGTAGTCTTAATAGAGTATTTTAGATCTTGTTTGAAAATATTACATCAATTTGATTTTAATTATTTATTTTAAAACTTGGCTGTATGTATAACATACAACAAACTAATAATTATATAAATAGATTATATGATATATGTTTTTATATTATTGTTTAATTGATTGCCCGTTTTTATGTCCAAAAATTAAAACCAAATAGCCTCAGGTGACCAAATTATGATGTGCATTATTAAATAACATCATGGGTAATTATATGTGTGTTGTGTGTGTGCCTATATATATATATATATATATATATATATATATATATATATATATATAATTGTTGTGATTCTCCATCATTCGGGAACTAAGGTTTTCGAATCGAGCCCCAGCGTTGGGCCGTCAAGATTTGCTGTGAAACCTACAAAAAGCCTCACCAGAGTAAAAAAAAATATTTGAGCCTCTCGAATTAGGCACCAAGATTTGCTGTGAATCTCGCCCTTTTGAATTTCTTCTGATAATCGCCTCTTTACTCTTTCTGCCTCGGCTGCTCACCTAGTTAAAAACTTTCATCCTCATTCATAAAAACAAACACATTCCTACCACAAACATCAACGTTAACTCTATTTACATCAATATTCATAATACATTAAAATTTCAAAATTAAATTTCAGCATAAATTTCAGTATCATAAAATTTCAAGTTTAAATTTGTCATCATTTTTAATTTGCATCCAGAATTAAAGTCCTGGTAGGATGCATACTAATTAAGTTACAATATGTGCAGACCTAAGTCTGAATAAAAGGGAGCATCTCCCACCCCTTTACGTTAATTAAACAGGTTAGTCTAATTGAGCTCAGAGACGGACCCAAATTTTCATCATAATCCAAAACATAAACCTGATAAATACTCCTTTCTACTTATACAAGAATATTTTCACTAAAAATTTGTTGTTTATACAAATTTACTACTGTCCATTTTTTATCAAACAAATTATAAAGATATTTAACACACCAAAACATCTACGATCGAAAAAATACATAATTTACCAGAAGGTTACTGCACTCGTGACTTCAATGTACATCGGACTTGCTCATCCCACCATTCCAGCTGGTTTATGTTTACCGCTTCAGATTCTGAATGCTTTTAAACTTTTACTACCCCACCATTCGTCTGAATTGGTTCAGGACTTCTCAGGAACTCATCTATGTATATCTAAATCTTGTTTTGTGGATCCAATCACGTTTACGAATAACATTTGATTATTAACACCCCCGAAAAATAGCACTGAAATTCATAATTCTTTCCCGCTATACCCAAAACTGCCTACTTTTGTTTATTCATTTATCGTTACAAATTTGGATAATTGGTACAGTAATACTCGCAAATATAACTAGACTTTATTACCTTGTATCTTCTTTTCTAAGTGCACTAATGCATAATTTGTATCGTAGCACGTATTTTGCTTGAAGTATGGTATCACATCAAAAAATAAAGAGCAAAACTGTTTAAAGTATTGAATAAAAATCGAAAATCTAAGAGCCAAACTGTTCAAAGTATTGAATAAAAATCGAAAATCTAAGAGAGCAAAACTCATATTAACACGAGTTTATATAACAGTATTGAATAAAAATCGAAAATCTAAGAGCCAAACTGTTCAAAGTATTGAATAAAAATCGAAAATCTAAGAGAGCAAAACTCATATTAACACGAGTTTATATAACAGCCCGCTTACACGTCGGATTTGTCCCTCAACGGACAATTGTTAGAATTTCGCATTCTCTGTTCCCTTTCGACCGTCCGGCACAGCGATTCTATTAAATTTGCACACGCGCCAGTTGAAAATCTAAGAAATTTTCACACGCGTCGCGCCGCGTCTGCGAACAATTAATTAATTTTGTATAGAAATTGTTGTTTCTACATGTCATATCTGCCTCTTATTTCAACCAATCGCAAACCCAGTGACGTTGCTCAAATCCCGCCTTTTATTATTCGTATCTCTGCCTTGCGCGTTTTATCCGTCTCTTTCTACCCTGGTCTGAGTGGTACAAATCGATATTTTTTACTGTCGGTTATTTGAAATCCACGTGGACTCGCGACGTGACTTACTTGAGTAAAATAACCAAACATCCGGCCGTTTCCAATATACGTAGAATCTGCATGTTTATCAGCTCGAATTTATTAGAATTTGACATTTAAAAGTTTGCAGGTGTGCGCTTTTAATGAATGTTTTAAATATAATTCTCCGAGCTTTGTTTTCATGGTATTTTAACCTTGGATTTTCACAGGCTTTTGTGCTTATTATATATTACTAATGGTTCAATTAACTCCAATTAAAATAATAATGAATGGCATTGACTTCTACCCTTTAATTTTTAGCGAATACTAATTAAATATTAATTATTATCTGTACACTATGTTTAATACCCGTTACTTAAAAATTGAATTAATTAATATAAATTTTGCACGTAATTTCTATTTGTTTTAGTACTTGGAACAATTAAATTACATACAAGTTGAGCATTTTAATTCTGCTCCTTTTTATAGAAAGCGTCTAGTGAATAATTTAAATCCCTTATTTTTAATGAAACGAATAAATTTTTATGCTCCACGGTTTTTTTAATAACGCGTATTATCTATTAAAATTCTATACAAGCCCTACCTTCTAATTGAATGATTTAAATCTTCACAGTAGGCCTTTAATTACGCGTACTTTTTCCCAAAGCTTCCTTATACACGGTGATTAAAATTATTTGATGTCGTTAATTAATTTTCTACCCTGGTCTAAATTTGAGTAATATATATATATATATATATATATATATATATATATTATAGTGGTTTTAAAGGGTTAATAAAAATAAACGAAGCAATTTCAAAACACCGTGTATAAAGAAACAACCAGAAATTACGTGCGAAATTTATATTTGTTAGTTCAATTTTAAGTAACAAGTATTAATCAAATTGTACAAATAAATATTAAAATTTAATAGCTTTGCAAAAGAAATAAAATGTTAGAAGCCAATGCCATTAATTTATTAATTTAATTTAATTTACTTAAACGGTTAGTGACGTATAATATGCATAAAAGCGTGTAAAGGTCAATAATACCAAGGTGAGACGCGTTGCTAACAAACAAATATATCAGTAGGGTTGAAATACGGTGAAATCCAACTCTTAGAATTGTATTTAAAACGTTCATTATGATTGAACATCTGCGTTGTTTGGAAATGTCAAGTTCTAATTATTTTGTGTAGATAAACATGAAGATTCTACGTATATTGTAAACGGTCGCATGCGTTCGTAGTAAATACTAACGAGGGGTTATTTAAATCACGTAAGAAATCCACGTGGGTTTCGATAGCAGATGGTCAAGAATATCGATTTTCTACCACTCAAACCAGGTTAGAAAGAGACGTAGAAAACGCATAAGCAGGAGACAACGATAGTATAGGAGGGACTTGTAGGACGTCAGTAAATATACGATTGGTCGATATAGTTAGTTTGACTTGAAACAAACACGAGGATAGTGTAGCATAGTTTTCAGAGAATATCATAACGACGCGCTGAAATTCGCGGACTTAGAAAACGGTTGAGCTCGAAATTTTAAGAAAGTGTTGTTGTAGACGGGGGATTTCGAATGAAACGCGGCCAGGAGGTGGCAGCCTAAGAGTATAAATGTTTTTGGAAGAGGTGGTGAAGGCCCTTAATATTTCGATCGCTCCAAACGACGTATAAAAAAGTTAACACGAGTTGTAAGTATTATAAAATCATTTAAATTATATTGCATGGTGGTAGCCTCTTAATTAGTACGCGGTTAGTGTGCCGAGATTACATTTTTTTAATTGAGGTATCACTTATAATTTTTAACCAACTCGTGTCGGGACATTAAGTAACGTGGTTTGAAGTAACTAATTGTGAAAGACGTATGTTTAAATTGGATTTGGAATTGGGTTACACCGTGGAGGCGGCGTTAGTAATTCAACTTAGATGGAGTTCGTCTAGTAACAGCGAGAAACAGCCTGCAGACCAAATACAAGAAATACATGGCATTGTCCACGGAGCGGAGATCGTCTAGAAATTTCCAGGTAACGATTTGAAATTGTGATTCTTATAAACTGTGAATATAGGGTGACGTATGAGAGTGATTTTGAAGGTGTCGTGGATTATTTGCGTATTGAACATAATACGTGTAAATAACTTTGTTATGGTATTTAATTAGAAATTTGAAGGTGTCTAGAAAGCTTTTTAACGTTCCATCAGAACGTGAAATTTTTGTGAAGAGTACATGGCTTTGTTTTTTAATTTGTTGTAAGAGTATGCGAAGTAGAAGGGCATACAGTATGCATAATTAACTGGGTTATCATGAGCTCACCATACTCGAGTTTACTTAGGTTAAAAATAAATTATAAAGAAAGAATTTTAAAGAAGGTATTATTCAAGGCCCATTTACTCCGGGAACATTTTATATGTCTGATAATTTAAAATAAAAAAAATTATAGGACATTACAAAATAGGGTTTACTGAAGTGTAAAGTGATCAATGAAATATGGACAATATTGAATTTCATTTGTAAATAGTAATAAATAAAAGATTGTATGTTGGTTGTATTTTGTGGTTTTATTGGGAGTGTGCGTGAATGATAGAATATGAGAGTGAATATAGATATCCAAAAGGAGGTTCAAACTGAGCTAGCCGGAAGCAGTTGAAGAAGGCCATTCAACCGAGGAAGAGAGGAAAACGGGTAAAAAAATTTTTTTTTGGTATTATTTAATTTTTGAATTTTCGAGTTTTGAAAATTGTATAAAATTTTCCAAAATATATTTGTGGGTGAGGATTTTACCCGAGATTCACGGCAATATATATACATCTTACTAACTTTATTGCGACCATACATTTGCAAATTACATTGATTACTGCGTCCCCCACCTTACTGCGGCCAAATATCGGACGCGATAAATTTATGTACTGTTGAGTGCGTTCCGATAAACTTTTCAAGATAATATTAACGTACTTGGGTTCACTTTTAACTTTACTGTCTTGAGTCGCAAATTCATTCCGCCATCTATTCTGATTTTTTAGATATTGACGAATTTAGCAAGTTTACCCGGTCGTAGTATTATACTGACGATATAATGGAAATGTATACTTAGTTCAGCCAACTGCCGTGATTGGCGTGAAATGCATATACGCCTAAACGTATATTGCCTGTTTAACTTACAAATACTAGTGCGTCCATTACTGAACCTAAATATGGCAACGCCGCAATATTTATAGAATATAATTCAGAGTTTATACACTGTTGTTGGAGGTTTCTTACATTTAACAGTTGCATCACAGATAAAGGTAATTTATGAGTACTACTAGGCCGTGAAAAGATTAATGTACAATCATGTACGGACAATCACGCAGTGCAAAATTAGTTCAACTGAACCCAGCAAATTGAAAGAAAGCTATTTTGAAAAATATGCAAACATATTTTTGGTAAAAGTATTAATAATAAGGGTATAATATGCAAGTTTGTTGGGAATGTAATCTAAATGTAGAAGATGACAAATGTTGTGAGTGTGATGGGTGTACAAAAATAGTACATTTTGACTGTACAGACTTATCAAGTTCTGAAATAAGATGTATGCAGTTAAAAAAAGGAAGAGTTTTAAAATTTTATTGTTTAAAGTGTGAAAAGCAAGTGACTGAGACGAAATATGTACTTGGGGAAGTTATGCAAAAATTACAATCACTGGAAAGAACTCGTGAGGAATTTTTAAAAAAGTTTGATGAACAGAGTAAAGACTTGGTAGAAATAAAAAATAAATTATTCGAACAAAAGTGTCCAGAGGCAGAACTCAATGTTAATAAATTGTACAGTGCAGTCACTAAACGGAATGTATCTCAACCTCCTATAGTAATAATAGATAAAATTGGTGGAAAAACAGACTCTAAGGAAATCCTTAAAAAATTGAAAGATAATATTGACCCTGTTAGGTTAGAAATTGGAGTAAGTGTAGGGAAAACTACCAAAAATGGTGGTATTGTTATTGAATGTGAAAATAATAGGGCAGTAGAAGTGATGAAGAAAACTATATCACAAAAAATGGGAGAAGAATATACAGTAAAGATTCCATTAAAAAGACTTCCAATGATAAAAATTATAGGAGTAGATGAAAGTGACAAAGAAGGCATTTACAAAAAATAATAAATCAAAATAAGTTAAATGAGCATAAACAAAATTTTCAAATGAATATTAAGTATGAAACCAAAATTGTTAAAGCGTTATTCAACATTATTTGTTACGTGCCAATAAATTGGCCCTTAAACATTTGTTTTTAGGTTAATTTTGGTGTGCGGAAGTTTCGCGCCACAAATTTAAAAGACGCGGTGCGCGTATTTCCGTCTCGTCAAAAGTGGGTTGGACGAATAATTTCGCGTCGACGCGAGTTAAAGTTCGGGCCTTTGGAGCTGGTTTTTTAAAAAACTTCGACACTTTAACAAATTTAATTTAATATAATTTGTACATAGTAACTTTATAAAAAATTAATTGTACTGGTGAGTAGCCTAGGTAGACAACAATGCAAAAGCTGTAAACTCAGACTGACTCGGTTGAGTAGCTTGAACAACGAAGTATGGAGTTCGAAGACTGACTGCCGGGCATTGAGCTCGGGTTTTTATAATAACCTGCCCCTCACACGGCTTGTGGGAACTTGCAGATCTCATGTCTGCTTTACACTTTGTTACAATGTATCAATCTTAATTCTAAGTAATTGCGGTCTGTTGACCGCCTGTGACCTGCCGCCTGCAGTATCACTGCCCTCACGGATGCAAAGTTGCATGTCCCTTCTCATGAACTGTCGATAACCTCTCTGGGTTATCCTTGTGTTACAATGTTGCATTGAACTTATACTTTTACTTAATAATTTCTAATAATTCCTATTAGATTCAATATATCAATATATATAGGTAATTGGGGGATACATAACTCGCGTAAAAGACAAAAGTGGGGTGAAGTTTCCGTTAGACGCTTTAACGTGGCTTTTTTGGCCTGAACCTTCGAGTGGAGTGGACGTTTGAGGTATTGTATCGTGCCTTGTTTTATCTATGTAGATTCCCTTGCCTAATTATCTTTTGTTTGTCACCCTTATACCTGGTTTTCTTTGTCCATTCCCTACATAGGTAGGATTAATAAATTTGTAGCCTTAGCCTAACCGTCTTCCACGCCGGAGCAGCCCACGACCCTAGACGAGCCGGATGTCCATGCTCCGCAAACAGCACCGGAGCAGTTACCATCTTTAATCACTTCGGGATGGAGCCCTGATGGACTTTGATTGAGGCCAACTTTAGCTCAACCCCACAGGACGTTCGGATTTCTGATGTAAGTACTCCATTGTATAATTTGTTCGCTGATATAACCTATTGTCTTAAATTTATATATTTTTTCGATATTGCGTAATATAATTTGTGCATTGGTGACGTCATTGTCAGATGGGCGCGCCAAATCTGTACAAAGGTTAGCATTACCAACCGCCCGTAACGTCGCTTATTTTGCGCTTGCGCGATGTATTTATGAACTTTTTAACTGTAAGAATTCGCGGTTTAAAGCGTAAGATATTGTAGAAGTGGATACAGATACATTTAAATACATTATGAGAGAAGAACTATTGAGAATAGGATATAGGAGATGTAAGGTATTAGAGCATGTGGCAATAAAAAGATGTTATAAGTGTTGTAAGTTTGGACATATTGCCAAAGAATGCAAAGGGAGTGTAGTGTGCCCACGGTGTGCACAATCTCATAATGAAGCAGATTGTCAAGAAAGTCAATTTAAGTGTATTAACTGTGTGGAAGCAAAAAGTCGTTTAAATATAGAATTAGATGAGCAGCATACAGTATGGGACTATAATTGTACATGTTTTAAAAGGATTATTGAATTACAAAAGCGTAAAATAAACTACTTATAGCAATTACCTTCTAGATGTTTAAATATAACAGCAGACTATAAGTCAATAATTTTATGCTTAAATACACAAGGCTTAACTACACATTTTGACGAGATACAACAGCTAATCAATCGAGAAAAACCAATATTGGTACGTTTAACAGAAACACATCTGACAAATTGTATTGAAAGTAATGAAATAGGCATTAAAGGATACAGTTTAGGTAGGGTTGATTCTAGTTCACGACACACAGGAGGTGTCATAATTTACTATCAGTCATTTCTACAGTTTGAAATATTAAAAGAGTATAGCCTCCATTTAGAACATTGGGGTATTGTTGGTAATATTAAGTTGAATAGTAGAAGTATAAATATAGCTGTGTTTTACCGTTCACCAAATAGAAGTTGTGCAAATTTTCTAAACCTGTTGGAAAATTTGTTAGAAGAACTAGTAGAATCATGTGGTAGTGAAGATATCATTCTGATTGGGGATTATAATATTGATTGGAATAAAATAAATGATTTCTATACAATTAAGTTAAAAAATATTGTAAAGGACTGTGGATTTGTACAACTAATTTCTGAGAGTACAAGAATTACTAAGGAATCTGAAACATTAATAGATTTAGTGATAACTAATAATAATGGATTAAAAAGTACAGTATGGCACACTCCAAAAGTTACAGATCATAGTATTGTTGTTGCAGACATTAGTCACATCACACAAAACTCCAAGTTGATGCAGAAAGCAAAATAAAGAAAATTCTTAACTATGAGGCCATAAAGAACGAGTTAATATTGGCAGATTGGAAGTATGAAATAACAAACATCGATAAACTTTATAAAACTTTTACACAAACATTAAAATGCAATTGACCATAATTCATATGACAAGGAGGTGTCACAAAATAGTTCAAAATTATGGTTTAATGGAGAAATACAAAGAGTAATTAATATACGAAATAAATTTTATAAAAAATTTACATTCACAAGAAGTATGGAAGATTGGAAAGCATACAAAGAATGCAGAAATAATGTGATATTCATGATCCGTAGAGCTAAGATTAAATATTATGAAAAGAAAATAGATGAAAATAAAGGTAACCCAGTAAAATGTGGAAGACTTTAAAATCTGTATTAAAAACCGCACGTATTCAAAATAGTAAGCACATTATATTTGAGAATACACTAGAAACTAATGACAAAACTATTGCTGAAAACTTCAATACTTACTTCATAAATAGTATAACAGAAATTACATCATCAATTGGTATTGAAAAGTTTCAGTTTCACGATCCAATACGTACAAGCCTGAAGGAATTAAGTACTTTTAAATTATTAAAATACATGAACTAAAAGAATTGGTATATAAGCAAGCAAATAAAAGCAGCCCGGATGGTGTAAACAGTAGAGTTCTTAAAGAACTTTTGATATTATTGGTTATCCGCTACTAAACATAATAAATATGTCTCTTATGCATGGTATTGTGCCCAAGGACTTAAAGATATCAACAATTACACCAATTCAAAAGTAGTATCAACAAAGAAATGCGAAGAGTACAGGCCTATAAATATGTTGGCCACAATTGAAAAGGTATTAGAAACAGTAATATATAAGCAACTGAAGCAATTCTAGGATGAGACTAATATATTAACCACGTATCAGTCTGGTTTTCGAACGAAACACTCGTGTGAAACAGCGATTCAGCTAATTATAAATGACTGGAAAGAATCAATGGATAAAGGAAAGGCAGTGTGTGCAGTCTTTATAGATTACAAAAGAGCATTTGAGACTATAAGTAGAAATATTCTCATTCAAAAATTGGAAAAATATGGGGTTAAAGGCAATGCGTTAGAATGGTTTAAAGACTACCTACAAAACAGGGAGCAAGAAACGAGATGGCAACAGGAAACATCTAGTAAATCAGAAATTGAGTGGGGTGTTCCACAAGGAAGTATTTTGGGACCATTGCTTTTTATAATTTACATAAACGATATAGTGAATGTAGTGAAGGTAACAAAGATGTATATGTTTGCTGATGACACTTTAATATATGCTGAAGGTGCAAATGTAATAAACCTGATTCAATCTGTAAATAGTGACTTAATAAGAATTAGCAAATATTTAGTTGGAAATAAGCTGAAGATAAATGTTGATAAAACAAAATGGATGTTGTTAACGAATGATAGAAGTTATCAAATGATAAAAACAGAAAATAGGAATGTACAAATAGATGGGTCTGATATTGAACTGGTAGAGAACATTAAATACCTTGGCGTAATAATCGACCGAAAATTAACTTTTAAAATGCATCTACAGATGGTTATAAATAAAGTAAGCAAAAAGGTTGGAGTTCTGAGAAGAATTAGTGCAAAATTATCAAGTTTTGCTCGAATAACTTTATATAGAGCAATAGTTTATCCACATCTAACACATTGCAGCACCATTTTATTTGTCGTAAACCAAGGTGATTTGGAAAGATTGCAAAAGATACAAAATCGTGCGATGAGATGTTTATTAAAATGTAGCAGATTTGCCAAAGTCCGTAAAATGTTAGAATGCCTTAATTTTTTAAATGTTCAGGAACAAATGAAATATAATAGTATGGTTTTTATATATAAAATTATGAATGGTTTGCTGCCTTCGTACTTGGTTAGCAACTTAATTAAAGTGTCAGATATACATAACTACAGCACAAGACAAGCAGACAATTACTATATATACAAGAAGAATAAAACGATAACCACAAAAAATGTATTTCATTATGGCGTTAAGACATATAATACATTAACAAAATCAGTTACAAATCAGCCTTCTCAAAGAAAATTTAAGAGTAATTTAAAAAAATATATTTTAAGTTGTAGAAATGAAAACTAAGTGTATTATTAACTGTATTTTTAATAATTTGCTTTATAGTATACTATTTTGTTTTTATACTTTAAGAACCTATATTGAGTTATGCAATAAATCTACTTACTTACTTACTGTATCAAGAAGAATTAATCAGGTATTTATAATCATCTAATCTGCATAATTGATGTACACAATAGTTTCTTAGAAATTGGAGTAAGTGTAGGGAAAACTACCAAAAATGGTGGTATTGTTATTGAATGTGAAAATAATAGGGCAGTAGAAGTGATGAAGAAAACTATATCACAAAAATGGGAGAAGAATATACAGTAAAGATTCCATTAAAAAGACTTCCAATGATAAAAATTATAGGAGTAGATGAAAGTGACAAAGAAGGCATTTACAAAAAATAATAAATCAAAATAAGTTAAATGAGCATAAACAAAATTTTCAAATGAATATTAAGTATGAAACCAAAATTGTTAAAGCGTTATTCAACATTATTTGTTACGTGCCAATAAATTGGCCCTTAAACATTGTTTTTAGGTTAATTTTGGTGTGCGGAAGTTTCGCGCCACAAATTTAAAAGACGCGGTGCGCGTATTTCCGTCTCGTCAAAAGCGGGTTGGACGAATAATTTCGCGTCGACGCGAGTTAAAGTTCGGGCCTTTGGAGCTGGTTTTTTAAAAAACTTCGACACTTTAACAAATTTAATTTAATATAATTTGTACATAGTAACTTTATAAAAAATTAATTGTACTGGTGAGTAGCCTAGGTAGACAACAATGCAAAAGCTGTAAACTCAGACTGACTCGGTTGAGTAGCTTGAACAACGAAGTATGGAGTTCGAAGACTGACTGCCGGGCATTGAGCTCCCGGGTTTTTTATAATAACCTGCCCCTCACACGGCTTGTGGGAACTTGCAGATCTCATGTCTGCTTTACACTTTGTTACAATGTATCAATCTTAATTCTAAGTAATTGCGGTCTGTTGACCGCCTGTGACCTGCCGCCTGCAGTATCACTGCCCTCACGGATGCAAAGTTGCATGTCCCTTCTCATGAACTGTCGATAACCTCTCTGGGTTATCCTTGTGTTACAATGTTGCATTGAACTTATACTTTTACTTAATAATTTCTAATAATTCCTATTAGATTCAATATATCAATATATATAGGTAATTGGGGGATACATAACTCGCGTAAAAGACAAAAGTGGGGTGAAGTTTCCGTTAGACGCTTTAAGGTGGCTTTTTTGGCCTGAACCTTCGAGTGGAGTGGACGTTTGAGGTATTGTATCGTGCCTTGTTTTATCTATGTAGATTCCCTTGCCTAATTATCTTTTGTTTGTCACCCCTTATACCTGGTTTTCTTTGTCCATTCCCTACATAGGTAGGATTAATAAATTTGTAGCCTTAGCCTAACCGTCTTCCACGCCGGAGCAGCCCACGACCCTAGACGAGCCGGATGTCCATGCTCCGCAAACAGCACCGGAGCAGTTACCATCTTTAATCACTTCGGGATGGAGCCCTGATGGACTTTGATTGAGGCCAACTTTAGCTCAACCCCACAGGACGTTCGGATTTCTGATGTAAGTACTCCATTGTATAATTTGTTCGCTGATATAACCTATTGTCTTAAATTTATATATTTTTTCGATATTGCGTAATATAATTTGTGCATTGGTGACGTCATTGTCAGATGGGCGCGCCAAATCTGTACAAAGGTTAGCATTACCAACCGCCCGTAACGTCGCTTATTTCGCGCTTGCGCGATGTATTTATGAACTTTTTAACTGTAAGAATTCGCGGTTTAAAGCGTAAGATATTGTAGAAGTGGATACAGATACATTTAAATACATTATGAGAGAAGAACTATTGAGAATAGGATATAGGAGATGTAAGGTATTAGAGCATGTGGCAATAAAAAGATGTTATAAGTGTTGTAAGTTTGGACATATTGCCAAAGAATGCAAAGGGAGTGTAGTGTGCCCACGGTGTGCACAATCTCATAATGAAGCAGATTGTCAAGAAAGTCAATTTAAGTGTATTAACTGTGTGGAAGCAAAAAGTCGTTTAAATATAGAATTAGATGAGCAGCATACAGTATGGGACTATAATTGTACATGTTTTAAAAGGATTATTGAATTACAAAAGCGTAAAATAAACTACTTATAGCAATTACCTTCTAGATGTTTAAATATAACAGCAGACTATAAGTCAATAATTTTATGCTTAAATACACAAGGCTTAACTACACATTTTGACGAGATACAACAGCTAATCAATCGAGAAAAACCAATATTGGTACGTTTAACAGAAACACATCTGACAAATTGTATTGAAAGTAATGAAATAGGCATTAAAGGATACAGTTTAGGTAGGGTTGATTCTAGTTCACGACACACAGGAGGTGTCATAATTTACTATCAGTCATTTCTACAGTTTGAAATATTAAAAGAGTATAGCCTCCATTTAGAACATTGGGGTATTGTTGGTAATATTAAGTTGAATAGTAGAAGTATAAATATAGCTGTGTTTTACCGTTCACCAAATAGAAGTTGTGCAAATTTTCTAAACCTGTTGGAAAATTTGTTAGAAGAACTAGTAGAATCATGTGGTAGTGAAGATATCATTCTGATTGGGGATTATAATATTGATTGGAATAAAATAAATGATTTCTATACAATTAAGTTAAAAATATTGTAAAGGACTGTGGATTTGTACAACTAATTTCTGAGAGTACAAGAATTACTAAGGAATCTGAAACATTAATAGATTTAGTGATAACTAATAATAATGGATTAAAAAGTACAGTATGGCACACTCCAAAAGTTACAGATCATAGTATTGTTGTTGCAGACATTAGTCACATCACACAAAAACTCCAAGTTGATGCAGAAAGCAAAATAAAGAAAATTCTTAACTATGAGGCCATAAAGAACGAGTTAATATTGGCAGATTGGAAGTATGAAATAACAAACATCGATAAACTTTATAAAACTTTTACACAAACATTAAAATGCAATTGACCATAATTCATATGACAAGGAGGTGTCACAAAATAGTTCAAAATTATGGTTTAATGGAGAAATACAAAGAGTAATTAATATACGAAATAAATTTTATAAAAAATTTACATTCACAAGAAGTATGGAAGATTGGAAAGCATACAAAGAATGCAGAAATAATGTGATATTCATGATCCGTAGAGCTAAGATTAAATATTATGAAAAGAAAATAGATGAAAATAAAGGTAACCCAGTAAAAATGTGGAAGACTTTAAAATCTGTATTAAAAACCGCACGTATTCAAAATAGTAAGCACATTATATTTGAGAATACACTAGAAACTAATGACAAAACTATTGCTGAAAACTTCAATACTTACTTCATAAATAGTATAACAGAAATTACATCATCAATTGGTATTGAAAAGTTTCAGTTTCACGATCCAATACGTACAAGCCTGAAGGAATTAAGTACTTTTAAATTATTAAAAATACATGAACTAAAAGAATTGGTATATAAGCAAGCAAATAAAAGCAGCCCGGATGGTGTAAACAGTAGAGTTCTTAAAGAACTTTTTGATATTATTGGTTATCCTCTACTAAACATAATAAATATGTCTCTTATGCATGGTATTGTGCCCAAGGACTTAAAGATATCAACAATTACACCAATTCAAAAAGTAGTATCAACAAAGAAATGCGAAGAGTACAGGCCTATAAATATGTTGGCCACAATTGAAAAGGTATTAGAAACAGTAATATATAAGCAACTGAAGCAATTCTAGGATGAGACTAATATATTAACCACGTATCAGTCTGGTTTTCGAACGAAACACTCGTGTGAAACAGCGATTCAGCTAATTATAAATGACTGGAAAGAATCAATGGATAAAGGAAAGGCAGTGTGTGCAGTCTTTATAGATTACAAAAAAGCATTTGAGACTACAAGTAGAAATATTCTCATTCAAAAATTGGAAAAATATGGGGTTAAAGGCAATGCGTTAGAATGGTTTAAAGACTACCTACAAAACAGGGAGCAAGAAACGAGATGGCAACAGGAAACATCTAGTAAATCAGAAATTGAGTGGGGTGTTCCACAAGGAAGTATTTTGGGACCATTGCTTTTATAATTTACATAAACGATATAGTGAATGTAGTGAAGGTAACAAAGATGTATATGTTTACTGATGACACTTTAATATATGCTGAAGGTGCAAATGTAATAAACCTGATTCAATCTGTAAATAGTGACTTAATAAGAATTAGCAAATATTTAGTTGGAAATAAGCTGAAGATAAATGTTGATAAAACAAAATGGATGTTGTTAACGAATGATAGAAGTTATCAAATGATAAAAACAGAAAATAGGAATGTACAAATAGATGGGTCTGATATTGAACTGGTAGAGAACATTAAATACCTTGGCGTAATAATCGACCGAAAATTAACTTTTAAAATGCATCTACAGATGGTTATAAATAAAGTAAGCAAAAGGTTGGATTCTGAGAAGAATTAGTGCAAAATTATCAAGTTTTGCTCGAATAACTTTATATAGAGCAATAGTTTATCCACAACTAACACATTGCAGCACCATTTTATTTGTCGTAAACCAAGGTGATTTGGAAAGATTGCAAAAGATACAAAATCGTGCGATGAGATGTTTATTAAAATGTAGCAGATTTGCCAAAGTCCGTAAAATGTTAGAATGCCTTAATTTTTTAAATGTTCAGGAACAAATGAAATATAATAGTATGGTTTTTATATATAAAATTATGAATGGTTAGCTGCCTTCGTACTTGGTTAGCAACTTAATTAAAGTGTCAGATATACATAACTACAGCACAAGACAAGCAGACAATTACTATATATACAAGAATAAAACGATAACCACAAAAAATGTATTTCATTATGGCGTTAAGACATATAATACATTAACAAAATCAGTTACAAATCAGCCTTCTCAAAGAAAATTTAAGAGTAATTTAAAAAAATATATTTTAAGTTGTAGAAATGAAAACTAAGTGTATTATTAACTGTATTTTTAATAATTTGCTTTATAGTATACTATTTTGTTTTTATACTTTAAGAACCTATATTGAGTTATGCAATAAATCTACTTACTTACTTACTGTATCAAGAAGAATTAATCAGGTATTTATAATCATCTAATCTGCATAATTGATGTACACAATAGTTTCTTAGAACTTGTGCTCTATATCATGTAGATTTATTTAACGCAAAATCGACAAATTAGTGAAGGAGTTGAAGCAGCTTGCTGTAAAGTTATAGCAATCTTATAATACACGTTTTAAATTTTGAAATCCGTTGTTATCTTATTAGGACCACTGTAAATTTAAATTTGTATGTAGATTATTCAAAATGTTTACCTCTATTCTCTAACCTCCTTTATAAATACGTTCGATTATGCGAAAGCTTAATCAAAACCAATAAATATCAATTTAACATGTAACTACAATTCTAGAGGCAATTGTAAGTACATCGTCAGCACAACATATTTATAATAAGCGAGCATTAACGAATGCTGAAGAATGCCATGATCATCATATGAAAACAAACCTGGAATCCACAGTAAGAACCGTTTTTAGTTTTAATTTGTTGTATTGTTTAGAGTACGATAGAGGTTTGGGAGTAAAGATGCAGACTGAGATGGATATAAAAGTTGCAAAGTTAAAACAAGTAAAAATGAAATTCAAAACCTATATGGCGCGGTGCGGTGCGGTGATGTTTCATAAATATAATATTTATGCGAAAAGTATGTCTTATTTTATGTATAGATCTATAAAATATAAGTGGAAGAGGCGTTTTAGTAGGACTCCATTACCGTTCAAATTAAAAGATACTACATATTAATGTTTAGTTTTAATGGATAAATTTAAATATGAGTTTAAACTGAATCAAAGTTGACCTTGAAACGGCCAAAAATAATTGTGTCCTGAGACGCGTGTTTTGTAAACATAACAGCTGACGCTTTCCTTTTGTTACTTTAAGCAATACCTAACCTACCATCATAACTTGTACTTTAATTAAATGTCATGTTTATTTCAACAGACACAGTAGTTCAAAGGTTTAGAATTTCTCTATCGCTATTAATGATCTCTCAACTGTATCAAATATTTTACGCGCTAAGTAAAGTGAAGGTAATTGTAAAACACTCATATAGCCTTTAATTAATTAAAAAGTTTGAAAACATGTTTATACAACTTTTAATAACTATTTAATTCAAAGACAGGAAAGAACTTAAAACCTCTGTAAATAGTAAAATGTGAGGTTAGAATGTCTTGGCTCATTCCTTTTCCCTATAGTGTTTGTCCATTCCTTTTCACTTTTTTTAAGTTAAGGATAAAAAAACATTCAACTGTCACACAAAAATTTGACTATCCCTTGGGGTGAAACGTGACTACAATGTTGACAATAGGT